>CM056557.1:2302585-3042585 GCA_029721515.1 Synanceia verrucosa | reverse complement strand
ATATACGTATATATATATATATACGTATATGTATATATATATATATATATATATATATATATATATATATATATATATATATATTATGTATACAGCTCTACTACTCTGATCAGGCCCACACACTCAGACTGAGGCAGACACACAAAAGCTCCTCAGTTTGTTCAGTCCTCCTCAGCAGCAACATGTGCACTGAACAAAAGCTATACTGTCCACTTCCTACACCCTTCACGTGGCTTCATCTGATATTTATGGGGAAATATATACTGCTGCTACTGATATGGTGTGGTATGGTGTGTGATATGTAGAGTCAATGGAGACTGGTAGACTTGGCCATACCTGACAGGACGCCTATCTGTCATATCTTCATATCTGTGGATGATTATGGGTCTGTGGGTCTGTCAAAGGTGGTTTTCATTTTAGCAAACAAAATAAGAATTAGAGAAGTAAGCAGGTTTGGTGTTTGAGCATGTAGTCAGGACCTGTTCAAACTGAGAAGATGGATCTTATCCTTTAGGAGTGTACTTGTACTTCATGTCCAGAAACTAGAGGAAAAATAATGACGGAGAAGAGCTCAGGAGGTGTGTCTCACTGACTAATGGGGACAAAACTTAGGGCTGTACTCCACTAATCCACCATGATACAATAACAAACAGACCAGAGGTCAAGCAAAAGGTAAGAGAAGGTTTTCTTTCTCTCTGGGTCCTCTCCATGATGGAAGGTAAAGCACTTCATATAAACTGAGGTGAGAAGTAAAACATGAGAAAATAGGCTCTAGTTACCCATGAAGTTATGTGAGCTACTGTGTTTTGTGCTGCTGGTCTGCCGCGTGATATTCTAAGCTGGGTAAATGTACATTTGTGACGTTGTTTATAACAGTGAGAGATCTGTTTGTGAGTCCAAGCAAGCTAATTAATTCATTTTTGAGGAAGGAAGATCACAAATGTGGCCTCAGGTCTTAAAGGTTCAGGTCTAGTCTAACAACCATCGTTGACTGATGAGGAGACATTTGTAGTGGAGTGCATATCAAGTATCACTCTTGTAATGAAATAACAGTGAAGACACTCCTGCTCGACATCATCTGTCTGACAAGAGCTGCCAGGAAAAAAACAAGTGGGTCACATCTCTGCACAGTTTTCTGTAATCATGTTAAAAACAGCTTGGCTGTGTCATTGTGTCATGTACACTACTTGGCCTCCAGAACTAAAGCCTGCAGGTATAACAATGTAACGTGACCTACTGTCTACTACTATGACTGCCTTCATTTTTGACAAGCAAATCAACTGAATACTGTCAGAAACTGTGGCCTTCTGCTCAGAAAACATGCAACTACAATGAAAGTTTGAGTGACAGGAGGAAGCAACACACATCCAGTCCATCCATAAACATCTGAACATCCCTCTCTGTACTCATTATCCCACAGTGCTTTTAATCGCAAACTGACAAAGTTAGGCTCATTAGCATACTTTATTTGACACTAATTCACTCGGCGGAGACGAGCCGCTCCAGATCTGTTGCTGTGGAGGAGCTGTTGGCTGCAGCACATAAGAAGGGATTGGTTTTTCTTTTTGGAGGACCAAGAAAGGAAGGAGGTACATGTGCAGTGCTCATTAGGGAGAGCCATATGGTGGAGAAACGAGGAGGAGAGGGAGAGCTGGAGCGAAAACGTTGCGGCACTGTCTGCATTGCTGGATTTGTTCACACGCTATGAGGAGGCATCCAACTGCTGTCGTACCACTTTCTCAGGTTTATATTTGTAGATTTCTCATTTCAACAAAGAGCACAGAGGAAGTGAGAGGGCTTTTCTTTATGAACGAGAATGACACCACCAGGAACAGACAGAAATATATCAACAGTCCTATCACCATGACAACCTTGTGCAGGATGGAGGCAGAGTGTTATTGTGTTTATGATAATGCTCAGATCTCATCCTTCATGTCAGCCTGATGGCATCTGCTGCCTCCACTGATCAACAAATTATACATGAAATCAATTCCTGCACCTCCTGGAGGACTCCTCCCTCCATCCTCCTCCTCCCCCTCCTCCTCATCTGTCTTTCACCTCTAGTCTCCTCCTTCTACTTTTTGTTTTGTTTTCATTCCTCCTCCTTTGCCCCCCTCTTTCGCCTCCTCCCTCACCCTCCTCCTTCCCTCGCTTTGTCCTCTCATCTTCTTCTCTTTCCGTCTGACCCTTGGACTTTGACAACAAGTGGGAGAAGTTTGTGTGTGTGTGTGTGTGTGTGTGTGTGTGTGTGTGTGTGGGGGGGGGGCATGAGCCAGCCACCACCCTCCTCCATCCTCCTCGTCCAATACCTTCCCATTACTCCATCTTTTCTTCCATTCATCTTCTTCTTTCTGTCCTGCCTAACTGCCTCTCCTCTGACCGGCTGATAGCACGCTTCATCACACCCAATCCTCCGGCCTGTCAATCATCCCCACACAGACCGAGTGAGAGTGAAAAACAAGCTGTGTGTTTGTAAAACTGTTAGCCTATGCTGCAGATTTCACTGCTGTTCAAAGCTACACTGATGCTACCGGCTGTCACAAACACCACTGCAGTGGCACTAGATAGTAACAGCATTACTAAATCCACCACTACAGACATGTGGGGAACATACCAGACCTGCCATGCATATGTTCATTTTCCAGAAGAAGAAGAAGTGAAATGGAATGGAGGATAATTAGACCCCAGCAGACTCTGTCACAGATAAGCACTGGCAGCAGCCTGATGCTCCACCAGCTAACCAGCAGCAATACACACATGACACCACACACTACACACCACCCCATCTGATTCTGCTTTAATTGTATGTCAAAGAGATACAAAACATGTATTAACAACGTAGATGTAACACGTGTATTAACAAACAAAACAAACAAAAAATTACTATAGAAAGTAAGACCGATAACAAAGTGTGTGTGTGTGTGTGTGTGAGAGAGAGAGAGAGAGAGAGAGAGAATGAAGGTGAATGGTAATAAAAGCTAGCTCTACTGTACATTTACATGGTTTCTATACAGACACACATAATTATCAACACTGTTAGCACTGTTTTTGTGTCTATTTCTACAGGTCACATCCACACTACAGATGGTAAAAATACATTTACTTATCTCATAATTTGTTTAATTAACATTTCATCTGCAATTAAAATATATATCTTCTTCCTTTTTATTGATTACATATGGTAAATATTTATTACCATTATTATTACTGATTCTATCATTTCATTGTTGTTGTTTATTGTTTCTTTATTGATACTGCTTGTCTATGCTGCTGTGGCCTGGTCTCACCGGACCCTCGTACTGTCATACAGAGGGTCTGGCATTCCTCCATTGAGAACTTATTTCAGACAGGAGGTGTGAACTTTGTTGAAGTTTGAAACAATTGGATCTGATTTTACCCAATCGCTAACGTTTGGTCGTGACGTATGGAATGCGCCGCTAGCATTCAGGCTAGCCAACTCCTTCACTACTAACAGAGCTAACTAAAAAAAGAAGACTTCTGAACCCCATGGGGAGTAAAGCCACGACATCTTTACCACCAATAAAACTGGTTAAACATTCCTCGTTTTCACCCTAAGACAGCTGGGATAGGCTCCAGCCCCCCGCGACCCTATGTGAGGATAAGTGGTAGAAAATGGATGGATGGAACATTCCTCTTGCTCCGACTTCAACTGCTGAATATTTGGGAGCCTACCCTAAACGGATTGAATGGCTTCCTTCACTTCTGTCTCCACCGCCATTGCCAAACTACAACCAGCTAGATTACAACGCAAATGCTGCACATTCAATGTCATTGTTTACACCCGCCTCCCACCATTCACTGATTGGCCAGGATGGAAATCATCCTGAGAAATCAAGTCCAAGGGGATCTGACCCAGACATAATCTGTAGAGAAATGATAATTGAGGGCTACGGCCAGGCTAGCGCTGCTGTGGTGGGTGAATTTCCCCCAATGGAGATGAATAAAAAGTATTCTATTCTATTCTATTCTATTCTAATAAACTGGTTCCAGGTGTGAATATCAGTGTGAATGGTTTCTGTCTCTATGTGTTGGTCCTCTGATGGTCTGCTGATCTGTCCAGGATATACCACCTTCACCCAGTGAAGCTGGGATCAGATCCAGACCTCCAGAGAGCTTGGATAGGATAAGTGGTGTTTACCAGAGGATGAATGAATGAATGAATAAATGAAAGAAATGTCTTCAGGTCGTAGAGGAGTTGGGTCATGTACAAGCCCACCCACTGACACTGGACCCAAACTGTGTGAGCTGTGCAATCATCCAATAAGAGCTTGATTCCTAAAGACACCAGCTATTCAGTCCAGTCACCGTGCATGTGATGTTTTTAATAAACCACATATCAGTAAAATGATATGATTCTTTGGGCGGTGGGAGTATAGCTGGTGTTAGCAAATGACAGAGCTAGTGTGTGATGATAGAAAGAAAGATAATGGATTTGGCTTGCTCTCGCTCATGCTCTCAGTTCTCTCTGTGGGTGGGGCAGGGCTCCCGGTCGGATTCGTACTGGCGCTGGTCCATTCCCCCGCTTTCCCTGGTATGGCGGGATGGCATGGCCGGTGGGGCGGAGCAGTGTTGGCGTCACGGTGGGTCTCCTCGTGGTGCATTCGGGTGGTGCGGGGTGTTGGGTCTTTTTTTCCATTCGCCGGGTCGGAGTTTTGGTCCTTGTCGCCTTCCGGTGGCAGCCCCTGTTTTTTTTTCCTCTCTCTCTCTCTCTCTCTCTCTCTGCCTCACCCACTCTGGCCCTATGGGTTTGCGTTCGGACCCGACTTCGGTCACTTCTAGTTGCCACCCGGTGATGGCCTGCTGCGTGCGGGCCCGGCGCTCCCTCGCTCTCTCGTCCCCCTCCCTCCGGTGGGGAGCGCTCGGTTCGCGGGTCTTGCCTCCTGGGCGGCGGTGGCCTCCTGCCTCCCCGGGTGTTGGGGTGGCGTGTCGCTGGCCCCTTGGGCCTGTCATGGCCTCCTGGAGAGTGGAGTGGTGGTTCTCCTCCTGGTCGTTGGATCTGCGTGGTTCTCGTTGGCCTGGGTGGCTCTCTGGGTTTGGCATCGCCGGTGCTCCCGCTTCCCCGGGGTGTTGTGGACACCTGGCCGATCTGGCCATGAGGGGTCGTGGTAGACGCTCTGGGCTTTGGTGTTCTTCACACATGCATGTTTTATCCAGATCTTACCAGCTCCTCCTGAGTCACATTGTTGAGTACTGATGTGAACTGCTAGTATGTGCCAAATCATTCTTCTGACTTCTCACTAAGCTCATATTTTCTCCACATACTTCTCTCACTTGTGTTCTTGGTAGCCTACTCTGTACAGTTAGGTTCTCCACTACTCTGGTGTTCAATACTGTTGGGTGTTGGGATGAAGGTGTTAGGAATGACACAGTAGCTTACACGTTTTTTATTCTAATAGCACTGCCTGTCTGTAACCTCCCCTTTTTGTTTTGTCTTATCTCCCTGTCTGTCATTTATTTCCCCCTCTTGTCACTCAGGTGTAGCACGTCCCTATCTGGCTTATAACAGGAAATTCTAACAAATAATGTCAGATTAGATTCCAGGGACATGCACCAAAAATTAATAGCTATTGCTGCCAGACTAAAACATGCATAATCTCATAAAAGGTTGACACTTTTGTGGTGTTGAACAATGAGAACAATGCAGACAAAGTGAAAAAAAAGAAAGAAAGATAAGAGTGAAGATGAAAAGCATGGAGCCTCGCAGTGCATTTTAATATGAGCTCCATGCAGTCTATGAGAGTTTAATGTTAAAAGATGCACATATAACAGAAATATCTGGTCATGTAAAAAACGTTTTCATGATGCTCCTACCCTGCTCACATTCACATTTCACACATCAGGTTCAATGAAAGCCCATAGTGTAAAAATCCTGTTGGTAAAAGCAAGATGTGGATGGTAAATGAGGTAAACGGGTGGAAAGTGACTGCATACAAATTGTGTGGAGCTGCAGTTAACATCTAGTGCCTTCACAATGCTTTTCCATGAGGAGGAGAAGAAATGAAAGCCCACATTACTGGCAGGCGCTGAGTCTGTAAAGTTATAAGAGGTAGTGGGAGAGTAAAACTGGCTGATTTGACTGAAGGCTCTCCATTTCTCAAGGCTATGCCTGCGGTTATCCTTCCTCCCCCCACCTCCTATTTCCCCCCCTCCGGCTCACAGCAGGGATATACTTTAAATCACTTTGTCCTCTACCTAGAAAAACTTTCTGACAGGTCGTTTTGTGGACCGCACAAATCTATTTCTTCCTGCTACAGAGCCAGAAATATTCCTTTCTGTCCTGTTGACTTTGTACATTTTGGACACTGATGGCTTAAGTAGAAAGACACCAGGGCAGAAACACACCAGGGGACAAATACTGCTTTTACTTTCAAGAGAAATGCCTGCACAGCTATGACGGTTCCCTACATTTTATCCCCAAAAATTGTGGCATGGTCACTAGGATGGTACCTCAGGCTAGAGTGTGTGTTTAGATAAATGGCTGGCACCTCTACATTCTGGACACCACAGTCGAGCTTTGCCTGCAGCTGTTATCTTCAAAGTGACACAGTGATGCTTGAGGGCCAGTGTGTCCTGTCGCTGACCTGTGATGGCTGACTGCACAGACACAGAGCAGAAAGGCTGCCGCTTTGTGTGAAGCCCAGCCACGAGGCCAGCAGAAGCACAGAGAACAGCACTGAGCCACATGACATCAGCTGTCAGGATGTGATCTGGAAAAAGCAAAAGATTTTGGTTGTTGTTCATACAGGTTGTTAAGTAACAGGATGCATCAAAGGTCTGTCTTCACTAGGATGTGTGCATCCTTTCTGTTTAGTACCAGAAGACATCACAACATCCATTAGACTTTACACTACATGGCACGACTCATCTCGAAATGACTCTGGATTTTTAGCATATCGCCATGGCAGCATCAAGTGAAACTGCTGTGACATCATCTTCAACATTACACAAACACAGTGTGGATCCTTTCATTCACAACCATCAGATGACTGATAGCATCAGTCCATTCCAGACTCCAGTCCAGCTCTTCTATCCAGCAGCAGAGTCCAGTGAACTGCTGAACAGCTGTGCTAAGGTGCTAATGCTGTGTTCGTGTTGTGTCAGAAGTTGTGGGATTCGGAACCGGGAACAACGTCACACCCGAGTTGACAGCACTCCAGTAAACAAGTTGGAAAACCAAGATGGACGCCTCCAAAGAAAAGTTTGTTGTGCTTGCTCTGTCTGAATGCAGAAAGCTAATGCAGCAATATGAGGGCCTCGAACACAATTAATAGGCACAAAGAAGAAGCAGAGGGTGTGTGTTTGATCTCCAGTGTAATTCTGTGTAAACGTTTGACTCTGCCTTACACGGTGCTAATCCAGGGCGCTGCCATCTTGGATTATGACGCTGTGGTCAAGTTGGGGTTGGTAAAGACTTTACAAGTTTACGAGAAATCTGATTTTGAGGGGAGTTCTAGTCGTAATTTACGACTCGGAACTTGTAAATTACGACTTACGAATTCGAACGCACCACAACAAAGTAGAAGGAGGAGCAGTGATGTCGACCCTGTGGCAGCATTTTTACTTAAAGTCTGAAAAAGAGCAAAACTGGTCATGAACCAGTTTCCTGTGGTGGAACACAGCCAGGAAGTTTAATATGACCAAACTCATCAACATCTGAAGCAGCATCACAAAAAACAGCAGCAGGATTTTTTTATTCTATTCAATTATTAATATTGTTGTTTCAGGTTAAAATTGATGTAATCCATTGTTAATAATAAATGGGTCCGTTTTTCTCAGACCTATTGTTGCTGACTGTTGTTCTCTGTTTGAGTAATATTACTTGATCAAGTCTTTTCTAAAACTCCAGACTACAAAATAAGTAATAAAAGTGTAAGATTCGTGCTGATATTGTATCAGATCAATATCAGTATCAGTCAGTAGTCAAGGCTGCAGTATCTGTTTCGCATCAGAAGTCTAAAAGTTGTTATCAGGAAACCCCTACTTTCAGTGTCAGCTCCACTTGCTGACTGAGGTGATACCAAAAAGTACCAGGACCCTGGTGTCCCGATCCAAGTCCAACTGTCTCTGAGATAATAACTTTCATATAAATATACTTTGCAACTGCTAATATGTTTTGACAGACATGTTAATGCTTACCAGACTGTGTTTTCAATTCATTTGCAATAGTCTTGTAAATTAGTTAGCTGAACTTGTTCTCAGTTTGTTACAGCTTGAAACAGTGTTTCTCTTCTTTTGTCGACCTGAACAGAACACAACTACACAATAAGTAACAAACCATTTCCTGTTTATTTCAGATCTAGCAGACACTGAGCAACATTAGCATTCACCTGGAATTGTGTTTTCTATAATCCATCCGTCCAGTATTCACTCTCTTCACTCTTTTGTGTCTCTGTTTTGGTCTCAACCACCTCCTGACAAAACTTTAGCTGCTGAAAGTGTCAGGTCTCTAACTGTGTCTGGATGCGGTCACTTTATAGAGCCTTTTCACTAAAAACAGGTCATTTATTTCTTTACCACATGCAAATATTGATTATTGCAGCTTTAAGATCTCACAAATGAAATGAGGGAGAAGTGTATTACACAGATATCCACACATCATATCTCAGTATAGATCTGTAACAATGCTTTAATCCTCTCAAGACTTGCTTTCAAAATACAACAGACTAAATTCTTATTTGGATTGAGGCAGTGAGCTGTTGATTTTACCTCTTTCATGTTGCTTTTTGCTCCCTGACTGAATCAATGTTTTATGCTTTGTTATGTATTCTGACTGTGAGCGCACTGCGTCCAATTCTTCATACACTCTAGCCTGGAGTGTCAGTGTGTTGAAGCTCAGAGACAGGGCAGCTGTCTACCACTTGTTGTTGGGACTCTGAGTTGAACTGTGTGGTCACTGACTGAATTGATGGGGGGGGGGGCGTTGCCTACCCTTGGCACCAAGTTGCATCAGCTAATCTTGTGAATAATGCAGAATCATGAATAAACATGGATCGATGCAGAGCACTACTGTAAAGGAGACCTGCCTTTTTCCCTTCCCCCCTTTCTTCTCTTTTCCACCCCTGCCTCCATTTTCTCAGTCCACTCCCTCCGTCTCTCTTCTCACCACAAAAACACTCTTTTTTTCCCTTTTCCCTCCTGCCAAAATCAAACACTCTCACCATGTCCCCCATGCTCTGTCACTCTGCCTGTGTCCTTTTCTTTTCCTCTCTGGCCACAGCAGTGACAGACAGACATTATGGTGCTATAGTGTTGCTGTGCCTCAGTGTGGACGAGTCAGGACCGGCCTTCACTCTCAGCTCAATAGCTGCCCGGGTTTCCTCAAAGGCAGCCATCCAGCCAGCACAAAGCCTGCCCACTGGGAATAGACCCACAAAAGAGAAAGGGGCTGCTTGCCTTCTTTGCTGCGCTCCGTCTGAAGCGGCCTGCCTCCACCACCTCCTATAAATAATACAACGCTGCCTCAACAAAAAGAAAGCCTGCCCTGCTCCCGCAAGCCTCGCTTCCATCTCTCCTTTATTCCTCCCTCCCTCCCTCCTCCCTTCCCCTGTTTCCCTTCTCCTCACCTCTGATGATACCAAACCAGAAAATCAGTGCTTTAAAGAATAGGTTTACAAACATCCAGTTAAATGCTACATTCAATTACTGTATGTCTATGACGTCTCTGTGCTCATTAGGCTACAGTCCTATATTTTCTGATGGCCGGCAGTGCATTTGAACATCTCAAACAGAGCTCTGGTCAAAGGTTTGACCACTATCCCAAATCACTGTGTAAGTTATATTAAGCTCCAGGTAACCATTATTTATGGTTAATGATATTTTCCTTCATAGTACACTACATGACACTACCACTGGTTTAACCAAGCACTAAAAAAGTAAAATAGAATATTTAATAACAGCTTCTGAGACAGAATGCATGCTTACACATATATTTTATATCTAATGATATATGCAATACATCTAGATATATATGATGTAAATAATGTATATGAATGCATAGGACTGTAATAATGAACTCTCTTTATTCACTTGCAATTTGACTATGAACACATTCAAGCAACTGAATGAAATAGATTGTTGGCTAATTCGCTTTTTCCATACATACTGTACTGTGGCATACATGCACTTTTTTGTATTTGAGGCAAAAAAGAGGCAACAGACCTGAAAAACATGGATGAAGGAGTCTGGCAAACAGAGATCAGGGAGGCCCCCACAGGAGCTCCATTTGTGTTCCTTCAGTTTCAGTTGTTTGCAACCGATGCATGATCCATGTTTTTATGGTTTTGTTTATGGTTAGGAAAAGACTGTGGTTTTGTTAAGTGCCACTGACACTGACTTGAAGCACAAGACAGATTTGAAGGGGAACACACCTTCAGGAATTATAATAAATATTCAGTATTATCTGTAGAATTTGGTTTTGACTTTTTTCCTTCAGGCCTTCTCACCCTCTGCAACTATAAATACTTAGGAAATCCAGTTGAAATATGTGCACCAGTTCTGTTTGTGGGAACACATGCGTGGTTGTGTGCATGTGTCAGTGTATTAATGTGAATGTGTGCACAGGGATTAGGCTGATATCAGTGCAGCTCTCCCAGCCCGTCAAGCTTTAGGACGGCCGGACAAAGAGGCTGATTTCAATGTAAATGCAGCAGCTGAGAAGACACAGCTCCCTCAGTGGGGTGACTTCCACCCTCCACACACACACACACACACACACACAGCTGTGTATTTGTGTATTGTGGGGACTTTACATTGACTTACATTCATTTCCTAGACACTTCCCTTGACCTTAACCATATCCACTACCCATGTAATCCTAATCCTAACCCTAACCAAAGTCTAACCTTACAGTAACATTAAATGTTCTCCAAGTCTTCAGCCTGAAATCTAACAGTTTACATTATGGGGACCTGCACTTTGTCCCCATAAGTATGGTGAGTCCCCACATTGTCAGCGTGAGTCCCCACAATGTGAGTGTGTTATCAGACTTATGTCCCCATATGTTCGGCAAAACACGCCCACACACACACACACACACACACACACACACATGCACACACACACGCCCACACACACACACACACACACACACACACACACACACACACACACACACACACACACAGATAAAATGCTGAAGAGTCTAGCACAGAGTAGGAGAGATTTCTAGTTGCAGAGTTGATGTGTCCAGTGTGTCTTTGCACCTGTCAGTAATTATATCTCTAATCTGCTGTGTTGTGGCTCTGTGCTGGTCCTCACAATCCTGAGTCCATCATTAGGCCAGCCATTATACCCACGCCTGGCCTCTGCACCTCTTATTACATGCAAATAATGCAGCTTTATCTGAGTAGTGAATGAGAGCCCAGCCTCTAAAGAATGGGACACCCTCTTCGCCCACTCAGAGCCATTCCTCCATCTATTACTGCATTCTCTGCTTCACTGCACTCAGCTCAGATCTCACGGCATCAGTGTTAGAAGGACCAGGCTGGTTGGAGGGATGAAGATAAGTGTTGAGAGAGCTGTCAGCGTGACTACTTGATGAGCTGAACAGCTAATGATCTAATATGCTGAGTCTGAGTCTGTTGTATAATATGAATGTTCCAACACTTCAATATTTATGTTCTGTTTTCTGGTGCTACATCACTATTTCATGGAATGAGTTTACCAAAAAGAACACAATCCATTCGCACCAGGAAAAGAGGAAAGAATATTATGACTTTTTTTTTATTCACAAATAAAATCTTAGTTCAGACTGAACGGCAATAGTTCATGTCTAATAGGGACAAATTAAGAATATTATGAGAAAAGTCAAAAGATTTCACTAGAGCTTTTTTTTAGCTAGAAACAAAAAAACGACAACAGCTAATTGAGTGTTGTTGATGTTAGCTTAACAGCTTGATCATGTTACATGTTGTATGAGAATCTCTAAATGGTTAAAGCAGTCAAACGCAGGCTAATAAACACAGCCTGACATCCTGTCTGCATGCTTTCAGCCCTGAAGTACCACTAACAGAAACACACTCCTTTTATTTTTCAAGGTCAAAGAGTGGATAACTATGATGCAAGGCACACAGCATAAAATTGCTAAAATATAGCTAGAGACATTCACTGCCATGCTTCAGACTGAAAGCCTGTCTGCTGGATGTACAAAAGCTTCCAGGTATTTTCAGATATAAGAGCCAAGAAAAAGCTGCAACCATGTTCTAACATACCGGTCAAGATCAATAAAGTTTCATTCCATGTATGCTTCTGTTTGAGCACTCCATTTTCTGCTAGTGACTGTGTGAAACTGCTGCTGCAGACTGTTTGTGTCTGCTTCCTGCATGGTAATGAGCACGTACCTGTCAGGCAGTCATGTGCAGGATGCTGCCTCAGGTCAGTGTTTGCTGCCAGAGGATGCCTTTCCATGGCTGTTCCTTCGTGCACACACCTGTATGCTGTCCCCGCTCTCTGTCTGCAGCTTGACATTTGGTACGGTGAAGATAGAAGACACTGCAGGGGGAGAAGACGGCAGCAGATTAGACAAATGTAGGCTGACAGGAAGAGGAACATTTCAGAGGGAGCTGTTAAATGGCTATTAAAATGTGCACATCTGAATATTTATTTTGCAGCTAGAGTCTTTCTAAATATTGATTGTCATAATAAAAAAAGATCTTGCTACATTTTAAAATTACTCAGTTACTTTTTTTTTTTAAATTTAGATAATTGTTATAAACTATGGAGCATCAGGGCTGGACATGCTTAAAATCTGGAACATGGCTGTTACACATAAAGGAACTAGAGCTGCACAGGAAGTTGAATGGAAAATAATCATTTCCTGTTATCTCATTTATTACCTGCTGTTTCAGTGCAGGAACCTAAGCTGAATCCTGGGACTTCCTATAACCACAACTAAACCCTAACCCCATGTAGGCTCTTCCTGCATTCTGTCATAATCTACAAACCAGGACATTTGCATGGAAAGCCTTCTTTTTACGGTATTGGTTCAGTACTGCTGATGTGATGTCACTGTTTGACCAATAATGATTGACTGCACAGCGGCCACAGCTCAAGGAAGCTGGAATTTACTGGAACACTTACATTGAGGATCATCTGAGCGGTGTGCTAATTTAGCTCCAGACAAGAACTTTCCATGTGTCATGCATAACTTCAGTGGATCATTACATTCTCTTTACATGGTGATTTCCTTTCATTTGTAATAATCCACAAGTGAAAGTCGGTACTTTATACATTTATTGAGCCATGCAAGTTACTGCAATGTTCCAAAAACACGCCCTGCGATTACAGAATAAAGGCCTTGTGAACAAATGTATGAATTCTAACCACAGAAAGAAGGGAATTTTATATTGAAACAGGAAGTGTTAGAAAATAAACATGTATGGCTTATTCTACAGATGGAAAGAAATAGAAGAAACTGTAGCGATGTTGCTGTGATGGAAGGTCATTTACATTCTTTATCCTGCTATCTAGCTGCAACCTGAAAAATAGAGGTTCTGCAAAAATTGTGAAGGATCAAAGAATCACAGACAATATTAAGCTGATGGGCCCAGTCGCCTACAATACCTACAGTATTGTAAAGTGTTGGGAAACAACAGGGATACACAAGGATGTGTAATTAAACTAATTCCAATAGGGACAAATGTCTTCACATACATAGAGCATATCCTCCTCTCTAACTGGGAAATAAACACTTTCTTTTCCTTCACTTCCAGATCCAGAGTCCAGAGAGACACGAGCACCCCCCCAAAGCCCTTCGCTCTCACTTCTTTCACTGCCAGCCACCCACACACTCTCACTGAAATCAAATTAAAAATGTCACAATCCAATCCATACAGTAACAGCAAACTCAGGAGCTCTATTGTCTCAATAATTCTGCCATTGTCCTTGGTAATCTGTCTGGGCATTGTCTGGATAAACCCATAATACACATGACAATAGAGCACACAGTTGGCCACAGAAAGCATACTGTTCATCCCTCCAGGGATGACATGGAACATTTACTTGAAAGGTTCGTCAATTTCTCAACCATCTATGACATGTTTGACTTGGCCGGTGTATCCTCTCTGGGTACACAGTAGGTCTTTAACGGAGCGCTCTCATTGGCTCCAGTGTTTCCTGGTGATTACCATGCTGCAGCCGTAGTCAAACACTCACAGCTGGAGCAATTAGCCACTTCTTTATCTCACGTTCATTTCTCATTTGCATAATTTCTACACATCCTTCCCCCACAAAACTGCAAATGGTAAATCCACACACACAAAGGCAGACACTTTGTGTTTATCCACTCCTGTGCTCATTTTATGAAACTGTTTTAATTCACTCCCATTCTTCCCTCAGTGGCTCTCCTGCTTCGCCTGTGTCACAGAAAAGAGAGAATCAGAGAGCGAGAGAGATAAAGGGACAATAGAGAGAGCGAGCGAGCATGACAAAAATCAAAATGAGCCATCTCTCTTCCCTCCCTGTCTTAGTGACCGCTGCTCTCTCATTCTTTTCAGACATGACAACCTGCTGGTTGCTGATAACAGGATTAATATGCTGAAAAATCCTAATCGGGGGAAATTCTAAATGGAGTTCTCCATTCAAATTACCACCATGTCAGTGGCAATGAAGAACAGCTTAAGGGATTGGTGTATGTATGTGTACCCTGTCAAATAATATGGATATGTCATCTCTGACATACCTCTATTCAATAGTCCAATTATGTAGGATTAATTGAAATACAGCAGTGCTGTGAGCTTTGGCCAAAGCCTCTCACTCTGACTCACCTACATGAAACAGTGTTAATAAAAATCTTCTTGCTTCTAAAATGAGCATGTATTTTAAGCTATGGTGTATTTTTGAGGCACTAGTGTGTTTCTTATTTAAAGAGTGCCTCAGTGTGCTCGAGACGACAGGAAATCAAACTGAGCATGTCTGGTTTACTGTCCACGGCATCCACACCATGAAGCTGGACCGTACTGTACGATCCTGTGGAGCAGAGGGCGCTCAAGTAAGAGAAGCCAAAACAGAGACAGAGAGTTTCTGAACGTCCAGGTCATATTATCACTTCATTTCATCCATTATTAGCAGCTTCCCGCTGCAGTCATGGAGAAGAGAGACAGCGACACGCTGTCGCTCAGTGGGTAGAGTGGTCTTCCTTTGATCCCCTGCTCTCACTGTCTGTCAATGTCATTATATCCCTGAGAGAGTCACTTGGGTTAAAATTTCATGTATGTGCTTGTACAGTATGTACACTCACTGGCCACTGTGTGTTAACACAAATAGCTAATCAGCCAATCACATGGCTGCAGCTCCATGCATTTAGACATGTAGACTTGGTGAAGACAACTAGCTGAAGTTCAAACTGAGCATCAGAATGGAGGTTAAGGAGGCATGGTAGTTGGTGCCAGACTGGCTGGTCTGAGTATTTCAGAGAAACTGCTGATCTACTGGGATTTTCACTACAACCATCTCTAGGGTTTGGGTTATATACTGTACATGTATCAATGAGCAGGATTTGCCCTTTTAAATAATTGCTATATTTTCAGCTGACGTGGAATTTTTTTTAGATTATGGTTTCGATATTTTTGCCTTTATTATGATGGAGGTAGTCTTGCCATGAAAGGGGGATGGAGAGGGGATGATGTGCAGCCCCAGCCCCCTGCAGGAAGACTCATCCTAACACATCCGGCTCCACCAGGGGAGCGAAGTGAGCGCCCCATGATGCCGTACTTTAAGTGAAGTCCTGCCAGAACAGTTAAGCAGCACCTCTGGCGCGGCTGCAGGTGTGTGGTGTGTTACGTACTGTCCTGCAGCTCCCAGAGCCGTGGAGGAAGGTTGCTGAAGTATTCGTGGTTCAGCGCTGCCTGGGCTGACAGACGGTTCTTTGGGAAGCACTGGAGGAACCTGGAAGCCAACTCCTCAGCGTGGTCCACATAGCCCAACCTGACACACACAAACACACGGCATTCACAGTTTAACAGGGATACATTAACAGGAGTTACATGGAGTCACCTATCATAGCTTTCACTCATCCATCTAAGAAAGAAGCACTTTTTCTCCAATTCACAGAGCTGCTGACAACAAAAACAAGGCTCTTTAATTATGCTGAAGGTTTGCTGACTCAAGAGGAAAACCACACACATGCTCACACCTTCCTCCTTTGAGCTTGCCTCGCACACGGCGACTGGGTCACCGTGAGAAACACAAACCGTTCATTAAAGCAGGAGCTCAGATGTGTGAGTGAATGCACTCGCAGTGGGAGTCACTGAACTCCTGAACCAGCGCTACCTACTGTAGCAGCGCCGAGGGGGAGATGAGATTGAAAATAAATGGAGAGCAACAAATTCAGGCAGTAATTAGGCATCCAGCACATTAAATAAACATGATGTTATTCAGCGCAGCTCGTCGGCCCACCGCTCACTCTACTCAGACTGCCTCTTATGTTCTGCAAGCTTCTCATGGTTGACTCCCTAGTCAAGCACTCTGACAGCCACTCCCATGGCTCCCAATGGGGATCTCAACTCGACTTATCAGGAGAGAGACAGAGGGAGGATAAATCTCTGTTCAACTCATCAACGCCACTCAGTAAAGAGGCAGAGATAAAGTTAATGAAGTCCATCAGGGCCTCGTCTAGCCTCTTTCACATCCAGCCAGGACGAACAAAGTTGAGCCAAACTTCTCTCTCGTCTTGTGTGAAACTACACTGATGGAAACAGGCCTCCTGTATTAATGATACGACTTTTAAAGCCAGCGTTGATACTGGGTTTGTAGTTTGAAGCACCTTATGGACAGTGCAGCTTTTCACTATTTGCAGAGCAGTGCCAGAATCAGTTAAACCACTGGTACAAAATGGCAGTGAGAGGTTCTTGTTGAAATTGTCTCTTCGATAAACCCACCACCCGCTGCTCCTCCGTCAAGCTGCTAGAGCTGCCATGGAGTCCACACTGTCACTCCCTCTAATAATATTATCTAACTTATGAAAACAAAAAAAAGAAAAAGGGATTTCAAAGACGAGCAGACAGAAGAGTCTGCACTGGCTGGTGGGTAAATTAGGATGTCAAAGTGATCCATCAGCAGAAACGGGTTTCTGCTGATGGAGACAGAAGACAATGAAATGAAGGAACACTAATCCTGTAAAGCTGGTTCCATCTTTAGCTACAGCACATTCAGTATGCTTTCAGTCACTATAGCGTAGCATAGGGCTATCAGTGGTTAATAATGGGCTAACATGCTCTGCTAATGTTAGCTCCACGTAGAAGCCTAACGTTTTTCAGAATGTCTAAAAACTTCTCGTAAATGGGTCTGAGCCTTGCTGTTCCTCAGGTCAACATGTTAACTAGAGTGCAACCTGCAAATCAAACAGGTGGGGATATGACAAAATCTACATCATTTCATGCACTAGTTAGTTAGTCATGCATTAGTCCAAAAAACAACACTAATGTTGAAGTGTCCGCCAGCAGGGGGCGACTCCTCTGGTTGTACAGCAGTCAATGAGAAAATGTTGCTACTTCTGTCTTGATTTATTCCCTCAGTAAACATTGTAAACATGAGTTTATGGTCTCAGTGTCTATTTTCTAGTCTTCTTCAATACAGCATGATGTTCATTTAGTAAATGATGGTTCTATTTGGAGTCAAAAACACCATAAAGGAGGGGATGATTTTAGGGAGGGGCTACCTACTGATTGACAGGTCACTATCACAGTGATGTAGACCTTCATGATGATGTAGGTTTTCATTTTATAACTTTAGCCCATTCACAGTGTGTTTTCAGTTCATTAACTTTTAAATCCAATGAAAACCCTTAGCTCAACATGCTTCCCTTTGTAGGCAAACAGGTAGATATGTAGGTGTGAAATCACCTACATATCTACATATCGCCTTTGAGAAGTGTTGATGTACAGAAGGTGCACATTCCTTAGTGCTATTGCTGTCAGCCAGGCCGAGTGAAAAAGTGAACATCTGCAGTGAGATCGATCGTATCTCCTAAAACTATCAAACAGCTCCAGGCGATGGCACATTCACAGCAGAGAGAAGCATTCCTTCTTCAGTGGTGCATGGCGAGTGCTTTTCATGGCGTTCTATCAGAACACTACACCAAGTACCCGGGAGAGGAGAGACACAGGAAACCACCTGCCTGTATTGTCCCCCCACCACAGCAGAAAGTGGCAAACCAGTGTCTTTGTTTGGGCAGAGCAGCAGCAGGAGCTGTTTGAGAAGAAAGCTTTGTGTCTTTTGTCTGAAGACATCCGATGAAGAGCTTTCAGCATGTCTGACTATGAGGGTGTTATGAGGGCAACTTGGAAGTGTGGGCAAACAGGCCTTAGCACGCAGCTGTCACAATGGTTACATTCTCTATTACAGTGGTCGACATATACTGTGAGGGTTAAAGAAAGCTGGTGAGCATGAGATCGATGCATGAAGTATTCATGTGGTTTTCGGCCGTCTCATTTTTTGTAACCAAAAGTGACAGGAGAGGATGGAGCAAAGTAGTACCGAACGTTCAATAAGACACTTCAAGGTGACAAAATTTAACTTTAACTCTTTGAGTTCTATTGTACATCATTTCAAATCTAACGCTATTGAAAAACATATACATCAAAGTGGTTTTTGGTGAAAGTGTCCTCTACTCTACCTCTGATAAAACAAGAATGGAACAAGGAAAAAACAAAAATTTTTTTCATGATGAAATAGAGTCTCTTCTTTCATTTGAGCTATTCAGTGTTTTCAGAGACATAGTACAAAATATTCTGTGGGTCTAGAAATATGACTCAAAATGGACAAAAATGCTGAAACAAGGCAGTTTGTGTTTTATAAAATGGCTGGAACTCAATGAGCTAATGGGTCGAAAACATGCAGTGAGAGGGTGAAATTTTAAAAGCAAACACATGGAAAACATCATAGTAGTGACCTGTCAATCACAAGGTAGCCCCGCCCTAAAGCATCCCCTGCTTCACCATCTGTTTGAAACTACAAAAAAAACATTGTTTCAGTCACAACCAGACTTATCTGAGTGACCAGAGGAGTCGCCCCCTGCTGGCTGATGGAAAGAATACAAGTTTAAGGCTCTTCACGGCATTAGCTTCACTTTTCAGAACCAGAGGCTGCTGCCCAGACAGGCAATTCACTTTTTAATGGATTTCATCATAAACATGTCACTGATTTGTCCCCACAGTATGAAAGAAAACCTCAACCAGTCATCTGGATGACCATCCTCTCCAACAGAATCTACCTCACTGACAGCAGGTAACAAGATGCAGCAATGGAAAGTATCAGAAATGTGACTTTTATGAACATTAAAGCATGTAATACAAAACAATAATAATACAATAAAAATATAAACCTGAAAATGAGAACAACATATGACCTTTAACGTCAATATGCCGTTATATAAACCTGTCAAAGTACTGAAGAACATCAAAAACTATCAACCACTTCATTCGCTCAGATTTTTACAGCTGGAGGAAGAAAAACAGCACAGAGTGAAAAAGGCTGACTGAGAACAGAAACAAGAGGGAGGAGAGGGTGAGTTCATATCAAATTCATCGGTCCCTGGCCTACGATAACAGGCAGCAGAGAGGAAGTGATGGTCATTAACATTCCACCTCACTTTCTCTCTTCTCATTTTTATTTCCTCCTGGACTGGAGCAAAGCCAAGGGACCAAGAGGGGACTGAACCTCACCTCACTCTGCTTTTCATCTGTCCGCCAAATGCTTTCAATACATTTAGTTAGAGGTTCAATAACCAGAGCATTAATAAGGCATCAACTACTTTCTATGTAAAGATATATAGAGAGTAATGTCTACCTGAGTCTGTGATATCACAGTATTAATATATCATCATCTACTATTGTCTGTATGTAAAGATACAGAGGAGTAATGTCTACCTGAGTCTGTGATATCACAGTATTAATATATCATCATCTACTATTGTCTGTGTGTAAAGATACAGAGGAGTAATGTCTACCTGAGTCTGTGATATCACAGTATTAATATATCATCATCTACTATTGTCTGTATGTAAAGATACAGAGGAGTAATGTCTACCTGAGTCTGTGATATCACAGTATTAATATATCATCATCTACTATTGTCTGTGTGTAAAGATACAGAGGAGTAACGTCTACCTGAGTCTGTGATATCACAGTATTAATATATCATCATCTACTATTGTCTGTATGTAAAGATACAGAGGAGTAATGTCTACCTGAGTCTGTGATATCACAGTATTAATATATCATCATCTACTATTGTCTGTATGTAAAGATACAGAGGAGTAATGTCTACCTGAGTCTGTGATATCACAGTATTAATATATCATCATCTACTATTGTCTGTGTAAAGATACAGAGGAGTAATGTCTACCTGAGTCTGTGATATCACAGTATTAATACATCATCATCTACTATTGTCTGTGTAAAGATACAGAGGAGTAATGTCTACCTGAGTCTGTGATATCACAGTATTAATATATCATCATCTACTATTGTCTGTATGTAAAGATACAGAGGAGTAATGTCTACCTGAGTCTGTGATATCACAGTATTAATATATCATCGTCTACTATTGTCTGTGTGTAAAGATACAGAGGAGTAACGTCTACCTGAGTCTGTGATATCACAGTATTAATTTATCATCATCTACTATTGTCTGTATGTAAAGATACAGAGGAGTAACGTCTACCTGAGTCTGTGATATCACAGTATTAATATATCATCATCTACTATTGTCTGTGTGTAAAGATACAGAGGAGTAATGTCTACCTGAGTCTGTGATATCACAGTATTAATATATCATCATCTACTATTGTCTGTATGTAAAGATACAGAGGAGTAACGTCTACCTGAGTCTGTGATATCACAGTATTAATATATCATCATCTACTATTGTCTGTATGTAAAGATACAGAGGAGTAATGTCTACCTGAGTCTGTGATATCACAGTATTAATATATCATCATCTACTATTGTCTGTATGTAAAGATACAGAGGAGTAATGTCTACCTGAGTCTGTGATATCACAGTATTAATATATCATCATCTACTATTGTCTGTATGTAAAGATACAGAGGAGTAATGTCTACCTGAGTCTGTGATATCACAGTATTAATATATCATCATCTACTATTGTCTGTATGTAAAGATACAGAGGAGTAATGTCTACCTGAGTCTGTGATATCACAGTATTAATATATCATCATCTACTATTGTCTGTATGTAAAGATACAGAGGAGTAATGTCTACCTGAGTCTGTGATATCACAGTATTAATATATCATCATCTACTATTGTCTGTATGTAAAGATACAGAGGAGTAATGTCTACCTGAGTCTGTGATATCACAGTATTAATATATCATCATCTACTATTGTCTGTATGTAAAGATACAGAGGAGTAATGTCTACCTGAGTCTGTGATATCACAGTATTAATATATCATCATCTACTATTGTCTGTGTAAAGATACAGAGGAGTAACGTCTACCTGAGTCTGTGATATCACAGTATTAATATATCATCATCTACTATTGTCTGTATGTAAAGATACAGAGGAGTAACGTCTACCTGAGTCTGTGATATCACAGTATTAATATATCATCATCTACTATTGTCTGTATGTAAAGATACAGAGGAGTAACATCTACCTGAGTCTGTGATATCACAGTATTAATATATCATCATCTACTATTGTCTGTATGTAAAGATACAGAGGAGTAACGTCTACCTGAGTCTGTGATATCACAGTATTAATATATCATCATCTACTATTGTCTGTATGTAAAGATACAGAGGAGTAACGTCTACCTGAGTCTGTGATATCACAGTATTAATATATCATCATCTACTATTGTCTGTATGTAAAGATACAGAGGAGTAATGTCTACCTGAGTCTGTGATATCACAGTATTAATATATCATCATCTACTATTGTCTGTATGTAAAGATACAGAGGAGTAACGTCTACCTGAGTCTGTGATATCACAGTATTAATATATCATCATCTACTATTGTCTGTATGTAAAGATACAGAGGAGTAACGTCTACCTGAGTCTGTGATATCACAGTATTAATATATCATCATCTACTATTGTCTGTATGTAAAGATACAGAGGAGTAACGTCTACCTGAGTCTGTGATATCACAGTATTAATATATCATCATCTACTATTGTCTGTATGTAAAGATACAGAGGAGTAACGTCTACCTGAGTCTGTGATATCACAGTATTAATATATCATCATCTACTATTGTCTGTGTAAAGATACAGAGGAGTAATGTCTACCTGAGTCTGTGATATCACAGTATTAATATATCATCATCTACTATTGTCTGTATGTAAAGATACAGAGGAGTAATGTCTACCTGAGTCTGTGATATCACAGTATTAATATATCATCATCTACTATTGTCTGTATGTAAAGATACAGAGGAGTAATGTCTACCTGAGTCTGTGATATCACAGTATTAATATATCATCATCTACTATTGTCTGTATGTAAAGATACAGAGGAGTAATGTCTACCTGAGTCTGTGATATCACAGTATTAATATATCATCATCTACTATTGTCTGTATGTAAAGATACAGAGGAGTAATGTCTACCTGAGTCTGTGATATCACAGTATTAATATATCATCATCTACTATTGTCTGTATGTAAAGATACAGAGGAGTAACGTCTACCTGAGTCTGTGATATCACAGTATTAATATATCATCATCTACTATTGTCTGTATGTAAAGATACAGAGGAGTAACGTCTACCTGAGTCTGTGATATCACAGTATTAATATATCATCGTCTACTATTGTCTGTATGTAAAGATACAGAGGAGTAACGTCTACCTGAGTCTGTGATATCACAGTATTAATATATCATCATCTACTATTGTCTGTATGTAAAGATACAGAGGAGTAATGTCTACCTGAGTCTGTGATATCACAGTATTAATATATCATCATCTACTATTGTCTGTATGTAAAGATACAGAGGAGTAACGTCTACCTGAGTCTGTGATATCACAGTATTAATATATCATCATCTACTATTGTCTGTATGTAAAGATACAGAGGAGTAACGTCTACCTGAGTCTGTGATATCACAGTATTAATATATCATCATCTACTATTGTCTGTATGTAAAGATACAGAGGAGTAACGTCTACCTGAGTCTGTGATATCACAGTATTAATATATCATCATCTACTATTGTCTGTATGTAAAGATACAGAGGAGTAACGTCTACCTGAGTCTGTGATATCACAGTATTAATATATCATCATCTACTATTGTCTGTGTAAAGATACAGAGGAGTAATGTCTACCTGAGTCTGTGATATCACAGTATTAATATATCATCATCTACTATTGTCTGTATGTAAAGATACAGAGGAGTAATGTCTACCTGAGTCTGTGATATCACAGTATTAATATATCATCATCTACTATTGTCTGTATGTAAAGATACAGAGGAGTAACGTCTACCTGAGTCTGTGATATCACAGTATTAATATATCATCATCTACTATTGTCTGTATGTAAAGATACAGAGGAGTAATGTCTACCTGAGTCTGTGATATCACAGTATTAATATATCATCATCTACTATTGTCTGTATGTAAAGATACAGAGGAGTAATGTCTACCTGAGTCTGTGATATCACAGTATTAATATATCATCATCTACTATTGTCTGTATGTAAAGATACAGAGGAGTAACGTCTACCTGAGTCTGTGATATCACAGTATTAATATATCATCATCTACTATTGTCTGTATGTAAAGATACAGAGGAGTAATGTCTACCTGAGTCTGTGATATCACAGTATTAATATATCATCATCTACTATTGTCTGTATGTAAAGATACAGAGGAGTAATGTCTACCTGAGTCTGTGATATCACAGTATTAATATATCATCATCTACTATTGTCTGTGTAAAGATACAGAGGAGTAATGTCTACCTGAGTCTGTGATATCACAGTATTAATATATCATCGTCTACTATTGTCTGTATGTAAAGATACAGAGGAGTAATGTCTACCTGAGTCTGTGATATCACAGTATTAATATATCATCATCTACTATTGTCTGTATGTAAAGATACAGAGGAGTAATGTCTACCTGAGTCTGTGATATCACAGTATTAATATATCATCATCTACTATTGTCTGTGTAAAGATACAGAGGAGTAACGTCTACCTGAGTCTGTGATATCACAGTATTAATATATCATCGTCTACTATTGTCTGTGTAAAGATACAGAGGAGTAACGTCTACCTGAGTCTGTGATATCACAGTATTAATATATCATCATCTACTATTGTCTGTATGTAAAGATACAGAGGAGTAATGTCTACCTGAGTCTGTGATATCACAGTATTAATATATCATCATCTACTATTGTCTGTATGTAAAGATACAGAGGAGTAATGTCTACCTGAGTCTGTGATATCACAGTATTAATATATCATCATCTACTATTGTCTGTATGTAAAGATACAGAGGAGTAATGTCTACCTGAGTCTGTGATATCACAGTATTAATATATCATCATCTACTATTGTCTGTATGTAAAGATACAGAGGAGTAACGTCTACCTGAGTCTGTGATATCACAGTATTAATATATCATCATTTATCAACATTTTGCTGTGCTCTGTTGATAGCAGAGCTTTTTGTGCCTGATCTCCTCTCATACGGTGGTTACTGATCATTCTGATCAATGTTGTCAATGAGGATTAGCATCTCCAGTTCCCTTTGTTGCCATTGTTTGAATCATGGTGCTGTTCGCACCATTAGCTGCTAACCGCCTTCTCACCCATTGCCTTGTTGAGAGATGTGGGGAGGCCATTGATACTGTCTGAATTTCACATATTTAAATGCTCTATACACAGTTAGAAATGTCAGTGTACCAAGTTTCCACAGCAGAGAAACAACCACTAAAGCAGTGATCAAGGAAAAGAGATTTTTGATCAGTAATTGGTGGTGTCATTTTTATTTTACAGATAAGAGGCACACGTGGGATTAAGGACACAGATGGCCTAATTGTTATAAATCACAGGAGGAAACAGGACATGGGGGTTCTGCTGTGTGATGAGGGCTCTAGTTAGCAGGGATGGATCCTCGCTGAAGCAGCTATACTTTGTGATACCGGCTGATTAGACAGCTGCAGTTTTACATAAATCATGTCTGCTTCAAAATCCTCTGTGGTTGAGCTCCCCTCTGCAGTCTCCCCTCCAGATGTATGCCTGAGGCAAACAGTGGCACACATCTGGGAGGAGCCCCTGATTGAGCCACCCTGACCTTTTTCTGCCATATGAGCCTGAATCACACACACACACACACACACACACACACACACACACACACACTGCAGGAAGGGAGTAGGCTGAGGAAAAGCATGTGTGTTCACTATCCAAGGGAGTTTCCATTTAAAAACAAGAACAAGGATAACAGTGTATCAACCCCAACACACTGACACTATATCTATACATCTCTATATGTGCACACACGCTCATATCTGAACTGCTCACTTACTTATTCCACGCTTGCCTGAGCTTCTTAGCACTGTACACTGTAAAGCGGTCTGTAATGAGAAGAAGACAAGAAAACAACAATTAGATCACTGTATTCTAAGACATGGCATCACATAAAAGTTACACACATGCTGGATTGTTCTAGAAAAACACCTTGAGGCTAAAAACCTAAACACAGAGACATATAAAAAAAAAATCAAAGCCTTTTTTGTCACTATATGACAGAGCATACAATGAAATTAGGAGCGCTGCTCCACATGGTGCTCAGTCAAATGTAAAAAATAGTCAAGCTTAAAAAAAAATTCAAAAAATAAGACATAAATCCAGTTTTGTAAGAAAAGAAGCTAATACTAACAGTAGTAAGGCACACTTATTGCTACAAAAAAGGTATTGCACATATGCAGACATCACACGTTTGTTATTGCACAGAAAGATGATATGTATTTCAAATATATATTTTTATATAACAGAATATAGAATTAATTATATATATAATATATAACAATATAATATCATCATCATGATTATCATAATATTTATAAATTGCACATTTGTTTGTTAATAGTTAACATAGTTAACAATCTTCATATTATAATCATCATCATCATCATATTTATTTATTACATGCCAAAATATAATATACTTAGTGTATCAAGTCAAATCCTCTTATAAAACATTTTGGAAATGAAATGTTGCATTGGTTAAATGTATATATTCATACTATATATCATAGCATACATGTTTTTATTCACTGAGCAGATTCTGTTGACTCCATTTGGCCATTTTCACTTTCATCCCTTCAAAGTTTTTCAATAAAAATATATATGCAAGAAGTATTTGCAGGAAGTGACAGTGACTTGACTACTTGATGGCAAAACGGAATGAGTGGAGGTTAAAGTGTTAAAGATGCTATCAGTTCAGTGAAGAACACAGAAATGCAGAACTGAAAGCTGGACTGAAGCAGGTGAAAACAAAGGTTAACTGATACCATGAACAATGTGTTGCTCAGTGGAAGTCTCTGAGGAAGTCATGCATGTGCGTTAGGTCACCTTACAGGAATGAAGCCATAATTAAAGTAATTAATAACACCTGTGCTTTTCCTGCTTCGCCATATCAAAATGTCTGTGGTGATAAAGGTCTATAATTGTCCATGTCAATCACATTTATTTTTAAATATGTCTACGGGACAACAGGCAAACCAGTTCAAATAGCTGAAGTGTTACTGCAGTGTTGCTTTGTATGGTGGTGTGCCAAATCAAGGAGTGGCTCCTATCATTGAGTAATACTGTGTAAATTATTGTGCTCTGATGCCAGACCACAATAAAGTGTCATCATTTTTAGATGACTTTGGTGAGACAGTGTTTATTGTGCAGTGAGTGTGAGGCGCTGCACTGTTCACTTCATCTCTGCCAAAACTGCCATGTGGACTCACAGTCAGGCTGAGCTGCCAGCTAGCACACAAGCTAGCCAGCCACCCAGCGAGCTGGTCCACCTCCCACACCGCCAGCCAAGCACCCAACTGTCTGTCACCTCCAGGCTTCATCTGCCAGCTAGCAGACAGCGCCCAGGGCCAGGGCCGGAGCCAGGGCCTCCACTGGCCACAGCTTCCTGGGGGCTAGAGGTGAACACTGCCAGCCAGAGAGGCCAGAAATAAAGGAGTGGAGGTGAGGGGGAGAGGACTGCTGTCCGATTGTAGATATCTTTCAGAAATAGTGACGGTGCAGTGGTTAGCAGTGGCCTCACAGCTGGGGGGTCCTGTGTTGGTAGCATGGAGTTTCTCTCCCTCCCTCACAGAAAAGCAAGTAAGTTTAATTGATGACTCTAAACTACGCATTGTCAGCTGGGATCAGCTCCAGCACCCCACAACCCTGTGAAGGAAGCAGGTCCAGATAATGCATGCACTGATGGACTAGTATATTAACCTGACTCTCTCCAGCTGAATGGAGTTCTGCTTAGCTCTACACATTCATCTGGGTTTGCTCCACTGGAGATGTATTTCAGAAGGCGGGGCCTTATCAAAAACCCTTGCATGTGATTGGATAAACCACTTGTCCATCATCTTTAATGATGTGAGACTTCAACCACTCACTCATCGAAACCAACCCGTGCCGCTGACGAGAGCAACGCAGGGAAAACCAAAACAGAACATCGACATCTTGGATATAGCAGCAGAGCAAACAGCGCAGCAATGTCAGTAAATGATCAGTGTTGTCTGTGGAGTTAGGCAGAACGACATTCAGCTGGCGAGAGTCAGGTTACAATTTTTTAGCCTCTTGGATCTGATCCTCTACTTAACCACCAGTGGAATTATTTGATAAATCAAGCTCTTGCCAATCCCAGTTGGGAGAAGAGCGAAAACATCCTTGCCACCAATAAATGCCTTTGGAACCGTTCTCTGTTCATCTTTTAACGAATGATTATGTGATAGATTCGACAACACAGTTGAAATAGCAGAATCAATGTTGTCTAAATCAAACAGTTGCTTCTCCGCTACGTCACAGCTAGGAAAATCCCGCCCAGCGATCCTGATTGGCTCAGTCATTTTTTGCTCCCTTGACGTCCTTCCCATCAGGTGAGAGTGCAGATGGATGTGTCGAGCTCAGTGGAAAGCCATGTGGAGCTAAGCAGAACTACATTCAGCTGGTGAGAGTCAGGTTACTAGTATATGAATGCCTCTCTAACCTTAAAGCCTCTTGACTCCTATCAGAATGCACTGCACTGGATTACAGGAGACAAATTCACAACATTACCTTATTTGAAAAATGTGGTTCTGTCCTCTTTATCAACTAACTGTACTTTATTCATCTTGAAGGTGTTGAAATGAATTTCAGGACTGGAATGGGTTATTGAACACGATTCTCACCTCCTTTTTGAAGCTATCCAAGGTGCAGAGTGTGGGCTCTGTCTGCATCTAGCGGTGAGGTTGCAGATTGCAACCAACTGAAACCTCCACTGTGTGACGAGCTTGTACAAGAACTACAGTGGCAAAACGTAACGATGTGAATGTCCCTATCTAGAACCAGTGTCTGGTTTATGTGCTCTGGGCTACTGTGGATGTAAAGGACTCATTCTAAAGCAACAAAAACACAACCATTCAACCAGGTAAATACATACCAAATATTTACACTATATTTGTTATTAAGGTTATGTTCCATTTCTGCCAATATATCCCTGTAAATGTACACGGTGTTCCTTGCATACTAATACTCAAAATACTTTAAATAAATCAGGGCACTTTTTAAAAAAAACAGATCATTATCTGCCATTTTTCCCTTTATATTCTGTTTATTACATTTAAATACAGCAAAATTCACCCAGCTGGATGCTACTCCATGTTTTCTTCAGTGGCTTGATCAGGGAAACTATGTTTGCTGCTTCACTATTTAGTGATGATCAAGATTCAACTTACAGATCAAATACTGTAGGTCAAGTGCAAAAGTCCGACCTGATATATCAATAAGACAAAAGAGAGGAGCTGGAAGCTGCACATATAAGGAATTATGCGTGGAACCTCTTTACAACCGCAAAAATGTGAAAATAAGTGGCGCCTCCACTCTGAGGTCAAAGCACACTGTTGAGTCTGAAATCCAAACTAAGAGCAACGTTATAGTGATGAAAAATAAGAGAGAGAATGTGATGAATCATAAGCAGAGGAGAGATGAAGTCAGTGTGTTTTGGAAAAGACAGCAGATAACAGCAAGTTCAGAGGAAACTGACTGACGCAATACTGCCATCTGCTGTCTGCCTGCATCCTCTGGGATGTCCTGACTTTAATCTGTCAAACTGGCCATGGGCCAAACAGTGCTCTTATTGGTTCAGAAAATACATATATTATATACATATAATACATATATCTATATGTAAAATTATATTGGAATATTGACACAAACTCTTCAAGGGCCTGATACAGGTTCCCAGATTAATAACATGTTTCTATAAACTCATGTACAAAAGTAATTTATATATGCAGTATAGAGAATATAATTCTTCAGATTAATATTACATTTTGACAGTAATGTTCATCTATTATGTAACACTGACACTGAGACAGTCTTTCCCAGTGCTCACCAGCTAGATCCATTAAAAATCTATAAAAAGGAAGATGATCTGTAACTATATCATTTCTTAAAATGAAAAAATAATAATAATAAAAATACTAATACTAATCATAGCTCTTGATAGCTGAGTGAAATGCATTACCATGATGATGTGAAGTTAGTGATTCAGCCAGTAAAGTTCTTGTGATCATAATATATTGGATTTTTCCATCCAATATAATATATATCATATAGTCCCATGACATCACTGACTACACAGATATGAACCCCTCCAGCTCTGATGATGATGATGAGCTTGTGTTGATTAAATCAAACGCTCTGTGATTGTGCTTCTGCTCTCATTCTGAGGCTTCGTGACCACATCATCTCTGCTAACATCCCACTGTCTCTGTGTTGGTTCACAGTGCAGCAGCCATACTGGCATCAGATGTGCACATGTCATATGAACAGATGCAGGCTGTGTGAGTGTGTGTGTGTGTGTGTGTGTGTGTGTGTGACTGCACAGCTGTCTAACACAGTGTGTGAGAGACAAACAAGGGCCAGCCGTCGTCATGGCCACAGAGTGAGAGATCACGTCTGTGTGTGTTGTGTGACCATGAGAGTCCCTCCAGTTGCTCCTTAATTGGCCACTGGAGATGGGAGGCTGCATCATGTAGCTTCCTGACGCCTCGCTGCCCCGCGCCACCACTCTAACTCTCTTTATGTCCATCTCCGCCTGTCCCCTCCATCAGCTAACACTAATCTGCAGTCCCTCTATTCATGTTCCCTCTAAAAAGCCCTAATGAGCTCCCAGAGGGCATGGCTGCCCTGGCAGAGATGCCACCCCACTCCTCCTCCTCCTCCTCCTCCTCGTCCTGCTGCTGCTGCTGCTGCTCTTGCATTAATGGAGTAGGGTGAGCTTTTGGTGGCTCATTTCCATGGTCATGTGACGACTGAGTATATAAACTGATGCCTGATTTCCTCTAGTGGGCACTATTAATTCACTGAGTGCCATAGACGAATGAAAGAATGGAACAAGGTAAAAGCAAAAATTTGATCCAACATGGATGGAACAGAGAGTCTCTTCTTTCATTTGAACTATTCAGTGTTTTCAGAGTCATAGTAGAAAATATTCTGTGCATCAAGATGACTCAAAATGACCAAAAAAGCTGGCACAAGGCACTTTCACAGTTTTATAATTTTTTTTTCAAAATTGTCATGTCATGACAGTCATGTCCAGAAAATCATTTTCAATTTTCTGGCTAAAATTTTGATGATTTCTCCCAAACCTCCAGAGATTTGTTGCCAGAGGGCCACATCCAAGATGACCGCTGGTGCCACTGAATAATGCCAGTTTGGATCACAGTACCTAGAATTATGTATGAAGACACAAGATTCTGATTCTGACATCAGTATGATGTCTGCATCCAGGACAATAACTTTTAACACTGGTTTTGAATGAAAAGGACAAATGGTTTTCAGTGACAATTGTCTATAAAAGACAACTTCTAAAGTACCCAACATTACCTTTCAAATTATGATACAGTAGCTATATTTACTTAGCTGGCTGACTATGTCATTTCTATGGTCTGAGACAGTCCAACATGTCAAAACATAAGGAACTCTCCAAAATAAAAAAAAAAAACAAGAGCGGTAAAACTGAAATTCGTGAATAAAGTGTGGAACTGCTCCACAGAAAATGAAGTGGGAGACCATTTCCTGTTTCACAACTGAGGACTTTAGAGAAGACTGACTGAGCTGTTCTAGGCCAAATAAATAATACACTGGAGTTTGTGATGTTAGTGGTGTTGCCCTTTAAGTATACATGTTGATCTTGGCACCATATTATCTCCAGAGCAATAATATTCACAATTATACAGAACAATATACACAAAATTCATCTTAGGACATAAACAGTATATTTACAGAGGAATGCTTGGTTAAAATGACACAACGATAGTGACAATAGGCCCCATGTTAACTATGTAGCATACATTAAAACATGTTCCCTGCTAATCATATGCTAATATGCTAGTATAATCACACTGGGTTAAAACTCAGGGTCTCACCTGGTTTGAAGTGAGGCAAAGAGTTCACACCAGGCCAGGTGTCCTCTGATGGGGTGCCCAGGACCTGAGGAGACACCAAGGATGGAGATGATGAGTGATGCTATTAAAAACAAAAAACAAACAAACAAAAAACTGCAGCAGCTCAGGTTTCAAATGCATAAACGCTTTAGAAGTTTACCATCTATGAGCCTTCCTGGTTAACATTTATGAGAGCAGTTAGCATGAAAGGCTAACACATTAGCACTGTGGCTCTGATTAGGAGCACTAAGAATGTGGAAATTTCTCACTATGTACAGTAAGTCATATATAAGCATCAGGATTACATTAAGACTGTTTCATACCAATAACAAACAGAAACTCACAGTCCTTGTAATTTATAGCTACAGTATTTGTCAACTGTAGAGCATAAACTCCTCAATGCGTCATGTCAAACCCCAAAACTCAAAAAACAGTGGTGTGCATAGACTTTCTGAAGGGCAGGGGTCAAGAGAAGAAAAAAGGCACCTACAGAGCGCTCTTGTCACTGAAGAGGGCTATTCAGTTCAGCATGTTTTTCGAGGGCATTTTTTCATATTTCAACCAGCCAAGAGTACAATTTAGTGTTTTGCCAAACAGATGCACTTTAGCACACATTTGTACCCTTAAAGAGGACACTTAAGCACACATTTTTGCCCCTAAAGAGGACACTTTAGCATGCATTTTTACCCCTAAAGAGGACATTTAAGCACACATTTTTGCCCCTAAAGAGGACACTTAAGCACACATTTTTGCCCCTAAAGAGGACACTTTAGCACGCATTTTTACCCCTAAAGAGGACACTTAAGCACACATTTTTGCCCCTAAAGAGGACACTTTAGCACGCATTTTTACCCCTAAAGAGGACACTTAAGCACACATTTTTGCCCCTAAAGAGGGCATTTTAGCACACATTTTTACCCCTAAAGAGGACACTTAAGCGTACATTTTTGCCCCTAAAGAGGGCACTTTAGCACACATTTTTACCCTTAAAGAGGACACTTAAGCGTACATTTTTGCCCCTAAAGAGGGCACTTTAGCACACATTTTTACTCTTAAAGAGGACACTTAACCGTACATTTTTGCCCCTAAAGAGGGCACTTTAGCACACACTTTCAACAATCTTGCCCCTGGTCCTATTTGATATTTAATAAATGATGTGAGTTGATCATGTCTATCTACCTAGGTAGTGTAAATGATGTGTTCTGGATCACAGACATTGTTATCGTGAGGTCCTATCTTGTGATAAGCATGACAGAGACAGTTACTCTGCACCCTGACTGGCTGTTTGACAAACGATAAATTCCAGCGCTGAGAAATCCCATTGCTTGTGTAACAGTCATGATGAGTGCAACCTTTGTGGAAAGGCTGGCTGGAGTTCTCACACACACAGCCTGGAGTTTATGATGACAAAACCCAGAGCAGCGGACATGCCTTCCACATGATCCATCACAGCTAAGCAGCATAATAGTTTCCAGATTGCCTAGTTGTCTCTGATCTGCAGCAGAGGAGCTGCTCAGGGATCTGCTGTTAAGAGAACAGTGCACACAAACACAGGGTGACGTGTGCTGTGGGATCACTGGGATAACTACTGCAGATGGCTCTCCCTGGCTGAGAGACAAAAGAAAAGAAAAATGAGGGAATCACAAGGTATACTCCCCTAACAGAGTATCGTCAAGTCAGGTGTGTCCAAAGGGACCAAAGTTGATTTGAATGAAATCCAGAGAGGTTTATTTGCCTCATGTTGGCCTGTTCCTGCTCCAGATGGCTCAGTCCTAGCTGGTGTAATAACAAAACCTGACACTAGAGCGCAGTAAAGCGCCATGAGGCTAACTCTCAGTGAGCCTTCAGTAGCAGCAGGCAGGACAAAGACACTTCACAAGCTCAGACTGTGCTTTCCATTTGAAAAGTCCCTTTGTTAGAAATCTAATCTGTGTTTAGAGGCAGTTTATCACTTCTGGGAGAATACAATAATGATATGAACAGATGACAACACACAAAATATTAAAGTAAAATGATGGCATTATTGTTGAAGAGATTCAGTTAGTGATTTTAAGGATAATAACATGACAGTAATGGGAAAAGATACCATTTGGACTGGAGAGAACACAATGTTTTCTTTAACAGTGTCATCTATGATGTTATAATCAAGTTTGTGGAGAGCTGATCTGAACAGCATGTTGCTGTGTGCCTTTTGCCTTACTGGACATTAAAATGGAATGAATACTGGATAATCTTGGCAAACCATGTTCTCTATGTGTAGGAGGATCGCCACAAAGCAATAATTCTAACTAGATGGAGATAGCAGATTTTTGAAAATGTGTGTGTGTGTGTGTGTGTGTGTGTATATATATATGTGTGTGTGTATATATATATATATATATATATATATATATATATAGATATAGATATGATAAAAACAGTTGACTACATGAGGTAACAGTTGATATCAGAATCACTGTGTATTTTCTTAAAGTTTCAGTTGAATATACAGAGACTCCTACAGGACCTGGCTACCTTCTCTTCCTTCTCTTTGTGCTATTCTTGTGAGCAACATGTTCACACCTTGAAACGTGGGGCATCCAGTCTGGAAGCAATCCTGTTATGTTTCTTTGTTTACTGGCGATCAGTACTTTTATTTATCTGAATATCTGCCACTGATCTCCCATCAACATTCACACCTAAATAACATTTACTGTACTCAGAGGAGGACAGTTAACCTGATGGGCAGGATCATGACAGGACAGATGGATGGTCTTCTGCTGCACAGGGGGAGTGATTGAGAAGGAGGAGAGTTTGTTGGAGCGCTGCAGAGCTGCATCATCACTGCACATCCTGTTCTTTTAGGCACCTAACTATTGTTTTGAGGGACAATCTACTTCCTACTTAGAGCCGATGTCTTGGTCAATTCACTCTAAAGATATCTGACTCCTGAACAAATGATGCTGTTACCTCTATATCCTACATGGAAAAATCCCTTTCCAGGGCATTCCCAACAGGCACAAACAGTTTGTACCTCCTTGATTCCTTTCCTCATGTCTTAGTCCATCCTACCTGAAAAGCAAGGACAGCTATCCATTACTTTGTATAATGACTTCTGTAAGATGAGTAGAACAATGTTCAATTTATATTTATATGAAATGATATAATGAGAGGGGCTGCACGGTGGTGTAGTGGTTAGCACTGTCGCCTCACAGGTTCGATTCCTGGTCCGGGGTCTTTCTGTGTGTAGTTTGCATGTTCTCCCCGTGTCTGTGTGGGTTCTCTCTGGTACTCCGGCTTCCTCCCACCATCCAAAAACATGCATGGGGATTAGGTTAATTGGCTAATTTAAATTGACCGTAGGTGTGAATGTGAGTGTGAGTGGTTGTCTGTCTCTATGTAGCCTGTGATGAACTGGGGACTTGTCCAGGGTGTACCCTGCCTTTCACCCTAAGACAGGTGGGATAGACTCCAGCCCCCCTAAGACCCTATGAGGATAAGCGGTAGATAATGGATGGATGGGTAATGAGCAATACTGTTAATTTAGGGCAGCGGTGGCCAACACCTTACATTTACTGATGTTATAGTTTGCTGTCATCAGCTGTAAACATCATGTCATGAATATACGAGTATTTGGGTTGAACTGGGTGTGGCTAAAATCAATCTAAAAACATGAGTAACAGGAAGGTGAAATACACTATATTGCCAAAAGTATCCGCTCACCCATCCAAATAATCAGAATCAGGTGTTCCAATCACTTCCATGGCCACAGGTGTATAAAATCAAGCAGCTAGGCATGCAGACTGCTTTTACAAACATTTGTGAAAGAATGGGTCGCTCTCAGGAGCTCAGTGAATTCCAGCGTGGAACTGTGATAGGATGCCACCTGTGCAACAAATCCAGTCATGAAATTTCCTCGCTCCTAAATATTCCACAGTCAACTGTCAGCTGTATTGTAAGGACGTGGAAGTGTTTGGGAACGACAACAACTCAGCCATGAAGTGGTAGACCACGTAAACTGATGGAGCGGGGTCAGTGGATGCTGAGGAGCATAGTGCGAAGAGGTCGCCAACTTTCTGCAGAGTCAATCACTACAGACCTCCAAACTTTATGTGGCCTTCAGATTAGCTCAAGAACAGTGCACAGAGAGCTTCATGGAATGGGTTTCCATGGCCGAGCAGCTGCATCCAAGCCATACATCACCAAGTGCAATGCAAAGCGTCGGATGCAGTGGTGTAAAGCACGCCACCACTGGACTCTAGAGCAGTGGAGACGTGTTCTCTGGAGTGACAAATCACGCTTCTCCATCTGGCAATCTGATGGCCCAGTCTGGGTTTGGCGGTTGCCAGGAGAACGATACTTGTTGGACTGCATTGTGCCAAGTGTAAAGTTTGGTGGAGGGGGGATTATGGTGTGGGGTTGTTTTTCAGGAGCTGGGCTTGGCCCCTTAGTTCCAGTGAAAGGAACTCTGAATGCTTCAGCATACCAAGACATTTTGGACAATTCCATGCTCCCAACTTTGTGGGAACAGTTTGGAGCTGGCCCCTTCCACTTCCAGCATGACTGTGCACCAGTGCACAAAGCAAGGTCCATAAAGACATGGATGACAGAGTCTGGTGTGGATGAACTTGACTAGCCTGCACAAAGTCCTGACCTCAACCTGATAGAACACCTTTGGGATGAATTAGAGCAGAGACTGAGAGCCAGGCCTTCTCATCCAACATCAGTGTGTGACCTCACAAATACACTTCTCGAAGAATGGTCACAAATTCCCATAAACACACTCCTAAACCTTGTGGACAGCCTTCCCAGAAGAGTTGAAGCTGTTATAGCTGCAAAGGGTGGACCGACGTCATTTAAGTTCATATGCGAGTCAAGGCAGGTGAGCGAATACTTTTGGCAATATAGTGTAGCATGAAGCAGCAATGCTTGAAACAGTGGCTTACAAACAGTGAAGTGCAGACAGTGTAATCATCTAGAATACCTACAACAGATAGAAAGAAGAGGAACCGTTACACCGAGAACCGAGGAGTGAGGAGATGAGGAAGCATAAAAGTGAGGAATTAGACAGTCCCAGGCTAATGGACATATGGAGCAGCATGTTGACAGGAGGACATGACGTCCACCAGGGAGGGGAAGCTGAGCCTGTGTCCATCTTACACTGTGTGTAGAGAACGAGCAGAGAAAGTTGTGCCACAGATTCCTATGAGGTCAAAGGTCAAAGGTCATGACCCAGAGCTCAGCATGCATATTCTGCTCTGACATAAATACTCTTACCCTACATTAAAAGACCACCCAGCCAGACACAAACAAACAGTATGTCTGACCTTCACCCTCCTCCAGTTCTATTTCTGTTGTGAGAGAAGGAGCAGGTCTGGAGTCAGTGTACTGAGAGCAGATAGACTGATCACAGTGAACGAAGCAGCTGACATGAGGAGCTTCACAACAATGTGATGCTGAGTGGCTCCAATCCAGCCACAACAACTGGCAGTCTGAATAATCCTCTGTACTCAAAGAATCAGTTTGAACTGAAACGTCACAGTACGCAAAATACATATCACAAAAGTGAGCTCCGTCTGGAAAATCTGAAGAAGGTTGATAACTTTTGTGGGGTTTGCATGTTCTCCACAGGTTTGCATGGGTTTCCTCTGGTACTTGGGTTTCTTCCCACCACCAAAACATGTTTCCCGTTTGGGGGCTGCACTGAAAGGACATCTGGAATAAAAATCTATGGCGAGTCAATATGTCAGAATGTGTTCTGCTGAGATGACCCCTCAAGAGAGAATCCAAAAGACAGATGACAACAAGAACAACAGTGAACTTTTAAAAAGCAGCTGGACAAGCTATGAGTGAAACATTCTTACCATAATCATGGTGTCTGGGAAAATGTATGCAACTTTACACTGAAGGCCATGTTCTCAGAATGACTTTCTCACTCTGAACCAAAAATCTCCACTTCAATACTTTCATCCACCAAACTTCAACATTTCATTTCATTAATTCACAATCAGTTTAGAGTCAAGCTGGAGAACCAGAGAGAGCCACGAGAGAACCAAGAGAGAACCAAGAGAGAACAATGAGATCCAACAGAGAACCAGAGAGAACCAAGAGAGAACAAGAAAGAACCAGAGAGAACCAGAGTGAACCAAGAGAGAACCAGAGAGAACCAAGAGAAAACCAAGAGAGAACAATGAGATCCAACAGAGAACCAGAGAGAACCAAGAGAGAACCAGAAAGAACCAAGAGAGAACCAGAGAAAACCAGAGAGAACCAAGACAGAACCAAGAGAGAACAATGGGATCCAACAGAGAACCAGAGAGAACCAAGAGAACCAAGAGAGAACCAAGAGAGAACCAGAAAGAACCAGAGAGAACCAAGAGAGAACCAAGACAGAAACAAGAGAGAACCAAGAGAGAACAATGAGATCCAACAGAGAACCAGAGAGAACCAAGAGAACCAAGAGAGAACCAAGAGAGAACCAGAAAGAACCAGAGAGAACCAAGAGAGAACCAAGACAGAACCAAGAGAGAACCAGAGAGAACCAAGAGAGAACCAGCAAGAACCAGAGAGAACCAAGACAGAGCCAAGAGAGAACAAAGATATCCAACAGAGAACCAAGAGAGAACCAAGAGAGAACCAGAGAGAACCAAGAGAGAACCAGAAAGAACAAGAGAGAACCAAGAGAGAACCAGAAAGAACAAGAGAGAACCAAGAGAGAACCAAGACAGAGCCAAAAGAGAACCAAGAGAGAACAAAGAGATCCAACAGAGAACCAGAGAGAACCAAGACAGAGCCAAGAGAGAACCAAGAGAGAACCAAGAGAACCCACTCTACCACAGGGAGAACATGCAGACTCTGCTCAGACTAGAACCTGTCACATTCTATCTGTGAGGCTTTGACTCTGATATGAATGATGTAATATTTGAACCAGACTTATCTGCACATTAGAAACAGATATGTTGTTTGTCTTAATACAGTGATCAGTAGGGAAGCTCCATGGTGACAGAGCTGTTATTTAAAGTGCTACTCTACTCACCTGCAGTGCCTCCTCTGAAGCCTAAGTATTCTAATCATCTCTGGGCTGGACTGGTTGCTGACCCCAGCCTTCATCTGCTTCCCTGCTCTGAAAATCCCAGTCCCACCCGAGCTGCTCTCCAACCTCGGCCACAGCCCAACAGATTGGGGTCACCTCCAGGCAGGGGTCAAACGGATCAGAACCAGAGCCGAGTGGATCAGCTGTCTCCCACTGCGACGGGTGGAATGCGTTCAGTAAGCCCTGACTATCCTGTCTGGGTTTGAGCACATGGATGCTCATGTCACTGACACAGCGGCTGTTGGTGAAATGGTATTATTTATCTCCCCCAGCAGCTTCTCCTTCTCTCCTGAGGGAGGATCAGCCCCATGTGCCCTGGCTCACTCTTCATAGCAGGAATACACTCTAAATAAACCAGGTCCCTATGGAGAGAAAATGACTATTTGCACCATGAGAGGCTGCACCATGCAGGACCCTTCTGCCGCTGTGAGACGTCGACACACAAACACACTGCATGTTAAGAGCCATTTGAAAGGCTGAGTCTGGTGAAAGTCGACAGTTTGCTTCTGTCAACTAATTCCACATTCAGACTAAACCAGCAGTGAATGCATACGAACAGGCACTGTGTGCAAGATCTATAAAAATAAAATAGGAATACTTTTTTGCGACCAATGCCGATATTGATATTTAGCAGGAAAAAAAGTGATAACCAATTAATAATAATTATAATTTTAATAATAATAATAATAATTTTAATTTATTTTTTTCAGCCCCTTAACACTTGCAACATTAATATAAATTCAAGGCATAACACTTAACTTTTTCTACAAATTTACTTTCACAACTTTCAAGAACAAAGAAGTGAACTTTGTGAACAAAATAACGTGCAAAATCAAAGTAAATCTCTGAAATAAAATAAATAATCATGTAAACATAAAATGAGTTGATGACCTTAAACATTAAATTACATTTTCTCTGCTCCATCATTCTTCACCATCTTCTTTTCTTTTTGACAGTCTGACAGCAACATCAGTTAATCCAAACTCTACCAGTGAGCAGCCAGGATGTTAACATTGATCTCAAAGTCAAATTAAGAGTGACATGACCTCATGAAGGTTACTGTAGAAGGAGAAACCACAGGGACGTTATTCGGTTTAACTTTTCATGGCTGCACTGAGTAAAGGGTGAGTTCACACCTGATGAGACTGTATGAAACTAAAGTCATGGTGCAGACTGCTACAGTTGGTGCACCATCTACTGGATGGCATTAAATGGTGCTAGGACACCATTTAATGTTGCACTGTTTTATGAAAATAATCAGTGTTTAATCTGCAAAATTCTGACTGATGTTGATTATTTTGAAAGGGGCGATAATTGGCTGATAAAATCATCCGTCCAGTTATTCGTTGTAGTTATAATATGATCAGTCACATTAATCTTTAACTCTGTTTCTTGTGTGAATTGCACTCAAAATTACAGTATATTATACATTATACATGTAAAAGCTGCACCATGGCGTGTATGGTAAAACCAAAGTCTGAAGATCAACCGAGAGTCGCAGCATCAAACGTTGCATGAAAACTCATCTTCAGTAATGCATTTTCATTCAGCTCGACTCCCCAGACAAGCTCGATGCTCCCAGCTTTCAACCCAGAAACAACATGGCAGCTCGTTTGGAAACTTTTTCTCGCTCTTCTTAGGCAGAGCTACAGATGGTGTGTGAGCTATGACACTGTAATGTGGAGGCAGCATCTCCACCTATAAGCAGCATGTAAGCATCTGAATTGCTGATTAATGACGGTAATCACATTATTATGGTCACGTAAACTTGCCAATGTGTTGGTGTAAATAACTTGTCTATGTATCGAGAAATAAGCTGTCATATTATCCATAGCTGTCACACTGTCAGTGCTCATATATCACCACAAACAGCTATTTCAGTCACACTAATATAAGGAGGCAGCTCGTTGTCTTATATGAACAAACACACACATATACTGTACATACACACACATACACACCAACCCACCAACACGCTGCCCTCTGCCTGACAGGCTATTTCCTACAGATAGACCTGTCCATATTCATATAGTCCTTTCAGCGGACGTAATCTTTGGTGCAGCGACAGCGAGTTAACCAGCTCTCCTGAGCCTGGCCTCATCCAGCACAACTTTAATTTACCCAGACGGATATTCTGTGAGAGACAGACACAAAGCTATGTTAAGACACACACACAGCTATTTCTTAACTAAAGACACAAGCACACACCTGAAACAGACACAGCAGAAGAAATAAAAGCATGTATTTATGCCTCGCTCACCCACACATGAAGAGCAGTGACATCTGAGGGAAATCAGTCCGTGGAAAAAAAAAAGAGTTCAACAAAGAGGTAGAGAACAGCAAAGCTGTGTGAGGATGCATTTATTCATCAGGAACCTGATTCAATGTTTAATTGTTAACGGACAAATCAGTAGCAGAAAAAGAGAACTGCTCCTGTATAGAGGAGTATCAGCAGGGCTTAATGTCAGTGTATCTACCAGCATAAACATCGCTTTCTGCATATCCAGCAAAATTTAATTTGCACTCTACTGCTCAATAAAAAATGTCATAGTAATAGCACTAAGTATAAAGGATGATTCAACAGTTTAGTGGTGTCAGACTGGTTGTGATATTGCTGAACATCTACAATAAAGATACACTGAAACTGTTACAGAAGCTCAGAGTTAAATCACTGTAGTAGTATTCCTGAATAAGCTATAGAACAAACTACAACATATCGTTCCTGAAATATCAACTCGAAAGACTCAAAAGGAGACAAAAAGAGGCTACAACCTGGGCTGAGTGCAAAAAACTGAGGTTCGTTTAATGGATAGTGGAGGCTGCAAATCACATAGAATAGAAAATAATTCCTTCATTGATCCCAACCTGGGAAATTATTTTGCAGCAACAGCAAAAGGCAATATGAAAAAACAGAAAAAGCACTATAAACAGAAAAGGTATAATTATTTACAAAATAAAGAACAACATAAAAAGTGTAAAAGTGTAAATACAGATAAATAATTATGACCCATAGACTCTCATGGTAAAACGCCCAACATATTCACAGCATGAAGTAAAAAGCATTTTTTGTCTTTTTTATTATTATGGCTCGGCCAATTTTAAACACTACCTCCACCATGTTTGTAATGTTGGTGCCTCTTGGAGAACTTCTTGTGCAAATATTGGACAAATAATATGGTTTGCTGTTCATTGTGTTAACAGACAAGTAGTCTATTTTTTTAGATTAGACTTATCACGTCCCAGCACTAATAGCAGGTATCAGTGCCTGTGCTCACTATACCTGTCTTGTTAGCTTAGCTCTACCAAAAAGACACTCAACAGAGTCTACTGTTCACATCTCAGTTTATCTCACAGTTAGCCAGTGGTAGCAGTAATCTGACTACTACTCCTAGAGAGTCCTGCACTGATCAGCAGCTCATATACTGTATAACAGCGCTGGAGGTATGGCTGACATGAGAAAAACTCCAGGCCACCTTCCGACACTCCAGCTCTGCAGATGTTGATGTGTCGACTCAACTCCTGGCAGGGTTCCTCTCAAACAGTGATGGAGACTGACCTTTCTCTCCCTCTCTTCAAACAACATGGCCTTTAAGATGCTTCTGACGACGCATGATTCATTGATGGTGCCCTTCACATGAGTCTCTGAGGCTGTGCATCCAAACTCTGACCTCATCTGACAGTTGAGCTGCAGACACACGAGGCTGCAGAGCAGGCAGGACGGATGAAAATGTCAACGTCAGGCTCACCCTGACAGGTAGGCTGCTGCTCTGATCACACGCCGCCTCGCCTCGCCAAGCTGTACACCTCCACATTTCCATATTCATTTGTCTCTTCTACTTCTAGAAGACAGCTTTGATTTGAATGAGAAATAGCAAAGGTTCATTTTGGGCTTTTCCTACAAAACCGAATATATTTATTTTGCTGTTTAATGTCACAAAATGACACAAAATAATTGGACTATTGAAGAAATCTTACTATAACTTACGATCATGTTTATGGAAGTTTAAGCTAACCACCTTCTGGGGAGACAAAACTGTCAGAAATCTAATATCAGCATTTTGATCGTTAGTTATGACTGTGTTGTTAGTTTTCTTGATTTTTTGAATGGAGTTCTGCTAGCATGTCTCTGGCAACACATTTCAGACAGTTTGTCCAGGTAGACGTACTTTCACGCAAATCTGTGCATTATACAGATTAATCACGTTGATGTGCTAATTTTTAACGTTTTAACAGAGAATGTTCATGAGTGTATGCATATTTTTGTTAGAGCAGGTCAGAGTCACCATGTTCTACGGTAGCCCATAACAGACAAACCAAGCACTGGTTCTTGACAGAACCTTTTGCATTTTATGTTACCAGAAGGCCACTGTAGTTCTCTGACATGTTTGTCGAGCAGCGGTTATGTGAGTCGCTGTATGATTTCCACTATGCCTAAATTAGTGTAATTATGGTATGGATGGTTCTGCAGTTTTGCATGGGTGGCTCACATTCCTTCAGTCTTGGAAAGGGAGGAGAGAGTGGAGCAGTACTCAGTAGGTTGCAAGGTGCATCCACACCTCTAGATGCCACTATATCCTACACACTGTCCCTTTAAAGTGAATGTGAACGAAGCAGGAATGTTTGTAAAGCAGTCTGCATTGAACTATGAATGAATGAGGGGGGATTTTTACTGAATCTTTCCCATTTTTCCTATTTTTACATTTACATTTTTATTTTTTTTCCTGCAGTTCAAATACGGACTCAAATGTTACACAAAAGTGTTTTGTAAAAGAGATGAGGGAAAAACACAAACTGCATACTGTGCCTCTGTAGCCATACAGTCTCTCTGCGGTAATTTTCAGTGACAGTTACATCAAGTCACTTGTCATCAGATATTCTCTATGATGCTCTTTGTTTAGCCTCACTGGCATGTATGCAGACATTTTTTGCAAACATTTGCTTCTCCAGACCTCCATGATGTAGCCATGGAGTTAAAATGGAAAATATTTCTGACCAAGCTGAAATGAAAGCCTCTGTGGGGCAGCAGTGTGCAGCTGAGCCTTATGGTCGCTCTGGCCAGAGGCCATCCTACTGTCTGTCCAATCAGGATGCGTCTTTGTGTCTGAGAGGGACGGCAGCCTCTTACAGATGTTTGCAGGAAGCCCCACTTTCCCCTTCTGGCACAAAAGACAATCGATAAGAAGCATTTTCTCCCTCTGCCTCTCCCCTGATAGGTTTCCTCTCTTTGTGAGTGAACCCCTGCCTGCAGGGCTTCCTCCACCTCCACTCTTCCCTTCATTCAAAATCCTCCCAATCTCAGATACTGCCAATCTGTAGCCGTCAGCCCAGAGGCCATGACAGCAGCGAACATGCTTTGTCTCCATACTTGACTTCTTCCCTGGTCGAACCCTTTCACAGTCTCATCTCTGCAATTTACTGTATTAATTATTCAGGCCCTTCCAGCCTATGAATATAAATCCATTATGTGTGCCCTGCTACACTCTGCTCAATTAAGAGAGTGTGGAATGATATGGGGGGAGGGGAGATCAGACCAGTATCAGTATGTGGTGCCCTAGGGGTGAGACCAGGTGGTATCCGTCCATTTCACAGAAATATGTCATCACTATTGCATAGAAATAGATTGCAGCTTAATAGGCAGTGATAGACATGTAGAGGATCTTTACTCGTTGTTCCTCCACCTTTGCTTCAGCTCTCCTGCTCCACTGTGATCAACACCTGAGCTGACAGCAGTGTCAGCAGCCATGCAGGAGACACACTGAGCTGTTTTCACATCAGAGGCGACCATGTTACAAAACACGTGACTTCATGCATGTGAGCTAACGGAGGGGTTTAAGGGGTGTGTGGTGTATGGTAAAGGGACAGAAAAGAACAACCTTATGAAATAAAAATGTTCTTCTCAAGCAAGTATAGACCCAAATGTGCAAATCAGAATCCACATGGCTCTGATATCCACACTGTCCATGGTTTTCCTACAGTGAAATCAATGATGTACAGCAATATAAACTCTGCTCCTCTGCTAAAAACAGCATCTGTATCCCACACTAACTTTTTAAAGTTAAAACATGTTATTTGATGGGGTTGGTATTGAATACTGACCCAAAAATGTCCATATGTCCATCTAATATTTAAAACTCTTAGCATTGAATGATTTGTCAGCTCTCGGCTTCTTTTATGTTCTTTGATGACATATTTTCTGACTGTTGAGTCTAAAATTAATGGTCGGGCAATTCAACCACAGACACTCTATAGTACTGATGTTCAGACAGACACAGAAATTCTTACATGTCTTCACAGCTGCATTGTTGTATGTTTGAGATGTTTAGATTATTAAAAGGCATAAGATATGAGTGCTGAGCCTCGTGTTTTGTCTTTACTGCACTGTATCCGTATCATAAATATTCAAACATCACTGAGCTATATTCCTGCTGTTGCTGGACTGGCCCAGCAGCACTTCACAAACAAAAACAAGCATCAGCTCACCAGGAATATCCTCTCCAGCTGGTCCTGGATGTCCTTCATCCCAGGGAAGGCAGCCACTCCTTGGATCATCTCAATGAAAATGCAGCCCACTCCCCTTGAAGAGAAACAACACATGATGAGGACCCCAGTGCGCTGTTTTTATTTGTCTTCACATCAATGACTGGTTGGTTCATGGTATACATCTAAAACACAGACTCAATCACTTCTGCAGACCTCAAAATCAAAGTCACTCTGAGGACAAAGATCGAGAGTTTGATCACTTTTCTTCCCATAGGCTGCTGGACTGTGGGTGCAGACTGAGATCAGTAAATGTGTTATGCTGACATAGTAATGTTGTTATGTACATAACTTAAAATAACATGTTGTGATACTGTCTTCCAGGTGAGTGTGTGTTTCTAACCTCCCCAAGCAGAAGCACCTTCTTGCCTTATTGTATAGAAGTCAATGAGAAAATGTTGCTACTTCTGTCTTGATTTATTCCCTCAGTAAACATTGTAAACATGAGTTTTTGGTCTAGTTTCTAGTCTTCTTCAATACAGCATGATGTTCATTTAATAAATGATGGTTCTATTTAGAGTCAAAAAGACCATAAAGCAGGGGGTGGTTTTAGGGAGGAGCTACCTACTGATTGGCAGGTCACTACTACAGTGTTGTAGGTCTGGAAGTTGCCCATGTTTTGTTTTTTATTACAACTTTAACCCTTTCACAGCGTGTTTTCAGTTCATCAGAGCTATTTGTAATCCTTTAGTCACCTAAAAATTCTTACTGTTTGGTTGTACTTAACTTTACCCTGTCATGTCACTTGGTTGCAAAAAGAAACCAAAACACAAGATGATGACTTCTTTCTGACTCTGACTGTGTTAGTGGTGTTCCTTTGGGTTCAGGCTGGGACTATAAGATCCCAGTAAATCAGTCAGTCAGTGGGGCCAGCTGCACTCCTTAAGTTTTAGCACATAATAAATTAGCCATAGTAAATACAGACAGTTAATGAAGCCTCCTGACGGCAGCAGGCCTGGCTGAGAGGAGCTCTGTAATGTGACAGGAGAGCCTCTGCTGCAGATATACAACAAATACAGCCGTGGGATTCACACTGTAAAAAGTGATCTACAAGTGATCCTGTCTCAGTGTTACTGTTTAAAACTCACTGATGGCTTTGAACCAGTCCAGTGTGACTATGCCTCCAATAATTATGACTAACACACAGGTATGAGACTAAAGGGAAAAGCAGCTCTGTATATGGACATAAATAAGACTCTCTTTGACGTTATTTATGGCATTTTTTTCTTCATCTCTTCACTTTGATGCAGACACCACAATATTTTATATTATTTTGATTGACAAGAAGACCAAAACCAACAAGGAAATTATTCCACGAACACTGGAGTTCTTTTTTTACATTATTATTTTTTCCAACACAGAATAAATTGTTTTAATCAAACTCTCATTCAGTTTGACTCATTCATTATATGACAGTATTGTAGATATAGAGAGATGTAGTGAATAGAGACATGGATAGCTTCTCTGTAAAATATAAATAGAATTCATCTGCTTCATTCTTTTTCTGTTTACAGTGCTCACACTGTGCACTCAGAAATATGCATTATATCCGCTGCTGAAAAAGTCCCAGATGATGCACTCTTCCTTCCTGTTTGAGTACATTTGTTAAAAACTAGTGAGCAGCTGTTTAAATTTACATCTTGGGTTTAGAGCACAAAGCCACAGACGGGAAGCTAACGTACTAACAACAATATAATAATAAATATTGATGATGAACATCCTTCTGTTCCAGTTCAGTAAGCTGATGTTAAGCATGTAACAGCATTGTGTTTACTAAGCTATGACAGTTTTCCTGCAATTAAATTCTTTAAAAGAAACTCAATATATTGTTGTTTCTATTATATTGCAATATATCGTGATACGCATCGTATTGCCAGATTCTTGCCAATACACACCCCTAACTGAGACCCGCTAATATATCTCTATGTTTGGTCTTTTCATTGGATTTGTTGACTATCACTAACTATCATGTCTGCAGTGCAGCCTAGTAACCAAAGCTCTACATTAATCTGTGTATGACCACACTTGAGTGATCTCGGCGTTGACTCTGATTGACAGACCTGTGTGTGAGAGCGGCAGGGAGGTAAAAATAGAGCAGTCTCCCATCACGTCCTCCCTCCTCACGGATGGCACTCTGTAACCTGTAGGCTGCTGTGATGGATGCTTCTCATGGCAGGAAGACAGATCTGCACAACCTTTTGGTCCTGCAAGAGGTGCTTCTTCATGGAAGACTGCTTCCTAAGTGACCAGGGAGTATGTGTGTGTGTGTGTGTGTGTGTGTGTGTGTGTGTGTGTGTGTGTGTGTGCGTGCATGTGTGTGTGTGTGTGTTGCAGGGTGACTCTCAGTGGAATTGAACACCACCCAGTAGATTGCCCACCTGAAAATACCCTTGAAGCAGACATACTATGCCTCTGGCTCCCAGACCTCCAAAAGCCCCCAACGGTTTTTAATTGGATGTTGGAGAATGCAGCTGAGGTTCATGGGATGTCACTGCTGACAGACGGGGTCAGAAGGCTAAGAGAATGGCCGATCTAGGAAGAGATACTTCCACCTCTTCAGACTCATTTTCCATTTCCTGCTCCAGCATTTGCTCGAGTTCTGCTTTTAAAATCTCCATCCCTCTAAGTGATGAGAAGAGCAGCAGGTGAATCAGATATAACCAGTTTTGTTCTACTGTAGTTACTGAAAAATAGTAACTCATTACAGTTATTAGTTACTTCATTCAAAAAGTAACTCAATTACTTTGTTGATTACTTACATCAAAAAGTAACGTGTTACTGTTCAAAGTAACTTTTTAGTTCCTCTTTAGGATCCTGGGGAGTGAGAGTGCCTTATGGTGTGTTCACTGGAAGTCAGAACTTGGAGTTCAGATCATCTTAACCTCAAAGTTTATTGCTCCCAGCTCTTCCAGCCTTACAGATGAACAACAAAACATGTAGCTACTGTTTACATCAGTAGTAGATAGCATGAATTCTATGTCTGGTTGGTGAGATTAGTCTGACTTTATGAGTTGGAGATCTGACTTCAGGGAGAGTTCTGATATAAATTCTGACTTTGAGCTCAGAAATTCTGACTGTAACACAAAATTACTCTAATCACACAAACACTAGGCTAGGAGTCAAATATTTCCGTTCTGCTGAAACTGCCTCAGCACTCAAAATTATATTTGAGGTAGACCATAATTGCAGATTAATTATATTAATTAAAAGTATGATAAGAGGTCTTCTATCTGTCTTGCTGTATAATCAGTATGATTTATTACTGCTTGTCGATTTAATTTTGTCTTAAATAATCTCAAACATGTCTTGAAGCTCTTGTATCAGAAACAAAGTTCTGCAATATGTGAAAAAACGAGCAGTTTGATTGAAAAAAAAATATTCTGCTCTAAAGAGGTTCTCCAGATGATCTGCAGAGCTGTGAACACCAGCTAGAGCACAGTGCTTTCACTAAGCTGTACACAGCTACAAATATATAGGGCTGATTAATTACTGGAATATATAAATTACAATTGGGGTGCTATTTCAACTGCAGTTTATCTTAATTTTAATATTGACTGATCCAGTATAAAAGCTCTTTATTTATTTTCTTTTCTTAATAAAAAAGAAGCACCACTGCTGCATCATGTCCACTACAATTCAATATTCAATTGTTATTATAGTCTGACAGCAGGGCTGGTTAGCAGTTAGCGTGGTGATTGTTAAGTGAAAAATCATTAGAGTTGCATTATTAATGAAGTGAAAAGCTGTAAATCATCAGCTGTGCAGCGCTGCCAGCAGACTCATTAGGATGATCGAGTTTTAATAATGATCAGGGAGAGACATAGAACACCACTGATTTAATGTGCCTTCATTTTAGTGAAATTTCCTCCACAGAAAACAAGTTAGCATGACTAAGATGATTTTTAACAGAAATTCTGAATGTAAATTTTCACGCTGTTTCCCCAACTGTCAGCTCTAATTAAAGTGAAATCACATTAGCTGGGGGATAATGTGTCTGTTAATGTGTCCATTGTCGTTCTATTAAAATGTTAATCACATCACATTTGGTTTCATCCACACCCATAGCTCCATCTGTGAGTGTGAATGTGATGAATATGTGTGATTCAGCCTCTCCACATCAGAGGAAGATCCACAACAGGAATTCAGACCAACATAGAGCACACTGAGGCACACACCCTCAGGTTAGGACACAAGTGGGTTTGTGTAGAAACAATCTGATCTAGATCTAAATGGAACTGCCCCAATAAGTCAAGGGTAAATCACAGTGCTTGAGGGTCAGGGGTTAGCAGTACTCACCACATGTCCAGGCAGGTGGAGTAGTCTGTGGATCCCAGCAGGACGTCTGGAGGCCGGTACCACAGGGTCACCACCTCATTGGAGTAGGTATGGCTGGGGACCGACTTGGCCCTGGCCAGGCCTGAGGGGAGCAACACAACAACAGTATCTCAGAAAGCATTATCATTGACTGACCTTCAGCAGAGCAGAGGGGGGAACTCACTGCAGCAGGCGCTACGAGAAGACATTTTATTATCATTTGTGGGGAGATAAAGGCACTGCAGCACAGACTGCTGGGAGAACTAGATAGACTGAGGCAAAGCAAATGAAGGAAGGAACGTAACGGCTCAATAAAAGTGAATAAGTAGATTAAAAACAGGTTTATCATGTTCATAAAGGCACACACGGAAGGATGACTAGAATATTATTCATCCCCCACTGGGGAGAAATTCACCCGCCACAGCAGTGTAGACATTTACAGTAATAATTTATAATAATTTTATATATTTTTTCACTTGTGATTTGTATTTCACTGATTCTGAATCTAATCTCAAAAACTATATTTCTCAGTATTAAAAATATGCTGAATTAGCTAAAAGCATTTCCTGTTTATAAGGTAGCCATGGATGAACAATCACTGGATTACTATGATGTTGAAGAAAACATTAAACAAATATTAATAAATCATCTCAATAACAGAAACTCTACTGCTATAACAATAATAACAATAATAGAAATTATTATAATCATTTACTATAAAGAAATGTCATGATTTTCAGCCCAGTTCTGGAGTTAAAAAGATCAGGATTCTTTGCTCTGTGATTTCTAAAATGTTTCTGGACATTTGTCTCCTATCAGAGATCATCATATTCTGAGAACTGACACGGACAATAAAACTCAGTTCAGTCAGAGCAGGTGATGGAGTGCACTGAGCACCCGTCATTTAAAGTTACATGATATAATACTGAAAAAACAAACGCAGGACTGTGACTCATGTCCTGTGTGAAACCAAAAGCAGACTCAAATGTGAAGATGATATGAGCTCTGATGACATGATATATTTTTATTCTTATAATAAGGTATTAATCCTTCTTCACACCATCAGCACAGCTGATGCAGTGCTCACTGTCTGTACCCAAAATGTCTGACTTTTACAAATGTTTTACAATGTTTGCAATATTCAATGTGCAGTCTAGCCCTATTTTTTTCATTGTTAACTCACTGAAGCACTCAAACTCCACTTGGCAGACCTTGGACTTGTGTACATTCAACTGAAACAAGCTTGAGATTGCCTTTTCAAGTGGAAATCATGATGGATCACAGAACTCACGGTGAGAGCCACAGTGACGTTGTGAATATCAGTGAGATGAACTCAAATCGTCCCATCACTGCACTGAATCAAAGGTGATACGACAGATACATGTGGCTACTTTTGTACTTTACCAGAACAACAAAACATGCTTCTCTGGGTTTTTCTTCATATATATAACCTCATGTTAATGTAACCCTGCTCTAGCATTTATCTGCACCGTGACACAAAGCCACTTTGTAAGTTAAGTATCAGGTGCCAGTGCTCCCATGGCAGCTAATGGTAGAGCAGAGTGCAGAAGCAGCAAGCTCTAATGAGGCTGATGGCATTACCTCTTTGTCTCTTCCCCAGTGGTTGGAGGGCTTAATTAAAGCATTTAGCTTGGTAAAAAAAGACTTCCTGTCCTGCTGCTAGTCCCCTGTGAGTGGGTGGAAGATGGGCAGAGGGGAGAAGAAATTAACATTTCCTCGTGATGGAATAGGAGAAAGCAGTTTCAGCCAGCATTCATCCAGGCTGAGCACTCTAATGTCCACACACACTGATCTAAAGTAGGAAAGACGCCATCTGTCTGTTCATACTCAGAGGCTATTGTTTCCCTGCAGGCGACCTGTGTGTGTACTGCTCATCATTAGAGGAAGTGCTGTGATGGGAGGCTGGCCTGCAACATGGAGATGAGTAGAGATGCAGTCCAGAGTAGAATCCACTATTACTGTCAGTATAGCACATCATGTGACCAGGCTTTATAACCCTCCTCTTGACACTACCAATAGTTACTGGAGCTAACATCAACAATGAACACAAACCAACAGACTGAAGAGCTGTGTCTTTAACACACAATAACACCCCAGCAACCTCTTTTACATGTGCTACAACTGTTTTTATGTAAGTATGGATGGATAGATTTATTACTATTTCAGAATCAGAATATTATTTATTAATCTATTTATAACTGTTCTTTTTCTTTATTGACCTAGGTTTTTATATCCACAAGCTGCTATAAGGGACTGGTGCTATCTATCTATCAATCTATCTATCTATCTATCTATCTATCCATCCATCCATCAATACGTGTCTGCCTTGACCCATATGCAGCAGTGTACTCGTACCCTCCAGTCATCAATGGCTGATAAAAATCTGGGAACACATGAATGGCCCAGTTCTACTTTGATCATAAATCAAGTGAATAAAGCCTCAAGCTGGATTTAAACCCTGAGCCCTAACCATGGCTATAACTCCAATCTTTAGGTAAGCTCACATTATGACACAGGTCAGACAACAATAGTTAATTCCCAAACAGGATATATTATTGTGTCCATTGGGAAAGCAGTAGACTTCAAAAAGAGTGGAATGTCAATTGGACTGTTTGTTGAAGATGTTTCTCCTCTCATCATCCAACAGTTCTAACTGACTGGTAGAGAGTCCAGATACTAATACTCCTTTTGGAGCAGAAAACAAACCACAACAGGTCTAGTTAAGGTGAGCTGCCCTCAGGTGTGAATGGTTGCTTAGGTTTCTGGGGATGGAGGTCAATACTGAGTTATAAGTGGCTGATAGATGGTTTCCTCTGTTCTGAGATGGTTTCTTCAGTTCTTTCTCTCCTCTCTCAAACCATCTGTCTTCTCTGGCTAAAACCTGGACATTACTGTCCTTAAAGGAGTGTCTTCAGGTGTCTTTTAGGTGCAGGTGAACTGCTGAGTCATGTCCTGAGGAGTTGGCTCTGCTGTGTTGAGCCATACACTTGTGGAGCTCTTGTTTGGTCTCCCCAATGTACAAGTCACTGCATTCTTCCCTGCACTGGACAGCATACACTACATTACTCTGTGTCGTGGGATTTTGTCCTTTTGGGTGGACCAGCTTCTGTCTTAGTGTGGTACTGCCAGGTTTGAAGTGCATGGGAATTTGGTGGTTTCTCTTGAATTTTTGATACTCCAGCAATGTACGAGGTGACAAAAGGTTTCTGTTTGTCTTCCCTCTCCTGTTTGTGTCGTTACAGCCACTTACAACTCAGTATTGACCTCCATCCCCAGAGAACTAAGGCCCCATCCACACAACAACGGCACGACAACGCTTGTGAGAACGTTGCCGGAATTATTTACATGGCAACGTGATAACGAGTGATAACGAGTGACAAGGATGTCATAAATATGCTAAACCGATACGTGGCACTGCAAAGAAACATAGAGAGACCCACAAAAAAGAATGAAAATATGCAATGAGCATGAGCAGGAAGTCCTTGTTTACTACTCCTTCTGGTCACATGATGACGTGACATCATCCTTAGCAACAACGCCGGGTACACACTGCAACTCTGAAATGGCGTTGTCAGATCTTCTCACTCTGGATCTCCGTGCGTCTCCGACAACGGCATCTGTACGCAAGGCGGAATCTGTATTAAAGTTTGGCAGAGTCACACAATTCCGTTGTAGTGTGGACGGCACTTAAGCAACCATTCACCCCTGAGTGCAGATCACCTTAACAGCTCTCATGAGGATGGGAGGCACAACGACTCCTAACTAGACCTGTTATCTTGGTGATTTCTGTTGTTCTTTTGTTTTCTGCTCCAACAGGAATATAAATATCTGGACTTTCTAGTTTGACAACAATCCAGTTGACTCTTTTTTGCTCTTTTTGATTCATCTCCACTTGGATGACTGAGGACCTACACAGACATCCTTGGACTTATTTCTTGTTGAATGGGTTGCTGCTTCAGATGACCCTTAACCCATCACACTTTGAGAGTAAGAAACAGTTCTGATAGTGGTTCACTTGGTGGTTTAGATGAGCTCAGACACTGGATCACCTTGGACAGTGGTCTATATGTATAAGTTAGCATCAACATGGTGGTGTGGAAATCACAAGCCCTGACCTGGCCCCTCCAAACCCCATGAGTCCAACTGCAGAGGATGACTTCAAAGACCTGACCTACACACACACACACACACACACACACACACACACACACACATCTCACACACACCTTCATCTATTATAGTTCATCAGCTGACCTGCTATCCTGTCCAGGTGTAGCTGCTGGGATGAAGGTCACCAGTGAATTATACATCACTATCTCACGCTCAACACCAGCAGGGGTGGTGTCACTAAATATACGGGGGAAGAGATGGGCTGGAGGGGAACAGGAGGAAGAGAGAATGAACAAAGAGAAGGATGAAAATAGTCTCTATCCCCAGGGGACACAGCCCACTGTTCTTTTGAAGTTCATTTGGATTTTAAAGGCAGTTTGTAGCTCCCACCTACTTCTCCTCCTCCTCTCTATCATGCAGCAGATTGAGAGATGTGCAGCATCCTGCCAGAGGCTATTTTAAAACTGTAGGAAATAATTCCTAACAAAGTTTCCCCATCAAATCACTGTGATTCCTTCAAACAGGCCGGCGAGCTATGCTTTAAGCTCAGTCGTCCTTCGCTCTTCGTTTTTAACGACTCGTGTAAAAGAACCATCCATATTCTGGGAAATGTGTTTCTCTTTGTTCACTTTGTACTGACTGGGTTAGCACTGTAATGAGTGACATTATTTCTGACTGGAATTAAGTGGAGCCTCTAACTGTATGACACCACCTGCTGTGCTCTGGATAGTAAATAGGAAAGCTGTGTTTAGCATGGGTTGCTACATGGGTCAGTGAGCACAGGTTAGACTCTGATGGTTAAGAGCCTGACGCTTCACTGATGGCAGCAGTCACTGCATCCAGCTGTTACAAAGAGTTCCAGTATGTTACACATTTTCTCGAAGTGTGTTACAATGTGAAATCTGTGAAATGTGAAATGTACTGCAGCTACCGGAGGATACCGAAGCTATCCTCCGGTAGCTGCAGTGCTAACGTTACAGGGACATGTTTCCAGGCCTTCACGCTAAGTAGAGCTACACAATAAAGAAACACAAAATGGAATAACTTACAGCTCCACGTTTGTAGCTGTGTCCCAGACCGATCCATGCTTCAACTTCAGCTGTGTAGCCAAACATGGGCTATGGGTTAGCACTGCAGCTAACCGAGCTCCATCATAGAATAATGTATTCTATACAGTCCAGATCTTCCCAGTACTTTATTTCCCCTGTGGTATACTTGTCATTTTATCTAGCTCCGTTAGCTGCAGTGCTACCACTACAAGGACATGTTTACAGACAGAGCACTGCAGCCAACGGAGCTGTGATTGCTGCAGAGCTAACGTTTGTGTCCTTGCTTAATTAATATCAGAGACATTCAACATAAGCTCTGTGAGCTCAAGGCTCATTTGAAGCTAATGTTAAACACTTATTTGTAATTTGAGTGACTCTGACTACTGTTAACAGTGCTGTCTGTGCACTACAGAGTAACATTAGCAGTCTCTTTAGCCAGTATGCATCTAAACAGAAGCACATGGTAAGAGGAGAGAGAGCCACTTCCTGTCTCCAGAGAGGGGGCGTGGTCAGACACAGCTCAGTAAAATTTAAAGGTACAGACACAGAAACAGTCTGTTCTCAGCAGAGATCAATACAGTGATTTTTAACTGGCTGGAATTCAGGACCAGAGCTGAGTTTGGGGTAATACACTTTGAATATAATATTGTTGGACGTTTGAGACCTATATAAAATTGCAGAAAAAGTGTATAATATGAGAAAAATAACGTCAATAAATTCAATAAAATAGATTATTAAGTGCAAAATAACCAGTAGTTTAACTTAAGAGTCCATAAGAATATTATATGATTGAATAAAATAAATAAAAAAAAAAAAATTAGATCTTGAAAATCCTCCTGCTGTTTTTAGCTTCAGATGTTGATGAGTTTGGTCATATTAAACTTCCTGGTTGTGTTCCACCACAGGAAACTGGTTCATGACCAGTTTTGCTCTTTTTCAGACTTTAACTAAAAATGCTGCCACAGGGTCGACATCACTGCTCCTCCTTCTACTTTGTTAGCACCTTAGCTCAGCTGTTCAGCAGTTCACTGGACTCTGCTGCTGGATAGAAGAGCTGGACTGGAGTCTGGAATGGACTGATGACATCACAGTGATGATGTCAGCGTTTAGATGCAGGCCGATATATATATTTTTTTTGCTGATATCAGACCGATATTCAATATTAATAACAGACAGGGACACCCTTATGTATAGAAGAAAGAAGAAGAAGAAGACTTACTTTATTGATCCCTCAATGGGGAAATTACATTTTTTCACTCTGTTAATATTTCTCAGTTGCACATCACACAGAAGTTATGAAACACACATGCATTAGAGGAGAGGTGTCAGAGTGAGAGGGCTGCCCCTTATCCAGGCGCCCTGAGCAGTTGGGGGTTCGGTGCCTTGCTCAAGGGCACCTCGGCAGTGCCCAGGAGGAGGAGCCGGCACCTCTCCAGCTACCAGTCCACTCTCCACATTTTGGTCCGACCTGGACTTGAACTGGCGACCCACCGATTCCCAGCCCAAGTCACTACAGACTGAGCTACTGCCGCCCCCAAATTTTCTACTTATTTACAATATTCTACTTATTCTGCTTATGTATATTCACATATCTGTTTTCTAATGCTTATATTTAAACCACACCTCACAATAGCAGTGAATCAACCAATCAGCTTGATTGACATGCTATTGAGGTACAGGAGGTGTAAGTCGGTGACCTTTCTCTGCATAGGTTCCCAGAGACGTTTACATGCATCTTAATACCTGCTTAACTCTGCAGTTCTCCCCGTTTCAGAGTGTGACTTATGGTTTCACTGTGATTCTCACTACCTGGCCAGAGGTCCTGGTTAATGTGGTTTATGGTATGTCACAAAACCACAGAGATGAGGTCTGAGTCAGAGCTGCACACAAAGCTTCCTTTCCGCTGCATTCAAAATGAGCACATCTAATATGGATGAAGACCCAAAGCAGGTAAATGCTGCTCTGCTTGACTGCACAGTGGAAAACAACAGCCAGCTGTGGTTTTCTAAGAGGAGGGTTAAAGTGAAGTGACAGAGCAGAGAATCAGCTACAAAGCTCTAAATACTTCCATTTACCTTACGTTTCTTTACTTAGATACACACCTAGGACGGAGGTCTGTGTGTGTGTGTGTGTGTGTGCGCGCACCACCTGCCATCGTCCCAGCTCATTTCCCAACACAAAGTGGACTGTAATGAGCTGTTCATTCTGGTAGCCGACATGAAACCAGTCAGGTCATTACCTGCACACACACCAGGCACACATCCTCTCTGCAGCTTGTGTGTTCAATCTCACTTTATTTCAGTGTGCTCTCAGGTTTGGACTGAAAAACACACATCAGTGGCTTCATTCATCTCACAGACTTTAGACTACCATCTGCAGCCTCTAACAATAACACAACCCAGTCACACACACATACACACACATATTGGTGCTCAGTGGCGAGGCACTGGGTGGAACAGCTCACTGGGGAGAGCCTCACAGTCTGCTGCCGGTGCCTGCGACATTCCTCCAGCTCCATTGTCACATTGCTTCAATCCTCACACATCATTATCTCAGCAGCTGTTACTTCACAGCAGCGCTACACCGGATTCCCAGAAAATAAACACATCAGTACACATTAGCTAGCTGTAGTTGTGCTCAGTGGAAGCAAAAGTACAAAGCTTTTGTTCAGCTTAGTGCAATCCTGGGGCTACAATACGTGGTTCATGAGCTGGGCTAGGTTTGAGTCACTGTAGGTGCCTGCTCATGGTTTTCACTGTTGGCTCTTTGTTGATGACTGGCTTGTTGGTCAGTGGTAATCCTGAGCCAGTCACTCCCCCTGCAGTGTCCTTTAAGACACATCAGCAGCCATGGGATTTTTTAAGCTGATTAATTGTTGCAGTCCATTGATGGAAAATGTTCTCAGTTGATGTGATCCCAGACAAACCTATCCACACCCATGTGCATCTAAGACAGAGTTGTTAAAATTGATCCAAAACAGATTCTTTGCTACACCTCAGACAAATTTGGAGCATTTGTCACCAAGCATTCCAAGCATCTCTGAACCAAGCTGCAAGACACAGTGGTGCTTTAAGCTAAATGGTAACATCACCATTAGTTTTTGGTCATAAGGGAATTATGAAATATTTTACCTGATTAGTGCTGGGTATTGTGGTATTTATGGTATCACGTCAGTACTTTTGTTTCTATACCTATATGAGATTTTTTTCAATACCAGATACAAACAATGATTTCAACTCAACAAGTTATTTTTGTGTAATCTGGGCTTTACCATCATAGACAGACAATGGTCTGATGATATTTTTGACGGTCTAGAGACCCCCACAGACGGAGGGTTTTACTGCTGTTATGGGAGCTCACACCCCTCCTTGTGGGAGCTGAGCTCCCACTGGCTCCCATGTAATTTGAACGGTGGTATCAGCACCAAAACATTATTTTTTTCTTTTTGATACCCGATAGGATCTGAGCTTTTTGGTCGGTGCTACAAAAATATTGAACCTTGGTACCCAGCCCTATTGATGATGCTTAAAAAAAGTCAGCGGGTGCATTAACTGTGTGGGAAACATCAATGTCCATTCCAATCCATCCATTTCATTCAAAAATAGTGCTAGAGGAGAAGTCACTAGGTTAGTCATTAGGTTTCATTGCCTGGGACCCATGAAGGTCTGTAAATCTATACTGTAGTGCTCTATCATGTAGTTGCTGAGATATTTCAATCTGGACCAAAGTGGCTCATTGCCAAACCTTGAGCCATGCTGCTGGCACCGCTTAGTTCTGAGAGTCACTTTAATGGACTGCCTCGAGGACCAGGGACCTCGCTCACTTCACCACCTGCTGGAACAAGTCCTCACATGATGCAGCTCAGTCATTCTGTGTGTCACTGAACCTCAGAGAAGGTTGATGGCCGCTGGGCTCCAGGTTGGTGATGGACACTGACAACATATGGCAATGCTTGAGTGTTTGAGTGCAAACACAAGCAGCCTTTCAGCAGGTCCACACCAACTGTGAACACATTCAGTCTCTCATGAGGCTGTGAAGTATGTGGGCCATGAACAATCAAAGCTCATCTGCTGCTTCATTTGCTCCTATAATTAGGAGCTTGTCATCAGAAAATTGTCTCAAGGCTAAAGTCATTTTGTGTGTGTGACAACAATGTGCGCCTGTTGCCAGCACTTACATGTCTGTGAGGCTCAGAGAAAGTAAATAAACAAAAAATATAGATAATATAGACTTTGATTACCTCGTTAGTATTCCAATAGTATTTAAATACTTTTCAACACAATTAGAGAAATGTTCAATATATATATATATATATATATATATATATATATATATATATATATATATATATATATATATATGAATTATAGTCACAGTAACATTTAACGCAGTAGCAATCCCTTATATAAAATATCAATGAAGCACAAGTGAACTCATTCTGTCCTGAGCTGACAAATGACCACAATTTAAACCAGTTTGGATTAAATGCTATGAACAGGGTCTGGATGTATGGTGGCTTGACTGTGGACTGGGATTTAAAATATAAAAGATAGCCATTGTGCATCTCAACTCTAACGCTGCTCTCTTTGTGATGAAACTGTATTTTTAGTTTTGTAACAGTACTTTATCTTCAGTAATCTTTCTTTAAATTGCATTGCAATAGATTTCTAAATTAGCCAACACAGTGCAAGTGATGCCTGCTCCACTCTATGGTAGGTTTACATAGTTTGTTCAAACAGGGATGCAGTGATTAGGGTCCACACAGCTCGACTACACAAACAAGACAAATCACCGCCCACACATTGAATAAGTTGGCCTCAATTAACTGTGTCCTTGATATGAAACATGGGCTCCTCAAAGGCTCATTTATGCGCTGCTTGTTTGTGCAGCTCATTAAAAAGTGAGTAAAGCCACAGAGGAGCAGAGGGGAGCGTCTGGATGCTCTCCACTAGCAGCAGCAGGGATAAGGAGCTCTGGCCACTGCCCATACGGAAAAGAAACAGAACAAAATTATTGAAAAAAATGTACTGAAATTCATGAATAGTATATGATTTATGCTTGAAAGTGGCGTATGAGGATATTGTATGTATCATATACTATTAATAAATACCCAAATCATACAAGTTTCATTTTGTTTAAATTTACTGAGGATCTTATATTCGGATTCATTGTTGTATGCTTTACGTACAAGTTTCATACACTTGTACGTAAAGCATACAACAGTGAATGATACATACAATATCCTTATACTTCTTTTTATTATCTTGTATGAAAAGAATGCAAAAGTGACCACTTTCAAGAGTAAATCCAAGTTTTTTTCTGTGTGGGTGTGGCTGTGCAGTCAGCCCTTCCTGCTCTGTCAGCTAGCTTCTGTACATATCATCAACATCTTTAAGGAGAGGATCTTTTCAAGAGTGCGGTGTTTGCATTCATTGAAAACTAGTTGAGGATGTGGAAACAATGCTGCCAAAAATATTCTGATGCAGCCAATATTGAACACATAGAACTGATCAGCTGTTTATGCTGTTACGTCTTCCCAGATATTACTCTAACAACATGAAAGATCCAAGACTAGCTGACATGAAAGAACTATTCAAACATGAAACAAATTCTCTCCATTTTTCTCTAGTAGATGGTTGGATGACCAAGTTTGAAAACTCTGATATTAACAATGACAGTGGAAGATGAGCTACTGCCACGTCTTGCTCCAGGCTGCAGAGTTAGATCAGTTTGGACAAACTGATCAGTCCACCATAGGAAATGTCAATGGCTGGAAAATTTTAGTCTAATAGAATTCACCACTATCATTTTTCAGCTAACCAGTAATCCTAGTAATTCTTTCCATTACAGCCATCCCTTATCTATTCCTCTTTGTACCTTCCACTTCATCATCACTGCACAGCCTCACCCCACAGAGGCTCCTGCCACCTCCTCTTGCAGCTTTCAGCCCCTCCTCTGTTTACCCCACCAGCACCACAGGCCTCAGCTGTTGGCCATTAGTATTCCTGATGCCAAGGCCCAGGACTACAGGGAGCCCTGGTGACCACACACACACACACACACACCCACACACACACACACACACACACACACACCTGAGCTCCAGCGATCTTGCTCATTTGGTATCTTGTCCATTATTTTCTCCCTCTCATTCCCCTTACAGTAATGTGTCTGCACTAATACATGGATTGCATTATTGATGAAGCTAGCACCTTCCTCCTCCCCCAGTCTGTCTGGACAGAGGGATGGAGGGGCGAAGAGATAGATGGTCGAGAGGAGGGAGTTAGCAAATGGGTAGGAAATGGAATGAGGGGTGTGTGGGATGAATGGATGGATGAATGGATGGATGATGGATGGATGGAGAAATAAATGAATGTATGGATGAATGAATGATGAATGATAGATAGATAGATAGATAGATAGATCGATACATAGATAGATAGATAGATAGACAAATGTTAGAGAGATGAGTAAATGATTGGATGGATGGATGGATGGATGGATGGGTGGATGGGGTGTACAGAAGGCTGGTTGGGCTGTCCCCCCAGGAAACCAGACAGGCCTTGTAGGCAGTGTTTACTAAGCATGGATCCAAGCCATATGGTGTTACTTCAGGAGCACCGCATGCACGCACACACACACACACACACACACACACACACACACACACACACACTAATAATACATAGGAGCATGAATGTGTTCAGTAACGTTCACGATGATCTGCACTTTGATTTGAATGTGTTGCATACAAATGGAAATTATGGCACTAGATGAAAGGCAACAGAAAGCAAAGGTCAAAGGGTCAACTAGTTGCCAAGATATTGTTGTCTTGGCCAAAGTGTTGGACAGATGGCTGGACCAACAGCCCATACAAAGCCACTCCAATGCTGGGGCCAAAAAGTAGAAAAAGAGCCCAAATGGCAGGTCTGAGAACATGGCACACTACAAACTGGACATGGCGTACTGTCATCTGCCAGTCTGAGCTTGCTCTCTTTCACAACTTGCATGACTTGCAATAGTGATGGCACTTAGGTGAAAAAAGAATACAACAGGAACTGACTTCAATCCAGAAGCCAGAGCACCTTTATGTTCTCATGGCTTATGTCATCCAATCTTAATTTTTTATCTTTGGGTTTTGTACTAATAAATACAAAAAATAATACTTAATTCTAGCATAAAATATTGTTGACAATAAATGCAGATTTGTGTAGATTCTGATTAAAATCAGATGACTACACAGTCACTGCTGAACTATAATTACTCTGCCTGCTTTCTGACATCCTATCAGAAGTGAAGCACAGAGGGTATTCACTCTGCCATCCAACAGACAGAAAAAGAGAATCAGCGTCCAGCATACTCACCAAAGTCAGCGAGTTTGAGCTCTCCAGTGTCGCTGATGAGCAGGTTCTGTGGTTTCAGGTCACGGTGAAGGATGTACCTCTGGTGGATGTAGGACAGGCCTCTCAGTAGCTGGAACAGGAACAGCTAGAAAACACAAGTGAAAGAAGAAGGGAAAGAAGGACTTTTAAATAAAATACATGGAACTATGACATACTGTAGCTCTGTAGACAACAGACTGCTCTGGTAACACACTGGATGATGCGCTTGAACATAAACACTCGTTTAATGACTATTCTTTGCAGCTGTGACACTGCATGAACCCCACATGATATTTCCATACCGTCTCTCTCACAGAGGCACAAATCCATACTGAGCCATCACTTCTTCCACTGTGGCTACTGAAGAGAAAATAGGTAATACATTAAACTGTGTTGTGCTTCAAACTGACTTCTTCAGTGCATCCAATGTGGCTTGTGGACATGTTTGATCATTTGGTGTAGAATACTGCATACTCTATTATGGGGTGTTTGGAAAGTGACAGTTCACAAACAGAGCTGCCTACTGAACATTTTCTATGATGAGTGGTGTGGAGGAGGGCAGTGCAGCAAGAAAAGATCTAATCTGTGTACTTCAACCGCACATTTCCATCTTTCAACAGATGACATGTTCCCTCTCTGGTCTGTGTTATTAAGCAGATAAAGCTGTTGGACTGTTGTGTTGAATATCTGGTGTGGTGGTGCTCAGTGATACTCAAGTGCTCCCTTATTTCCCAGTGGGGGGGTGTTGGTCAGAGCTAAGGGATCGGAGTGGATGGGACCCTTCAGACAGGAGCGGTCGCCCTCAACAGCTCCGGCCCTGCTGCTATTGTGCCGGAGTAACTAGTTACTCATTACTTGATTCATCTTTTTTTAAAAGAACCTTCTATAATGCTCCATTTATACCCTCATAGCTTCATCTCAGTGCTGTATGAAAAATAATACAGTGTTGATCAGTTCTACAGTTTTTGTTCATTCACCTCTTTAAACTCTGCTCAACATTATTATGGTGGATACAAACACAAACCTGACTGCAGGCATGAAGCGTCTGGAAGGAGACCACATTTCCAGCTCTGAGATTATTATTATCATACAATTATTATGGTAGAGACACTTTCTGCTTCCTACCATGCTACTGTAATAACAGTTGTTCCAGTCAACATGCAGCATTTTTTTTCTCAATCATAAAACTCTAAAATCAGGGACATTTTCAGGACAGCTTTAACCAGGGACTGGTCATATAAAACAGGGACTGTCCCCAGAAATCATTTACCAAGTAATGGACAAACAAACCACACTGTAACAGTAACTGTGTTTATTTATTTGAGAAGTAATGCGTTAGAGTATCAATTGTCACCTGTCAGCAACGTTCTAGTAATAATGCGTTACTGCCCAACACTGATGAACACTCATCAGCAGCTCTGCAGTTCCTCTGAGCTTTACGGAGCATTTCAGCCTCTTGCAGCTCATCGTTTTGGTTTTCCACTCCTGTGACTGGCCTTAGTCAGTTGGACATGGTGTTCATTAAAGGCCACTTTAAAGCAGAAAAACATGACTTCACTTTTTAAAAATAGAGTGACCTACAACATAGTGTTGAGCATGGATATACTGTATATCGTAGAGCTGGAGGTAGTAATCTAGGATATTTTGATACACTTCAGTTTAATTTTGAATGAACATTTTTCCCCCAGCTCTTCTGAGAGAACCATTTCACCTGGAAAACCAAAAACAATTACTGTTATTCTTTAAAACACAAAGTGCTATAGAGAGAGAAAAAATAATTCATAAAAACGTGCATGAATGCATTCTGCTGACAGGTCACATGAATAAAGATTAAACTGCATTTAAATTTACATTTTTACAGCCAATTATCTTACTGCTGAGGTTAAACACCGCTCCTCCACCTGCCTACGGCGCTCAGAAAGCCAAACTACATCCTGAAAACAAGTTAAGCTCTTAATATAGTCACACCGCATGAAGCGTATCTGCTGCTGTTGGTATGAGCTTTCAAAAGGGAGTATCAACAAAATCTTAATATGTATCCATCGTCAGCGCTACATCAAACTTGTTTTGTTCTCTTTCTGAGATATGGCAGCTCCCCTCACACCCTCCTGTAAATGTGCCAATCAACAAATAATGAAGCGTGCACAAACCAGCACTCAATTTTTTTTTTTCCAATTCCAGCGCTCCACTCTCATTTCTCTGCTCTCACTGATACTATAGTCTGGGCCAATTAAGCTGATTGAAGCACCGTGGAGCCCAATCAGAGACGAGCCCTGTCTGGCATCTGGAGTCAACGGGTCAACAGTTTACTATTCCTGCTCTTGGCGGGTGAGAGATGAACTGCGCTACAGAAAATTAGCATGGGAAACGTGTGCTTACTCATGTATATCAAATACACTTCTGAAAAGCCCTTGCCTTGTTAGCAGTATGACTGCACGGTAATAAAATGAAAGAAAAAAAATCACTCTTTTATTTTCCTCGCTCGTCTCTTCAATTCAAACACCAAACCTTTCTTAAAAAGCTGTTTTTATTTTCCTGCTTCAGTTAAAACCGCTCAGTTCAATTTGCATGTTTGAGGGAAAGTGGAGGGCTGAGAGCAGTTTGAGGAGGCTATTCAGGCTGTTTTGACACTAATAATAATGTTGTATGCTGTTCTCTAAAAGGCCAGTCTTCAAGTTAAATTACTTTTGTACTCAGACAGGCACAGCATGTTCAGTGGTGAACATTTGGCTGGTTGATATTTCAGACATCTGCTTGCCAGACAAGCTCACCCAACTGTAATAAGTGACTATGAGATGTCCATCTGGGAAGATGTACTGAAAGGAAGCCTGCAGTTAGAAGGTGTGACGGCACCATTTAACCACTGCAGCGAGCTGGAAAAGAAAGACTAAACAAAGTGACAGAGACAAACAACAAACAGAGAGGAAAGAAATTACAATAGAAAAGCTGAAAGAACGACTTGGTCAGTCAAGCTACCCATACGGAAAAGAAATAGAAACAAATTATTTAAAAGATGTACTGAAATACATGAATGTATACTTCTTTTATTATCTTGTATGAAAAGAATGCAAAAGTGGCCACTTTCAAGAGTAAATCATACACTATTCATGAATTTCAGTACACTTTTAAAATATTTTTTTCTATTTCTTTTCTGTATGGGTATGATGATCTACACGGCATTGTAGATATGGTTATTAAATGTGGATATAATTCAGTGTAAAAGTACTAGTCTAATGGTGAAATGAGTCATGACACAAGCTTTGGAGAATTATAGCCAACAACACTACACTGAACATGTCGTCCTGACCCTGGAAAGAGCAGTCACCAAAATAATCTCACATCAAGGTCCATTTAGTAGCTATTCTAGAGCTTTCTATCATGTCGTCTGATCTTTGGGTGAGGGTTAATACTAAATGGACCTTGCTAGCTTTTAATAATGCATCTGCAAACATGCAACCTGTGATTTCAACAACAATAAAAGACACAAGTTTACTCAAATACATGAATATGTAATCGAATGTGTAATACTTCACCGTTTGGCTCTACTTTTAATTCACTGAGATGAATTCAAATGAAAATTGATTGCAATCGATTAAAAATATAAAGTGAATTAACTGGCATGCTGGTTAGTCTAATGAAGTGCATTATTTGCATATGCTGTCTTGGAAAAGCTCCCAGATGAAGATTTGTCAAGTTAAAAGCGTCAAAAAGGGGAATGTGGCCATAATAATGTTTTTCAACCTAATGCGCAACTAACATCAATCATCAATTAAATAACATAAACATAAGGTACAACTTCTTTTATATTCCATTATTAATTTCTATAAAAATGTATATACTGTATATACACATACACTCCTACTAGTCTACTTATGTCAGGCACATGATTTATAATATATTTATTTATGACATATTTTTTTTATAAAATTTGGGATGTCTGATGTGAAGTTAATAGTACCGCCCATGAATATATTTAACAGTTGCCATGGAGAAGACACTGAAAACTGAAACCCACATCCCCAGTTTGTATCACAGGTTTTGTGTGACACAATGTGTTTCAAAAGTTAGATGAAGCTCTTCCAGAGGTCCTCATGTGTTTCCACGGGCTGATTAATAATCCTCAAAAGAGTGAACTGATCTTTGGATGTAACATCAATACCGTGCAACATTAATGTCCAGCTTCACCCCATCATTAGCTGCACAGCAACAGGATTCAATGCTCTGTGATTGGATGTTTCCTGCTGCAGTGCACTCTGGGACTTGGCCTCCCTCCCAATATCTTGTACTTTCTAATTTCAGTGTGGTATCTCATTGTTTGTACTCTACCAGAAGTAATGTTCATCTAATGGTTGGAAATACTCCCATGACCTTTCTCAAACTAACCAAGGAAAAAAAAGAAAAATGCTGTCTAAAGCACCCTCCTGCACCCACAGCATTTATGGTCAACAAGACACTGTAATGGTCCACTGAAAGCCTGCAACAGTAAAACCAGCTAGAGTGAACCACAGCGCCCTGCAGGATCTCTTATGAGAGAGAGAGATTCTGTTTAATCATGACACAATATTAGTTCATAACTGCAGGAGAAATAAACCGTGTGATGGCAGTTAAATCATCCATTAACATAACATATTACCTGAGGAGTGACCCTACTGCATGAACACCGATCCATCATCAGCAAACCAATAAACACACGTCAGTTTTCTAATGATGAAATTCTTATTGTCATCACACCTTGGGTATGAAGGCAGGACCCTTGATCAAGATAAGCATTATGAGAAACTGGATTGGCTCTGTGTTATCTATCTGGAATTTGTCTCTTTTGTTTGATATTCAATGTGCAGCAAAGCATGAGGCAATGCATCAAAATGACAGCAGCACAGTGGGGTTCACGCTGTTTCACTAGGACAAAAACAAAGTAAAAAAGCAGAGGGAGAGGACTCATACTGGGTTTTAATCTGATCATCATATGGAGCACACTATAAGCTGACAAGCTTCAAGATACGCAGGCATGATCATGAGCCAATTGAACAAGTTATAACTAAAAGAGAGAAGATACTCTTAATGAAAGTTCGTTCAGGCGATGGGGAAAAAGTCAGGTCATCTCGGTAACGATGAACAGTGATGGGAAGGCAATGAGTCAGAGAGACACTAAAATCAGCAGTTATTCTGTGGAGACCGTGAATCCATGCCGAGTTTAATTTAATTGACAAAAACTATTGAGAAGTCCCTGATCCTGAAAAAAACATGTTGTGTGAAACTGTCACAGATTCTGTTTTCTGATTTCATCTCTGTTGTTAAGGCTTGGTTTCATTTTGGGCATAATCAATATTTGTAAGGGACAATTAGTTTGGGTTAGAAAGAAACACAGGAGTCTACAACTGTTTAGTGAGATGGGGAGATGTCTACATGACGTTGTGCCCTCTGCTCCTATATGACCACCAATATAGGTTCTCGGTTCTAGTTTGGTGTGTTAATGAAGATATAAAATAGTCATTTCTTTTCAAAAAAATGTGAATCACCACACTTGACTCAGGTTATATAAATCACACTCAGGTTATTTAAATGTTGAATACTAGTGTGGTGTGTGTTTTCTATATTTGTCTATATTCTCATCACTTTATTTCTACTGTTTATCTATGTCTTCATTCCGTTTTTTTGGATTCTATACTGCTGCTGCTAGGATTTTAAAGGAACAGTATGTAGTATTGTGGCCAAAACTGGGACTGCAATCACTTCCAAATTACTGTAGAGCAGTGTCTCCCCTCTCCCTCTCCACTGACTAGAGGTTGCCAGCTAGTCTGCAGGATCCAACAGGAACAGAAAGTGTTACAATGAATGAAAAGCAGCCAGCTTGGGCATCACCATGGACACTTAGAAGGAGTGAAATGTGATGGAGGAGAGCTGTGGAGGGACGGGGAAGCTCTGGGTCGGTGGCCGGGGTTATGCAGTGACAGTGCTGCTGCCAGTCTGCTTTCAGTCATCTCCATCTTTCAAAGGCATCTCCTATACAAATCCTTGTTTTATTTCGGACTTTGTATTTCGGATTCATAACGAGCTCTTTTAGGTCTCGTAACATTGGACATTATTTATGCGACATGTTTGTAGCTGCAGCTGTGGTAACTAGAGCAGAGCTGGCAACCCGGATGCTGACACACTACTGACTTGGTGATTGGCAGATAGGTGGAGGGTGGAGCATCAGACCAAAACACAACATGACAACATCAACATCAGCTGAGGGCTGCAACTTAGTACTAGGCTGATGGGTCCAATAGTATTCAAGATTAGCATGAATGCATGATCTCCCAGAGGCTTCCTACTAGCAGAGAAAGTGGTTCATTGAAAACAAATTCTACCTGAAGCTGATGAATATGTATTCAGTCATAAACCAAAGTAACAGCAATTTCACCTGATGATGAAAAGTCAGGGGTCACTTGAGGGGAAACTTGGCATTTGGGGGCTTGAATATGCGACTCTGATGGAAATCCATCCAACGATTGTTGAGGAATTTCTACTCAAAACCACAAATGTCAACCTGCTGGAGAGACTAGAGGAAAGGTCATATGGATCCCCGTCATTAGCATTCACTGTGTGGGAACCATGAATACCCTATTTTGTATCAATCCATCACATAAATGCTACTGTGGATCAGCAAAAAGCAGCCTGTCTGTGTTTTATAGGTTGTGTCAAACATGCATTTTAATGAATCTCCTGAAAAATACCAAATAAATACAGGACTCATCACAATAAAACAACCTCATAACAATGATGTGTGTCTCAACAAACAAGTAGGTGGCAGTCTAAGAGAAATTATGTGTTGTTGAGATCATTGAACAACAACCATAGCTCAGGCATAAATGAAGCAGGTCACTGTTTATCATGTGTGAATAGTGAATCAATTTCATGTCTGGGTTCATAGTACAACACACCGCATATATGAGTCATTTTAAAAGGGTTTTAACTCTATCGGTCCAAATTAACTAATGGGAAAAGAATAACATTAACCTGGTTAATTCTTAAAATAAATGAAATACCCAAACAAAAATCAACTGACAACACATAGGCCTGCATCTCCACAGTTGGCTCCCCATTGAACACTGCTGAACAAACTGGCCCGTGCTGAAAGTAATTGCTGACCCTGCTGTATTTATTTCAGTCTGGCACAAAGTAGTGGACTGCTGGGAAGAAATGTTTGGTTAAAGTTAGGGAAAGACTGCAGTCATCATTAAAAAGAAGCATTGACTGCTGGCAGTCTATTTTTTGATGATCACCATCTTCCTTTCAGCTCTTTCCGATACGTTAACAACATCAGCTACCTCTGCCTTTGCTTCTATGAAATAACAATCAGAATTTGCACAGTTAGCAGAGGTCTTTGTCAGGTAAATACACGTCATTTTAGGCATTGTAGTAATTTTTCCGGTGACCAACCTACTGACAGAGCAAGAGAATGATCCACATTGCCAAGAGAGCGACTGATATCGCTATTAGCCCTATGTCCAGTGGTGTAGTCTACGAGATATACAGGTAGACCTACTCTATATGCTGTATACAAACTAGGAAACGTCCTGAATTACCGTATAACCACTACAAATGTGCAAAGATACGTATCAGCATGCATTCTAGGGGTCCATGATTGACAGGACTTCTGGAAACATTTCTTAACATCCCCCCTCTATTTAGTAAAATGGTTCAGTCCAGCTGCTCCATCAGACAGCCTGCAGAGAGCTAACTTTTCACAGACAGAGTGGAGGAGGAGACGACAGGATGCCTCAAAAGTCAGGGAGGAAAAAAGAAAAGAAAAAAGCTTCGACAGGAGAAAGAAGTGAAAGGTCGACAGTTTGTCACCCAGTTCTTTCATAGGTAAGGTGGGTCTGTTCGTGGTTCATGTGATGGAAAGTTCTGGAACATTAGCCTGTTAGCTAGTCCTAGCTTTGTGCATAGTTTTAGCTAGCTCACTTTTCTCCACATATTAGCTGATGATAATACTGAAAATTCATTCAATGCTTCCTCTATCAAGTAACTGTCATGTTGTTCTTTTCACAAATATGGGAATTATGGTAAAAATATCACTAAAATGCATAGTTTGATGTAAAACACAACAGTGTCAATATTTTCCACTAAGGGGGACCGGAAATATGGAGCAAAATCCCTGCATACTTTATGCATGGGGTCGGAGTATACCCACTAAAATAAAGCAGACTACACCACTGCCTATGTCTGAGTTCAAACTATGTCAATATCATATGTAAATTCAGACCAACATAGTACAGATGAATTCAACATTGACAAGGACTCAAAACACAAACCCCTGGCTTTGTTGACAAATCTCCAAAGTGATTTCTGCTGAAATGGGTAAAAGTGGTGAAATCAGTGAGGGAAAGCTAAAATGAAGGAGTGTTAAATGGAGTGAAAGAGTCTACCATCTGCCAGCAGCCATGGAAAGAGCCTTTATGTTTTCCATGAAGCATCTGTACACGGTTGTTCTTAATGGGCTGCATCAAGAGACGGCATCATCCTGCACTGGGGCACTGGCCACTGAGGACTATAAAGTGCTAGATATGCCCAGAATTGTCTTTGGCTGATGTTTTAATGAGCAGCTGTGTAGTTCTGCAGGGCCTCTGTGTTTAAATATAAGACTAGTGAAACACCACTACAGAGAGCAGAAAACATGCACACAGCGTCTTTGATGTCACTCAAACTTTTCTATAGACGTGTTTTGAAGTCTGAATCTGCAAAAGAAGCCACAAAAACAAATCTATATTTGGTCAAAGACGAGAAACCTCCACAGCTGACTGTGATAGGATGAGAGACCTGTCAATCAAGCAAACCTCATTCTCTTCAAACCTTAACAATGGCAGCGAAGACAACAGAACTAAAACCTGATGCAGACAAGATGTTCATCTACATTCAGTGTATCTTCTGTGGTGCATCTTCCTCAGACTGTTGTTATGATAAATACGTGAAAAAAGTGTTGTTTCTTCCCATTTAGATAAACACACAGGACAGGACTGCCTGCACAACCCAGGTCATAAAGTGAGGAATTTCTGACTAAACCAGGATGTTGCACTGCAGCCAACAGACTGGTGAGTAGCAGTAGCAGCTGGAACCCCAGACACTTCCCATTAGAGCCTAATGTACATGTTGTGATGTTCTAAGTGTTCTAGTGCTTTCCATTTGAATGAGGAATTTGGATCGGAATGCTTTTTATTGGTCATTAAATTAGTCTGTGGTCATGTTGCTACTATGTTCATATGTGTAAAATACAGGTGAAGATGTAGGAAAAGAGGTTGTCTTCTTATATTTTTATCAGTTATCAACCATGTTAATATATGATAATGGCCTTCTGAACCTACTAGGTCAGGGTCTGCAACTTTTACTGTCAAAACAACCATTTTGCCTCCAATTCCACCAAATAACTTTTTTGAGGAGCCATAAAAATGTTTCTAAATTTTCATATATAGTTGTATTGCATACACAAAAACTATAGTTTGCTGCATTTATGAGAATATAGAAGAGCAGTAAAGAAAGCTAATGTTATTTTACTTTCTATTTTTACCTGTTATAACAAAGGAAAACACCAAACTCTTATGAAGAAGAGAATATTAATTATACACAGAACTATCCAGGAGCTATCTGAGTGCTCCTCAAATTTGTGGAAAATTTAATAAAATAAAATGGAGCCCACTTTTTCGCTAACTGCTGAAAATGTCCATTCAATGGGCTGATAACATCCAAAGTGGATGCTCAGATCCATCTTGTTGCTCTGCAGTGGTTGCCACCACAGTGTGTTGATAAAAACAGTGCAGTTTATCCTGGCCTCCTTTATTTACATCCTGCAGTGGTGATGTCTTTATTAACTCAGACCTCTCACCATGTTTCTGCTGCTTGCCCTGATGACCTGATGATGGTACTATAATGTGCTCTCAGTAGCTTCCCTTGTAATGTGATTGTAAGAGCAAATGCAAGCTGTTATTTGGCTTGTAGACATACGGTAGCTTGTGGGTGTCAGCTTTCCGTTGATCTACAGACATGTCATTGAGACACAGCCATTGAGCTGACTACATAATAATCCAATAAGAAGAGCACTTGAGCATCAGTCTGGATGAGCTCATACTCACTTGAGTTCAATTACAACAGAGCTGCTAACGAACTGCAGTGGAGCACATGGGACAAGAAGACTTAATGGTGCTGCACTTTCCAGTAGACTTTAACCTGGATCATGCAGTTCAGGCAGAAACCTCAGGACATTTTTAATTTCAAACTGCAAGAAGACCACACACACACACACACACACACACACACACACACACACACACATTCTTGACCAATAATTACATTAGCAGAGTGTGTCTAAATGTCCACTCGATGCAGCAGCAGTGGAGGCTCTAACAGCTGGATGGTTGAGTGACTGCACTTCCACAATGTCATAAAACAGTAATAACAGATTTCCCCCCCTCGACCAAGACTGTGGTCTGGAAATGTAACTTGTGGTTTTAAAGGAAGTTATGTGTCTACAATCAATCCTTTATCCTTCCTCTTCAGTGTCTCTGGCCATATACCAAGTGTAGTCAGGCAACAGGTTTTAGTTCTGCTCTCTGAACAGGCACAGTAGCACCAAACCTGGCAACCTCACAAGAAGTTACTGTGTCAGGACATAGTTCCAGCACCTAACTACCAATCGAACCAAATCAGTTTCACATTTCTGTATGTTTCAAACAGACAAGATAAGTAGTGTAGTGTTAAGTTATAGTTTCATTAGGTAGACTCCTGTTTCTACCTGTCTCCAGCAAAGATAAAAGTGTTGTCAAGCTGTCTACTCAGAGATTACTAAAATGCTCATCTCACTTCTGTGCAGAAAAACAATGTGACCAGATGTAGAAAATTAAACTTGAAAGATGATAGACCAATTCATGTCATTTTAATGACATATTTTTTTCTTAAAGTGAAAATTACATTGTGAATACACCAAGGGTCAACTTTGACACAGAGCATACAAGTTACTGAATTATTTGGTAAAGATAGTCAATAGGATGATCTTGTAATGAAGTCAAGTGTTATAGTTAACAAATTAAATGGTCTGTATGGCTAGTGGGGCCAAAAAGGGAATGCTATAATGGAAGCTAAATATAAAATATTATATATGTACTGTATATCACCTATACTTCACTCATACAGTAGTTGTCACTCAGCGCTACACCTCCTCTCAGGATGCTGTGAGGATTTATAAACTAATTTATGTTGAGTGACATCACTCTTCTGCTGGTTCTGTATTATTTACTGGGGCAGGAAAAGTTATCCATGTCATTATTTTGCTGATCGTAAAGGAACATCTGTGATATGTATTAATGTATATTATATATACATATTATTGTTATATTATTATTATATTGCTATACATATGTTGCATCTCATAGACACACAAACTATATTATTTTTATATATTGTTTATATATATATATATATATATATATATATATATATATATATATATATATATCTCCTCTGTGCAATAATGGTCAACGACAATGTGCAATAATTCCACTCCATTTCTATGTGCATTAATACCATCTCTGAAAATGTGACATAACTTTTTTTCTTCTGTAGCAAAAAATGTCTTATCCTCTACTGTAAAACTGTGCCTTACGACTGTAAATTCTGCAAATAGTGTCTCATTTCTTATAACTTTATTTATGTCTTTCTATTTTATATCTTTCTTACGTTGTGAGTTCACTGAGCACCATGTGGAGCAGTGCTCCTAATTTCATTCTATGCACCGTCATATAATGACAACAAAGGCTTTTGATTTGATTTGAACAAAGAAATGCAACACAAAGATCCTTCTTGTGAACATGTGGCAAATCCATCACAGAAATGGAAGTGCACATTGCAAATGGTAAATCGTGAACGAAAAGGTGAGAATGCGTTCCTGTATTTACTGAGAATTATCTTCTCTGTACAAATAACATTCAGAAAAACGTTAAAAATACCAAAGATAATGTGAAGGCTGCACTGGCCTTCTGGCACCTGGAACGCTTGGAGGACTCAGAAGTTTCCACTTGGAAAAATCCAACCTCTTAGACATGGTGACATCACAGTATAATCCACCACAAAGCTGCATAAAATTTACACCTGATAAAAGGTTTATAATTCACCACCTGTGAACACTTTCAGCACTAACAACACACAGTTAACTCTTGAACATCTAACATGTTGCTGGCGACACATCGCACATTTACACTTACAACTGTAATTATGTAATACTTTGTGCTATTGGAAAAACCCAACTGAGATGTTGCTCTTTGCAGTCAATATTATGTCATTACGGTGATTTCATACACTCTTAGTTCCCTGTGGTAAAAAAAAACAAAAAACAAAACTGTATACACTTTCCATTTTGTGTACGATTTATGCAAATTAAGAGACAAAAACTCACAAAATGGTATCGTAAATAGGGTTCATGTTTTCCATCATTTTTATTTTAATAAACTATTATTACCCTCTTATAACATGCAGTAAACTGTAAATCATTGCCAGATATTCTAATTTTCTTCTTCTGTGTGAGAAAAAAGGTCCACAGAAATTTTGAGACTCAAGTGTTAGTAACACTGGACCGCTGCAACACTGGAAAACATTTGCTGCTTCATCTTTAAAAATATCAGTTATCTGCACTAAATTACCCCCCCACACACACACACACACATACACACACATGCTGAATAACTGTCCTGATCTAATTGAGGTGTTCAGTGAGTCAGATAGACATCCAATCATATGCAATGTCATTTACATTATAACTAAATTTAAGTCACATCTGAAATGGACTCAGAGAAAGAGAGAAAATGAAAAGCTTCAGTGATGAAGGTGAATAACTGTGCCCTTTCCTGGAGAAGCTCTTGTCACTGTGGTGGATTATAACATCCACTATGTTCACAGTGCTGCTTCCCTCACATGACTGCACAGGAACAATGAGCCCTGTGAGCAGATTAGGAGCAACGACTCAGGAGTCTCACCTATAAGTAACAAAGTAAGCGGGGGCGAAGCAACACCTCACTCTGCTCTACTGGAATAATCCTAAATTATTCATCAGCATCTTAGTGAGGCTGCTGTCAGCAGGAGATATACATATAACTTATGTAAATCCTCAGTGGCAAAAGGTACGAGCTGTTACATAACACATGCCTGAACTGTCACCTTCCTGTCTGAGGGAACATCCAAACACCACCACCAGCACTGACACCAGCACCAGCCCTAACACCAGCATTAACACCAGCACTAACACCAGCACCAGCACTAACACCAGCACTAACACCAGCATTAACACCAGCACTAACACCAGCACCAGCACTAACACCAGCATTAACACCAGCATTAACACCAGCACCAGCACTAACACCAGCACTAACACCAGCACTAACACCAGCACCAGCACTAACACCAGCACTAACACCAGCACTAACACCAGCACCAGCACTAACACCAGCACTAACACCAGCACCAGCACTAACACCAGCACTAACACCAGCATTAACACCAGCACTAACACCAGCACCAGCACTAACACCAGCACTAACACCAGCACTAACACCAGCATTAACACCAGCATTAACACCAGCACTAACACCAGCATTAACACCAGCACCAGCACTAACACCAGCACTAACACCAGCACTAACACCAGCATTAACACCAGCACTAACACCAGCACTAACACCAGCATTAACACCAGCATTAACACCAGCACTAACACCAGCACTAACACCAGCATTAACACCAGCACTAACACCAGCATTAACACCAGCACTAACACCAGCACTAACACCAGCATTAACACCAGCACTAACACCAGCACTAACACCAGCATTAACACCAGCACTAACACCAGCATTAACACCAGCACTAACACCAGCATTAACACCAGCACCAGCACTAACACCAGCACTAACACCAGCACTAACACCAGCATTAACACCAGCACTAACACCAGCATTAACACCAGCACCAGCACTAACACCAGCACTAACACCAGCACTAACACCAGCATTAACACCAGCACTAACACCAGCACTAACACCAGCATTAACACCAGCACCAGCACTAACACCAGCACTAACACCAGCATTAACACCAGCACTAACACCAGCACTAACACCAGCACTAACACCAGCATTAACACCAGCACTAACACCAGCACTAACACCAGCACTAACACCAGCATTAACACCAGCATTAACACCAGCATTAACACCAGCACTAACACCAGCACTAGCATTAACACCAGCACCAGCACTAACACCAGCATTAACACCAGCACTAACACCAGCACTAACACCAGCACTAACACCAGCATTAACACCAGCATTAACACCAGCATTAACACCAGCACTAACACCAGCACTAACACCAGCATTAACACCAGCACTAACACCAGCACTAACACCAGCACTAGCATTAACACCAGCACCAGCACTAACACCAGCATTAACACCAGCACTAACACCAGCACTAACACCAGCACTAACACCAGCATTAACACCAGCATTAACACCAGCATTAACACCAGCACTAACACCAGCACTAACACCAGCACTAACACCAGCACTAGCATTAACACCAGCACCAGCACTAACACCAGCATTAACACCAGCACTAACACCAGCACTAACACCAGCACTAACACCAGCATTAACACCAGCATTAACACCAGCACTAACACCAGCACTAACACCAGCACTAACACCAGCACTAACACCAGCATTAACACGAGCACTAACACCAGCATTAACACGAGCACTAACACCAGCACTAACACCAGCATTAACACCAGCACTAACACCAGCATTAACACCAGCACTAACACCAGCACTAACACCAGCACTAACACCAGCATTAACACCAGCACTAACACCAGCACTAACACCAGCATTAACACCAGCATTAACACCAGCATTAACACCAGCATTAACACCAGCACTAACACCAGCATTAACACCAGCATTAACCCCAGCACTAACACCAGCATTAACACCAGCACTAACACCAGCACTAACACCAGCATTAACACCAGCATTAACCCCAGCACTAACACCAGCATTAACACCAGCATTAACACCAGCACTAACACCAGCATTAACACCAGCACTAACACCAGCACCAGCACTAACACCAGCATTAACACGAGCACTAACACCAGCATTAACACCAGCACTAACACCAGCACTAACACCAGCATTAACACCAGCACTAACACCAGCATTAACACCAGCATTAACACCAGCATTAACACCAGCACTAACACCAGCATTAACACCAGCACTAACACCAGCACCAGCACTAACACCAGCATTAACACCAGCACTAACACCAGCATTAACACCAGCACTAACACCAGCACTAACACCAGCACTAACACCAGCATTAACACCAGCACTAACACCAGCACTAACACCAGCATTAACACCAGCACTAACACCAGCACTAACACCAGCATTAACACCAGCACTAACACCAGCACTAACACCAGCATTAACACCAGCACTAACACCAGCACTAACACCAGCATTAACACCAGCACTAACACCAGCATTAACACCAGCACTAACACCAGCACTAACACCAGCATTAACACCAGCACTAACACCAGCACTAACACCAGCATTAACACCAGCATTAACCCCAGCACTAACACCAGCACTAACACCAGCATTAACACCAGCATTAACACCAGCACTAACACCAGCACTAACACCAGCACTAACACCAGCACTAACACCAGCACTAACACCAGCACTAACACCAGCATTAACACCAGCACTAACACCAGCACTAACACCAGCATTAACACCAGCACTAACACCAGCATTAACACCAGCATTAACACCAGCACTAACACCAGCATTAACACCAGCACTAACACCAGCACTAACACCAGCACTAACACCAGCATTAACACCAGCACTAACACCAGCACTAACACCAGCACTAACACCAGCATTAACACCAGCATTAACACCAGCACTAACACCAGCACTAACACCAGCATTAACACCAGCACTAACACCAGCACTAACACCAGCATTAACACCAGCACTAACACCAGCATTAACACCAGCATTAACACCAGCACTAACACCAGCATTAACACCAGCACTAACACCAGCACTAACACCAGCACTAACACCAGCATTAACACCAGCACTAACACCAGCACTAACACCAGCACTAACACCAGCATTAACACCAGCATTAACACCAGCATTAACACCAGCACTAACACCAGCACTAGCATTAACACCAGCACCAGCACTAACACCAGCATTAACACCAGCACTAACACCAGCACTAACACCAGCACTAACACCAGCATTAACACCAGCATTAACACCAGCATTAACACCAGCACTAACACCAGCACTAACACCAGCATTAACACCAGCACTAACACCAGCACTAACACCAGCACTAGCATTAACACCAGCACCAGCACTAACACCAGCATTAACACCAGCACTAACACCAGCACTAACACCAGCACTAACACCAGCATTAACACCAGCATTAACACCAGCATTAACACCAGCACTAACACCAGCACTAACACCAGCACTAACACCAGCACTAGCATTAACACCAGCACCAGCACTAACACCAGCATTAACACCAGCACTAACACCAGCACTAACACCAGCACTAACACCAGCATTAACACCAGCATTAACACCAGCACTAACACCAGCACTAACACCAGCACTAACACCAGCACTAACACCAGCATTAACACGAGCACTAACACCAGCATTAACACGAGCACTAACACCAGCACTAACACCAGCATTAACACCAGCACTAACACCAGCATTAACACCAGCACTAACACCAGCACTAACACCAGCACTAACACCAGCATTAACACCAGCACTAACACCAGCACTAACACCAGCATTAACACCAGCATTAACACCAGCATTAACACCAGCATTAACACCAGCACTAACACCAGCATTAACACCAGCATTAACCCCAGCACTAACACCAGCATTAACACCAGCACTAACACCAGCACTAACACCAGCATTAACACCAGCATTAACCCCAGCACTAACACCAGCATTAACACCAGCATTAACACCAGCACTAACACCAGCATTAACACCAGCACTAACACCATCACCAGCACTAACACCAGCATTAACACCAGCACTAACACCAGCATTAACACCAGCACTAACACCAGCACTAACACCAGCATTAACACCAGCACTAACACCAGCATTAACACCAGCATTAACACCAGCATTAACACCAGCACTAACACCAGCATTAACACCAGCACTAACACCAGCACCAGCACTAACACCAGCATTAACACCAGCACTAACACCAGCATTAACACCAGCACTAACACCAGCACTAACACCAGCACTAACACCAGCATTAACACCAGCACTAACACCAGCACTAACACCAGCATTAACACCAGCACTAACACCAGCACTAACACCAGCATTAACACCAGCACTAACACCAGCACTAACACCAGCATTAACACCAGCACTAACACCAGCACTAACACCAGCATTAACACCAGCACTAACACCAGCATTAACACCAGCACTAACACCAGCACTAACACCAGCATTAACACCAGCACTAACACCAGCACTAACACCAGCATTAACACCAGCATTAACCCCAGCACTAACACCAGCACTAACACCAGCATTAACACCAGCATTAACACCAGCACTAACACCAGCACTAACACCAGCACTAACACCAGCACTAACACCAGCACTAACACCAGCACTAACACCAGCATTAACACCAGCACTAACACCAGCACTAACACCAGCATTAACACCAGCACTAACACCAGCATTAACACCAGCATTAACACCAGCACTAACACCAGCATTAACACCAGCACTAACACCAGCACTAACACCAGCACTAACACCAGCATTAACACCAGCACTAACACCAGCACTAACACCAGCACTAACACCAGCATTAACACCAGCATTAACACCAGCATTAACACCAGCACTAACACCAGCACTAACACCAGCATTAACACCAGCGCTAACACCAGCATTAACACCAGCACTAACACCAGCACTAACACCAGCATTAACACCAGCACTAACACCAGCACTAACACCAGCATTAACACCAGCATTAACACCAGCACTAACACCAGCATTAACACCAGCACTAACACCAGCACTAACACCAGCATTAACACCAGCACTAACACCAGCATTAACACCAGCACTAACACCAGCATTAACACCAGCATTAACACCAGCACTAACACCAGCATTAACACCAGCACTAACACCAGCACTAACACCAGCATTAACACCAGCATTAACACCAGCACTAACACCAGCATTAACACCAGCACTAACACCAGCACTAACACCAGCATTAACACCAGCACTAACACCAGCACTAACACCAGCATTAACACCAGCACTAACACCAGCACTAACACCAGCATTAACACCAGCACTAACACCAGCACTAACACCAGCATTAACACCAGCATTAACACCAGCACTAACACCAGCACTAACACCAGCATTAACACCAGCATTAACACCAGCACTAACACCAGCATTAACACCAGCACTAACACCAGCGCTAACACCAGCATTAACACCAGCACTAACACCAGCATTAACACCAGCACTAACACCAGCATTAACACCAGCATTAACACCAGCACTAACACCAGCACTAACACCAGCATTAACACCAGCACTAACACCAGCATTAACACCAGCACTAACACCAGCATTAACACCAGCACTAACACCAGCACTAACACCAGCACTAACACCAGCGCTAACACCAGCATTAACACCAGCATTAACACCAGCACTAACACCAGCATTAACACCAGCACTAACACCAGCACTAACACCAGCATTAACACCAGCACTAACACCAGCACCAGCACTAACACCAGCACTAACACCAGCACTAACACCAGCACTAACACCAGCATTAACACCAGCATTAACACCAGCACTAACACCAGCATTAACACCAGCACTAACACCAGCGCTAACACCAGCATTAACACCAGCATTAACACCAGCACTAACACCAGCATTAACACCAGCACTAACACCAGCACTAACACCAGCATTAACACCAGCATTAACACCAGCACTAACACCAGCATTAACACCAGCATTAACACCAGCACTAACACCAGCACTAACACCAGCATTAACACCAGCATTAACACCAGCACTAACACCAGCACTAACACCAGCATTAACACCAGCATTAACACCAGCACTAACACCAGCATTAACACCAGCACTAACACCAGCACTAACACCAGCACTAACACCAGCATTAACACCAGCACTAACACCAGCATTAACACCAGCACTAACACCAGCGCTAACACCAGCATTAACACCAGCATTAACACCAGCACTAACACCAGCGCTAACACCAGCATTAACACCAGCATTAACACCAGCGCTAACACCAGCATTAACACCAGCATTAACACCAGCACTAACACCAGCATTAACACCAGCACTAACACCAGCACTAACACCAGCATTAACACCAGCACTAACACCAGCACTAACACCAGCATTAACACCAGCACTAACACCAGCATTAACACCAGCATTAACACCAGCACTAACACACTATGCCACAGAACTCAAACAATTGTAATAATAGAGGTTCAGGTTTATATATTTTCTAACACAAATCATATGCAGTATAGTGAATAATGGTGAATTCATTATATTTGATCATTACTAATTAAAAAAAACAAATACAACATAATGTGTCATTTGTTCCTGTGATATTTTTGTCCAATGGATGGAGAACCTGAATGTGAAAAAAAACTTAATTAAAAAAGACAATAAATGGTCTTAAATTACCTTATTATGACGAAAAAATAACTTTATTTATTCATCAATGGACATTGAATATGTTTGTGTATTTGATTTGGGTGAAGTCAGATAATGATGAAGACATCCCAGAAAAGTTATGTATGTTAGAATCGTCAAGGGATCCAATGATGGCATACAATTCTTCCGTAATATTGATATTTTGATTGATATTTATAATCAAATTCCCAGTGTTCTGTGTGATGTTATGCTGGGCTCGTTTCTGAAACTGTTCAAGGTGAAAACTGCAGAGCAGGATGTGTTTCTTGATGGCTGGCTGCTGCTCTTAATCCCCTGAACATATTCTCTCCACACTATTTCACACTTCAGGTATTGACTGTTGTCACATGTGTGAGTGTCCATGTGTGTTTTTCATTGCTGTCCCTCTTTTGTCCCTCCTCTGTTGCTCTTCCTCAGGTTTCTTTTTCCCTGTTAAAAGGTTCTTTTGGTTGAGTTTTTCCTCAGTTGATGTGAAGGTTGTTTATAAGAGACAGAGGGAGTTATACGGATTCTAAGGATATTTTCTAATTTATGACATTTGGTGATACAAATAATATAAATTTAAAAATGACAACTTAATCAAAATGAAAAAAAAAAACAAATATGATTGTTTACTTTAGGTGTATTACTCCTTAAAGTATGAGATGGATCTGGAGGTTGGTGGATCTCAGTGTGGAGCAGTTTGAGTTAAATAGTGATGAGACCAGTGCAGCTGACGAGAGAAAGCACAGAGCTCATTAAACTGATCTTTAACCAGCCCCTCTCTGCTAGTCTTTCTGTCAGCTCATACCACTAAGAAGCTGAAGGAAGGAAAAAAGTGAGTTGACAGAGCCCCCTCTTTCACATGTTTTGGGGATTGACTGCTAACTGGTGAAACAAGGATGCATGCTGCTGCTCCTCCCACAGTTATATTTATGTCCTGCTTGCTTTTCACCACACATTCCAGTAAACCAAGTCACAAATGCTCATGTCATGAATAGTCCCAGCACTCTGTTTTCCTCTGTGCTCTAGCTCTCCACTTTGTTTCCTCAGGGACTGATGACAGACCAGTGAACCCGTGTTCCAGCTTTCAAATGACTACATGACTTGACCAGTGGATGTCAGACATTATGGTCTGTGGTGCTCTGAAATGAATTGTCATTACAGTTCTGTACTGATGTAAAAGAACTTTAAATTTTATCCTGTGATCCTAAAAGATGGTCCTAACCACTGGGTAGACCCACCAAGGACTAACAATAACACTCTAATCATCGTTTTAAGCTGTTTCTAGTTCTGTTGTCCATCTAATCTGTTCATGTTATTAACATTATTAGACAATGTTGTCATCCTGTGACAAACTGAACTATACAAACTGTACCTTCACGTTGTCTGGATGCAGACCTCCAGGGTGTTTGTCCATGTACTGACACAGATCTGTGTGCTGTAAAAAAAGAGCACAAGATTAATATAGTAACATGAGAAAGCTTGTTATTGATCTGTTATGAGAAAATGCAGCATGGCACAGTGGATGTCAATATTATTAAATGATAGGTGAAATAGTCTGTAACACCTCTGGGGATTATTTCCAGATACAAAATATCCACTGTTGGTTGTGGACTGACATATCCTTTTGGCTTCACACTCGAGATGTCAAACAATTTTTTATTTTTTTAAAAAAGCAGGATTAATCTCATTTTTTATTGTACACTTAAAATTCTATTGTTTTGCATTTGACGGCTGTATGTACAGTGATTGTAAGTCACAATATGCCATGTCTTTCATTTCTAGATTTATGTCATGTAATTTTATGTTTTTGTTTTGCACCTGATTGATTCCATGATGCTCACTGTCTGCAGTCTGTCCCATCTACTTCCTGTTTTATTTTGAAGTAACACTGTCTCCCTCTTGTTTCAGATCACTTTGCTTCCTAACCTCCTGTTCTCCCACATCAGTGATTGTCTTTCCCACCCTGCTTGTTTCCAGCTGTTTCCTCCTCCTCCTCATGAGACACGTTCTGTTTGATGGATTAGATTTGGTTCTCCTTGTTTCGCCATTCTTTCCCAGAGCTTTTGGTTATTTCCCCTTTTGAATCTCTGTGCACTCCCTGCACCTACTGTACCTTGCCTTGTACTAATTAATGATCCTTTACTTTGAAAGATGGAGTCGTACTTTTGGGTTCATGCCATGATCAAGAGTTGTCACTACGGGGGTGGGTCTTGGCATGGACTTCACGATACTATACGTATCACAATACATTATTGTGATATTGTGATATTCTACATAGTTCACTGAGAAATTTAAAATGCAGCTTAAAATATAAGTTGTATAAATGTGTGGACATATATATGTATAGAGAGAGAGAGAGAGCGAGATATGTGTGCAGATATATGTGTACATATACATGTACATATACTGTATTTGTAAACACATAGATACACATATATACACATTCATATATACTAGGGCTGTTGAAGTTACCGTGTCAATCAATCAGAGAAAAATCACTATTAAAAAATTTAAAAATCCATCATAAAATAATAAAGTAACATCTTGGATTTCAGTTCTGTTTTTTTTTCGAACATGACATTTCGTGTCTCCACTGAGCCATCTTTGAGTTTTTCAAAATAAGACAAACCATTCAGAAGAGTATTGCTGTTGTTCTTCTTCATGACAGCAGTAGGAAGCAGGAAGCTGCTAGTAAGCACACAATTAAGGAAAAATTATTCTTTAACTTAACTAACAACCTTATACACTTTTAAGAAACAGGCCCGAACTAGAACCATATAAGGTTCCTCTGTTTATCCCCATCCCCATGAACCTGTTCTGGTCGTCCGTTTAAAAGCTCCTGAGACCTCTTTTATATTCTATGGGTTTCATCTAGAACCCACCCAGGGTTTCTCATGAGGCCAAATCTGATGGCCTGGCCTTCACCTCTGTGTTTTGTTTGCAGATTGAGGAAGAAGGAGGCAGCCGCTGAAATCACACTGATATTTACAATCTGTCCTCTTGGAGCCTCCTCTGCTGAATAATTCAGACAGATGCTCCAGCATGGACATGCCTGTCCATCTTACTTTCCCTCTAATATATTCAGTGCTTTTCCCCTGTAACTCCCTGCACTGTCAATCATCATTACAGCTGACAGGAGAACAATGAACATATATTTGTGGTTGGAAAGTCCTCTGTATGGAAAACAGCACTGACTGATTACAGCTCTGGACACAACATGCTGGATCAACGTGAAACAAGCAGTGTCAATGTGAGCAGCCTGGAAATAATCACTTTACCAGGCTAAATGTGTAGATGGAAAAGCAATTGTTCATATTCAACTGATTGCGCTGTATTACAATCCAATGGAAAGTTAAAGAACCTCCCTCATCTGCTCTCATTATTTATTTAAACATGATCTGCTGAGCTCCAATCACATCTCACCAAATCTCTCTCAAAAGCTGACCCTTTGACATGCGATATATCTGCCAGAAAGGGGGCATCACACTGTTTTTAGTCTCATTAAATGAAGAAAGAAGTGGTGGAAAGCTGAGCAAGCTTGTTCTGGTTCAGAGATTTGGCCTCGCTCAGCGTTTCAAGATCAAGGATTGAGCTGAATATCAATGTGACCATCAGTGGTTGTCAGCGGGTACATATGCAAAAGGATAACGGAGAATTTGGACTCTTCTGAACCTTGTGGTTTCTACATTATCCACTTCTGTCCAAAAAGCTGAGGGAAGAAGTCTTTTTCAGTCATAGAATATCAACCCTGTGAAAGCTGAGCTGAAAAATATCTTTGTTAATATTAACTAGAAAAGGTATCGTGAAAATGTAGCGCTGGGTAACAGTTCAGTACTGTCATTTGTACTTAAGGGATTTGGACAGATTTTGAGAAACTCTTTATCTCAAGAGGAAAATGGAAGTTCATATGTAGTTTTCTCAACAGCAGCACTTTAAAAAGGTTAAATGTTTCAAGCTGTTCCCCTGCTAGAACAGTGTGGACTCGTTTCTGGTGTTACTGTCTCAGACTATAGATAAAATGGATGCAGTGACAGTGATGTCTGTCATGTTTTGGCTAAAATGTGCTTTCCTGCCACTGTTATCCACAGCCGCCTTCCCTCACCATCAGCCACCAGACTACACTACCTGAAACACACAGCCCCACTTCAAAACGTCCAAACTAACTAGGGCTGCCAGCGTGAATGCATTGATCACGATTGGTATGATAAGACAGTTATAAAGTTGCATTAAACACGTACTGCTATACCCTTACAATCAGGCTCCTGCTTCCTGCTGCAATCATGGAGAGGAATGGCAAAAAACACCTCTGAATGGTTCATTTTATTTGGAAAAACCCCAAGACAGTTCAGTTAGCTATCATTGATCAAGTGTCCACAGACCTGAAGATGAAGCTAAATGAAGAAGTTGACTCCAGCTCTTGTTAAATGGTGTCAGCTGACTGCAGAACAGTCAACATCATGAAGACTCTGGTCTAAAAGAGCAACTCTGATTGGCTGGTTAACACCTGACATCACTGATAATATGATCTGAAAAACTGTTGTGAAATACAAAATAATAGAATTTTAAACAAATCAAAAAAAAAAAGATTAATCATGATTTAATCAAAATTTAAAATGTCAGTTGAATTTTGTTTCACTTCTTTCCAAATGTGGAACAGGTAGCACTGACCCAGCTAGTGCTAGACCTACTGTTGCTGACTGTTGTTCTCTGTTTGAGTAATATCACTTGATCAGTCCTTTTCTAACACTCCATACTACAAAATAAGTAATAAAAATATGTATGATTCATGCTTATATTGTATTGGACCGATATCAGTACCAGCCAATACTCAAGACTGCAATATCGGTATCGTATCGCAAGTGAAAATGCTGTATCAGCACGACCTTCCAGTAAAATGCTGCCTGGCTTCCTGTACTGGCCACAGACAGACCAAAGCTCAGGCTGCTTTAACACTCCTCAAGTGCCTGATAAAAAAGCGTGTGCCTATCAAAATATCAACAGCTCATCTTTCATTGGGCTGAGGACTGAAAACTGAAACTCAATCGGCCGCGCTGAGGACTGAAAACTGAAACTCAATCGGCCGCCCATAAAGGGTCCGAGAGTGTGATCTCAGTGTGGCATTGTGCAGACTCACCACATATTCAAAGACCAGAGTCAGGGTTTCCTTGGTGTGGATGATGTCATGGAGCAGCACGATGTTGGCATGCTTCAGGCCTTTCAAAAGAGACGCTGCAGAGAGGGAACAGACAGAGAGTTAATGAGAGGCACATATTGAGATAGCAGAGGAATCACTGCGATCTGTGCCTTCATTAGCTGCATCATTAAGATGCAACACAGACGCCTCCATAAGCCTCACTGCATGCTTAGAGGGGATTAAGAAGGAACTCAAACAGAGAAAGAAAACACAGGATGGATTAGGGCTGTAAATTCTCTCACTCATTTGTCAACACGTTTATGATGTAATGGACACTGTTAATAAGCAGCAGTGAGATGATGTGTCTTTACTGGCAAAGCTTACAGAGTCTTATGAGGAGGCCGGGTGTGAGCAGACTTATTAAGACTTTCACATGTGATTCTCTTCACCTGAATCAAACGTTGACCATGTGGAGGATTGTGCAAATAGCATAAAGAGATATTTCAAAGCAGTGAACTGTGTAGTCAGGTAAGACTTACAGAATGTGCCAGGGTCAGCTTTGTGAAAGATAATTCTCTGCCTGTGAAAACCTGGAAAGTTGAAAGGCTTGAATATGTTTTTACCAGACCCATTCATTTGAAGGGAACATGATTAAAGCCGCTTTGTAGACTACAAATGGAAATGTACAAATGCAGTTCTATTTCAAAGGTTGGTTTTCAGACTGAACTTGTACCTTGACTTACATTTTGCATATGATGACCTGTGAATTGAAAATTAACAGTTTCTTATAAAGACAGGTGAGAGCTGCAGTTGGTTGCCATTGAACCTGAACCTCATTCAGCACGTTTACAGGCATGTCTAAGACGAGCTATCGACAAGGATTTAACGGGAGTTTCCGAAAAATCTGAGCATACACGCTCGGCAAGAGAATCGAATTATTGAGTGAGGTATGTTCACCTCCGAGACACTAGGTGGCGCGACACGGCCTTTTGTGTTGGCATTCTTCCAGTTATTCTGCTACTGTGTTGCTGTCATGCTGTGACTGTTGTTATTCCTGCTTCCGTGGTCTCATCACTTCTTTAAGGGAGACTGACCAGGCCAGTCAATAGCCCGGCTAACCATACAAGCTGGAAAAGCTGGAATTAGGACTGCATTATCTGGAACAATCAGTCTGATTATAAAAACTCCAGTTTGGGTTGACTACAGTCTGACTAAGGTGTATATATGGCTATTACATAGATATTAGCCACACTAAGGCAATAAGTCGAATTTCTCTCAGTGCATGTAAACACTCCATACTACAAAATAAGTGATAAAAGTATGCATGATTTGTGCTGATATTGTATCAGAACAATATCAGTATTGGCTAATACTCAAGGCTGTTAAATCGGTATTGTGTTGGAAATTGTTGTATCAGGACACCTCTATCCATATATGTACTTATACAACAAACTAGTCAAGCAAACGTCCTCTGGCCACAGTACAAGGGAGCACAGGGGGTCGTTTCATCAGACAGAATGTGTGTGCGGCATCATAAGTGCAGTTTTTATGGGATATTCAGACAGTCGCCAATGTGATTAATTTATCAAACACAGAGTTCTTTTCCAAGGGCAGAGGGGAACTTTGAGGCACAGATCCTCAGAGAGCTGGTGAGTGAGGGAGCCTCATGAATGCATTCATCCTGTATGAGCACCTAAAGGTTGTTCAGAACATCAGATGGAGGAGTAAGCAGGAGGATAGTGCCTCAAAGATCCTGCCATCAGTTTGAAGATCCACACACACACACCCTCTCTCTAGTAATGAGCGTGTGTGTGTGCAGTTTTAATAAGTACAGACACACACACACACACACTCCTCTATATATGACTTTATTCAGCAGCAGTCTGTAATGCTGCTCACATGTCAGCGCTGGGAGCTTCCTGCTCAGTAATTGCTGAATTAGTTCAATTTCAAAGAGTCTTTCTGATCCGCTCACACTTTGGACTGTGTGTGTGTATGTGTGTGTGTGGGTGTGTATGTGTGTGTGTGTGTTCATCATACATGGATCAAACAGAATCATTTTCTCATCTAAATTCAAATGGCAGTGAAGCGTGAGGAGGTGAGTGAAGAGCTTCAGCTGACAGAGGAAGATGCTCTACATCTGGTTCAGTGAGACACAGTCAAGACTTTGGTCCACTATGGACTCTTTCTCTAGCGTTGTAAATACCTGCCCCTTTGCCCCTTGATGCCCAAAGTGCTCTTTTTGTCAAAGTGATTTTTTTTGTAAGACCTATCAAGTATCCTGTTTTGGCAGGGAAAGTCACGTATTTTACCCTTCTTTCCCACCATCCTCCTGTTTTAGTTTTTTCACATAAATCTCCTGTATTTTCACAAATGTTATTAAAAAAATAATAATACGAGTCTCTCTCCGTCTCTCTGTAGAGCAGGAAGTCAGAGCACTGAGAAACCCGTGAGGGTGATAAGAAAGAGAAGCGCTGTGTGGACTTTATTGATTATTGCTGACAGGGACACTGCCACATGTGACGTGTTCGCCACTGTGGTAACACCAACAACTTATTTAAACTCATCAAACGCAGAACTCTGAGCTGCGGAAAAGTTTGAGGTAGGAGGAGGAAGGAAGGAGACCCCCAACACAGAGACAGAGGTCTCTGGCAGAAACTTTTCAGCCAAAAAAACAGGAGTATCCAGGTGATCTCCAGCATCAGTGTTTTTCACACTGATCAGAGAGGTAATTTGAGCAGACTAATTATTAAACTATTATCATAAAGTCAGCCAGTTGAAAAAAAAAATCTTAATTATTTCACTGGAACTCTGGATATTACTTATAATTTTAAAATTTATATATTATTTTGTTATTATGTTTTATTTTATTATAACCAACTAAACTAGAGGACAAGGAGCGATCAGCAGGGTTGCAGTGATTGTTGGGGTTTGCTGTGATCACAGAGGGTAGCCGGATTGCGAGGGGAGCGGGTTTGTAAAATTAGATCAATTGCACAGCCCTACTCTGCGTGATGATGTAACCGGCGTTGCAAACATAGAATTAAAGTGACTCATTCATCAGATATCCGATCCAGTCACTTCAATTCTGTGTTTGCAAAGCCTGTTACGTCATCACGCTAATTCCATCCAGCTAATTAGTCAATATCGGAGCCAATATCCAATCCCGGTATCGGACTGGTGCATCTCTAATAATCTCAGATTGAGTTTTTCTATTCCTGAGAGTCATTGAGCATGGCAGAGTGGTGGTCAATATGTGTGACCAGAACACAGACACTCCTTACGGTCTGGTCAATAAAAGGGCACACCAAAATGTGGACATTTGTCACTTGTCAACATGCCACAGATGTCACAAATCATGAGGGAGCGTACCATTGGCATGCTGAATGCTGGGTTAAGCATCACAGCAGTGGCAACACATCTGAATGTGCATCGTTCCACTGTCAGCCTCCTCAGGACACCTGTCCATGCGTCACCGGTGTACCGCTCTGCGCTAGGCTAATGGTGGACACACTCGTTGACGTTTGTGAACTCGGACCATCGACCCTCCCATTGTGTTATTACTCTGGGACTACCGCTTTAAAACTGATGCTAACACTTGCAAATTAATGCTCCTTTGTTGATAAAATTGTACTGTTATTTTTGAATATTTTGTGACATAAAAATAACTATGACTAAGACTGAATCAAAATTTGATGTCAAAATTAACACTAACGCTCCTCTCTCCTCTTGACAGTAGTGGTCACAATAATTTCTTCAGTAGCGTCTCTGGTAATCGGCCAGGCTAAAGATAAGCCTCACACTCTGTTGCTGGCCACATTTTGACCTCCATTTACGCTCCACCACCTTTTCAAATAACTAATTTGTCATGATAATTTCATTTCATGTGGAAGTGTGTGAACAGCGCGAGGCTCAAACCTTCTCGTATGGCTGTGAAGGGCGTCCCTTCCTCCTCCTGCAGACGGATCACCTTCAGAGCCACCAGTTTACCATTCACCCTGAACACAGAGGACAAACAACGTATGGTAATGCTGCACCGTGGTTCTGTTGTGACATGACAAAAAGAATCCATTAAAATCAGCGAAGCTGGAAAACAGCAAAGATTGTTAAGTCAATGAAATGTAATTTAGCAGCAGTGGAGTGAGACCCGGGTACAAGACCACAGGATTACAACCGAAAGGAGCTCACCAATCAAAGCTGCTCTACTGAAATAACACTGTTACTTTGTTAAGATTACAGACTGTGGAGTTTCACACATTTATAGTGGGCCAACTTTTCATTTCATAGAATTTAATGAGCACAAGAGCACCAAACCATAAAAGATGGAAGATACCTACTGAATCAGTGAATAAAAACATCCATCCTATAGTTATAAAAATAAATGTGTGGGATTTGCAGCTCTACAGACAGGAGACAAATGATTAACATAAAACCACACAGTGTAACTGTTATTGCTGCTGCATTTAATGAATTCATTCACTTACAGCACTGCTCCTGTGTAATTAAATGTAACATTCGTTGCCTGCTTGAACTATGAAGAGGAGTGCGGCGACTTGACTTACTTGCTCTTTCCTTTGTAAACTGTAGCATATGAGCCCTCTCCCAGTTTCTCCAGCTTTTCATAAGAATCTGCTTTTCCAAACTTGGGGCTTGTAGGCTAAGGAAGAAAAAAAAGATATAAAAAGTGATATGAAAGGATGAATTCAGTAACCCAGAAAAGAAAACTCTCAGAGGATTTCATAAGATATTACAAGTCTATGAGAGATATTCACATGTGGAAAGTATAATGTCAGTGACAAGGAGGAGAGAGAATTTACCACAGTGCTCATGGAAGAAGTCTGCAAAGCTCATAACTTTTGGACACTTTTCACTATCAGCGGCTCACAGAGACAAAGGTATCAGCTCCAGCTCTGAGGGAATGAGGCTGAGGCTGAATGTGTTCAAGTCAATGATTCGCTTTTTCAGATCCGTACTGTTTGTGGGCGTTTGTATCCAATGAGCCCTATTTAAATGGCCTCAGAGAAGTCAGCAGCTGTAGTCACTCATGATCACTCACAAGACGTTAAGAGGCCATGCTATGAAGCTCATTTCATTGACACAACTTTCTAAGTCACCAAAACTGCTGATTCATGTTGTTGTATGTATATTTTTGACCGAGCAGATTTGGTCACATTTTCAGTTGATCCATAATAAAGTCATAAAAGAACCAAACTTCATGAATGTTTTTTGTGACAAAGAAGTATCTGTTCCAATCACTCTATCAGAGAAAAATCAGAGTTGTAGAAATAACTGGAAACTCAAGAGAACCATGACATTATGTTCTTTACAAGTGTATGTAAACTTTTGACCATGACTGTATGTGAATGAAAATGGCATGAATCTCCTCTTTATATACTACACATGCCTACTTCATGTTGGTCACATGCAGTCTTTTGAATACAGTGTAGGCTATATGGATTATCTGGGTTCCCACACGTCCTGGAAAACCTGGAAAATGATTGGCCAATTTTCCAGTCATGGAAAACACATGGAAAATTAGAAAAAAAGGTCAAATATCCTGAAAATGGTTCGGTTATCCTTGAAAATGATTTATCCTCCCCATGTCTGTGAGCAAATGCAAAAGTAACTTTTAACACGTTTGCATGAATAATTTTCCAGGTAACCATTTCCAGGATATTTGACGTTTTTTTGTCGTCATTTTCTGTTTTCCACATAGACTGTAAAAAGAATGGACGTAGCACCCGTGATGTCACCCATTGGTTTTGGGGAGTCCGTTTTGTGCTCCTGTCATGGACATTTGAACTGCACCATCTTGGATTTTAGTGGGCGTGTACTTTTCATATTTGGAGGAGAGGGGGTAAGGTTCTTGGTGTATTGATGTGGTATTTTGAAGGCATTATTGACCACTTTTAATCAGCTCCTGAGTGGTGACATAAGGTTGAATTGACCACCAAATCAGTGTAATAAATCAGCCTGACAAGCCAGACTATTACATCAAATGTACAGTCTGGGGGCAGTCCATAGGCAGAGTTGAAGCCTGTGGGTGGGACCAACTTTTGTTGTCTCTGCATGTAATAGGCCAGTGCTATGACCAATCAGAGCAACGGTCAATGTGACGCTACCAGCAGAGCCAGCTGGTATGTTGAGTTTTGCCGTAACAGGTCGGTAAAACAGCAAATACATCCTTCTTTAAAACGGATGACTTGAGTGCTTCTTTCTGCTCAACTTTCAAAGCCCAAGTCTAACTCTTCCAAAATCAATGACAGAACAGATCCAAATGATCGCTGTTCGTTAGCCACAGTCATCTTGATGTGATATCTCCAGCGTCACGCAGCCCTATCATCATCGTGCTAAGCCCGCCCCAACAACTCGCTATGCAGATAGAGCGCTGTGATTGGTCCAACAGACTCCTTGTCTGAGCCAGGATTATCTCCTATTGTGCGCCACTAGACCATCCTGCTAGGCCAAAATATTTTTTGCCGCTAAGGTGAGTCTAGATTTCTAGGCTAGTAATAAATGGTATCAAGCCAAAAATGACTGCAACAATTTATGAGATATAATAGAGCATGAGAATCAACATGTTCTAAGAACTTACAGTAAAACCTACAGTACAGTAGTACAGCATTATGTCCACAGGAGACACAAGCCATGTCTGATCACTGCACCATTTTATAATCCACAAGGTTGAGGGTAAAATAGTTAAAACAACAATTTAGACACTTTCATTAGGTCAGCTGAAACAATTCATTAGTGTCTTGCAGCGATGCTGGCAGGCAATCAGTCAAGCCTCATATCACACTTATTAAATCTTATTTGTGCACACAGTCATTAGGCATTCCACATTTGGAGACAAATTAAAAAAAAAAAACACATATGTATGAAAACCTGAAAATCTCATTTACATGATGAGAAAACGGCGTTGTTTGTACACAGCTTTCAAAAGTACACAAAGGTAATAAAGCTGTAATGATCAAGCTACAGCCAAGCAGGTGCATGCTACCACTGATGGCTTTGGGGTTTGATGTAGAAATGAGCTTTGGATTAAATCGGTCTTTTTCAGATATTTAGCAGATGTCTGAGAAGGAAAATTCAATTGAATTAGTATTTCCTTCCACTTCTGTTCCATGAATATCAGGAGTTACAGGATAAACAGCTGGTTCAGAAAACAGGATGAAGATATTGTTTCAAGTATTCATTTAAGGAAGGTCTCCTCATCTCCACACAGATCTGATGAATATGTGTGCAGCTGTTTTTCAGCAGAGCAGAAGCTTCATGAGCACCAGGATTTCATTCAGACTATTGGCATTTTGCTTTTATCAAGTGTACATTATTTTTCAACATTTCCACTGTGAAAATGTGCACAAAGACCATAGTCTGTATGAACTGCAGATTTGCCTTGGCCATCTTGGTTTTCACGGTGGCAACTACAGCATGTTTTACTGCTGCCACCACTGTAGTGCTAGTACTAACAGGGTACTGCCAATACCACCATTACCCTGAAACATAGAGTGAAAAGCATTACTGACCATCTTTGCTTCTTGACTCAAAGAATCTTTTAAAGTAGTCGAAATCATTCAGAAATGTTCCACAGAAATAAAGCCTGATTAATCATAAGCAAAAGAAAAAAAAATACCACCTCTGCTCCATCCTCTCTCAGAACTACGCTCTGTTTCCATGGTAACACTGGCACAACTATTGACTGCTTTCTCACCCACTGTTTATCAACTCCATCAGAGATGACTGCACAGCAAATATTGCACCATCAGCACCATCATCTGGTCTTCCTCCTGCTTGTTCTGTGTTCTTCTGTTTTTTGGGGCAGTACAGGTTGAGATATTGTATTTCTTGGTGAACAACAATCACTGTGCCTCTGTGAAGCTTAGGACTCTTGTCACGGTGAGGTTGCCAGGTTTGGTGTCATTGTGTCTGTACAGGGTAGTGCACTAACAGCTGTGTTCAGTGACTGTATGTGACTACCAGCACTACAGCTAGTTGATTATCGAGAGAGCACCAGCACATACTGTAGGTCACCCACTCAGACATGGCTAGAGAACAGGATGCTCACTTCTTGTTAGTAGGCCTACAGAGCAGTGCTAACATTAGCCACCATAAGCTAACGGGTATACCAGACCAATAAAAGCTGTTGAGTATTTTGAATTCAGCAGAGGTGCATTTTCTTGATTATGAAGTCAAATTTGCATTTATTTGCAATGCATATGCAATATTTAGTTATTTGGGATTTTCAGACGTTAGACTGAGTCACTTTTACCCAGGTGGTTAAATTCTTTTCAAAAAAGTTCGGGATGAAACTCTTAACAGCTGCTAACTGATGAACCTAGACAGTCTCTGTAGAATATGAGCATTTCATAGATCTGAGCTGAGCCACAGTAATAGTAGTGCAGCCAGCTCCTGGTAATGTAAGCAGTCACCAACCAGAGGCAAGAAAAATCTTCTCCTCATGTTATCTCTTTTCACTCAGGAGTCTCTGTGCTGGATGATCAAATGTTTTGGGACGTTGAATTTTGAGCCTCTTATGCTTGGGTAGCCCAGCTCCAGTTCTGAAGAGCCAAAGCTGAAGTGCTTTAAACCTGTCTACTTTCTAACAGCCAGCAGGGGGCGACTCCTCTGGTTGTACAGCAGTCTATGAGAAAATGTTGCTACTTGTCTCTTGATTTATTGCCTCAGTAAACATTGTAAACATGAGTTTATGGTCTCAGTGTCTAGTTTCTAGTCTTCTTCAATACAGCATGATGTTCATTTAATAAATTATGGTTCTATTTAGAGTCAAACAGAGCAGAAAGCAGGTGATGATTTCGGGCGTTGTAGGTCTGGGAGATGTCCATGTGTTCAGCTACACAGTGTTAAACCTTTAACGGTGCATTTTCAGTTAATTTAAGTTCATTGTTAATTTTTCTTGCATAAAATATTTTATTAAGCTTGTAACATTTCTGGTAGCCAAAAACAAGATGGCGACATCCAGAATTATCAGCTCGAGGCAGTAGGCATTCACAGGGTCAACGTCAACTGTCATGTTAACTTCCTCTATAGAGTCTATGGTGCTGCAGGTCTCCCTGGTAGAGATGAGGTCATGGTCTGTTTGGTGAAACCAGAAGCTGCTCAAAGTTCTCTCAGATCTCTTCTTCATAGATGTTTTTTTTCATCCTGACTGTCAATTGGATTGACTTTTCATTGACTTCAGAACCAGGATATTTTCATGCTAGTGTGACATATGACTCCAAGTTTAAAATCACAAACAAACACACAGGCAAGAATACTTCGATCAATAAATGCATACATACACTGTAAGGTTGACTTACAGAACTAGGACTGGAGTGTCGACGCAGTTTGGGGGACTCCTTGCTGGCGGACGAGCTCTTGGCGTTGATGCAGGCATTGTTCTCAGAGTGGACCCTCTTCACCTGGCTGGCGGGCTTCTCGAACGGGTCGAAGCCGCTCTGTGTGCGCTGCACCCTCACCTTCTTGTCCTCAGGGATGGTGTCCAGGGGCTTGATGACCGAGTCTGTTCCCTGGCAGCTGCGTGTGGACATCTTTGTGACACATATCTGTCAAAATGGAGGAAACGGGGGAGAAGATAAAAGCGTTAGGGAGCATTAAAGAAATCCATCTGCGATCATCAGTGTTCAGCCAAAGTGTGAGTGTGCACCCGATCCTGTCTGTGAATGTCTCTGTCAGCCTGTAGAGCCTCTGCTACCTCTCTGCCTTTTCATCTCATCTCTCTTTTCTCTGATCAAAACAGTCCAGCCTCTGTGGGCTGTGCTGCACACACACCGCCGGCTGCTGCTGCTGTTCCCATTCTGCACATTCACACCACTGCACCTTATCTTTGACACATATCTACACATTGTGAAGTGAACATGCTACAGATTGTGTCCAACAAGCCCATCAGACACACATCAAGCTTTCCACACATGCATTTCTAGACACAAGGCACCTTACCAGCTGCTCTTCTACGACGGACTGTGTCTATTGGACACAAAAGGCGCAGGTGGCATGACATGTTTTGCCACGGCTCCCTCCAGATTAAATATTTAGTCCTGGGCTCCCCTACAGGAAGAACTTCTAATTACTCTAATACACAAGGAGGAGTCATCTTGCAGCCCGTTGGCTTCAATGTGGGCCAGGTTTCATTGGACACACCACAACATTTCCCACTACGTACACCCACCCTACTCTGTGACTTTTCTTTAAAAGACACCTGAAATCACCAGTTACTGATAGTTGTCTGATTACCATTGTAATGATGAGATTACATTTTTCTTAGTGTGTCAACAATGTGAAACATACTCGACATAAATTACTACAAACCAGGATATATTTATTAATTTACTGAGTTTATTGACCAATATCATCTTTCAAATTGTTATTATTTTCTATAACTTGTTTCTACTAATGAGACAGGATTTTTTATTTTATTTTTTGTATGCCAGACGGACAATTTTTACCAGTACTTGGTGAGTTTTCCTTCACCAATTTAGCACACATTTATCCAAATATTACATTAGCAGTTATTTACATTGTTCAATTATATCCAAAAAAAACACTCCACAGTGTCTTATATTTATCAGCTGCATGTATGTAGCAGGATTATGTAATTCAATTACAAAAAAGGTGATTGTTGTCAGTGAAAGTGACTGACGGAAACTGTGTCATTAAAATATGGTTATTAATCAAATGTCAGCGACTACAGAGGAGTTACATGAGAATATATTATTTTTGGTAAACAGCTTAGGTCAATATTCACTCTGTTCTGCTGTGTTCTAAAGTAGTAGTGATACTGAAGAGCTTTTAACAGTTTGACAGTTATGTCAGTGGGGAGTACTGTGGGGACGCTAAAAAATAAATTTAAAACAGGCAGTTCATGTTTTTAGGAAGATTTTATTTTCACTCATTAGAAAAGTCACCATATTTAAAATAATTTGTAACATAATCCAATTCAACACCAACACTTTGCATCAGTTAATTATGAAAGCAGCCAAACTGCTTCCTGTGGTAATACTGAGAAATGATGCAGTGAACAGCTCAGCACTTTAGTTTAAGTTAATGTTATCAGCTTAAATGAAAAGAAAGGATGTTTACAACTCTTTCCTACAACGCTTTAGGGCCATTGACGTATAAACATGTCAAAGTGTTTTTTCCCCAGCAGGCACAAGAGGGTGCTCTCACACAGCCTGTAAGTAATATTGGGGCTTCTGGGATGGTATAGATACAGTCGGCAAGCAAATGAACACTCACAAAACGTCACATCTGGATCGCACCAAGGGGGAAAACAAACCAGTTTCCACAATGCTCCGGAGCTGCTGTGTGCTCTTTTGCACAACAAATAAGATAAAAAAAACAAATCAATTAATAAAGTTTTACATTTTGCCAAACTGAAGCACAGAGCCCAGGAGAAGAACCCGGTGGCTTCACGCGATCCGTTGGGAGGACGAGTTTGGCCACCTATGGGCTGCAATGCCTCGTTACAAAAGCTAACAAGCATACAAAAACACAGCTATGCTAATAAGACTGGTGGTAGCTTCCAAGCTTTCTGCAGTTAAAACGTATTCTATCCCCTTCTTGTTTCACTAGTGAACTGTCTTGCCCTAGGCTTAAAAAACGAGGACATAGCCCACCCAGACTGCATACCCTCGTTGTACTACCTTGAAGGTAGTTTATGATGAAACACAACTCCTACAAAGCCACTTGAAAAAAGTTGTGTGTCTCCAGGGGACCGATAGTTCTTTAGGCTGCTGTGTTTGTATATCATGCAGGGATTTACAAAGTCATCAATAACAAATATGTATGCAGCTCATGATGGCTGTTGTGCAACAACAACCACTGTGTGGTGAACAAATTTACTAAAACATGTTAATTTCCTTGTGGGACATTAGGAATTATGTGAGGTTTAATTCATCAGTTAACGTGATTTTGCCTCTTACTGGGTGATTCAACCAGGTAGCAGAAGATATCAGGGTATGAAAGTTCAGGCCATTCAGTTGGATCATTCATTCACTCTTTAATAAGATACGGACAAGAATCCGATCCTATCAAAGTTATCTCATCGACTGTATCTCTACACACTGGATCTGGATAAAAAGTGGTGATTTTGGTGAAAGTGTCCTCTACTCTACCTCTGATAAAACAAGAATGGAACAAAGTAAAAACAAACATTTTTTCATGATGAAATAGAGAGTCTCTTCTTTCATTTGAGCTATTCAGTGTTTTCAGAGTCGGGCAGAGAATGGGCAAAAACACTGGAACAAGGCACTTTGTTTCATAAAAGGGCTGTTTTTGTGATTTGAAATTCTGATTTTTTTTTTTGTGTATTATGATCTGAAACACAAATTGCTGTATTCTCATGAGTTGGAATGAATCCTTCATATCCACATAGAGAGCAGCTCCTCTCAGGAGTCAGCCATGTTGCTCAACCATGTTTCTACGGTAACCCAGAACAGACAAACCTAACAGTGACACACTTTGAAAGGGATGAGCGAGCAGAGTTTCCTCACTACCAGATGCCATTTATTCACTTCCTTCCTTTACTGCAGCACATCCTTTTTCAACTCTAAATAATATCAATCCACATAAGTTAATAATCTATCTGATAGACACTTGTACATAACATGTGATAACTAACCATGCCTATATTTTAACCTACAACAGCCTACTTTTCAAACCTGAACTAGAACGAATGATCCAATAGGAGGAACAGCAGAATAGTCTGAGAAAATGAGCATGTGAAGTAAGCCAGAGATACACAAGAGAAAGATGGAGGAGACACAAAGAGCTTGGTAATGTCAGATCCAGCTGTCATGTGAAACAGCTCATTAAGACAAACAAACAGCGTCATTTAGGTCCTATCCCACTATGATGCATCAATACTTGATGAGAGAGTCTGAGAAGCAAGTGCTCCACAAGGCTTATGTTCACAGGAGAGGTAGTAGAGTATCGAGAAATAAAGCTTTACTTAAAATTTGAAGTTATGTATGTATTTAACCTTTAGATTTTATTTTACTTTACTCCACTACATTCATTTTACGACTATAGTTACTTCATAGATTAATATTTAAGATGAAAACAGTACTATTAGCTGATAAAATTGACATTATGTTATAAATTAAATTCTTGGTATATGACTGATTAAAATTGGCTCCATCTCGGCCATTAAAATGCTGCATACATGTTCATGCATCAGCTGTGATAATCCAACAACACTAAAGTGGGTAATTGAGCATAATGAGCACTTCATTACTTTTGATCACTGTACTGTATTTTTAATGTGGTACATTTACTTGTATTAGGATATTTTTAAACTGCTGTAGAGCTGTGCTATATGGCCAAAATTGTATATCTTGATATAACTAATTTTATATACCAATAACAATATATATATATATATATATATATATATATATATATATATACAGTACATACATACAATATAGTACTGTATACTGTATATTTTTTCTGACGATACTGGTTATGTTATTTTCTCTTTCCATTGTGCTCTCCTCCTCCATGCTGCTTTACCTCTCTTTACTCTCTAGCTACCTGTGCTGTAAACCAGTCCTTGCTGGTGGTATAAACATGCTACCATAAAGCAGTAGTGTTGCTGCAGTGACAGTAGACTTCATACCATCATGTCTATGCTTCATACAGTGAACATATTTTCACGTTTTCAAGATCTCTAATGTCATTTCTGCATACAAGTACACAGGAACAAAATGTTGTTTCTCACGGTCCAAGGTGCTAAATGACAACAAGTATACAAAGAGACACAACAGAATGACATTAACTAAACATAAAAAGCTACTGAGTAGAACTACTAAACAAAACAGCTGGACAGAGCTACTGATTAGCACCAGACTAAACTAGCAGAGCTACTGAGGTATGGAGGGTAAAGTGCAGTGTACAGCATGTGCAAATAGTAATTGTTGTTCACAGAGTGTAGTTAATGGATGTTGTTAAATCAAGTAATGAAAGCAATAAATAGTTCAACTGTAATTACAACTAGAGTATATATACTGTGAATGTAAATATATATAAATACTATACGACTGGTGACCTCGAATGATTAAAGGTTTTGAATACTTCTTCCACCAGTGACATGATCGCCTCATGTCAGGTTTAAATGATCTGAGTCTGATGGCCATCTTGCATTTGCAAACTGTGTAACCAATTTGGATCAAGCTGTGGTTAAGGTGAGGCTTAAGGTTAGCCAATTAGTGCTTCTGGTCACGGTCAGGGTAAGTCTAGGAAATGATTGGAAGTCTATGTAACATCCTTGAAAGTGACCCAAGTAAACATGTTTGTGTATTCAGTTTCCTAGAAAGTGCTAAAGTATCCTTATAGGGGAATGCTACGTTACACCTTCTCTTCCTCCTCACTGAATGGCAGTAACGGCTCGTTCTGATTGGCTGTCCGGAGCTCCCTCTTCATGAACAGCCTCTGCTGTGCCTGTTGTGTGTGGAAGGTGATAGCCCCTGCTGGCTACTGTAGACTGCTCTCTATAGTGCTATAAAGCACACATGTTGTTGCTTACAGCTGCTGGCTGCTCATAGAAGACTCTCACCAACATATTCACTGCATTAATGAATCACATCAGGTAAGTGCATCTGAAATTGAAATGCATGTCTCAACATTTACATCGATCGACACAAACCTTTGGATTCTATTGATGAGTGATCCTTCAACTTCTCCTCTTTAGCTTTGAGTGATATATTGAAAATGTGTCATGAGCATAATTAATAAACTAATAAAATCCTACATAAGAGCAGCAATCCTTGTGGGTCATATAATAGCTGACCATAGTAAAAGGTTCTATTGGTTGGATTCCAGGAGTGATTTGGTAAAATTCAATTTTTTCACTCTGTGGCCAACAAATCCCTCATTGAATCCTAAATTCAAAGTATTCAACTTTTTGCACTTATTCCTATAAAGATAATATACTAAGCTGTTTGCTAATGAAAATTAATACTGCACTAATATTCCCATTGGCATGGTGCATAGCTACTTTCTTATGTGCATCTCTGCAAACTGTCTGCAAACTACTGTCTACTACTGTTGGTTTGTGTTCAACGCACTGCCATGAGGAGCTGTATGCAGAATATGTCCAAAGAATGCTTCTACAACCTGAATAATATTATGTGACACATCTTAAATGGGAAATGTTCTATTCAAATTCAAAGTAAGGAAAACTTCAGAATATCCATGCAGAAAATGCTGTTTATCTAACTCATTTGTGTGTAATGGAATATTAATGTACATGTAAACATAATAAATAATCTCATTCATCTTTTGTTACATAAAAATGAGATAGAAATGTGATGAAAATGATTATTAAGTAGCAGAAATCATCGTGTGAGCACATGGGTGTTTGCTTCGCTCACTGGTTGATGCCAGCATGTGGCTTTCCTGCTACATCTGGCTTTCCTCTGCTGCCAGGATGGGAACACCCCGCCAAGACAGGAAAACCCCACCACGGATGCAATTACACCACATTGATTCTGGTTGAAGGACAGCCTCTTCAATCACTACCAGCCCCCCCGCCTGACACACCAACACACACATGCATACACGTAAAAACTACATCAAATTCATTGTTTTCCTATCTATAAACTGCTGCAGTGACCCGTTTGCCCCACAGGGATTATTTGACATTCATCTTATCTTAGAGTTGTCATGCAATAATGGAAAAAAGTAGGCAGCAGCACAGTGGGCTGGCCCAGCCTAATGCAACCATCTCCAGAGAAGTAGTTACTGATGACATTAGCTTGAAGGATGACAAGGAGCACATGGGCCATAAAAGACCAATCAGCCATAAAGCCTACTTATGTGCCCTGCTAACTCACAGCTATCAGCCATATTAACTGGGCTTCATCCAGAGCTAGCCACTGTGTGAACGCTTTTCCATTTCACTGAGACAAAGCAGGGCTATCGGCTTGCCTGGGCTCATCATTCTGGGCTCAGGATGATAGTGAGACTATACACCAGAGGAGGGACTGGAAAAAAACACCTCATCCTCCTCCCATCCACTCTGTCTGGAGCACACATGGCTTTGTTTCAGTGATCTTCAATAGCACATAATACAGCAGGTAAACAGATAGTACCTGCTCAAACACAGCAGCATTTTATGTGATGCCTCGGTCACTGCCTGCTGACAGAGACTTGAACTACAGAGCAGTGAACTGATGCAATAATAACACCGCTTAACACAAGGTCTGATTGAGGGGTGAGCTGACACCCAGCTGAGTGATCGGTAAGAAAAAATATGTGTCTCTTTATTTGCTGAATGCTCCACTGTGTTCATCATGTTTCTGCTGTTTGGTGCTGGCCAGGTCATGTACAATGGGACTGAACCAACACAGTGATGTTACAAGAAGCAAAAAGACACTGAAACGCTCTATAGGGTTGACAGGATCTGCAGGGTCATGATATGATTCATCACTGTGAATAAACAACCTGCCACAAAATAAGACTTTATTCCTGTAAATGAAACATGATTCCCAAAGACAGGACTGGACTCTCTATCTCAAAGATATTCATGTAAATATTCCTTTTCATCACATTTCCAGAGCCACACTTTCAGCAAATACAGTTTTAATTTCACAGAATTGCATAGAAGACAGGGTTGGACCTTTTTTGATTCTTGGCACACCATTTTATGTGAATATGAATATCTCTGATCATTTCAGCTTGGACTGTGGTGATCCTCTATTCAGCTATGCATGAATAGGATTTATTAATCTGTGAGTTTTAAGGTACTTTAGGAGCTATTTTGTGATGGATACAGTAATTTCCTTTTTGGCACAGACCAACCTAGTTTCCCATATCCTTGAGTTGTGCTGGCCTCCTGTCAAAACCGATGTGACTTCTCTCTGCAAGTTACTCTCATTAAGTGTGCCAGCAAGCTAAAATATGTAAATGCATTTTTTGTTACTTTGCTGCTGCGGCTCTTTATCCTTTCCAACAGCAGCCTTAAGATAGCATGGACGAAAGTTTTAATTATCATGTGTGGTGGAATAAAATATCCCAACAGCTAGCTGATGGCCCAAAAGTGGCTCTTTGTTCCTGCACCTGCACCACCACAACAACTAAAAACTGCTTTATATGATTTCAGTGAGGTTTATGGATCAGAGAATCCAGAAGATAGAGAGGAGATGAAGCCATGAGGCAACTCTGAGGCTGAATAATGACACCAACCTGCTGGCCAACGTGTAGAAGCTGGATAATGTCAGGATGAAACCTGGCTAAATCCTCCTGGACAGTACCATTCAACTACTCAACTATCAAACTTGTTACATACCTGTAAATACCTGCTTAACTGATCGGCTGTAACACCTGTCAATTAACACTTGTCAAAACCAAAGATCAGCCATAAATCATTTTGTGTCATTTGTTCATTCGTTTTTCAAAATAAAACTGAAACTAAAAAAACAAAATAATGACTTGTTTTCTCAATATTCGTTCCCAAAAACAAATTTATTTTTTTTTCCAATTTCTGATTTTGGGCACAAATGGAAAATGGAAAAAACAGATAACGGACAATTCCAGCGTTTCATCCGATTCGGATATTTTGATTTGCCGCAAGTTGCGTACTGCGGTCCAGTCAGCTGCCTCTCGCAAAAATACCTGGTGAAATGAGCCGCTCATTGTTTTCTAGTGTTTACATCACTGAAATGTTTACAGTATTGAAGAACATCATTTATTAAACTTATGCGATAAAGAAAAACTCCTTGGCATTTTTTCTGTATTTCATTTTAAATATGAGTGAGAGTATTAATGAATATATGGACATAATGCCTTCCAAACACTAGAACAAAGCCTCCTCTGCTATCTTTGAAGATGGATTTATGCCATAAGTTCTGTATGAAGCATTTTTGAACTTAGTACATGTTAGAGTATTACCAAAAATATTATATAGTACTTTTACTGTGTACTTTTTGAGTGATAACTCTCAGTCTCTTGCAGAGAGCATGAGCTATATGGCTATTTGTTGGTCATTTGTACAAAAAAAATGGCGAACGGCTCATTTGACCACAAATTTGTGAGAGGCAGCTGGCTGAACCACAGTACACAACTTGTGGCAACAGGAAATATCCGAATGGGATGAGACGTTGGAAATGCCCGTTTCACCCGCATTTTCCATTTGTTCACAAACTGGGAAATGAAAAAATGAAATGAAAAATGATTGAAAGTTTTTTCATTTTGGTTTTAGGAATGAATATTGAGGAAACAAGTAATAATTTAGTTTTTTTAGTTTTGGTTTTGTTTTGAAAAATGAATGAACAAATGATACACAGATTTCCTGTGTCTGTGTTTGCTGCATTTGTAATATCAAACTTCTTCAAGTCAGTATCACAGTACATAGTCAGTACAGATTAGTCACTGAAGGTACAGCTCAACGGTGTTATGTGTATATATATATATATATATATATATATATATATATATATATATATATGTGTGTGTTTTATATATATCATACAGTACATATACAATAAACATGGCAGATAATCCTGCATTTGTGCAGATCCTGATGAGGGTGTGTTCCTCTTATTAAAAGTGGCTCTGACTGGTACTGACAGTTATTACAACACTGTACTGATTTTAAATGAGAAAAATCTATATAAAAAAAGCTTTAAAAATATGTAAGCATACAGTATTTATTATCCAGCTAGTCTCTTCTTCCCCAGTGAGAGAAGTTCCTGACTTCTTGGAGGAGGAAATGAGTCTGTGACTCAGCCAGGCCTTCTAGGTCCTAATTAGTCCATCCGGCCATTGCCTTTGATTGGGATCCTGGAGAATCGAAAGCGGCGACATATAAATGAGTAAATTGGCTGGCTTCCCGGCACTTCTGGCTTCATGAGAGTGCCCAGTCACTCAGGAGAATGGCTGTGACGTGGCCAGCACTTTACCACAGCCTCCACCTGACCGACCTCTCTCCTCAGCAGCCTCTACACTCGCTCACCTTAAAAACAAACAGTCGTAAGGCTGGAGAGCTGGAGCACTGCTTCGAGATGAAATACTTTACTAAAGAGACTTTGTTGGGGGCAGTTGTCTTTGATGTTTTTCTCAAGTGTTGCTCTGAGATTTATTTAAGCTTCTAGAAGGCGGAGAAGCATCCGAATGAGTCAGTTGCTTCCTCTTTCTTTCAAGTTTGTTTAAAACTTGGCTTGAATTTCTGGACACAGTTCCTGCGTCACAGTGCAGTGAATGCACCATCAGTCATCAGTGTTAGTCTTGCATTTGTTGATGTCAGCTGGTTAATTTACAGGTGGTTTGCAAGGTGTCACTGCACTATATATTTCACATTACTGTACATGTATACATTCATATGTTTAGACATGGAGTCTAGTGACTCTAAGACAAGTCTCAAGTGTCTTATGGTTGTGATGGTGTTCTGTCTTCTGCTGCATGCCACTGTGTCTGAACACAGCACAGCTATATGTAAGGAATTCAAAGCATGTGTATCACCATCATCAGCATCAGTATTAGTGAGTATTAGCCGGTCAGGTGGGTTGTTTTTCAGACAAAGCCCAAGCAGAGGCACAGCTTTCTAGAAACGTCATCCATTAATCATTAGACAGTCATTTGTTATCTCTGTCTGAATAGTGGGCCTACTGCCTGAAACTTATGAACTGATGCAGAAAAAAGATGACATTAAAAAATGAATGTGTGAAATGTGTGTATTTTTGATGGTTTGATGGTTGTGCAATGCTGAAAAACATAGAAAAAGATCAAGTCATGGTCTACAGTAGGGATGCACCAATCCAATTTTTTCACTTCTGATCCTGATACAGAAAAGCAGCACTGAATAACCTCACACACTATGTCTCATTGTGTGGAAAAGACTGGGATCATTCTTTTGTGTAAGGCATCATCAGACTTCACACCTATTGTTTTTCAACAAATAAACAGATAAAAATGAACTGAATTGCTTATTTACTACTTATCTACTTGGACAAACTGCCTGAAATGCATTGCCAGAGATGTGCTAAGGTGAGGAAAAGAACGCCACAGGAAGTCCTTCCTTGCTGTGGCCATCAGACTCTCCCCCATCACGATGCTCTTTGGTGAATTATTTGTTTGTCTGAATTACAGGAGAAGCTTGGACAGATTCAGAAAAGATGGTTAATCTGATCGTTTGATCGTTAGTTATGACTGTGTTGTTGGTTTTCTTGATTTTTTTGAATGGAGTTCTGCTCATGACCTGTCAGCACATCTCTGGCAAGTATAGTTACCATTGCACATACCGCTGTGTTCACTTGCTAATTTTGACAGTCCTATGAAAAATAAAACTTTGTCTCTCCTTTGGAAACAAATGTTAGCCAGTGCATGACACCACTCACAGCACACTGAATAGATCTGCTCCTTTAGACTGGGCCCATTGTCCTCAATACCAATATCGGAACTTTGCATCCCTATTTTGTCATAATCCAAATCATTGGTCATATTTAGATCACCAAAGAACAGATGCTGAGAGGAGCAAGGGTCAGTTCACTTGTAGCACATTGACAAAAATAACTGAACTTTTTGTCAGAGGATGACCAAAGTCATTAAATACTGTACTAAATCTGGAACCATGAATGTGTGAATGATAAAATGTCATGGCATAATGTTGTGAAATCAGTGTGGACTGAAGTGAGTGTCACACTGAAACCAGCATAACAAACTGGATGCTAATTTCAGGTCTAATTGTGCATTCACTGCTGACTCATTAGCACGAGTGCCACTTAAGCAAACACTTTCACTGTGAAGCCACTTGATATGAATCACACAGTGTGCCACTGGCTCCATCTCTGGGGAAATGCATCTGAATGAAAGCACTGTGTCCGCTGTCAGTGACCTGTAAGCAGGTCTTATACTGTCCTGACTTCTCCTTCACTGAGGCTCTAGCTGTATTAGATGCTCAGGTATCCCAGTAGTGACGGCTACGTGAGACAAGCAAAATGTGCCTGGAACACAGCGCTGCACTGAGGACGAGATAAAAACACAGGGGTGGTATGAATACAGAGGGTGATAAGCCTTCCTTTGAGCTAGTTACTGCTTGAATATAGCCTCACAAAGCCAGCCGACATTCAGGAGCTCAGCTTTCACAATGTGATTTTTTAGTCTGGAAACCATCCATCATGGTATTGACCCACATCAGTTGACTAGATTAGAGGCACCAAACCTCTTTGGATAAACTGCTCACAGCTCATAGTCATATGTAACTGTGACAAGAGCTCATTAGGAGGAAAAAAAGGTCCTTTTAGACTACAACATCAATAATCAGTACAAGAAATATGTGTTCCATGTCCAAAGTGTCACTAGTGCTGAGGATGGCTGTGGCTCAGTGGTAGAGCAGGTCGACCAACACAGTCTCACCCCAGTGTGTCCAAAACCGACACTTGGTCAGGACCCCTGAACGTTGTGTACTACAAAAACTGATGGGAACACAGCTCTGAGCATCACATATCGCCACGAGTGGGTATGTATTAGTTTCAATGCGTCAGAAACTGACGTCTGGAGACACTTTTTGCATCAGTATGCAACGTTCAGGGGTCCTGAATAAGCGTTGGTTTTTCATCCACTGAGGTGAGATTGTGTTGGGTCAGCAGGCTGGTGGTCCCATTCATGCTCAAACAGTCTATGTGCCCTGGAGTCCTTGAGCAACATACTGTACCGAACTAATTGCTTTGCACTGGTGAATGCAGTTTGTGTAGTTTTCCCCTGTGATTGTGATGCATAATGTTAAAGGACTTTGAGTAGTCAGAAGACTACAAACACAAGACAAGTATAGTCCATTCCCACTAGTGGCACATAATACTGTTTACTCTGTGACTAAAACTGTACACAAGCAGCCACAGGGTTTGTGTTTAACCAATGAGCGGTTCCCAGACTATGAGAAAGTCCTAACTAACAGTGCAGGGACACTAGAAACTACTGCAGAGCATTTCAATGTAGTTTCTCGTCCTTGAAGTGGTTTCTGGGTTCTTGGAAAAGGTCCTCTGCAAAACAGGCTCATTGTCAAAAATTTATGGTTTAAAAAAAGTAATAATTTGATCCAGCTCAAAACGCTTCCTGAGCTGCATGAACAACTCTTAGAATTAGGTGTTAGATGTAATGTGGAATGTGAAAACATCTCTATACTAAGTGAATATGTTTTCTGCTATTATCACCCTTTTAGTCAAGCTACCATTTCTTCCTTATTCCAACCCTTATTTCTTTATAGCCACAAGATGCACACACAGCATTGAACTTTTGAAGGATTGGATCTGGTTGTAGTTCCACTTCTTTGCTACTTGACGCTGGCCATCTGATTGGTCTTGACAGTTGACAATTCAGGACAAAACTATGATTACTTAAGGAAGGAATGAATGACATCTTTAATTAAGAAAATCTGCAGAACACATGGAGAACTGACTTTTCAGAACCAATAGATCTTTTCAATGAGGTAAAATTAATATAGTGGAACAGGAATAAACTAAAACAGTTTCATGCTGTGGTCTATACTGAGAAAGAATCATTTTTCACAAGAAATTTGAAATGATTTCCAGAAAAACCCATTAACACGTTTTACGCTTTTTCAGGTTGATGACACCACATACACCTGAATGAAGGCCTTGTTTTGCTTGAAAGAGAAGTATGACTGTCAGAGGGAACTTTGAAAAAAAAGCCTTTCAAATGGCAAAGCAACCATCACCTCCAGTAACTGTCCAGGTGGAGGGAGCTGTGAAAGCTTTTCCTTCAAACAACTGTCCTTTTCCACACAAAGACACCATGAATATTTTCCAGGAGAGACGGTTCCTGTGCGTCCTTAATGCCACTGGTGGGATTCATCATGAAGTCTACAAAGATACTCAAAGACAGGGAGACAGTAGCAAGCAGCCAGGAGGAGGATGTGACAGCAGGGTTTCCAGCCCACCTTCACAACAGGTACACACATTTTCCTTTAGACGTGGTTGGATGACAATTGATATGACCTGGTTTGTTTGAAGCGTACAGAAACCTTAAGGCTAAGACCTGTCACATATCTGCTGTAAAGCCTACTTGAAATGTCCCACACAAACAGTTCCTGAGCCTTGCCAGGCCATGAGGAAAGAAGAGGGAATTGCTGGCAGGCTTTGGAAGATGACAGATTTAAGATGATAAATTAAAAGAAGCTGTTCTAACACAAAGGAGATAAGCTTGGCTTACACTTGCATTTACTGAGGCAAACTTTGGATTTGAAGCTTGGCCAAAGGCAGCCTTTGTTGCTTCTAAGTAAAGAGGACACTGCTCTAGGTTTGGCCCTGCATCCTGACAACACTTATCCTCTCTCAAACACATGACACCCTGATACTCCACTCCTCCTGTTTCAACCCTCCATCCTCATTCTCTGCTTCCTAACAGCCTGGCCTGCTGTCTTCCTAAGCAGTTACATATGGCCCTGCAGAAAGCCTCGCAACGCTTCCTCGAGACGCCACCACAGATGGTGAATGGCCTGTCCCTCTCTGTCATCCTCATCCTCCTCACGGTGCTCACGTCTCATCCCTCTGGGCTTGGGAAAACACGAGCATGTTGCAAATAAGTGGGGCGACATGTTGGAGAGTGAGCAGGAAAATGCTGCAGCAGAGCATCCCGTCCATTAGACCAGTAAACAGCAGCACCCATTTCACCACCACAACGGAAATGCTACCTATTAGCACAGAGGGGACGAGTGCTAGTGATAGTGGTGGTAGAGGGGTGGTGGGGGGTGACAGTGCTGACGTTTCAGGCAGACATTGAGACTTTGTTGGAAAAAACTGCAGATGAAGCTAAACACACACACACACACACACACACACACTCTGCCTTCTCCCTTTTCCCGCTACTTCCTCCCTCTCCCCAGAGTCTCTCGTCACATCCTTCCCACTGAGACGCTCTGAGACTCAGGTGGGCCATCCACTTTCGAGCTGTCATGCTAGCTAGAGCTCGTCATCACACTGACACCCCACAAAAACAAAAAAGACAACACACGCTCATACACACACCATGCATGCATGACTCCACAACTGCCCTACAAATGCACATAAATGGATATGCCTGCACATCACCTCGCACAATATAACGTGTGTGTGTGTGGTATATCAGGGGAATACTATTCACACTGACACACACATACACACACCAACAGAAGCGATGCATCTGAAGCGAGGGAAGGAGGGGGAGGGAATGGTAAGGGATGCAGGACAAAAATCAGCACCAATCTCAGCCTTCCTCTTACCTTCCAGGAGGAAACAGCTCACCTGGATGTCTCTGAAGAGCAGACAGAACGCATTCAGGCCAACCTTCCTCCCTGCAAACCAGCTCAAAACATCTCCCTCCCTCCCTCTCTCTTTCCCTCTCTCTCTCTTCCCTCTCTTCCGCTCCCTTCGCAAGCTGGTAATGATGAGATTGTGCTATAAGCAGAGGGGGGAGTGAAATCTGAGGCGGTGGAGGGTATTAGGAGGCTGCGTTGTTTCTGGCCAACTGCCCTGGGAGACCGTGAGCTAGCGGCTCATCAGGGACAGAGGAGGAGGCTGCAGGCAGGGAGGGCTGACAGAGTGCGATGCAGCGGCTGTGAGGACAAAAAGTCTCCCTGAGAGGACATCCTGAAGCCCTGGAGGACCCCCGCTCTGCTGAGATGGTACAGCCCAGAGGAGTTCGAGGAAGCAAGCGGTGTCTGCAGCAGCAGCAGCTGCAGCTAGCAGTGAGGCTACAGTGATGAATCTGAGCTAAGCTAAGTGAAGACGAGCCTCACTGGGCTGCAGCCCTTCATGTGAAATGTGAAACCTGGCTGCCTGACCAGGTCACAGCAACAGGACTGAATGAAATTTGTTGAAATGTGTCTCCACAGGTCTCCAACACTCCGGCTCACTTGGAAATGACGCTCTATGTCCAAAATTCTGAATCATCACTTTAACTCTGATCTACTGATGTACTGTAGGCCATAAAAGATGCAGTTAATATCACCACAAGTGTTGGGTTGATGGTTCGTAACTTGGTGGCCAGGTGACTAATTTAGTTTAGTGATGTTACAGTAGAACAGTTCTGAAAACTGTAGATAATAACATTTGAGTTTGACTTTGTCTAACTGTGATCAGTTTGGTGAAACTTCCATGCTCACATGACACACTGCTATTTTTTATATGTTGTCTGAATAAATAATGTGATTGATGACACAATGTTTCATTAACTCATTGAGTGCCAGCCGTTTTTAAAACCAAAAGTGTCTTGTTCCAGCGTCTTTGACCATTTTGAGTCATATTTCATGATGCACAGAATATTTTGTACTATGTCTCTGAAAACACTGAATAGCTCAAATGAAAGAAGAGACTCTCTATTTCATCATGAAAAAAATGCTTGTTTTTACCTTGTTCCATTCTTGTTTTATCAGAGGTAGAGTAGAGGACACTTTCACCAAAATCACCACTTTTTATCCAGATTGTGTTTGCTCTATAATCCGTCTCCACTTCCTGTTTTGACCTCTGTGGCGTATATCATCTCGTCAGATCCAGACTACAAATCCCAGAAGCCCCAATATTACTCACAGACTGTGTGAGAGCACTTCTTTGTGCCTGCTGCAGAAAAACCACTTTGACGTATTTAAACGTCTGTGGCACTCAAGTGTTTGATTTTAAATGATCTATAAATATGTCAATAGTCACTTCAATAGTCACAAAAGAGTCAGCCCTCAGTGGTTCAGGCTACACGTGTTTGTAATCTGCTTGCAAAGTTTTTAGGTCTACCTTGCAGGAGAAAATGGAGAGCTTCCAGGAATTTGTTTCAGATGGGCAAGTTTCAATTGTTCTTTTTAATATCAAAGACAGAAACACCTGATCAGTCATGTGATTGATTGTTCACTAAGTCAGAATTTATTCAGTAAAGGAATTTCTATAATTAAGTTAGTTGAAGTATGCAAGACTTCAAAATGAGCACAAAACATGTGAGTGGAAACCTGCATGCATTTTGAAAGTCAACCACAGCGTGGACTTTCATAAATGTGTTCATTCCCATTTATTGATCTGTGTCATGATTCTGTTTGTTAATGCTATGCTACGAAAGGTGAATAGACTTAAGTGCACAATGAACTACATCACAGTGTCTTAGGTCATTTTCACACTGGGGGGCTGAAAGTTGCAACACTGTTGCATTTATCACTTAGTTCGGTTCTACTACACACTTTTATTCCTGAACCACACCAAACTTTGTGAGCGTCAACAGTCAGGTATGTAACCTCACAGACTACAAACAGGTGGACTTGTGCTACGTTACATTATTTGAGGGAATGCTACTATGTTAACATTGTCTACCTACATACTAGTGAACGCAACCGTCACTAATACTAACGTAGTTCGTCAGGGATTGAAGCTGTTAATTTTCTAACTTTGACAATATAACATGTGACAACACATCAGCACAGAGTTTAAGGACTGTGACTGGTAGTTGTGATTAATTTTGTTCAGATACATCAAATTGTGAATTTATGGGTTATGTTGTTCAGACATTTGAGCTAAGCTAGCTCACTGCTAACGGTGGTCGTTGTTTGTTGTGGTCTGGAGTGTGTACTGTACTTGCTGTACATGCACTACATACATTTGGTCCTGTGTTTGTTTCCGCTGAGCTTTCACACTGCATACGAACCACACCAGGGTTCACTTGAAAACAAACCCAGACCCCCATTTTCAAGAGGACCAGAGTTCATTTGTTTGGTTCGCACCAGAGTTCGTATGAGCTTTCACACCTGCCCAAACGAAGCGGACTATCTGAGGGAACGAACTCTGGTCCGTTTGAAGAGGACCAAACGAGGACAGAGTGAAAGCGACCACAGTGTCCTTTGATTGAAACATTCTCTCACACAGAGCATACTCGTCAAAAGGTCTGTACTGTGGGTCAGTGTTGTGCAGCTCACTGGACATACACAGTTCAGTGAGTGATTCCACCCAAGAAAAGTGTTTTACTCACTGTATTTATGATGATTCTAGCTTTTATTTGGGAATTCAGTTCATGCACTGTTTATCAGGGTTATCAAGTAAAAGTATTGGTGACATGATGCTATGGACCAGTTATCTGCTTGCATCTTGATGAAAGTTTCCATTACAGATGAACTGAAGTTCGTCAAAGGTGTACACTAGCCTACATGGACCTTGGCAGCCTACATGGCAGTCTGGCATCACTGCAGGGAGAAGACAAGTGAGTTATCTCTGGCTTGATGTCATTTCTCCTAACAACCACTAGGTGAATGAATGCACGAATACAGTTGTGAAAGTAATACTTCAAAAGCACAGTAATAGAGACATAAAAAGGAACTTATGGATGTTAATTTGAAGTAGCAGTGTGTATTTTTTTCCTCAACCTGTTTCCTCAACTCATCAGTGCACACAGAGGAGAAGCTGCCACCCAAATCATGTCACACTCCATCATGCTGCAAAATACTCATCATCAGACAGAGGAGACTATTCCTTTGTTTACTCTCTGCTCTGTGTTTCCTTACTCCCTCTGTCTCTCTGTCATGGATGACCTTGACTGACAGGCTTGTTGCCACAGGAACCGCACCATGACTATTGTGTTGTAGTGAGGCAGGAAGGTGTGAAATTCACAATAAGATGGCCTCGGATTGATCTAAACCAGAGTCGATCTCCAAGCCACAGCTGACAGCAATCAGTTAAAACCATGAAAAACTGTAGAGAAGATTATTAGCATTTTAACAGGGTTTACACACACACACACTACAGTACGCTACAGGGTTTAAATGTGTGCAAGCGAGGTGCAGAGTAGTGGGGGTGAAGAAAGCCTGTAGGTCATTCATTATTCAGTGTTGCACACAAAACACTCTCCTAAATCTGGTCTGGAAGCAGATACCACACACACATTCATACACAGACATTGAGTGTGCAGGTCACTGGGGTGACTGGAGGGTCCATCAGGGGGTAAGAGCTGAAACAATGAACAACCTGCCTGGATGTGTGATGAGCAGAAAGTGAAGGCCAGGCAGTCCATATGGAAAGACAACAAAAAAAAAAAGATTTTTTTGGTAATTTGAGCATTAAAACTCTGAAAGTGGATTAAAAGCACATTTCCCATAGTGTGGAACTGCTCTTCCAGGTAATGAACACTGTTGCATTGGGAGATCTATGAGGACGACACAATTATCCAAGGATCATATACTGTCCATATTGCTGTCTTTTAAGTAGCCAGTGTTTTCTATTTATTTGAGAAAATCAACTGAGACTTGAAACCTGCCTGAACTCTGTCACATTTTGTCACCCTTACAAAGCATCTTTTTCTGCTGATGAAATGTCAGGGTCATGTGAAGTGTGCTGTTGGTCTGTGGCACTTTAATGTGCTTTTGATGAGCTGATATCTGAGATGAACGGCACTGTGATGAATGAAGTGGTGAAAAGAAAGAATTTGACAGCTGGCATACTTCACTATATCATAAGTCATTTAAGGCTTTATGACTCTTCTATGAAAATAGAACTGGGTACCATATCTACATAATGAAAGCATATTATCCCACACAGGCTTATAGACAAGCACTGTTAGCCCTGTTAGCAGACGGTTAACACCTCAAGTGTTCGATTCAAGAGGCTCAAAGTCAGAGAAAGACTGCAAACAGTGAAAGGCCACAGGGCACCATAAGCAGCCTCTGAGATGTTGTCTCATTAAACAGCAGCCAGCATGGCAGGACGCTCGTATTGATGTATCCATCAAAGACTCATTACAGTGGGATTTGGTCCTTGATGGTTGGAAACCCAGAGCTCAGATATGGAGCCAATTTCAGAAACTGTAGTCCATATCAGTCCCTTAGACACAATAACATAATAAAAGAAAATGATCCTGGTTGAAAAATACCAATAGTGCTTTATTGCTTTTTCAGCTTATTAGTTTTTTTTATGTAGACAAATAATTTTACATCCAATGAGCTGTCAGAAAGGTACTGAAAATGTCATTTTTTTGAAGAAAAAAAAATTATGATTAGGAATGCACAATATATCTGCATTAATATCAGTATCAGCTGATATTCGGCTTTTTTCAGAGTATCGGTCTGATGAGTAAAATTGGGTCGATATTAACAACCGATATTTATATCCATGTAGTTGCTGTTTGTGTTTCAGGAGAAGAAGAGGTGGAGGGGGATGTGTCCATGTGGTATTACTTTGGGCAGTGACAGTGTCAGTGAAGCAAATGCAGCACAGGATTGTGGGTGTTAAACTGAAGAGGAGAAAAGATGTCAGCGGTGTGGTCGTTTTTCACTGTGTCCTAATTTATAAGGCGACCAGACTTCCCAATTTTGAATGAACAGTCCCTGGTTAAAGCTGTCCCTGAAAATGTCCCCACTGTTATGATTGAGACAAAGAAATGTTTGTAGAACAACAGGTCGCTGCTGTAATCACTGTTGTTATCTCAGAGCTAGAAAAGACCCTGGATTTCATTTCAGAAATCTTAATTTATGATCCAAACTTTCTCACATGAGATATGTGGAAAACGAGAGAGTATTAAGGCCACATTGAGAAAAAAAAACTTTCACAGACTTCGAGAATAAAGTCTTAAATTTACAAGAATAAAGTTGGAAATTTACGAGTATAAAGTCATTATGTACGAGAACAAAGTCATTATTTAGGAGCATTAAGTCTTAAATTTACAATATTAAGTCATTATTTACAAGAATAAAGTCACAAATTTATGACAATAAAGTTCATAAAATTCATGAGATTAAAGTTGCAATTTTAATATTCTAACGTCTAACCATGCTGCTGATACTACGACACTGACTTTGACAAAAAGTGAATATATGTGATTTTTATTGGAGTACTATTCAATAACATATACAGTACACCTTAATATTTTCAGTAAACACAAGACTTCTGTGTCTGAGCTGACTCATCAGCCGTTAGCGTGGAGAAACATGCCTGTGGCATGAGAGAGTATCCCTGCTTCTCTGTGAGGAGGAAGCTGTTTGAATCACTCAGGGCAGAGCCACAGAGTCGTTCATCCACAGTAAATGAATCACGAGTCACCAACAGCCCTCCCTGCTCACGCTGGTTGAGTCGTTCACCGAAGATTCACGAGTCACTCTGAATTCAGCAGTTCTTCTATCCCTGAGCTCAACTGACCTTAGAAAGGAACGACTGAGTTCAGGAAGTGATTCAGTTCAGGTCGATCACTCAAAAGATTCATTCCTTTGAATCGTTCATGAAGGACACAGCGCTAGAGGGGCACTGATAAAACTATAAACTATATCATAACCAACTTCATCAAAGGTCTCCAGAGATACTGAATAAACAGAAAGCAAGCGGGATGAAGCCACTGACCTTGAAGGAGATGAAGGAAAGAGGTGAAAAGTTTCCACCTAATAGTGTGCAGGCAATCTCTACCAACCAAGCGAGTGGAGTTATTGTTTTCCTTCTCAATTTCAGCTCCTTTATTATTTATTTTACACTGGATTTTGAATTGCTAATTGCACTGACTGAACCCTTTTAAAGAGGTTTTTGTTCCTGGTTATTTTTACGTGTTGTTGGATCAAGGTAGTCAGTTTCAGCTCCTTTACTCTTTTACATACGGTGTTATACTCCTAACTGCGCTGACTGAACCACTGACTGTTGTTATATATATATATATATATATATATATATATATAAACAATTGGAAGGGAATGCATGGAAAATTAGAAATTTTTTTTTTAAATATATCATAAAGACATCATGTGGATATGTTGCTTTGGGGTATTAATCCTGTTGGAAAGGGTTTATGGGGGTTCAGTGTAGTGAAAAAATAGATAGATACTCGTAGAATATATTGTAAGTGACACGGTCAAAACAAAAATCAATAAGGTTGAAGCACATCAAATAAAATGAAACAATAGGCTCACGTGTTCACAGCCCCTCACTGAGTTCAAAAATCAACCTTGTGTTTAGTCAACAAGGGCAGACAGAGAGTGCTGCATATCTTTCCAGCAGATAAACGTGAACTGGAAAAGTCCAGGGTGACATCAAAGAGGCGGGGTCCGCCTCAGGTGCCTATTAAACTGAGCCCAGTGTGTTTGCTCTCAGACTGAAGCCCACCTCCTGCTGCCTGCGTGCCATAATTGGTTGTACACCCTGCATGGGCGCAGGCGTGCTGGGCTGAGCAGCACATTTCTTTCAAAAGAAAACAGAAGCTGCAGAGAATATGTAGGAGTGAGTTCCAACCTGCTGCTGACCTTGACTCCTCCTCATCAATTAAAAAGAAAATGTAACTAACCGGCACCTACCTCTCGGAGAAAAGTGCCGATCGACTGACAAGGACAAAAGCGAATAATGCCGCAGAAGCACCATATCCACTTAACGTTGGCCATGACGGAGAACTGAATGACCTAGAGAGGATGCAGCACCCAGCTGCTGTGCTTAGCACTCCAGCTGTTTATATGGGTTTCTGTGTGTGTGTGTTTGTGTGCGCATGTGTGCCTGTGCATGTGGACAAATGTTCAGTGATATTCACACCAGTGGCTGGCCTAAATTCCTCTTGAACTCAGATAGCACATCTGCGTAGCGTTACTCCCTCCCCACTGCCTGTATTAGGATTTAAGATCCTGCTGACGCCTCTGGCTGCTCTCCAGAAGAAAGAGAGCCTCCATCACTCTGTCATTGTTATTCTGCAGTGTGCTTCACATCAGCCACCACCTCTGGGTCCTGCAGATCAATAGAGGAGCAGAGCAAATCACACAGCACATACACAGCCAAGCACAAATAAACGCATATTGGAAAACATTTTGTCTCACAAGCTCAGTGCAACAATTAATTTAGGACTAATTCAGAAAATAATGGGGCGGCCTGCAGGGATGAGCCTTCTTCTTCATAGTGGTGGTCAGACAGCTCATCAGTGTGCTGTTTGCTCGCCGTGAGGGATAAACCTGCAGCTTTGTGCTGCTGATGAGCATCAGAATGCAAATCAGCAGGACGACACAACGTGAGCACATGAAACAGACAGAGTGACTGCAGAATTTAGAGAAGCGCTGTAATCCCTATTCATCGCTAAGCACACCGCTCCAGGCCCTCAGATTAGCGCTTCCATTTTACTGTAGTGAACCTGCACAAAGTGGCAAAGTCTCAAAGCGTGGTGCTGCAGAAGTGTGACTTCTAAAGCTGGATTGACCTTGCCTTGACTCTTAACTTCACGCAGCCCTGAAGCTTTTAAGACTCAGCGCACAGAATACATGGCAACCGTGCTAAAACAACCATGCATGTGCTGTGTTCAGCTGAATGTCTCACATAGAAATCAGTCATGCAGATTCTGAGGGAGTCCCTGTAAGGCATGAGACAATGGAAGAGACAAACGTGAAGAGTCACAGTGTTGTCGCAGTGTTGTAAATGATACACTGACACAAAGTGGAGACAGGATTAAGGCTCAGCTTGGCCAGCAGATGGCAATGAGTCTCCTCCAGGAGACAACAACGAGCCTTCAAACACCTCCAATACATTGATGGATCGAGGATCTGTCTTCACCAAGACAAGACAATATATCAAGGACCAAAACCCTTTAAAGGGTGCCGTTGGTATTTTTCAAACTGGACCATATTTCCCTGTATTTTACGTCAAGTTACTAATGAGGATGAAGATTTCTGAAACTGGTCCAGTACTGAAGAGGAACGCTGCAGCCGCCAGCTGCTGAACAGACCTGAGGCCCCGTCTCACCATCAAGATACATGGACTAAAGCATACTTGTATTATGATTCCAATAGGCTTTGATTATTTATCTCTCAATATATACGTATACACAGCGCTTAACAAACTGAGTATGAGACCACATCCAGTAAGGTGTTTATCGTTGCTGTCCTAAATTACCTAAATATATTTTTTCATGTCTCTGTAATGGTTCATTACATGGTTCATCAAGCAACCAATTCACCAGAGCTTGCGCATACTGGTGAATTGGTTGCTTGATGGTCAGTTCTGGGCTCCTCCACGGCTGTGACCTGATAAATCAGGATTGGAGCCACATATGACGTATAATAGAAGTCTGGTGATACCGTGACTGGAGTGTCATGATGATCTGGTACTTTACACAACATGTTTGTTCCCAGAGCAGCAGGATTTTGGGAGGGAGCACAGAAAAATACATCAGAGATGACATCACTCCTGACCCACCCGACAGCAGAAGAAGAAGCGCAGAAAGACTTTTAATCACTGTCCACTGTGCCTTTGTCAGAACAGGAAATGTGGTTATGAAGCATGGTGGTGAGGGCAGCTCAGACATTTATGTCCCCCAAATGTCCACTTATTAGCCAACAGAGAAATACACCTCGGCAACCACAGACAGAGATAGTGATGTGTCTTGATTTAAGAGCAGGTCAATCTGACAAGATGCAGGCAGGAGGGAGCTCTCTGGTAAGATGTGAGGATTCACAGCCTCAACTCTGATGGTAACACTGGCATCCTCAACACGAAGACCACGTCTTACAATTATCATTAATACTACTAACGTTATTTATTCATAGAAAGAAAAACACAAACATATTTATGTGTAAAACTCATCTACAGTCTCACTAAATGCAGCAACAAAACCACTGGGACAAACCACAAAACACTAATGAAGGCTAGCATGTCAACATTTCACATGATCAACAACTGTAGATGTAACTTTTTGCCTTCAGCTGGATATTTTTCCTTTTCATAGGCTATTGGTAGCAGGACTAACATTTGCTGTTAACGATCCCATTTCCCCACACAGTGCTCCAGCTGCTGATCTCAGACTGAACAATGTTCATCTTATTTTTGTTCATATCCTTATTTTGATTTGGGTGTACATATTTTGCTAGTACCCAATGAATTGATGTGAATCACCAATGCTTTCTTAGTTTTGCTTGGGTAAGAAAGATGTTTGTATGTGATTGAATGAACCTTCTGTGAATTAAATAAGTGAAAGTGAAACTGGCAAAAAGCAAAAACACCACTGTACTTTACATGTTCAGTACTGTCATTACCCGATCCGTACTGGAAACCCGATTTGTACTGCGCATGTGCAAAACGAGTCTACATCTGCCCTTCCAGGTACTGCTTGATCCGACGTCACTCTTCATAATAACAGCATACTTTATCAGTGTTTTTTAACAAACCAAGCAATTTCTAGTTTTTGTCTGAGGCTGTAGATCTTGATTAAAATGAAGAGACCCACTGAACATGTCCAAATTATATTATTAAATTCAAACATATTATATTTACTGCTGCTTCCGCGTTAACACCGTCCTCTGCTGAATAAACTAAGAATAATTGGACAAACTGCCCAAAATGCAAAACAACTAAACAATTTTTAAAGAGGGTCATGAAGAAGATCTGCTAGCCTCGAGATCATGACAACACTACTGTTTTAGTTTTGCTTCACTAGACTAAAAATACAATGACAATACTATAACAGTTATCAAAATACTACAACTATTAAGGTGTCCCGATTCGATATCAGTCCGATATCAGCAAGAAAACTGGTACTGGATTATATCGGCCAGCATCTTAACTCTCTGATGTCATCAGTCCATTCCAGACTCCAGTCCAGCTCTTCTATCCAGCAGCAGAGTCCAGTGAACTGCTGAACAGCTGAGCTAAGGTGCTAACAAAGTAGAAGGAGGAGCAGTGATGTCGACCCTGTGGCAGCATTTTTAGTTAAAGTCTGAAAAAGAGCAAAACTGGTCATGAACCAGTTTCCTCTGGTGGAACACAACCAGGAAGTTTAATACGACCAAACTCATCAACATCTGAAGCAGCATCACTAAAATTGTGAGTAATATCACTTGATCAAGCCTTTTCTAACTTTCCATACTACAAAGTAAGTATTAAAAGTATGCATGATTTGTGCTGATATTGTATTGGATCAATATTGGTAATGGCCAATACTCAAGGCTGCAATATTGGTATCATATTGGAAATGAAAAGTTGTATCAAGACACCCCTAACAACTAATATACTACTAACATTTTCATCAAATATCAACAGTGTTCTCACTGAAATCTCTCAAAGACCTCTGGGAACTCTCCATGGAAGCAGAGAGCTCACTCTCCACACCAGGCTGTGGAAAAATGACTTAGGACAAATAATTGAAGCAATAAGCCATCCCTCATTCCAATGACATGAACGTCATCTAAAAATGGAAGGTGAAATTACATTGCATGGGACTGTGCACAGTTCTGTGTTGCTATGAATGTGAAGTGCTGCATCTCAAACCGCTGTGTGTATGAGGGAAGAAGCCTTGAATGCTCCGGCCTCGGTATCGTGGTAAACTGTTGAATGACAGAGTGCTTTATCTGGAGCTAGATAAGGGAAGGTTGCAGCCTCCTGCAGATAGCGACGCAGCCACTGAGGATGAAAGACATCCTTTGTTGCCAACCCAGATTCAGCAAGGGAGCCTGTCAACAAAGCAGCTTTTGCTGCCTTTCTGCAGCAGGAAAAAAAAAAGATTGTCATATGGCTGCCTCACTCCTCATTGGGCTCATTGTGCTGCTGTGTGATGTGCAGAAGTTGATTTCATAGATGTATGAGAAGTATTTAACAGGAAAGGCACGTTAGGTGCATCTATTCAGATTCAGTTCAGTGTTAAGTGTCAGTTTGACACCAGTATTGAGGGAGTTTCACAACAAGAACCAACACTGATGTCTAGAGGACTGGATCAGAGCATCTCCAGACCTGCAGCTCTGGTGGTCTGTTCCTGGTCTGTAGTGGTCAGGATCTATCAAAAGTGGTGAACCAGAGACAGGGTCATGAGAGGACAAGGATCACTGATGCAGGTGGGGAGTGAAGGCTGGTCCTGGTGGTCTGATCCAACAGAACAGAGGAAATAATGCTGCTGATGATAGAAAGGAGTCCGATACCACATAGTGAATCCAAATGTAAGATCCTTAGTAAATTTAAACAAAATGAAACTTGTATGATTTGGGTATTTATCAGAATAGTATATGATACATACATATCCCTATACTTCTTTTTATTATCATGTATGAAAAGAATGTAAAAGTGGCCACTTTCTTTTTCTTTTCTGTATGGGTAGCAGCACCTATAAAGCTCACTAATATCCCAAGTATTTAATAGAAAAGAAAGTGGAAAAACTGGTTGCCTTGCAATGTTCCCTGCTGAGAAACAGTTGAGTACATAAGCCCATGTAGAACTGCTGGAAACAAGGATGGAAGAAGCTCTGCAGAATGATGAAACCCTGAGGGAACTTTTACTGTATGACTTCATTCCTGAGTTGAATTAATTCAGAAAACCAAAGCAAAGATCAGCTGTTGTGACAGTCAAAAGGTTTGTTCTTACTCAAAGAAGGTGGAACAAGTTCAATAGCCTATTCACCAGGAAAAGAACGTTGGCATTGAATGTTTCAGCAAACCAGAGATGCATCGACATTTATTTTTTTAGATGACGTTTAAAAAGCAAGACGACAGGCAGGCCGACCGAGGCCACTGTGTCCTGTGCATCACAAACATGTCTATTCTTCAGTCATGTTGTTGATACGACTCCTGCTTCCTGCTGCATGTTATTTAACTCACCTTTATTACCCGCAGTGGTATGCCTATATGCTACCAAAAACACATACATCATGTTGGATTTAACCAGCTGCTTAATTAGCAGTCTATTTATTCAGTATTCTGCAGTGAAGTCAGCATGTGTTGCAGCGCTCATTAAATATTCACACTTTGACATTTTTCCGTAGTGTGTTTGGCACATTGCTGCAGTGCAGTGGTCCAGGGCCACCAACACACATCATCCATGTTTATGCTTGTTGCTTTGATTTAAATGAGGCTTGAATGAGGAGACAGAGCGTGCTGCCACCATCATTCAAGGGTGATTAGATGCTTTAATATAGGCACCAGCTGCTGCACACCATTTAATCACCAGTATCAACATGAGAGCCTGCAGCTCTGTGCAGCTAGCCGCCACATACAGGAGCCTCACTCACACATTCAGCTGAATGAGTAAAATATTGCTCCAGAAATGTTCCTCAGAAGAACTAAAACTTTCTTTGAATTTGTCCAATAGGACTGGGAGCATTAACAACATTTAACCTACATGCACAATTAAGCACAAATGAATGGCTCATGTGTTGGTCTATATACTGTATACGTATATACAGTGCTGAACAAATATGTCAGAGCAGCAGCATCACCTCCAGCTGGGGCTGTAACGATATGGATTGTTTTATTTTTATTACTGAGGTGATAAATCACCCAGTCAATGCGGCATGGCAGTTTACCGCGGTACCCTGGTGAGGGAGTTTGATATGCGGTTATCATCCCAGCCCTAGTTCCAGCCTCATCTCCTTCACTTTAACTGGACTCTTTCTTCCTCACTGAGTTCTCTACTCTTCATCATTTTGAACAGGAGTGAGGACTTTAAACTGAATTCACCTTTTTAGACCCAAATTCGATCCAGAACACTGGAATTCACTGAGAAGTCAGAAATGAATCCAGAATAACAAACAACCACTAAAACACATTTTTCTGTTCAGGAAGGACAGCAAATAACTGCAATCTGACAATGAATAAATAATAATGATGGAACAGTAGAACACTAAATTTTCATATTTATCATATTTTATCGTTAAAGATATCATTTTGATTGAAGACCTTGCACATACTGGTGGATTAACCATTACAGACACTTTAAAGTAGTTTGGTAATCAGTAATAATGTTAATTTAGGGCAGTGGTGGTAAAAACCTGACACAGGGTCGGGATTCATTGGCATGAATAATACTAATCTCTGACCTGTCTCAATGTCACACAGTCATTCATAACAGGGTTAATGATGCTCTCCAGTATATTGTAGCCAACCACGTCAGCGATCACACTGTGGTTACATTTAGTCCACCAGCATTTTGGGAAAGCATTGGTTCAAATCAAAGCTGCTGTTTTCCTGGAGCAGAGAGCAAACCATCTCCTCTGGAATTCAGTAAAGGAACTCAATGAATACTCAGACAATTAGATCATTTAAATGTTAGAAATGTTAAAAAAATTGATGGGATCTTTTCATCAGTGTTGTTCCTGGCAGAGTGGGGAAGCCATATTTAGAAAATGAGACATTAATAATAGAAACGTCCTACAATCTGATGTCTCATTATGTGAAACATCTGAGCTGATATTATCAGATCAGATTAAGGGCATGCCATTGCCTAGTGCTGTGGGACATAGATATAAAAAAATATATCTTGATGCAGCTAATTTTATATTCCGATAACGATATATATACCAAAATAGTATTTTTTTTTCTTAAAATGTGCTTGAAACGCAATTGAATGTCACTTTCTCTTGTCTTTCCTCCCTTTATTCGTGACTTTTTGCAGGACGAAAAAGAATTTGTAAACAAAAACTAGTCCAAGCTTTTATGCCAGTATAAAAAAAAAGATCTTTTTCAGGGTAGGACGGCCAGTAACATTATTACTGGTAACATTATTTTCTCTTTCCATTGTGCTCTCCTCCTCCATGCTGCTTTACCTCTCTTTACTCTCTAGCTACCTGTGCTGTAAACCAGTCCTTGCTGGTGGTATAAACATGCTACCATAAAGCAGTAGTGTTGCTGCAGTGACAGTAGACTTCATACCATCATGTCTATGCTTCATACAGTGAACATATTTTGAACTCTCATGATACATTTGGATTATCCAGCAGTCATTCTGACGTTGAGATGTGCTTTACACGGAGTAACACAGCTAACAAAGTAGCCCACACGTTAAGGGTTATATCCTACAGTAGACATTTTTATATCACACCATGATATAGATCATAATATCACACAGCCCTACTATTGCCAATCCATATCATCAGGAAGTAAATGCTGCAATTCAAATATAAACTGCGCCAGATCCAATTCATAGAGAAAAGCCAGAACTGGCATGATTTATTGTGAAAGTCAGTGCATTTATATGGGAGTGTCAACTCAGCTGAGAGTGAGTTCTTATTTTCATGTATACACCTTAGTTTGACGAAAAATGGGACAATTGCAGTCGGATTAAGACCCTGAGATAACTTGGTTGTTAGTCGTGCTAGGTGTGCTTGTATACGGTGAATTGGACTGGGAACTGGACTTTGCATTCTGTGCATGCTTGTGATTTTCCTCTGTATCATTCAGCGGCAGCATCTTTCCTCCATAATCAATTTTACCAAGAGCGCCATGTGGCATCGCATTCGTGCTATAACCACACTCATCACAAACGACATGTAGAGGGACATAGCTTCATCTTGCTCTCCGTTCACCATCTTTCCTGAATGCCTGAGGTTGTTGTTGTTGGTGGTGGTGGTGAAGAGAAGCAGAAGTGGTTCTATTACCACTAGTTGAAATGGGTACAGCGCCACCTATCGTACCGGGGTATGACATGCTTTTGGCCAATGATTTGATTTATTCACTGCCATATATATCAGGATAATTGCAGTTGCCCCTAAAAATATGATAGTTCAACTGAAGTTATAGTTGAGTTACTGTCATCATGTAAACACACTGAGTGATTCTTTGCTCTAACACATCTCTGAACCCACAGACTTTAATCCACCAACCACGACACCCATGTCCTTCTTCAATTTCCATGTCACACTCCCTCTCAGGACCGCCTCCATCTAGAGATGGGGGTGAGATGCTTGAGCAAAAACACATTCACACAGCTTTCACAAACGTGTGCAGGTACACAAACCCACACAAAACACCCAACATACACACCATGACCAAACTGTGACCAAACCATGACCCCCTTTTTTTCTTCTGTCTGTGCTGAAAACAGCTAAATTTAGAAAAGGAAAGAAAAATGTTGTCAGAGAGAAGAGCTGGTACTTATTTGACGGTAAAGGTCAGAAAGCCTGATTTTATTTCTCCTCTCTCCTCCTACACACAGGCCATTCATTAAAAGCAATATTTACCTTGACATTTGAGGCTGACATCAATTCTTTTGGCTCGCTGGGAGAGACACTGATGGAAAAACACTGCCTGAATCCTGCCCTGCTGTGATGGTTTAAATCCTTAAGTGTTTGCTCTGTCAATCTGTCACTTAAATGAGATGTGTATATATTATTGTAAATGTGAACACTGTAATGCCTAAATATCATGCTTTATTACTGAGTAAATATAGCACTTTTTTCTACACTTTGGACCATCAGGATATTTGGAGCTTCATGGTTTAGTAACAGGTCAGAAATAGACCAGCCACACACTGCTCTATAGCAAAGTGACCTTTTGTTAAAAAAACAACAACAACATAATACCATAATAAAAACCATCTACTAGGCTAAATGGCAGGAAGATTCTTTGTCATTACCCACATGGCACCATGTTGACCTTTAGACTTAAACATTCAGCAGCTAAAGAGACAGATATTTATACATGCATTTTATAGCACATTTTAAATTTAAAGGCCAGGTTGACACATTGCTATTTACAAGGTGGATTCTACATATTGAAGAAGTGAGCAGCAGAAATGGCGAGAAACTGCCTGTAGTCTTTAGCTGGTGGACCCTGTGCCTCGGCTGCCTCCCAGTCCTCTGTCTCAACTCCTTCTGACCAGTAACTTATTTAATCAGTGCAGGAGGAGGAAGCTGCTGCACATTCCTGTATGTGTTAAAGCAGAGTATAAGCCTATATATGCATCTTCCTACCTGAATAATGTACCCTGAAAATAACAGGAAAACACTGACTTTAGACCAGGTTTTTGTTGATCCATGGCACCTGTCCACACCTCATTTTCAGACCAACACACCCATGGGTGCACAGATGGGTTCAAGTGCATTTAAACACGGGAGCCAGAGATAACAATGACAACTCTGTCAGTGTGAAACTAGCAAGTTACGCTATAAGGAGACAGTTACGACAGTTACGCTGTGCATCACTTTGCACCAGGTGTAGGATATGGTTCTAGATATGAATGGTGATAAAAGCATGGTAAACGAAACAGACTCAGACCTTGCCAAGCAGACCTTGAGTCGGCTGTGGTGCACCACCATGTAGAAAATATGAATATAGGTGCACTAGATGTATAACAGGACAAAACAAGAACATCATTATGAAACAAAATGTAGCACAATTATCATTTTATGTTGATTATCTTATTTTCACATCATTGGAAGCCAAAATTGTTATTGAAATTTGATTGATTGCACAGCCCTGGTTCGTCGGAATCTAGCCGTGTTAACCAAACCATCCCGACCTCCTCCTACAGAGGTTTTGCGACGCCTTCTCGATGTCATGCAAATCGTCAGTCATTAGTTACACAGCTACAAGAGGTCTGTGTCAGGACAATGTAAAAGTTAACAGCTTTTCAACAGCAGACTAATGCTGCTGCTTCTCCATTTTCAGGAGCCCCATGGGTAGACAACATTTCCATTTTTATTTCCAAAGATTCTACAATTAGACAATCTTTCACACATTGCTTTCGTAATGGACGTTGCACCCTCTAAAGGCCAGCGGGGGTGTAGACTACTGCACCTAGGATAATGAGCAATCTACCTAACCCACTAAAGCCATAACATAAGCGCCAGGCTGACTCACAGTTCTATCCCCTTCCATTACCCTTCTTATCCCTCATTTCCTGGGATCACCTTGCTCTATCACTTCCTCTGGTGCACAGTCAGGGCCCATTTCCTGCCTGCACACACCAACAGCACAGAACCTCAGAGCATATGGGGGAGCTCTTCAGCCTTCAACATGATGGATGTGACATCACATCCGATGCCATCATCGCGGCATGCTTCACGACAGAGCCCCACCAGGCCGCCTCCTTGTCTCCATTTGCATTTTAATATCTCAGCAATATTTAATCCATTAGGTTTCCTCCCGGGCCGATTAGCGGAGGGTTAATTAAAGACGCGATTAGAAAGTTATAATGAGATGCTATCCCTGCCCCAGTGCTAACACCTCCTGATGACCATGATGGCTGAGAAGACTCATCCATAAATATACTTAATACTACATCTCCCAGAATTACCTCTTCGGGGCCCTGAGGCTGGTGTGAGTGATGGCAGAGGAAGCCTTGCTAATTTAAAGAGATAGTGCTAATCCTGGCATGCAGGGAATGGGAAAGTTATATGGAGTAAATTAAATTACTCTTCTGTATGGACTCCCCCAGAGGAGAGTGAGAGCTGAGTGAGCACATGGACGGTTAAACAGTCTTTCAGTTCACTTTCGCCTCAGCCATCATCCTCAGATTGGGAGAATTTCTGACCCGAGCCCTCGCAGGCTAGCATGCAGATTAGCCAGCAGCTGTCACAAATCTAATTGACGGAGCCAAGTAAACACGGCTAGTGGCGACAACTTGAACTGTGACAATCAGTCAGTCAGGATTAGCCGCTATGGTGGGAGTCATATGGAGGCAGACATGCACAGCTCTCCAAGTTAATGAGTTCACTGAAGCTAAAAGGCTACACGCTAAAATTGGGCTCATGGAATGGGACAGCAGATCATCATGGGTGTACTTTTAACTTTCACTGAATGTATTCATTAATTTGATTCTAAGTCCCTGATCTTAACTTGTTCCTGACCATGAAGACCATGCAGGGTTGCTGCTGGACGCTTTGATCCACCACTCTTTGTATCTTAGTCAGTTGTTTTGGAAGTAGGTCAACAGAACCAGAGCACAGTTGGAGCAGAGCTGGGATAAGCAGCGACCACCATGACTTCCTGTAATAGGAGACATGTCAATCATATAAACACGTCTCGAGGCTCAATGGTGCATTCTGGCAGTTTTTGTCAACTTGACAAGTCAAAGTTTTTCTTGTTACAAGTACAAATCACAGGGTTTGCCACTGTGTCTGTGTTGGTACCATAATTCTAATGCAACTTGTTTTAATGCAACTTCTGTTCACTCCCCCATACACTAATCCCCCAGAACATTCAGTTCACTCTTTTTTTTTTATCTATTTTGCATTCAATGTCCTTTCTAGTGAACATCACAGAGCATTTAGCAGCTAAAAACGCTAAAAACTAAAAAAGGTGGTGAGGACCAAAACAGAGCTAAAAGAAAGGGAATGTTGGATTGTGTACCAATAATATTTGTGCAAGTGAAGGAAAGCTTACCAGGTAAAAGCTGTATATCCATATAACTTCAATTTCTGTCATAATGTGTGCGATGAACACGAAGAAACAGTGGAAACGTCTGACCACCATTGTTTACTTACTACCTGTAGTGTCTTTTCCAGTCCCTGGACCTGAATGTCATTATCTGCTAAACACCAGTCAGCTATTTCAAGTGTTAACTTAACTTAGAGAACATTGAATTAAGTCCCAGAGATCCACCTCGATCACTCTGAAAGGATCTCTGTGGAAACTGAGCCTTTCTCTGAGTCACCATCTCATATTCATTAGATAATTTCAGTTTGTGTCCTCCATGGTGGCTTTTTGATTTGAATACCCAAATGTAAACCAAACAAGAAGGTGCACATGAGAGCTAAAACAGTGATCCATCTGGTGACTCTCCTTATAGACCGGCACAGTGTAAAGACAGTCTGCAAATTTGATACATGAAATTGTTGTTATTGTTGTTTCACTGCTCTGTAATGCTTTTCTCCACTGTAAATCCTCATTCAAAGCCTGATAATTTAAATCTCAATAAAAGTTCCAGATTTCATTGGGTTCAATGTGAATGCAGCGTAAGTTGATTTGCTTTGCTTTCATGCAGTTGATTTTGGACCAGGACATAGATACAGTATGTCATATCTCAGACACATAGACATAGCCTGTTATCCAGTGTTTCACGTTGTTTTACATCGTCTGGAAAAAAAGGGCCACCACTATTAGTATCATAAAATGTGCTCTATGTACCATACATTTAAAAAATATTACCCTAAAGTTCATGGAAAATGAGGTACAGGTACCATTTCAACCCATTCTCACTCCCAAACTTGGTCACTGCGACACACAGAAACAGCACACACCAAATGTAAAACACCCTCGTCATCATGAGAGGCTCAAAGCAACTGATGGAGTACAAAGTGAAGGAGGTACATGATGGTGGATCGATCAAACAAACACTGGACTTTCACCCAGGAGGCCACTGTTCAGGTCCCATGTGGAAGCAAAAGTCAGCATCAGTCAATCGTCTCGTGAGTCCTGTGAGTCACTGGTCACATGACTGGTTTATCATTCAGTAGGCATGTGAGTCATTAGTCAGAATCTTTTCCTCACAAAGTAGTTCTGTTGTCTAAAAGTAAGTTTATTTTGTCAAAAAGATGAAGAAGAAGAATCCACCGATGAGTCCCACAATAAATACATTTTTCATATTTCACACACCTCTCCAACTACCAGTCCACACTCTGCACTGCACTGGTGGATAATGTATCTTGTTTTAAGAGTCAATTTCTTACATTAAGAGTTAAATCAATTAATGTTGTTAAGTTAAATCATCTTCTAGCATGGACAGATAATTTCACTTGTTTTGAGTATTTTTTTATTCAGATTTTATCTTGTTTTTAGACTCCCCTTTTTGCAGTGTTTGTCCACGCAGGAACTTGAACTGACGCCCCACCCCGCTTCCCCAAGTCCTTATGAACTGAGCGACTGCACTGGCTAGGAATCGAACCCAAGTCAATATCACAGTAAGATGTGTGTACTCTGACATGCCATCCCTGACGGGTAACAAGCCTCATATTTTGAAGCTTGAAGCCACCAAACAGGAGAGAAAGTGTCATTTCAGATAGTAAGATACATAGATTTAGTGCGTCCATTGTTGATGTAGTCATCTGTGTTGGGAGACATTAAAATTACATTTATTGTTGTCTTCATTCTGTTCTGTTGGTTAAGATGACTGGCAGGTTTAGGGTAAAAACATCTCAACCACACCATGCTGCTAGCACTTGGTAACATGAACACATATAGAAAGAAGAAAGAAGCCACACCCTGCACAGCACACTGCAGCAGCATCCCAGTACGTTATATTAAGAACCATTTTTATTCTACATGCATGTTCGCTGCTGACGCCCAGCACTGCAATACTTGGAATTCATTTCAGAGGTGTAAATGTGATGAGTGATCACATATCCGCCACACTCTCTGAACTCCATCAGACATAGCACTGCGCTATATTCAGGTGATCACTACCTCTGAGTCAAAGGTTGCTGCTGACGGCACAGAGCTCCATGCTGGATGGAACCTTCTACAGGAAGGTAATGCTGCTACAATCAATCAGACACTGATTGTCTCTCCAAAGGCCTGATGGAGGAGACCCAGGTATCAGCTGAATGCTATGGAGGCTGCAGCTCAGGCAACACAACACTAACATCATCCAGCTTGAGTGTGAAAAATATTAAAAGTTTGACTGTAATAACCTTCAAAATCAGACACAGGGCAAATAGTTCCTTCTGCCACCACTCTTCTGGCCAAGTTAAGACAATCTCAATACTTCAGTATCTCTTATCTACCGCTGACATTTCTATTCAATGGAAGTGACTGATATTGAGTAAAGAGGCTTATATTAGAAACACAGCGTGAGGAAATGTGTGAATTCCTGGCTGTGATTACTGCCAGACAGTTCTGAGAGCAACGCTCAATATGCTAGTTACAGTGTGACCTAACACAATCACACTCCACACAGGAGTAGAAAAGCATGAGAGAAATAAAGAACAATCTGAAATGATGAAGACATCTGTGCGTGGAAGCTCATTTCTCGCTGTAAAGCTACTGCTAGGTGGCACGCTGATGTCATGCCACCAGCTGGAGATGAGATATGGCAGAAAATGTGTGTCTGACAAAAGCTATCTTTTATGTATTGTGCCTGCAATTACAGACTGAGTCCAGGCTACCTGTCCCTCAGCAGACAGTGGCATCATGTGAAGTTCTCCACAGTGCAATCACATCAAAGGCCCTTTGTTTGAAAGGTATTCCTGAATCCTCTCTTTCCAGTAGTACTAAGAAAGGTAGTTATTAAGGATTCACTCAATACCTGTTTATTTCCCCACTGAAAGTGTGGAAGACAAAATCAATATTATTAACAGTTTCTTGTGACATATCAGGCTTGGAAAGCCTCTGAGATACAGTAGCATTCAATCAAAGAGACATTCCTTAATGACTGGATGGACGGTGATCCCCAGACAACCAGTGTAGTAACAAGACCTCAGTCTACAGCCATGCTACCTGCTCCACACAAGCGTCCAATGACCATTGCTATACCAGAAATTGAAAAATAGTAACTAGTTAGTTATTAGTCACTTCATTCAAAAAGTAACTCAAATTCTTTGTTGATTACTTCACCAAAAAGTAACGTGTTACTGTTTAAAGTCACTTTTTAGTTCCTCTTTAGGACCCTGGGGAGTGAGAGTTTGTCTTATGGTGTGTTCACTGGAAGTCAGACCTTGGAGCTCAGATCATCTTAACCTCAAAGTTTAGTGCTTCCAGCTCTTCCAGCCTTACAGATGTACAACAAAACGTGTAGCTGCTGTTTACAGATAGCATAAATTCTACGTCTGGTTGGTGAGAATAATCCAACTTCACAGAGGGTTCTGATTTAAATTCTGACTTGGAGCTTGGAAATTCCAACATTCATGGACAATGTGAACACACCTTGAAGCTAATCGCACAAACATCAGGCTCCCAGTGCTGCTGCAGTGACATTAATCCTCTGTTTTACATGGCAAACATGATACATGCCTGTTGAAGGGATACGCCACCCCCAGGCCAAATTCAGTGTCTCCCCACAGTCCCGAGACCTAAATAAGTGTGTGAAAGCATTTTCCTGGCCACCCAGCCATTGTCCGAATTTATCAGAGCTGACCGCAGGTTGGTTCCGCGGCATAACTACATTCCTATGACCCCACAGAAATATTTCGGCCAAAGTGAATAAATGTACTCGATTTCCCCCCCAATTACTTTCCGTGTACTGCACATTTACTTCTAGTGAATGGCGGTGCAGATCACAACGCAAAGGGCTTGTCTTGTTCATTTTCTTTTGGGAACTATTTTTCGGTGCGGAGAAACACAGCCGACGCACACCACGGAACGTCATTGGGAAACCCCCACCCCCCCCACTTCCCCCCACAACACTGCGTAGCCACCATCTTCCTGCTACAAATACCATGACCACAGAGTGAGCACCGGTTGTTTTCCTACTGGCAAGGAGCCCAGTCAGAGCCACGTCATTACGTCTCTGCAAAAAGTCAGTATGTCACTGCATTTTCGTTTTCATCCGGCAAAGCTTGTGCAGTGAGAAATCAAAACAAGGCTTTGCCAAAAAAGGTGGTGGTGCTAAGTCAGGCTGGCTCCGAACCAGCCCTGGAACCACCCCGGTAGAAAAGGGGTATGAGACAGCTGGGATAGGCTCCAGCCCCCCCGTGACCCGAGGTGAGGATAAGCAGTAGAAAATGGAGGGATAGTTGTATAAGTAATGTATAGCATTATATTTAATTCTGATGTATCAAACTAATATTACTATGTTAGCCTTGGAAATCTCTCATGAACATGTCAAGGGGTGTCCTGGCACCAGAACTCTGGAACAAAAGTCTTCGTTGAAGCAGTGGGCCACAAACCCTGTAACAAGACTCAGTGACAGCCACAATGTGCTCCATGTTGCAGGTTAAACTGCCTCCTTGACCCATCTCTGTCTTTCTTCAGAGGTTTTTTGCTCCTCCTCCACAGTAATTTCTGATCAACACTTCATTGAATTCATACAATGAATTCATCCAATGATAACCAGAGAGCGCTTTAATCAGCAGTGATTTGTTTGTCATGTCAGGGAACGTTAGCATTGATTGGGATTTTCAAAGCCGTCAAAATAAGCATCAGTAATTGGACTTCAACCAGGCGAAAATCAATTGAAGGAGGCTGTGGCTTTGTGGGTTCTCTCTATGCATGCTAATTTTCTATTGAGAGTGCTTCAGCCAAAAGCTAGCAATGTTTCTGACCTTGTTCTTAGAAGAGGAGTCATGTTGTAAACCACAGAGACACAGTATACAAGCAAGGAAATCTGCTCATGCATCTCCCATCTCCCTCCCTAAACTCATGTATGCTTTATAGTCAGACAGAGAAACCTGTTATTCACCCTGTGAGGCAGTCTAACAAAGGAAAACACATCATGTCTGCCATTTAGTCCACTCCTCAGCTTCTATCTCCAGATGAGCTCAGGATGAGTTGAGGTCACAGTTAACTCAATCATTGTTTTGTTTGTGTTCGGGAACATTAACATAATATAATAATAGATTTATTACTGCCCACCACCACAAGACTTGTTTAGCTGCAAAGTGGGAGGACTTATTTCAGATGATTAAGGTTCAGGAAACATTCTACATGATCAAGCATGACTTTATGAAAACTGATCGTTCTTCATCATGGCTCCTGGATATATAAGGCATCAAATGAACATTTAGTCCTCAGAGTTGATGTTAGAAGCAGGAAAAATGTTCCAGCATCAGGATTTTTCAGGAGTTTGACAACAAGAAGCAAACAGTGATGTCTAGAGGACTGGATCAGAGCATCTCCAGAACTGCAGCTCTGGTGGTCTGTTCCTGGTCTGCAGTGGTCAGGATCTATCAAAAGTGGTGAACCAGAGACAGGGTCATGAGAGGACAAGGATCACTGATGAAGGTGGAGAGTGAAGGCTGGTCCTGGTGGTCTGATCCAACAGAGCAGAGGAGATAATGCTGCTGAAGGTAGAAAGGAGTCAGATAGCACAGAGCAGAGCAGTTTGGGTATTGGGCAGAAAAAGAGGGACCATATTGCTCATGTTATATGTTGTATGTGAAATCCCACTTTACATGTAACTTAGTAAAAACCCACACATGCAGCAAGTCAGTCAGTAGTCTGATTCTTTCCAAAGCCCATTCTGGGGTTTACTTGTGATACAAGACACTGCTGACAGATTATCTGTCACTCCCAGTCCAACTCTAGTTTATTTTTAGCATCTTGAAAAAATTAGCAACAGCAGATCCTGTCTTTGGATACTTTTTTTAATCACAACCAGTGATGGTGGACCATCCTACACAGCCATCACTGGAATCTAACTCTAATGTGCCAAAATGCTGACTAAAAACACAATGAATACAGGCCAAAAAAACTATGCAGCATTTAAATATTGACTTTGACTTAGACTGTGAACGCTATGAATGAAACTTACAGCTCTGTTTCATATTGTGTCTACTGACAAGCTGGACTTATCTAGACGGTGTGCTGCATTAATGTTTCCTCGCTCCAAATGTCTGTAGCCACAGGGCCTAAAATAATACGAACACGCTTCTGACCATATTGTAGCCTCTTTCTGAGCTGTTATTGTTTTCCAGGCCTCAATTTCAAAGTCCTTTAAATTACCCAAGAGACAGCTGTGTTTCTTGAAAATAAAAGCATAAACTGTATAGCAGTCAAAATGCAACTAATTCAAGGTGGTAAAGAATGAACAAGGTGGAATTCTGAATTATAATTGCAAACTTGTAAAGTGACAAAAACAGCAGCAATACGCACTGATTGCACGACAAGGAAGCAATGATTTTCTTTTTCCTTTTGAAAAACAATCCACACAATCCAGTGATTTACACTCCCTGACACTATTGACAGTTTTTTCCTTTTAATTTCTCCAAGGGCCTCCAGTAATTAAGAAACATGTTGCATTAATTTCAGTCCCGACACCAAACACCAGACTGAGAAAGGATAATGAAATTTGAGTATGACAAAGCGAGACAAAGGGTCAGAAAAAGAGACAAAGCACAAAAGAAAAAAGACAAAGATTCCAATGCTAATAAGAAAATCATTACCTCAGTAACAATCTTCTGCCCACTAATCAAAAACCTCCCACAAAAACCTGACACTTTCAGTTCAATGTCATAGACAATTTCTGTCACAGCAAATTCTTTCATGATTCAATAAAATGACACAAAGCAGTGTCACATGTTCACCACCACTGCCCTAATTTAACAGTGTCACAGATTACCAAAATATATATTTTTTTCTTTCTGTAATCCACCAGTATGTGCAAGCCCTTTAAATAAAGGGACATATTTAATGCTAATATATAATTATTGTTTTCAAATTTACTGTTTTACACACAAAAATATCAAAGCACATTATTATTATTTATTGATTGAGATGTTAACAGAAAAAAATGTGTTATAGTGTTTTTTTTTTTTGTTATTCTGGATTCATTTCTGTCTTCTCAGTGAATTCCAGTGTTCTGCATCAATTTTGGTCTAAAAAGGTGAAATTCAGTTTAAATTCCTCACTCCTGTTCAAAATGGTGAAGAGAAGAGAGCTCAGTGAGGAAGATATCTTCACAGATACATTTACAGAAACACTGTGCAGCACTTTTACCACAGATTCAGACGAGGGATGGAGCCAATCCAATCCAGTATCACTATCGGGTTCCGATAACAACGTAATTCACGGATCGGAAATTTCCAATCCAACGTACGGTAATTTCCTATCCATCGTCCCTATCCATTTCCTATCGAGTCGTGTCTGTGCTTTAACATTGTCAGCTGAAATAACTCCACAGTGATTCCTGCTGGCTGGCTGCAAACTGTGGAATGGATTTCCTGAACGGAGGAGAGTCTCAATGAGACTCATCTCTGAGACTCAAATCTGTTCCACAGTTAGCGACCAGGCAGCTAGCAGGTTAGCATCAAGCAGCACTGGGGCCACAGTGTGACATTTTAACCCTTTCACTCTCTCATCTAACGCCGACCAAGTTACACCATTATATGCACAGTGGGACATGTTGCAAGGCACTCTGGGCATCACTGAGCTGTCTGGGAGCTTGGAACGTTTCAGCCAATCAAAAAATAACATACCCACACATCAGCCAATCAGATAATAGCACTGCTGTATTTGAGTGAGATACAGATGAGAAGTTGACAGTTGATGACAGTTTGTCAAGACCACATGTGAACTTTAACCAATACAATCCTTTCTAATTACAGCTGCTTCACCACACAGCTACGCTGATATAATAATTTATAAACTGTCATATCCAAGACCTGGATGAGTTGTGAACAGTGCCTCAGTCGAGGGTGAGTCCACACTAGAAGAGTTAAATCACTGACCGTCACCAGGTTAAACTTAAAGAGAGCCAGGCTAGTTATTTCTCTCTACTTCCATTCTTTACACTAAACTAGGCTAACCACCCATCTGCATCAGTTCCAGCAGCATCCCAAACTGACAGAGCTGGCATCTAAAGCAAAGTGTGTCTATTCCAGAATACCCCTGCAAAAATAATCATGACATGTTCTTCTCTTTCAGGTCAGAACTGTGACCATCTAGTACATGTGATTACACATGGAGGAAGCCAGAACCTGCTGGTCTGTTTGTCCTGTTGTCTGAATGGGTCTGACCAGCGTCTCTGTGGTTTGAACAGACACACAGTTTCCTGTTCACTGTGATGAATGGTCATCAGTTCAACAGACACAAGCTGCAGACAAGCTCTCAGTCTGTACGCCATCATTCACTTTCTTGCAGACATCATGTTTCTGGACAGGAAAGGGTCTTTTTCCTTTCCCAAATTCTTCACATTCTTGCTCAGAAGCAAGGCCCATTTATAGCCAGTGGTCCAGGCTAATTCCCATGGCCGTGACCTCCAGCAACGCTCTGCTTCACGTTGTTTCACCAGCAACAAGAACATGAGCGATCGCTCCTTATCCAAATAATCACAGGAAGCTCCAATGCCAAACATGTGTGACGTCCATGATATCCAAGCTCTCATGCCTCTTTACCAGAAAAAATAAAGATTTCCCAAAGTCCTTCCAATATTACAGTGGAGCAATCCTCATGTCCCACCTACAGCACACCACACCACAGCTGAGCTGTATGAGAGCAAAGAGCTCCTCCTCTTTAGCAACAACACAGGGCTGCACGACCAAATGTAAGTTTTACTTCCTTTACATGTGAAAACTAGAATTACTACCTCACAATCAGTCAAGCTGCAGTTTGCATCCCTGTCTCCAAAATGTCTCCACTTCATCATTTTGACACTGCAGCTCTTCAGCTGCTCTGCAGTGGCTCCTTCACCCTGATCTCACAAAAAGCTGTGCATGACCACGACTTCTGAACACCGCATTACATGATGGTGGCACGGAAAAGGGTTAAAATATGTGCTGTTGCCGTGGTAACAACCGGACTTAATCTTCTTCTGAGTTATAAATACAATTACTAAAGAACAGTCATTTGCAAAAATCAGCCTGTCAGTGCAGTGCCACACATTTATCTACATGAGGGATGGTTCAGTTTCTGAGGTGAAAAATGGTTCTATACAGTTCAGTGCCCCTAGAGAAAAACTGTAGTAGAAATCAAGTGTGAAAATAAATTTGGTTGGTCAATAAAGACAATGAAATAAGGTTCAATGAATAACAGAAATATAACACAGCCAGTAAAGTCGTGTGTCCACCACAAATAAAAACATCACCACTGAATGCTTTGGTGCCATTTGTCTTCACTGCCAACAATGGTTTGCCTGTATGTTTGATATGTGGCAACAAATTAGATTAAATTTCATTTAAATAATTTTCCACAAATAGAGGACCACTCAAATAGGCCTTTTATTGTCCTTTGATAAGAGTGTGTGTTATAACAGGTAAAAATAGAAAGCAAATATAAGAAATTTTCATTATTGCTGTTCTATATTCTCATAAATACAACATGCAGTCTAACTTTAGATGATGTGTTTTGTTTTGCAGCACCTTATAAATGGTATTTGGTGGAAGAGGAGGCAGAAAGGATCTTTTGATAGTAAAGGTTGCAGAGCCCTGTTTCCTAATTAGCTTTTGAATTCTTGATTTATGCCCAAAATGAGGAGTTGTGATGTCACAGTGACCTTTGACCATTGAAATCTAATCAGTCATTGGTGCAAAATTGAATGAAATTCCCTGTAGACGTCCCAGAGATATCATTTTAACAAGAATGGTCAGGATGGGCAGACACTCTAAAAGATAATACAAATAAAACCCACCAGAGAAAGGAGGATGGAAGCTGCTCTGAGGTCTGCTGGTAGGACACTACATACTGGATCTATGGACAGACATTCAGCAGCTACAGTAAAAATACCAGCCGACTGCTGATGACATCATCCACTTCCCATAGTGCATTTTGTGTGTTACTGTTATTTAAATGGCTCATTTAATGTCGGGCAACTGCACTGCGACGAATAAGAACAACCGGCATCCATGCTGTCTGCAGCTGCATTCAGGAGCAAGCAGGTTGTGGGGCTGTTGAGCTGTACAGCTCTTTACAGGGAGGTGGTTCACTGCTATGAAGGATGTTCACTCTCCTCACATCTCTGCTGAACACACTTATGGCTCTCAGCAGGTCTATCCTGTAGAATAAAGGACCACAGCAGCAACATGTCTGCCACCATCCACACAAAGAATCCTGGCATCTTATGCATTAAACAAAGCCTCCTGGAAAGGTTTATCCATCTGCACTCACTGATGCTTTACGTCATAAAGAGCTACCTGGAGTCACTGCTAACATAACCTGTCATAGTGTCACACAGTGTCCACAGACCCACTGACTGCCTCATCAACCACAAACCTCCAACAGCAGACACAGAGCCAATGGAAGAGGAATCAATATGTTGTAAAGAAATGCAAGATAACACAGCACAGTGTTCCTGGGATCAGTTCAAAAGATTTGATGAGTTTGTGGTGCTTGAAGTATCCAATAAAACAAGACATACTGTGAGGCAATATAAACTCATGCCACTGTGGAAAGTGTTGCACATCAAAGAGCAGGACTGCTTTATGATGACACTGGAGCGTATATGATGTTTGCATTAATATGCTGAAGCATGTTCATTTGTCAGGTTTGCTTACACATTCATGTGTGGTTATTATATCCCTCTTTTATCCTGGTTTCTCAACTGACTTTCCAGATATTATTGTCCACTCATAAAAGCAATAATAACATTTAACTACTGAGCCTTAAAATGTCCGTCTGGACTTTTTTGCTTATCCAGGAGACATGGAAATTACAATATCCTGCAATTATTTACAATTTATTGTACGTTATAAGAGTGTAACAACTGTTAAAAATGATGAAAAACACCAAACAGAATTTGATTTTATATTTTAGACAGTTTCATTTGGGAAAAAAAAAACAATGCAATTGAACACTGAATAACAGATTTTACATGTTAAAGTTTAAATTTGAAAAGTATGAAAATTATTTACAATACAATTTTGTGAGTCTTTGTCTCTAAATGTGCAAAAAATATCCATAAAATGGAAACTATACAGAGTTTTTTGCTAAAGGGAACAAAGAGGCTTCTTCACCAGCTTCCAGGAGAGACATGAGTGAATGAATTTACCACAACGACATCATGATGGCTGAAACCAGCGTCATCTCAGCTTTCAGAAACCATTACGTAATTACAGTAATTCAAAATGTGCTTGTGCGATATGTTGCTGGCAACACGTTAGCCATTCAAGGGTTGAACTACATTCAAAAGATATTGGTGTTATGGGAAATTACAGATAATTACCATCCTGGTTTCACCACAGCGGCATATTCAATCTGATCTCTTCAGCCAATCAGACAGCAAGACACAGGTTGAGTCATGAGGACGTCAACATTAACATCTATATTTACAGTGAAAGGACCGAATGATTTGTTTGATCACTACAGTGTGCTGAGGCACTTTAATTGGATAAAGCATGCAATGCTGTGCTAAATAATATATAATTCATTGATAAATCTTATTCATCAATCACATGATTGGAAACATTTTTTTTCTGTTGAAAGAAATCCTAAAACACAGTATTCAGAAATACTGAAATAAACAGCTCATAAAAACATCCCTATTCATGAGGCCAATATGTCAAAACACGCTGTCAAACACTGGCCAGAAACAAAGTAATTTGCACTAACTTTTGCACAGCAAATATACACCGTTTTCAACTTATTTTTATTTTTACAAGTCACATCCACATTACAAATAGTAAAAAAAATAACTGTGTTTAATTAACATTTCATTTGCAATTAAAAATATATTTTCTTTTTCACTCACTACATATTGTAAATATTTATTTCTATTATTATTATTATTTATTCTATTATTTCATTGCTTTCTTTTTTACTGTAACTTGCTTTATGCCGCTTTGGAGGGTGAATTTCCCCCAATGGGGGATGAATAAAAAACTATTCTATTCTAAACCAAAAGCATCAATGCAGCTTTACGTCACAGTCATCTCTTCCCTTAAATTAAGTAGAAATGCTGTAAAACACATTGTGTGGCCATATAGCAGTGAGCACAAACACTACCAAACTCATTAGCATCCAAAAGAAGCTGTACATCACCCACTCTAAATGAAATATGTGGATGCTTTCCACATGGATGCAGGTTTTTTTTTTGTCCATGCTGTCCACACCACACTACAGGGACACGCCTGCATCATAATTTAGTATGCAGTGCAGGACAAACAACACAGTACCATGTCAAAGAGAAAGAGAGAAAGCCATGATGTGCATAAACCTCAGAAACCAAAGTGGACATTATTAACTGTCCCTAGTCATTAGTTCTCTATGTGAGGACGATGATCCAGCTGTGAAACAAGCCTGGTGCACTGTGCACACTCACACTGAGAGTCTCATTCAGCAGGTCAGAGCAGCCCTGAGATGGCCACCGACCCCGAGGGACGTCTCTGAGATGAGAGGAAAAACCCAGCATGCTCCACACATGAATATATTACACACCATATGCACTGAGTTACATAAAAAAAAAATAAATCAACCGCAATGCAGTCCTGACAAACATCTGGCCAAGGAGACCTTGATGAAAAATTGGAGTGAAAAATCCAGAGTGGTATCAGCCAGTGATGTCACAAGCTAGCTAAAATTCACTTGTTTTCATCCTACCTCATCAAAGCCACTGTCCTCTTTCTTGAATGCTGCAAAAAAAGAAGAAAGGAAGACAGAATCAGACACTGGCTGTGTTGACATCTTTTGAAGACAGAACAAAATCAAAAACACTGAACAGAACACTGGAATTCAGTGAGCGGGTCGAGGTGTCGCTCAGTTTCTTCATCAGAGGGCAGAAATCAACACATTACTGACACTGTAGCCAAGCAGCAAAGTTAAGGTTTCTGGGTAAAAAGAAGAAGAACATGGAGACACAGGCAGCTGGAGGAAGCTCATCATACAGGGTGTGTGACAGGTGATGAGCTTTCAACACAGTGTTCACACCTGGCTAACAAGTGCTCACACTGTATGAAGCATTCAGCACAGGCTCTCCAGCTACAGATACACACACACACACACACACACCATAAACATTTCAATCAGTCATATAGTTTGGACACTACATATCCACTTATCTACATGTACAGTCTATTATTTATGACTATAAAACCTGTTTAGTGAGGTCACAGTGACCTTGACCTTTGACCACCAAGATGTCATCAGCTGATCTCTCTGAAACTAAATTTGAAACAGATGGACAGACAAACCAAAACAGGGTTCCCACATGTCCTGGAAAACCTGGAAAATGACTGACCAATATCCCAGTCATGGAAAACATGGAAAACAAGAAAAAAAGGTCAAAAATGGTTAAGTTATACCAAGATTATTTATCCTCCCCACGCCTTGTGAGTGAGGGTTAAAAGTTACTTTTAACCTGTTTGCACAAATAATTTTCCAGGACACTTGACCTTTTTTCTCATTGTCCATGCAATATCTGTACTGTATCAGAAGTGAAACATTTCGGGACACCCCTAATGAAAAGCTTTTTTCTGTCATCCACAATGACAATCCACTGTGTTGCATCATCATCCTTCATATTCATGAGGTGGGGGGGGATAACCCATTAAACTTTGATTTCTGAATCCCTCTCATAGCTCAAGTAGCTTCTGGAGAGCATTATTAATGGACAAATGATGATTTTTTGTCAGTCATCATCTCCTCATGATGACTGTATTGCAGATGGTGAAAGGACAGAGTGCTCTAGAGGCCACTTCCTGGTAAAATGACATGTTTTTTTAATGTCAGAGGGAGTGTTTGGAAGCACTGTCAGCCCCACAGAGAGGCGACCAGTGAGCTCCTCCTCAGAGACCCACTCCCTACAGACACTGCAGACAGCAGCAGAGCCACACTCAACACAGTGACTGACAGCTCCCATGTAGAGTTCAAGCACAGTGTTTAAACTTCAGTGTTTAAAAACTAGGGGTGTCCTGATACAACTTTTTCACTACACCATAATGATATCGATAGTGCAGCCTTGACAATTGAAGATATGATATCAATCTGACTGATCGTACAGACTATTATTACTTATTTTGCAATACTGAATGTAAGAACTAGCCTGGGCTCGCCCATACTTCCTGTGACGCTGCACAAAATTTTGCGACAGTCAGTCTGGCCAAGTTGCACCATCTCGTCAATTTCGGATTCCCCCAGGAATGGGACCAATGAAAATCAAACATTTCCAACGGCTCATTTGAGGTGTTGTTTAAAGCAATGACACACTAGTACTTCCGATCAAGCAGTTTTCGTCACTATGCATACATCAGAGGAAAGAGTGGTCTGATTGGTTGACGCTTCGTCCAGTAGCACGCAGAGGCATATGATAGATGCAGGCCACACTACGCTCACAGAGCTTTGTAGTCACGATAGTCAGGCTATGTTAGAACAGGTTTGATCAAGTGATGTTACTCAAACAGAGAACAACAGTCAAGAGAGTAAGTCTGAGAAAAACTGACCCATTTATTATTGATTAATGCATTGCATCAATTTAACCTTAAACATAGAATATTATATGATTGAATAAAATAAATGCAAAAATTTTAAAATTAGAAGACCCTGAAAAATAACCCCAATAAATCCTATACATATATATATATATACTATGTATATGTATATGTATATATATGTATATATACATATATATATATATATATATATATATATATATATATATATATATATATATATATAATAACCTCTCATTTAACTTAGAATAGAATTAAAAAAAAAAATCCTGCTGCTGTTTTTTGTGATGCTGCTTCAGATGTTGATGAGTTTGGTCATATTAAACTTCCTGGTTGTTTTCCACCACAGGAAACTGGTTCATGACCAGTTTTGCTCTTTTTCAGACTTTAACTAAAAATGCTGCCACAGGGTCGACATCACTGCTCCTCCTTCTACTTTGTTAGCATCTTAGCTCAGCTGTTCAGCAGTTCACTGGACTCTGCTGCTGGATAGAAGAGCTGGACTGGAGTCTGGAATAGACTGATGACATCACAGTGATGATGTCAGAGAGTTTAGATGCAGGCCGATATAATCTGATACAAGTATTTTTGCTGATATTGGACTGATATTTGATATCAATACCGGAGTGGGACACCGCTATTAATTAAAACAAATAACATTTTTTCTACATTCATATTTTAACCACAGGTATATATCACTCATGCTGAATGATTTTGAAAATTAAAAAAAAATTTCTGACCAATATTGTGATTTAAATTGTAAATATGTTCTATACTGTATATTAAACTGCAGGTCTATACTTGTGGTCGACAATGAAATATAAAGCATTATATACACTATCATGTTACTGAGGTCCTCATAGAATAAATGAGAGTCATCTAGACTAAGGTTTCTATGATATACACATTGCTGATGCAACTGCATTAGCAATGTGTATATCAATGACATTCAAAAATGTACTTTTATAATGATATATAATAAATGGCTACCGACACAGTTGAAAGCTTTGTATTGTAACCGCTAAGCTAATGCTAACGTTAGCTTCTTAAACTGACAACAAATGAGTTGGGTTTTCTGAGATTTTTATGATAAGCTTAATAATGTATGAATTTATGAACAGTGGATTCTCCATCCAGCTGCTGCTGAAGTTCCAAAAATTACCTTTTTGAAACCACAAAAATACAAAAATCTAAATTTATTGATGTCTTATTCTTTGTCTTTTTTGACAAAAACCATCTTTGACAAGTAGTACACACACAGACATGTTCACTGGAATTATAACAGCCCAAAATGTTGGGAATACACTGATTTAATAAGATGGATTAGCTGAACTTAGCTTTGCTTAGCTTAGCACTGGGACAGAAAGGGGAACAACAAATATCTCCCCATCAACATCATGCAGTACTTACATGTAACACAAGTACCTTACAAATATATAACACCTGTCCTGTTTGTCTCAAAGATGCTCCAGCATCATCTCTTTCACTTTAATTCAGACTCTTTCTTCCTCACTGAGTTCTCTACTCTTCATCATTTTGAACAGGAGTGAGGAATTTAAACTGAATTCACCTTTTTAGACCAAAATTTGATCCAGACCACTGGAATTCACTGAGAAGTCAGAAAAAAAACAACCACTACAACACTTTTTTCTGTTCAAGAAGGACAGCAAATAACTGCTATTTAACATCTCTATCAAACAATAATAATATGCTTTAATATTTTTTCTGCTTTTCTATAAAACAGTATATTTGAAAATTCCTGGGTTACAACAATAATTATATTTTAGCAGTAAATATGTCACTTTAATTAAAGCGCTTGCACATACTGCTGGATGACAGAAACATAAAAAATCGTCTGGTAATCTCAGTAATCCCGTTACTTGAGGGCAGTGGTGGTGAACACCTGACACTGGGTGGAGGGATGATACGTATTTGTGAAGCGCTGTGTTTCTTGGCATCACTTATCAGTCATAATGACGAGCTGTAGCTCATGCACGCTGAAGGAGGAGACGATGTCAAAACACGTGGAAGTTGATGCTGCTGAGCTGCTGTCAGAGCATTCTTTCCCACTGCCAGTAATCTTTATACTATATTTAACACCAGAGCACATACAGAAAATAACAGAGTCACTTTGTGAATGATAAGAAGCTCATAGTAGAAAAGGGGAAAAAAACCCCTGCCACTTCTGCCTTAAACGCCACAACAGCTCATTACTGCTGCTACAGCTTTTCACCGAGCATCTCTCACCTGAAAGAGTTTGGCTTTTGATCAAAGTTGTGGGGAAACATTAAGAAGAGAGACCTCTCGAACAAAGAAGGAGCTAAATTAGCATCAGAGACGTGCTGATGAATCCAGCTCCAGTAGTTTGCCCCAGTGTCTTACATCTGCACAATGGAGGTGAGTTTCTACTGAGCACAGAAGCTCTACACCACACACCAGCTAATTCATTTTACCAGCTTTTTTTTTCGGTAGGTACAACTGCATTTTTAGTTTTCTTGATTTTTTGAATGGAGTTCTTCATGGCCTGCTTTAATCTTCTTTAGTTGTTTGTCCAATCAGACTTACCATAGTGCATGCCACAGAGGACCACGTTAACACAGAAACAGCAGTAAATACAATAGAATTGAATTTAATGATATAATTTGGACACGTTTGGCGGTCGGATTAAAAAGCCCGTCGTTTGAATGTGATAACATTGTGTAGTGGGCAGTGAAATAACTGACTGCTGATTGAGATAAAGATGAGATTAAATAGATCCTGGAACATAGCCTGGTCTGGAGCAGGCTAGCTCCTCAGAATAAATCTCCATGGTAACGTATACCATAAGATATCCCCCTTCCTCTATCCTGCTTTTGTGCAACTGGATCACGGATAAATTGAGCCAGGATAACCAAGATAGCCCGGCTTAATCCCTTATCCTAGTTTTGTTCAACGGGCCTGAGTCAACACACATCTCAAGAATAAAACACTGATGACGCTTCATCTGTCCATCACTGGTTATAGGGTCTAATTTATTTATTTTATTCATTATTTGTTCTATTCAGTTATAGAACATTCTGATATTTGAGTTAAACTAGTGGTTATTTTGCACTGCTAAAATGTACATTTTTTTTATTGGATTTATTGAGGTTATTTTTTCAGGGTCTTCTGATTTACTTTATTCAATTGTAGAATATTCTGATGTTTAATGTTAGATTGATGTAATCCATTGGTTAATAATAAATGGGTCAGGATCTACTGCTGCTGACTATTGTTGCCCCGACACGTTGCCGCATCGATGCTGAATCATGCATGCCCCGCATCCCCAAATCCATTCCTGTTGACACCACTACTAAGTAATAAAAGTCTGTATGATTCAAGCTGATATCGGTATCAATATCGGTGTCGGCCAATATTCACGGCTGTAAAAAAAAGTTGGGACCCCTACAGGACAACACAGGAAGTCTTTCCTCCCTGCAGCCATCACACCTCAGGTTGAGAGAGGAACAGTAGAGACTCTCTCTCTCTCACTGGTTGTAATGTTAAATCTTCTTACACCATGCAGCACATGAACCTTAGTTAATAATGTTTTAATAGTGTTTCTTTCTGCCCTATAATGCTTCGGCACTATTCTGCACAATATGTATGTTTTATGATGTTTACACTTCCTCCTTTGGCTTGACTAAAGTTTCATCTTATCTTACCCAGATAAGCAGTTCTTCCTGCACCGCTCTACCCATATGGATTTTTTTTCTAATGAGATATAAATAAGTATAAGTGGTCGTAGTCTGAAAAAGTGTGTGGAAGAAGTCCTGACTCCAGTGGAGGTGGCCTGGTCCAGAACAGAGGAGCCTCAGGCTGAACAGAGGTGTCTTCTTCATGGACCTCCTGAGTGCACTCTGCGACAGGGGAGTGAACACGCCGGCTTAGTGCCGACATACCACTTATCACACATCCACATCCTGAAGCTGCAGCACACTCTGACCTGTAGCCTCCCTGCAGCTCCTCAGGACCAGCTGTGGGTTCACTGCATTGCTCAAGAGCTTCTCAACAGCAGAAATGCTCTATTCATTTACTTCCCTGTCCAACCTTCCAGCCAGGACTGCAGGAGAGCAATAATTATCTCTTTTAAGGGGAGGAGAGAAATTCATCCAAATGTATTTTTGACTTTCATCACTAATAACACTGTTTTGTGTTGTCTAGCTTTGTTAAGACACACATTTATAGTGTAGAAGCTCCTCTTTAATCCAGTAGCTTCACACTGGGATCAAGGCCAGCATGTCTGTTACTGATGGCACCAGAAGATTTGTTCAACATTTGAGATACACTCACCGGCCACTTTATTAGGTACACCTATTTAATTGCTTGTTAACACAAATAGCTTATCAGCCAATCACAGACAGCACCACAGTGCATTTTGGCACAGAGCCATGGTCAAGAGAACGAGCTGAAGTTCAAAACCTTAGTACCAACTGAGCATGCTTTAAACACTGCAGCCTATCTGAGTTCTGCTGCTGACCATGTCCATCCCTGTATGACCACAGTGGAGCATCTTGTGATGGCTACTTCCTGCAGGATAATGCTCCATGTCACAAAGCTCAAATCATCTCAAACTGGTTTCTAGAACATGACAAAGAGTTCACTGGACTCCAATGGCCCCCACAGTCACCAGATCTCAATCCAATAGAACCTTTGGGATGTGGAGGAACAGAGATTCTCATTATAGATACTATCATGTTAATATGGAGCAAAATCTGTGAGGAATGTTCCCAACACCTGGTTGAAAGTATGACACCAAGATTTAAGGCAGTTCTGAAGGAAAAAGGGGGTCCAACTGTTTACCTTTTTAGGTGTACCTACAGTAATAAAGTGAGTGTACTTTAGTACTTTAAACAGAAATGTATTAAAGGGGGTTACCATATAATACATATATAACATCATCCATCATGATGCTGAATGCCCCCCTCAGACCTGGACTCACAGATCAGAGGCAGGTAGAGCACTCTGCCCACTGAGGCTGGTTGGATCAACACTGTTCCAAGGACACAAACAATAAAAGTGACTCTTGACTGTGCTTTGCTGAAGCATCCACAGAGCAGGGCGAGAGCCGATCGATGCTCAGATGTGTTGATTTAGATGAGAGGAAAGACGGCCAATAGGAGATGAGCGCCAGCACAGCACAAAAGTCAATGCCAATCTTTGTGCTCCCACAACATCGACCAAACTCACTTCTACTCATTCCTCATCTTCTTGTCTAGACTCAACCCAGCGATTCATTCTCTACACACACACACTGCTTCAAAGGCAGCGAGGCTGTGTGTGTGTGTGTGTGTGTGTGTGTGTGTGTGTGTGAGAAGGAGAGAGAGAGAGAGAGGAAGATGAAATGAGAAATGATGAGCGCACCTTGACAACCAGTGATGTGACGGTGTATGTGTTTGTGTGTGTGTGTGTGTGTGATACCAGGCTCCTTCAGCAGCAAAGCTTTCATTACTGGATATTTATTATGTATGTTCAGAACGTTACTATGAACCAGAGGCAGGCTGATTCATTTATTTTATAACATATTAACCAAAGGGTGTTTGGTTAATAAATGAATCAACAACAATTTGGACAGCTTATTCACTTTTTAAGATGGTCAGACTGACCAAACTATCTGAGGTCAAGCAGACTCTGGAAAATGACTATTTAATTTAGACTATTTCCTGATATTTTAACCAGTTTATAATGTATTTACTATGCACAGACATAATAGAGTGATGTATAACATTAGTTTCAGACATATCACTGAGCAGCTGATGAATCCAGCTCTTGGACGGCATCACTCAGGACACAGTGTTTTTCACAACACCGAAATTGGAATTATGGAAATAATTGGCAGATTACTCAACGTACAAAAACATTATTATTTGCAGACCCTTATTTGATCTAATCTCAGACATGATATACATGATCTTAATCCCAATAATGCATTAAAATCAAACTTAAAAGGGACCTAGTGCTCATTTCCAGGTTCTTACTTATATTCAGTTTTTTTATTGGGAATGTGTTTACATGCCTTTAATTTGTAAGGGATCATCATTAATTTATATTTATCTTAAAACTGAATAATTGTTATGTTTATTAGCTTTTAAACCTCACATATATATTTCAGTATAAGCTCAAACATCCAGTACTGCTCAGCATATAGTGATGGATGATGAAACTGCAGTTCTGCAGGTAATATTTTAATAAAAATGATCTGTTTTTTTGTTTTGATTCATGCTTGAATGGAGGTAAATCAGTCAATAAAATGAAATCTCTATTAAATTTGGTGATGATGGATGGAAAGTGCAATATAGAAACATCACAGGTGTGTTTGAGGTCAGGTAGGAACAGTTTGGTCGACATGTTCATAGTTCAACAATATTTGTTTAAACCCTGTGGTTTATGACACACAGAGCTGAGTGTGTTCATTTATGAACAATAAATCACTGTAGTCGCTGTGCTTTATGTGGACTGTTCAGCCAGTGACTAAAGACTAAAGGAAAGTACAGCGGCTCTCACCGTCAGGCTGATGTGTAACAATGTGCAAGCAGCAAAATGACAAACAATGCTCTGTCCATAAAGTTTCACCACCTTTTATCAAATGATTGCTAGATAATTTCACTTTCTTTAAAAAAAAAGGCTCATATTTTCCCCACATGACATCAAATGCAAAACATCACATATGACACATTCCTGTCCAGTTTTTGTCTCCGCTTATCTGCCATATTGTGCTGATTTTTTTCTGTTTTTCACATAATCAGAGTTTTTGTATTCATACATATTCTTATTCACTTTATCATCTTTTGGGTTTTATCTTTGCATTGTATTTATATGTTCATATGTCATGCACCATGACACCAGTCTGAATGCCTTGTGTGTGCAAACTTACTTGGCAATAAATTTGTTTCAGATTCTGACAAAGCAGTTTGACTTGAGGCTGAGGACTTGAGCCCACATGTGATGCTGATTATTATGAGAAAAAGAACTGAGCCATCAGCCTCAAATTCAACTGAACAAATCCCATAATGTGTTTCTTCAAAGACACTTTGTAGCTTTTTTGCTGAGGATCTGGACCTGAAACATCTGGCAGCCTCTGAAGAGGAGCAGTGCTGGAGGCCGAGCTGATGCAGCTTTTCCATGGCTGCTGACCAGCTGAGAGGCTCTCCAGCAGGATCAGGATCAGTAACACGTACAGGATCAGTAACAGGATCAGTAACAGCAGTAACAGTAACAGTGCGCACTGCTGCACACATTGGGCACAAAGGGCTGGACCATTTCAAACCCGTCCCGTTACTCACCAATACTCCTGAAACTCTCCGACAAAGTTCTCCTCAACTTTTTCATCTTGCCGATCTTCTCCGGGGGCTGGGAGGCTGGCATCAGGTCGCACATTGTGGAGCTGGACAGCGGGCTGTGTGCGGGCTGAAGCAGGGAAGAGGACCGGAGGCTGCGGGGCTTCTGAGCCCAGCTGCAGCGCCTGGCAAACAGGAAACGGAGCCTCAGCGGCTCTCAGTTCTCTCTCATCAACTAGAAACTAGAAATGTCAAAAGCGATTTTCCTCCAGAACGCAACTACATTCCCAAAGAGGTAGTAAAAGTGTGTAGAAACAGAGGCATCCGAGCTGGAGAGCAGTGCGCAATCTGCTGCGCCTTTTTCTACGGGAGGTCGGTCCTGGAGGGGAGATCCAGCTCTGACTTCTCTCGGTCTTCTCTCACAGTCCCAGTCGCTCCCTGCTCCACCGCAATCTAGATGTCATTTTTGGGATTCTCGCTCTGGTTTCGGCCCCAGACCCCGCCCTGGATGAGAGGATTGGAGGGATCCAGTGGAGCAGAGGCGCGCCTGTTGGCTCCAGAGGCTGTCCTTCACAGAGGGAGCTCCGCCCTGTGAGGAGAGCAGGAGGAGGAACCTGAGGAACCAGCTCTGCTGCCCTCTGCAAGACCCCTTCAGTGTGTGCAGCTCCAGCTATCCCCCCTGACATCAAGAGCTGATCTTTTCATAAAAACACAATCTGGGTTTTGTTTTGATCCATGCTGGATTCACTTCATAGAGCACAGACACTAAAATCCACAGAAATCTCTGTTGAGTTTGGTGATGGACACAGACTGAGTTTTCGTCTTCCTCGTGCAGCTCCTGAACATATTTAGTTATTATAGTCATGCACATAACTGGCATCAGATGAAATCATAATTGTGACATATTTTATTTGATCATTAGTCCTATTAAGTATTTCTGCCTTCTCTGATATCAAAAACATTAATGAGAACATCCAGCAGCCCGTTTCTGACATTTAGTCATTCTTTTATAATAGCACATAGTCAGGATTATAAAGCTCTCAGATTAAAACGCTCCTGCTTCAATAATCTAAATCCAGCAGCATCCTCTGCCTCTGTCATGAGTCTGTGTGTCTCCACGGTGATCATGTCTGTCAGCAGCTGCATCACTAAACTGTATGGATACAGACTGTATAAGTCTGGTTCAACTGCTGCAGAGAGCAGCTCAGTCCAGACTAGAAGCATCTCTGGAAATCTCCCATGTTTTACTGTCTAATTGCTTTGACTGGAGCACGGTGCTAACTGAGACTAATGTGCAGCTTCATTAGTTTGAGTTGGTCCTTTCTTTATGATGCATAAAGCACACATTTCACAGAAACTGAGCCAGCACTGAGACATAGAAAAGAGACAGACCTATGAGGCTTGTATTAAAACACTGAGGTTATCAAAGAGTGGACGGGAGGTGCTGTAGAGCCTAAAGGTCAGCTACAGCCACTTTGAAACCTAGATTACATACTAGATTACAGGAAAAGGCTTTACACATACTGTATGATGAACTGAGGAAATAGTTTCTGTAACACTTAATCCACCAGTGTGTGCAAGCTCTTTAATCAAAATGATATCTTTAATGATAAAACACAATTATTGTTGTTATCCAGCAATTTTATGATTTTACTATTTTACAAAAATCGGAAAAATATCAAAGCACATTCTTATCATATTATGATTGAGATGTTAAATTCCAGTGATTCCATGTCATTCCTGAACAGAAAAAGTGCATTTTAATGGTTAAAAATGCTCAAATATGAATCCAGATGTGGGGTCTTTGTTAGCAGAGAGATCTGACCTGATGTTACCATGGCGCCCTTAGTCAGAGATGATGATCGATACCTTTGGAAGATAACTCAGCAGGATGCATGATGGGAGCAGAGCCTACAGTAGATGCTTGTGTGTCATGATGCAGTGTTGCACACGTTGGGATGTTTTTATGTTAACGAAAAGTGAAAATAATAATAACAAAACATTTGATTATTTGCCTGATGCTGACATCCAAAGCTTTAAACCACAAACTAAAACATCCTCACATAGACCATCTTTTATACTCTTTATAGGGCTGCAACATAGAATATGCTTTTAAGAAACAGTTTTATGTCCATAGAGTTGCTCCACTTTAGTTGCTCTTTAGAAAACAATATTTCAAAAAGGAATAACCACAAATCTTTCAAAACTCTCCAGATGCCCTGCAAAGACTCAGAACTACCATGAAACAAACAAGAAATGAATAAAACCTCATTGTTAAAAGAGAAGAAATTTATTGACGTGTCAGAACACATCTGGAGTACAATCATACTGTGGGATTTCACAAATCAACGCTCTATGTACAAAGTGCAAAGACTGATATGAAACTACCATATTTAAAAAGAGATAACACAGAATCAAATGACAGGAGAAGACAACATATCTCTGCAGGAAGTTTCAAAGCACAACACTGCATTTTCCTCTCTGCTTTGTTACTGTTAAAAAGTGTGAAAGGGTGATTTGACGGTGGACTGGATCACTGTGAACCAGCACACCCAAGGTGTTTGTCTCACTGTTTGTGGTTTGTGTGAAATGTGCATCAGTCCAGCTCAAACTCCGGCTGGCTCCACACGCTGCCGTCAGCGGCTTCACTCGTTCTCAAACTTGCTGTAGGGGTGGTCCGAGTCCACCATGAGACCTGGACAGAGGAGAGAGGAGACAAAAAGGAAAGCTCATGATGCTGTGCTGCTCTGCCTGCATCTTCTCCAGTCTGTAGACCATATCAGTCCACAGCAACACATTTCATTAAGTTAAGAGCAGACTCCACCATGGATATTCTTTTAATGCTACAAATCAGTGCCCGGCTGAAATGGTTCAATTCTTCTAATTTAATCTTTTCTTCAATCTGCCCTGTCTCCTGTTTTTTCTTATTCTTTCTCCATTTCCCAGAGTGGATTTTCACAATCCCCAAAGATCAGACCCAGGCATTAAAGGTAATGTAGTATTGCACTTGAAAGCCATTACAGGACTCGCAAACCAAACAACCAGCAAAGACCAAACAAAAAAAACCCTTTGAGATCAGCAGAGTGTGATATGTTTAAAGTTTCAGTAGGACTGAGCTTCATAAACACTGTAATGGGACTCTGTCCACCAGTGGCGTGCATGGAGTATTTGAAGGGCAGGGGCGAACACGAAAAAAGGGAACCTACAGTGCATTCTCACCACTGAAGAAGACACTTAAGCGCACATTTCTGACTCCCAAGAGGACACTTTAGTGTGTGTTTTTTCTGGCCAAGAGGTCACTTTAGTGCGTATTTTTTCTGGCCAAGAGGACACTTTAGTGCATGTTTGTTCTGGCCAAGAGGTCACTTTAGTGCGTGTTTTTTCCTCCGAAGAGGGCACTTTAGTGCATGTTTTTTCCTCCCAAGAGGGCACTTTAGTGCATGTTTGTTCTGGCCAAGAGGTCACTTTAGTGCGTTTTTTTCCTCCCAAGAGGGCACTTTAGTGCGTTTTTTCCTCCCAAGAGAGTACTTATGTGCATGTTTTTTCCTCCCAAGAGGGCACTTTAGTGCATGTTTTTGCCTCCCAAGAGGGCACTTTAGTGCGTGTTTTTTCCTCCCAAGAGGGCACTTTAGTGCGTGTTTTTGCCTCCCAAGAGGGCACTTTAGTGCGTGTTTTTGCCTCCCAAGAGGGCACTTTAGTGCATGTTTTTGCCTCCCAAGAGAGTACTTATGTGCGTTTTTTCCTCCCAAGAGGGCACTTTAGTGCGTGTTTTTTCCTCCCAAGAGGGCACTTTAGTGCATGTTTTTTCCTCCAAAGAGGGCACTTTAGTGCGTTTTTGCCTCCCAAGAGGGCACTTTAGTGCATGTTTTTTCCTCCCAAGAGGGCACTTTAGTGTGTGTTTTTGCCTCCCAAGAGGGCACTTGCTTCCCAATTGCACACCACTGCTGTTCAGAGCAACATCCTTCTTTTTCTGACCCAGAAAAAGTATGGGGGGAAAAAGGCACTAATACCAAGTCAGTTTTGTTAACAGGTAATACAGCAATATAGTCAAAAAAGAGTGTATCATCTATCGGGTATCCTTAACATGTAGCATTCTGCAAGAAAAAAGTTTTTTCAGACAGGAGGTTTTGTTCTTGGGCAATCAATATACAACAGCACAGTACTGTCCATGACAAGTCTGATGAGTTTCCCTATAACATCCTCCATGTGTCAATGCGCTTCTGATTACCTCAAGAAACTAGAATCACTGCATCACTATTGTACGCCACCACCAACCACACATTTTGCAGTTTACATGCATGTCTGTCCAAAATATCTTCACTTCATCATTTTATCTGAGGGGTGAACAAAAATATTGACCTGATGCTTTGAGGCACATTATGTGAATAACAAGTCAGTTAAATGTGAAGTGTGCATTCTGGCAGTGTTTCTACAGTGTCATGTCTGTATGGGAGAGGATGAATAAAAAAACTCATTATGAGCCAGACTGTTATTAGATGCAAACCTTCAGAACATGAGATGTTAGCAAGGACAGGCTCGACTACACGTCCTGTCATACTGTAGCAGCGTTTACATGAAAAACATCAGCATTTAAGGAAACACACACACACACTAGCTTACTGGGATCACTTCCAGTGATAGTGACATGAAACTATTTCTCATTTTGCTGAATAACTTCTTGGCTCTCCCTCAAGGAATGAGTCCGCCACCTTCAATGATCCTCAAAGTCCACTGAGAGGCAGCGTTAAAGGAGATAAATAAAACGACTTGGTGTTTTAGTCCCACAGAGGATGTGATGCAGCTCCCAGGATTGTGTTTTACAGCAGGGCGCAGTGAGTATGAGGGGAGAATCCCTGTGGAAGCAAACTAATGAGAGCAGGAGGCCAGAGGAGCACAGCGCACATCCACACCATCCATCACTCTGCCATGCTGTCCATACACAAAAACACAAAAACACACATGACCTGACAGCTCACTGTGGCACGCACGCACGCACGCACGCGCACACACACACACACACACACACACACACACACACACACACACACACACACTTCAATCAATAGGAAGTAATTCCTCCTCAAACATTGATATAGCTGCTGACTTTACAGTCTGTAGAGCCACAGTGAAGCTACTAGTACTGTAAACTACAAGTTTTGGCTCAAAAAACTGACATGGCCTCGACCTCTGACCTCAAGATATGTGAATGAAAATGGTTTCTATGGAAACACACAAGCCTCCTCTTTCTAGATATACCTGCTTTATGATGATCACACACAGTTTTTGCATGCATGCCATGCTGTATAACTGTGACATTTCCATCTATTCTAAATAATAATAATGTATCTGAATATCTCTGCATACTGGGGTCCCTAAACTGTCTTTGAAACACATCTGTTGATCCATGACATGAGTCCCACTGTTTTCATGTGTGATGATGTTAGCCACTTCATTGTAGTGAAACCTTTTGAAACTTGACCTCGCTGTATAAAATGAGAATATCACAGCTCTAAACTAGAGAGCTAGAGCAACAAAAAGAGGTTTTTCTAAGGTGCTCCTCAAGGTGTCAAGATTATTGACCATTTGAATCAATTCTCCAGTGGTACAAAATGTTTATGAGACAAAATAGAGCATCACAAGTGCCTATCATAATGTTCTAAGACCTTTTACACTCTCACAAATTATTTTTAATTAATCAACTTATTAATTCACGAGCTAGTAAAAATAAGCACGTTTATTTTCTTTGTTTTTGTAAATAACAGGGACTTAATTCCTGAGACATATTTTAGTCTATAAGTGTTATGGGACAATATTTCAACCCTGAAACTATGTGCAATATGCACTGCAGCCTGCAGAGTTCACATCACTACCTTGAATTCATATAGAAGAGACTAAAAGAGAGCACTGAATCAACGTCCTCTGTTCAGCTCTAACGACCCTTATTTCCTGCAGTGGTGTACCCATACACTTGTGCTTTTAAACAGTGGTGAACACCATATTGTTGGAGAGAGAGGATAAGTAATCGCGCACAGTTTATCATGCATTTGCTGACTATCACTTCATCTGCTTTGGCTCTATTCTGACAGCTGCACCAGGTCTGCAGCATGCAGTGTCTGTTGTAGGCTATGATGATAACAATAAATTTGATTTAAAGGCACCTTTATAGGCACTCACAGGCATCATACAAAACAGTAAAAGTACAATAAAAATATCCACAAAAACACACAATTTATTAAATGGCTATTAGAAGGCTCTGAAGCCAAGAGTGTTTGTTCAAAAACAGGCTTTTATCTGATTTTATGTGTTTCAGTGACCTGATGAATCCTGCTAAAGTGATGTGAGCAGACAGGGCTTAGAGTATACATGACCCAAATTGCCTTGCTTGAGGACACAAGGCATATACTGCTGAATAATGCATTGCTGGCGCAGAGTATGGAAATGAAAGTCAATGACAATGTCCGGGTAAATCGGAAACCGATTAAATGTGCATCTGACACAAAGCTGACATTAACAGAGGAGAGAGGCATCGTGCTGACTTACTAATCAACTCTAGTGCAGGGATGGGATGATCACATGGAGCACATATGATGAAACAACACACAACATACACACTTGTACGTACCATACTTCCTGCGGATCTCATCGTGCCTGGTCTTCCTCTCCATGTTCCTGTTGGAAAAAAAAGAGGAATCAGAATTATTTTCACAGCTCAGAAAAATGTCACTTTCAAACCCGTACTTTGGTTCACTTGGTCAGACCCAAGGGACAAACTGTAATGGCTCGTCTAAAGGTGCAACTAACCCTAATTTTCTAATTCAACCTATCAGTTGTTTACTTTATAAAATGTCAGAAAATGGTGAAAAATGTGAATCTGTGTTTCCAAAAGTCAAGGTGACATCCTCAAATGTCCCATTTTTATACATGTTCTGTTTACTGTCATAGACGAAAGAAAATATTCATCTATAAGAAGATTAAAAAACATATTCAAACCAATTAATCAATTATAAAAACTAGTTGACCACTAATACATTAATCAATTAAGTGTGTAGAGAGTAGCTCTAGTTGTGTTTCAGTTGTGGTCCATTTCTTCTTCACACTGACTTTCAACCAATGAATTAAAATAAGAACATAAAGTCATATATGGAGTAACAGCTAACAGTCATTAGAATTCATGTATGACAGAACATGCTGATGAGCATACATGTTACCATGGCAACCAGATCATCCTTGACAAACCTAGACATAACTTAAAAAGACCCTTTCTTGACAGGTGGTTAATCTGCCTGGAGCCAGTTTGAATGAAGCTTATTAGACCGTCACACAGACCATGATCACCATATCACCAGACCAACCTCTACATAACAACAGCAGAACAACTCAATCTGAAGACATAAATAGGCGGACATCAAGGAAGACATTTGACTGTCCCCAGAGATAAACATCTTTTGATTTTACTGAGCAAAATCAACCTTCTATAAGCAACTGTAGTATACAAAGCACAATGACCAGGGATGGACATTTATTACAAAAACGTCCATATGATGCATGGCCTCATATTACACTATCATCATCATCATCATCATCATATTGATGTACTGCAGTATCCAGCTCCACATTTACTGGATGATTTGTGCAAAACGTCAATATAATGCACAACAATAATGGAGGATGATAAACGCTGTGGGAAAATATATTTTTTTTCCAATATTTTACATGTCTGCACTCCTTATGCTGGCAGTGAAACACAAAGTGAGCAACAGGCTGGCTGTCAGGCCCTAACTCAGCCTTTCTGAGGAATAACAAAAGCCTGGGAGGAGGTGTTGAGCTCTGGACCTGCAGGGGCGTCACTTCACATCATCCCTGCACAAAGAGCTGATGTAAACCAGTCTGGGTTTTATTACCAGGTAATGATCTGTTAGCAATCAGGGTGGCTGAGCTCTGCTGACCATCTGCCACCCCTCCTGCACTCCCTCCACATAAACATGGCAGCATTCAACGAGTGGGAGGTGAAGAAAAAAAGAAGAAAATGGAAGTAGATCGAGGATAAAAAAGGATGAGATCTTTCCCAGCACTCACCTGTGATGTTACTGAACTTTATTTCCAGAACACAGTGAAGGTTCGGCTCACTGACATCCAGTTTTCATCAATATATTCAAATACTGTCGTCAAGCCCTTTCCCTGTCACTGGGTAACCACTAATCTGTGTCCATGTATCCCATGTCTGAATGAATGCTACTATAAATAAACTCGGAGCGCTCTGATGCTGAGGCTGTCATTCAGACAGCAAAGTGACAAGTCAAGGAGAAGATGGATAGAATTTGTTCTAAGCAAAGAAAAGAAAAACTAGACATTCTCTTTGGAACAATCAGTCAAACACTTCAGTCAAGAAGTTCATCATCAATATTAAGGGAAAATTTCTAGCACAAGCTAAAAACTTGTTTAAAAAGAAACAAGCAGTTCATGTTTCTGATAATATGTTTTCTATTCGACTGAAACTGATAACTCAGTTTGTCTCTGGCTTGTTACATGTCATCCATTCCAGCCTTTTTTGGTCTCCATAGGCAGGCATGAAAGAAAAGGCTCTACAAGAAATGACCTTCATTAGCTATTATACAGTAAGCTGCTCTCTCTCAAGACAAACTAAAGGGTAAAGTCAAGCTAAGAAGTCTGATTCATGCAGACTTCTAAAGCTAGAAAAGACCTCTTCCTCGAGGTGTTTTTAAAGAGTTCATAACTCAGAATTGAAAAGCTGGAAGAGCCAGTCTCTGGTAGAAAACTCCAGTGCAGCCTTGGATGATGATGATGATGATGATGATGATGATGATGATGAAGGCTCAGTGCTGCGAGCGGACTCTCTGGAGGCTAGGCAGCAGTGTCTAGAGGCACTCACTTTCCACGATGGGTCCCTTCCACTCTGAATGTCCTGTTCACAACATCATGAACTGCAGCTATGTAGGTCACTGCGCTAACTCTGACTTCACTGCAGGAAACCCTGACTACACTGTGTGGCACGTGAGAGAGACACTCATAAGTCAACTCACAGACAGAGCTGTGCAAGTGGTGATGATGATGGACCACAGTCATGGACTCTTTCTGCACGACTGACCAACACATCACTCAGCTGTCTTCTGAGGACGAATGCACTGGAAGCACAGGCACTGAATAGGAAGATGAGGCTGAAACATTTCTGGGGTGCAGGAGGGGGAAGGCCTCCAGGTCTGACTGCTGCATTCAGAGACTAACACACAGTTTCTTTGAGCACTCCACAGGATGTGGCCCGCTCTATTTATGAGCACATTACCAAAGAGCAGCTGCTCAGCCTTCACAATCCAATTGGTGTTTTTGGGATGCAAGTGGAGGAACGCTGAGCTCCTCCTCTGGGACATGGACTTGTTGAAGCCTCTCTCTCTCTCACACACACACACACACACACCAGTTGCTTGAATCCCAAACATACAACGAGTCCTTTTGTTGGGGACTTTTCCATTGCAGGAAATCCCATGTATGTCCTGCTAGGATACTGAGAGGCAAACTCCTAATGTGTTTGAAGAATAGTGTAATGTGATTTTGTTTTGTTAAATCATTAAATTTACTTTTTCACAACAAAAAATATCAAAGCACATTATTATTTTTTGATAGAGATGTTAAATTGCGGTTTTTTGCTGTCCTTCCTGAACAGAAAAAAAGTGTTTTAGTGGTTGTTTTTTTTCTGACTTCTCAGTGAATTCCAGGGTCTGCAACTTAATTCCTCACTCCTGTTCAAAATAGTGAAGAGTAGTGAAGAAAGAGTCCAGTTAAAGTGAAGGAGATGATGCTGGAGCATCTTTGAGGCTCTGATACATGTTATCGTAGATTGTGTACACATACTGGAAAAATAGCCTCTAATATAATATCAATATAAAAATCGCATAACACTCCCAGCCCTACATCTTTTAAATCCTGTAGTTTTGGCCTGAAGCTGAGGGGAGCACTGTCGCACTAGTCATGAAAATCAAACTTGAATATGCTGTCAAACATACAGCAGCTGTTATCTAAATATTATAAACGTTATAATTAATTAGCAGCAGCTTTAACACTTCAGCCTGGAGTGAAGCTCTTACCGTTCCTCAGCTCGCTGTTTCATGTCCTCTCTCCTCCTGATGAATCTCTCGTCATCTCTGTCAGGCCTTAAGACACAAGGAGGCATGAACACAGTTCAGAAGAACAGAACCAGACAAGAACAAAACACAAATTACACATCTACAACTTGTTGCAATTGCTTGAGGAATATTCTTTTCACAAAGCTCAACAACATAGAAGTTAAAGTGATTCAAATTCTCCAGAGTGCAGTTTACATTCAATTCATGATTTGCCTTTGCAGCTTGAGAGACAAGAAGTAAAGTGAGAGCTTTTGCTACACAAACACGTGTTGCCTGTGATAATGGAAATATCTAGTTTCATGGACGCTGGTTAATCAGGAGGTGAGAAAATAAAATTGTCTTTCAGAAATGTAACTACATGCATGCTTGGTGTGTGTGTGTGTGTGTGTGTGTGTGTGTGTGTGTGAGTGTGTGTGTGTGTGTGTGAGTGTGTGTGTGTGTGTTTCAGGCATGCCCTCCATCCCATTTCCTTTTGTCAGATGATAGACATGGACGGGACTCGTCCACCCACAGGACTGTCAGTGTGTGACGGGCAAGTCTGCAGTTGATTGACTGACTCTCCAGCACAATGACAGCACCACACACACACACACTAACATGATGAGGTTACATGAGAGACGGTGGTGAGAGACTGTCAGCCCTGATTCATGGGAGCTTCACTACCCTGAGTAGCTCCTTTTATCAGAGCACACACACACAGTTAACGTCACAGAGGGACAGAGCTTTGAGTCACAGACAGGCCTCGTATCATCATTAACACTTCAAACTGATGCTTTGTTTAAGGTCGTCTTTACACCAAGAGAACTACTATTAATCCTATCTTTATCATGTTTATCATGTGCAGTTTCTCTGTGTTGACTCCACTGTCCAGTCATGAGGTCTTTAATACAATCCAGTAGCATTAAAATGCTACTTTACCTTGATCGGCGCTTCTTGCAGCAGCAGCAATAGCAGCAGCAGACCACAATGCTGATGAGGAGGATTCCCGCCAGGACACCCAGGACAATGATCAGGGCTTCAAAGTTCACTGAGTCACACAACAAATCATTAATATTAACCTGAGGTCATAAATGAAACCTGGGATATTGTGGGTCCCTCTTTGCTTTGAATGACAATCTAAACTCCACTTGTTTGTAAATGGTGCCACCTGCTGACCTGATGGCATCACTACAGCTCACATTAGAGGCATCAGAAGACGCTTCACTTCCACTTCCAGGGAAAACATAACCAAGACATGAAATGAAACTAAACCACTCCAGCAGCAGTGTTTGCTGGTCACATATTAAAGACATTATCACAGCTTACCACAGTTAGACCAGCAAGGCATTGTGGGTCAGTTTTTCTCCTGAAATCCACTTATCAACACACGTATGAGCAGATGGATTTTTGAGTCTATTATTTTCTAGCTTTGTTACAGAATGCTGAACAGAATAAAAGGCTGTTACATGTATATTTTAGAATAATTCATTAAGTACTGTATACCTGCTAGGAGGACAGTGGGTTTGTATTTCACGCTCTGAATCCATTTCCTGCAGCTCGATGATGCTCTTCATCCCCTTGGACACTTTCTCACCGTATAATTCTGTATGTATTGACTGTTAACATATAGAGTGTCTGTGTGTGTTTTTCACAGTTGTTTCTCTGAGCACATGACATTTATTTCCTGTCTGTTCATCCTGAAGAAGGATCCCTCCTCTGTTGCTCTTCCTCAGGTTTCTACCATTTCTTTTTCACTGGTAAAGTTGATTTGAGGGTTGTTTGTAAAGGACAGTGTGTCATATCCTGTACAGATTGTAAAGTCCTCTGAGGATAATTTGTGATATTGGGATGTACAAATCTGTGATGAGGTGGAGACTTGTCCAGGGTGTACCCTGCCTTCCGCCCTAAGACAGCTGGGATAGACTCCAGCCCCCCTAAGACCATATGTGAGGATAAGCGGTAGAAAATGGATGGATGGATAGGATATACAAATAAAATTGACTTGACTTTTCAGTAACTTACCATAACTAATTTAGAGTACATTAAAGATATTACAATCATCTTCCCTCAAGTCTGGTAGTGTGAGTTTTATAGTCTGCTGCTATTACCACTGAGCCAATTACTATTATCTACTGCATCAGTGAGTGAAATAAGACGGAAATCACATTCTGTCTTATTTCCTGTAATTTTTTTTTTTTTTTTTACAAAATAACCTGACACACCTGTAAAAGCAAAATGCTACATGAATGCCTGATGTCACTCACAGAATCATAATGAAGCATTATTAACTCTATTTGTGTCTAGGTATGTGACACAATTTATGTGATCTGGCTGAACTTTGCCTAATGAGCTTTGGTGGAAATTTAAAAAAAATGTAGTTTACATTTCAACATGTTTTAGTTGCTTTAGTATGGTCACATATTAAAGCTTTGGCTGTTAATCCTTGCTGGATATGTTCCCTTTCTGGTTAGCTAGTCAGATATTAGGGGAGGTTCCTGTCCACCATTTGGTTGTATTTCTGTATCTGTTAAGCATGTTTTGGTGTGCACAGAGAGGCCATGGTTCCCTCTATAAAGCTGCACACAGCAAATCAACCACATGAGAGAGGAAGCAGGTAGAGCGCTGCAGAGATGAGCTACTGTTGCACTGTCGCCTCTGTGCAAAGAAGCAACATGAAGTGAGAGGAACAGAGAGTTCTGGCCGACTGCTCCCACACACCCAGGTATCTTTGCAAATCGTGCCCCTCAGCTAAAAGACTGCAGTGTTTGTCTAGGTGAAGCTTCCTGCAGCTATTTGCCTCTGAACTCTAATGAACCAGCATTTCAGAGCTGGATGGTTTACTGGCACATGGGCGTGTGGCAATAGTTAATTTTCTTTTTGCTTTTCTGTTCTTTCGTTGCACTGTTGTTATTTCTGATGTCATATTGTTGAATGTATTCCACACAGTTTCTGTTCGTCAATACTCTGAAGTAGTCTGAAGGTAACTAATGCTTACGTGCCGCTGTAACATGCAAAACAGAGACCACACAGGTTCTGTGTTGTTTGTGTGTGGTCTCTGTTTTGCATGTTACAGCGGCACGTAAGCATTAGTTACCTTCAGAGTACTTCCTCAATAACACCCCCCTCACATGCACCATCTACATTTCCCTGCAACTCAAAATCATGATAACTGGATCAGGTTACCATTTCACTACTTTATCCAACAGCTTCCTCCTCCAGTGTGATCCAATAAAACTTTTTTCACGTTTACTTTATACCTACTCCTACTCTCTCTCTACACCCTTTCACAACACCAGAGTTGACTGCAGTCTTGTAAAGTAACAAATGAAAGTGAAAAGGCAGACATAGTCACCATCTTTCACATTTGTAATATCAACTCACTCCAACACAGTCCCCATCGAGCCTCGGACAACTGGCACACTGATGGAGGAGGCAGCAACCAGCTCACTGGGTATTCAGTGCAGTTGTTGGTGGAGAAGCACCACAGACACTGTGAAGACAAAACACTAAAATTAACCCTCTGCACAAACAGCTCTTTTAAGATTTCAATAGAGCTGAAACTACTTGTTTATTTAATCTGCAACTGATGACTAATGAATCGTTCGACATGCTCTGGCTCCAACTTTTATTGAGAAGAATTTGCTTCACTGTAAACATTTGGATTTGGGACTGTTGGTCAGTCAAAACAAGCAATTTCAAGGTAGCAAATTGGGTTTCAGGAAATTCAGGCAGGCATTTACACCGAATTATGGGTCGATAAAATAATCAGGATATGAATCTATGATGAAAAAAAGCAATTCAAGATCAATAGGCTTGTTCCTCGATTGATTTCATTTAATTTCAGACTGGAAAGCCAACACACCAAACGCCATACAACAAATTGTTCATTATCATGTGAACAATCTCTGTACAAATAAATACTTCCTTTACTATCCATGATGAACACAGAGCAATAAATGAAAATGTAAAATAGATTAAAAATCTATAAAGTGATGAATAAAGGCAGCTTAGAAATAAAATAAAGGCAGTGTGTGAATAAATACTATATATATATATATATACACACATACATACATATACACACATATATGTATATATATGTGTGTATATGTATGTATGTGTGTATATATATATATATATATACATATATAATAAATAAATAATAAATAGTCCTATAGTGTAGTATCTCTATACAGTATAGAAGTAAAATTCAAACAAGCAGTATTTCCATAAAACATAAATTGAACTTTGATTTAAGTCACCCAGATTAAGAGATCTACCTTGGTACAATGTGATGGATTGATGATAGCAAGTAAAAACTTAAAACCTAACATTTAGTTTAAGTAGTTAATTGGTATCACTGCTTTACTGCCTTTAAGAGCCCAGTGCATTAAAGAGGATGGGCTGAGCTTGAGACAAACAAGGGACCATAAAAATTATCAGTTATGATAGCATGTTAGGGCAAAGGTCTGCTCCCAAACTGAGCTCTTGGCAACCTCACCTGGGCATGCGGGACACAGGTGTCACAGTTTTTGTAGGCAGAGCAGGCTGAAAAGAGAAAAACAGACTTGTAACTAGTTTAGCTGTTGAAATGAAAAGACATGTCAGTGCTAGCAGGTCAAACCACAGTCACAGTCAACAGTGACGTATTTAATAAAACACTATTTCACTAGTTAGCTCTAACCTAGTGACTTATGAAGCTTATGAAGGGGCATTAGGTTGTAAGGTTGTTATTACCAGGTGAACTGTTAGCTTTGTCAACTGTAAACATAACTGCACTACTTTTCAAACTGGTCAACTTACGAGTTGTTGGTGGTGGACTTGTCTGGCATTCCCCCAAGCTAACAAAGCTAATGCAGAGCACGACGGCAGCAAAAAACACCGAAGAGGTCCGTGTTTTTCTCTCGGTGGAGAAGGAAGACATGGTTGAAAACAAAAAGCAGCAGTGAAGCGTCTAAAAACAGTGTCTGCTTGTCTGGAGCAAAGCTTTCCTCCCCTCCACACTCCGTGAATCACCGGATAAACAAACAGTTGTTTCTGTTTTTGCTGAGATGTGCTGCTGCTGCTGCTGCTGTCACTTCCTGGTTGTCTAGGGTGAGCGCGTTTACTGCATCTTGGCAGCCCGGGCGGGAGGAGTTTATGCTTTTAACAAGGGATACAAATAACCGCCCTTCCGTTTGTCAGGCAGAAAGACAAAACCTAAATCTAAATGAGTCCACTAAAGTTTGGACATATTAATAACTGATAAGGTATCTCCTTAAAAGGGTGTTTTTGTAAATGTGTAATTTACAGGGAGAGGTGAACTCATAGTTCTCTCAATTGTTAGATAGATAGATAGATGCTTCACAAGAAATTCACAAAAAATTGTTGTCAGGGTTTACCACTTTGTATCTGTTATGGTGTCACACTGCGCCCAGGGTTTTAATGAAGACTGAATTGAAAAGCTTATTATGATCAGTAGGTGGCAGTGTGAAGTCACAGTTCTGACTACTTCCCTCTGTTCATTAGCCATTTGACACAATTTGTCATATTCTACTAGTTAATTTAAATGTGTGTATTTTACAGCACTAGGATAAAAGTACTGTTTTATTTTACACTTTCACATCTCATGTATTGGTGGTGTTGAAATGTAGACCTGATGAAAAATGTCTGTGATCCCATGCTTCAACATAGGGTGTGTTGCAAACAGCAAGCATCAAAAACAGATGACATGACATTCAGCTCAATAGTCAGTTTTAGTGAACAAATCCATATCTCACAGTGCATTCTGTGTTTAAATGTAAATCACATTGAAACAAGGAGTCCAGTTAACATAAACTGGTGTACTAGTCGCAACTGTGGAAATCTCACTGGTTACTTAAAAATGTAACAAAGAGGCAATTGCCTTAGCCAGACAGTTTTAGTGTTGGATTTTATTGGTAGTGTGCGGCTGCAGTTACCCCATGCTATACTTGTCATAGATTTAGACTCATTTGTAAATGAGTCATTTCCACTTAGGCTCCCCAAAATACCTATCACACTCAAAGACAATTTGTAACTGTCTGTAGAACCAAATTAAAATGTTAAATTACGATAGTTCTTTAGTCACACTTGGTCTCCTACTTTGGTCCAGACTAAAATATCACCCTCATCAGGTTGACATGGTTTGTTTTTTGTGAGGTCCTGACATGATTCTCATCAGTCCACTGTGAGTCCACACCACAGACTGTAAAAAGAATGGACGTAGCACCCGTGACGTCACCCATTGGTTTTGGGGAGTCCGTTTTGTGCTCCTATCATGGACATTTGAACTGCGCCATCTTGGATTTTAGTGGGCGTGTACTTTCCATATTTGGAGAAGAGGGGGTAACTTTACGGGTCAGCCGGCCGAGATCCCGCCCACTGAACTCAAGTTAACCGCGCTGAACTGAGCTAGCCTAAGGCTATTAAGCTAGGCTAGGCTAACAAGCAGCAGCAAAAACAGCTCATAATGCTGCTGCTGTGTTTTAAAAATCACCTTTTCACATTGAGAGGTTTTAGGTGGAGCTGCAGGGTTTGGTGGAGTTGTGGGGGAAATTCATTTGTATTATTAAACTGTGAAACAATCATTTAACATGTTATTTACCGCATTTCAACACTGCCTCCATCCACTAACATTATCCAGCACAGCAGCACACAAACAACAGCAGGCACTTTCTGACGGAGCATCTCTGTCCATGCAGCGTCTGACTTTTTAAACAGAACAATGATACGACATAAGGATGTATTCTTGCACTAAACAGACTCAACATGCTCTGGTCATCTATCTGTATCAGCAGGCACCATGAGTCAGCAATAAAGTTATTATAAGCCAGCGGCAAAATATGCCGATACATGCAGTGCCAACATCCAGGTAAAATCTATTTTATACAGTCTATGGGTAATATATTTACACACCAAAAAAAATGTAACGCAGGATCTTTGACAGTCAACAGCACCGCACCATCCATCCATTCATTATCTACCATTTATCCTCACATAGGGTCGTGGGGGGCCTAATCTCCATGCATGTTTTTGGATGGTGGGAGGAAGCCGGAGTACCAGAGAGAACCCACACAGACACGGGGAGAACATGCAAACTCCACACAGAAAGGCCTCGGGCCAGGAGTCGGATACCTTCTTGCTATGAGGCAACAGTGTTAACCACTACACCACCATGCCACCCACAACACACATTATTGCCAGAAAAAAACTCCATGAAACTACACGGCAAACAAACACGGACTGCAGTGCCTATTAACCGCTGGATGTAGCCATGGAACTCTGGGTGTAGCCTAGCCTAGCTCTGCCGATGCTTTAGCAAAGAGCTAACTGCCGGTAGCTCTCTGTGAACCTGTCACTCAACCTAACCACGGCCAAATTTATGCAAGAATTTTAAGCCAAAATAACACTAAAACGGTTGTGGTAAACCCCCCCCAAATCACACTGTGTTCACAGAGGTGGAAACTCAGGTATGTATGTCCCAGGCTGTAAATATTTTTTAGAGCTTTAAAGTTGGCTTTTTTAACATGGCAGTAAATGGAGAATTGCTCATTTCTGGAGCCAGCCCCCAAAGGCTGGACGGGAACTGCAGCTTTTTGAACGCTGAAGTGGTCCTCACTTGGAGAATACACAACTCCTCCCTTGGTCCACACAGACAGTCCACATGTCAGACCACCTCTCTTCTACTCTTCTTCTCAACCATTTTCAAAAAGGCCTACCAGCATCTCTTCTTCATGAGGACACTGAAGAAAGTCAGATTCTGGTGAACTTCAGACGGCAATTCTAATTTTGGAAAGTGAAGCCAATGTTAAGGAGCCAGCAGGGGGGCGACTGTTCTGGTTGTACAGAAGTCAGTGAGAAAATGATCCAACTTCTCCCTCAGTAAACATTGTAAACATGAGTTTATGGTCTCAGTCTCTAGATTCTAGTCTCCTTCACAACAGCATGATGTTCATTTAATAAATTATGATTCCATTTAGAGTCAAACAGACCATGAAGCAGGCATTACTTGGTCAGGGAGCTTTAAAAAAGCCTTCAAGTCCAGCCCAACATCTCTATAAGTATAGAGGATAGTCTGAAACTGCTCTGCATGGCAAGTTTGCAAAGAGAACTTCTACTATATGAGTTGATGCTATATAAATAAATTGAATTGAAATTGAAAATAGCCAGACTATAAGGAAGAGTGACCTTTAATTTCTATTCTCCATTATGTCTCACCTTTCGAAAGTCACTTTATTAAAAAAAATCATTAACACTTAATACACACAATTGTATGCAATTACACTGCTCGTCTTTCACCAGTCAACTCATAGAAGAATTGAAGATAATTAACTTTCTTTTTTTAGTATTTTTTTTAAATAATTATTTTTCTACTGTAAATGGTATTTAGCCTCCAACTTTCTTTTTTTTTTTAATCAACATGGGGGAACAGAATAAACATCTTGACACATTGACACCTCCAACAGAAAAACAGCATTCATATAAAGGTGTGTCTAACATTAACGAGGACCTTATTATTGTGAAAAACTCACTTTTCCAGTGGTCTTGTTCATTGGGGTATCTGGAGCACACAACAACATACAGTATTAACTGTGACACAAGACAGTCATTTGTGTGGCTTGTCTCAGTCAGAAAACACTGATTAGTCCACCAAGAATCATTCTACATTCGCTGCTTTCACACCATCGAGCCAGGCCAGGCCAGGGCCATTAGGGGGCTACCTCAGTGCTAATAGCCCTGGGCCACAAGCCCCATGCCCCAAAACGGTTTGTGTTCACACTGTCGGGCTACTAGCCCCTTCGGTTTATGTCGCCGTTTGCGAAAACAGGCCATTAGCACCAAGACGGCCCGGAGGTGGCCCACAGTTAGCACTTGGCCCTGCAGTGCGAAAGCACTTAGCGAATAAGAATATCCAAATCTCTTTTTTTCCATCAACACAATGCAGACATTTGACAGGGAGATTCAAAAGAAAACATCTATTATCAAATACGAAACAGACAGCAGTGAGTGGATGCAACACCCTCAACTCACAATATTCAGCACTTTGCATTGCCCTTATTTTTCATAAGCTGTGTAACATTTTAAACAATAGACCTGCAACGATCCATATTGTCAACCAACTGTTGATTTCTCACACCTATATTGCAGAAAATGCAGTTCCCAGCCTCCTAAATAAGGAGCTTTTTCTCCACTCCATATTCTGTCAAATTGAGCATCTTTGAGACATTTTAAAGATATCGCCTCAAACAGATGCTAATTGCAGCCCTATTATAACCCTTCCCAGGTGGGTGTATATGGTAGATATAGCAGGTGGCCGGACACTATGATGGGATGTTACAATAGACTACTCAAAACTAAAACGTACAAAATAAGTAATACAATGATGTACGACAAAGGTGGTCCATGATCCATTGCTCTAGTCAGGAGCCCCTCAAGAAACAGGCTGGTTTATACAAAAATAATCCTTTAGTTTAAAATCAACCCAATGTCCAGAGGTGGCTGTGTTGTCTGATTTTTGGCCCAGGAGGCATTCGATGGGACACACTGGAAAATGAACAGTAAAAAGTTCTGTCATTAACTTTTAACAGCATGACAGACCCACAGCAAGATTATCCTGGTATGCCTCACTGGTACCTGGATAGGTCTTGATGTTTAACGTCCATCTTTGATTGTCAAACGGGTAATATATGCTTTTTTCAGAAACCTGTGTTGTATGATCCTGAATCACTTACACTTTGAAGACGCCAGAGTTGACCTCCAAATCACATCCCATTGTTAGATACTATACCTCTTGACTGGGTTGCCTTCCTAAAAGTCTGATCTCACTTGGAGGAGCATGAGGCAGGCAGAGCTCTTCTCTTTCTTTACATTTATTATTTAAAACACACTATAAATGGGCATATGTTAAAAAGGAGAGTAATCCAAAAGGCCAAACTGGTCTTTAAACTGCTGGAATAGTAACATTTTATTGTTGAAATCAGTCTGACCAAGTTTTATTGCTTAAAGTGAAAGCTCTAGCTGAGAGTATGTGATCAGGGTGGGACAGAAAGTCCCTCAATGCTAAATGCTCCTGTGCAGCTGCTTCATAGCAGAGCATGAAATACTAATGATAATGTTGTCCAACTAGACTGCACTATAAGTGCTTCCTACAAACAGGGTGCCAGGATGTTATTGTCACAGTTGGTCACCCATCAAAACTGGATCCACCTGGTTTTGCTAACAGAGAGATTCAGGGGTTTAGATTTCCATCTTTAATAAAATAACAACAATAAATATAAGAAAAACAAAAAAACATGAAATTCAATTTCCAGGCTGTCATCTAATGCAATTATTCCTGCTGCCATTTTATGAATTGCACTAACTGGGGCTTCAAACACATCAGCCGACTCTCTGGAGGCTGAGGTCTAGAAAAACTGTCCAGTCCAGCTTCATTTGCATTACTTACTGAACCACAGAGTCTGGACTAATTCTTTTTAAAAGATTGATTCATTATTGCTGCATCACATTATTAAATACTCATCTCATCTCTAATTGCTGGAAGAATGTCTAAATCAAAGGGATTATCATTTTGCAGCCTATCAGTGCTTTCCTACTGTATGATTAAACTGAAGGATACTGTTACTACATAATGAATGTCTTTCGTCTTACAGCCCAACAGCAACATTTTTTTTTACAATAAGGAAGTATTTTCTTCACCTAATGCTACATTTTTGTCTTTCTTTTGGCTGTCATCGTGTGAAAAAAAATCTTATTTGACATCAGCCCTCAATATTTTATGTCTGTGAATTTCCACTGCGTCCTCTAATCGTTACCTTTCCATCTGAGGCTGTTCACTTGACTGCATGCTTCTATTTGATTTTCAGATCTGCTGCATGGGGTGAGAAAAGTTCAACTTCCACAAAGTTGATGTGACAGCTTCTCCAACAGCTGAGTCATGTCTTAATGGTTCCTAATCGCCCTTTATTGTCGCCTCCTCTGGCCTTTTTTCTCTCTCTGGCGCTCGTTTGAGAGGCTGATCGGTGGCTGTTAATGAGGGCTAATGGTCTGTCTGAATGACTGAGTGGATGTGGGAGCGGAGATCAGTTTGTCTGCTTGCTATCACCTTTCCACAAATGTCTGTCATTTTAAGGAAGACAGTAATTTATGACTGGATATTATATTGGAAATATAATTTAGACAAATATTAAAGATGGAATATGTTTGATAAGAGCATGTTTGCTATTTCAGAGGACAGATGTCTACAGTCATACACTACAGTGGGTAAATAGAGCAATGGGTTAGCCTCATGTGAAGCTAATTAGACAGCTAAACTGTGGCCAAAATCACTCCCTTGTTTGTTTAATGCTTTCAGCTGACAATTACTGTCACATGACTGTAATTTTTACATCTATAAAATGCAACATATTGCATTGTGGGCTTGTTAGCAAAAAGTAGAGCAGATGCTACGGACATTCATTTCACTGTTTGTAACATTTTTAAGGCCCTGTGCTGCATAAAATGTACATTTAGAATATGGATATGGGGAGTGATTTGGTTCATAGCCCTAGTCAGGTTGAAGCTGGGAACCACATGTTATCACCAAAGTCTAGTCAGTGAAAATATTATATGTATATTAATGGTTTCATTAGTGTATAATCTGCTCAAAATTAGAATTATAGTGTTTTCTTTAGCTTAAAAAGAGCCTTTCACTCTACATAGAGAACATAGGTCCTCTCTTCGTGTTTCTACAGGAGCCTAGAATGAACAAATCCTGCACAGATGCAGTATGATATCAGGGTTTTGCTACAAATACGAAAACAATGTCTTTTATGAAAATGTTAAAATGTATATTTTTCTTCATTACAAAATCATTTTCTGGCTTGCTGGAGACACAGCTGAAGACAATTTTGCATTTAACAGTTTTTATATCAGTTGTCAAGTGAAAACTGTCTTTGGAAAATATGATGCAGCTGGTTATGTTTAATTACATTTAATAATTATAATTATATCACAAATACAACAAGAGAAAATATTAATTTTAACTCATAATGTGGGAAATGTAACACCAGGGAAAGTGATATTAAACAGTATAATGGATAGTATCACCTTTAATTTTGAGATTCACAGTTTGCTCTTCATCTTGGAAATAACAGTGGCTGATCTGGAGCTTTCACCTACGTCACATGATCTTCATCTGCAGATGGGGCTGGCCCAGTTATCATGGAGGTGCAGATGCTAAAATTAGCTTGAACACGTTCAAACTGGGATTAATTGAATAATGAAACACACTCAGTTATCTTACTTCCATTAACTAAAGGATGTTTAAAGGGGACACATCATGCTCATGTTCACATTCATACATGCATTCTGAGTATCTACTAGAACATGTTTGCATATGTCACTGTTCATAAGACCCAGTTTTTCTCTGTCTGAATATTCCTCTTTTCATTCTCTACCTGAAGTGTTTGAAGCATTTCAGTACCTGTCTCTTTAAGAGCCCAGTTTGCTCTGACTTGCCAGCATTTTGAATCCATGGTCTGTCATGTATTCAACAGATTCTCCCAGTGTCTGTTTTTTTAGTTTTCTCTCATTTATTGTCTCTCACATCACTGTTGGAGTTGAGCTCCAGTGAGGTTGGATCTGGTGATTGAAGGCAACACTGTTTTAATACTCATCCAACCATTCAGTGATCATCTGCTGTCATTATGCTTTTCATACTGTATGTGTTACAGATTTTCCTTGACCTACCTATTCATACCAGTTTTTACAGAGCTGGTTGCTCATTTTGAACCTGCCATACCTCACTTTTTCCAAAAGATGGTGCTGGGGACCTGCAGAGAACTGTCAGCCTTCAGCAGTAATCAAACGGAGGCAGACAATGATCCAGTGGGAAGGGAAGAAAAGAGTGGGGATCAATTGAAGCATCTATTACTGTGAACTGAGAGTGTGTTCTGCTCTGACTTTGACCAGTGAATTGACCTTAATCTCAAAAAAAGATGCTGGTCTTTCTTTAGACATCCCTCTGATCCACCTGTAGAGTCCATTATCAGGCTGTTGAATACAGCCCATGGAACAAACCAGCATCCAATACCTTCATGTTCAGTTGGTGAAAGTACAAATCAAATACCACTGTTCTTGATTGATTACAACCTGGAGCTCAGGTAAAACACAGAGTTGTCCTGTGATAAAGCTGGAGTTTACAGATGATCTGATATCACCAAGTACTTAACAGTCCTGGACAAATGTCAAAGTTTTTACAGTTAGGGTAAGGATTAGGGTAAGTGCACACACTGCCTGTTCATGCAGTGTTCATGAGTTTACAGTAGTAGTTCATTTCATCTGTTCAAACTTGAAGTCATCCTGTGCTCTCTCTTTCAGCATGACATCTTGTTCCCTCACTCCCATGTCTGGCTTTAATTAATTCTCCTCATTACGTTCCTCAGCGGGGTGTCTACTGTCTTTCTAAAGTCTGTTTAACCAATTTCAATTGTGATTTTCTTTGAGTCAACAGACAGCTAACAGAATGGGCTTAAAGCGTGTAGCTCTCAGGAGCAGCAGGCACTCAGCACAGTGGGGAGAAAATAGGCAGGGTGCAAAACAAACATCTTAGAGTATGTGTGGCGAAAAAAAAAGAAAACTGGATTATTCTGGATCCAGAGCTTTCATTCAAGTTGAGGTAGTAGACAGGAACACCTGATGCATGTGTGAAGGAGGACTGGCTGGCTGTGTCCATGAGCCAATCTGAGTACCAGATAATGATCCAGCACACCGTTTCCAAAAGCTAGCATCCTCTCACCATATCATGGGAACTACTTACTGCACTGGAGGGCTTAACAGCATTCCCAGTGTCTCTGTGACCGTTATATACTGGATCCCACATCTTCCTGTGCTCAGCTCCATCAAAGCTTGCATTTCAAAACTACAATTACAGAAAGAAGCCCTAGGTATAAGTATCCTTTCCAACACTTAGCGTCATAAATCCATTGTGTGCAGATCACTTGTTGAGTTTTTGTTGAGTCAGACCAAGAAGAAGACCACATGTGCTGAGCTCATTTGTAGTCTTTCAGGTCTTGATCCCTGAATTTGGAGAGAGAAATAGAGGTTTGAAATGTAATTTTTGAAGTTGCTTCTGTAGTTCCTGCTTAGTGCCTGTTTCAGTTCAGTTTTCAAGACCTGTATGTCCAACATGATCTCATCCCTACTGGCTTGGGCAGAAGCCTTCTTTAGAGTGCCTTGAAGCTGGAGGTTAGCTCGTGGTTAGCACTGTGACCCCAGACCCCTGAGTTTTACCTATCCACCACCCTGACCCTGGGGACATGTCATGATGACATGGATGGATAATAATCGTTGATTCATAAACGTTCATTGCCCTTACAACATCTCACACACTCATGCCGGCACTCAGCATTCCAATAGCATGTTCATGTTGGATTTGTGTCAGTCGCGGCATCATTACAAAAGCACTTAGAGAAAAGATTTTTTCCATTTTATGCATGTCGGGTAGACAAACAAAAGTGCCGATCCCATTTTCATACACCAGTGCTCTAGTCATCTGGGTCGACTACACCTCCGTTAATCTGGCCATGGAATACGCCGTCACAACACACACTTATTGCATTTGGCACGTTACCATTCATGCACAACCTTTTGTCCAAAAAAGCATTTTCACATTGCTGCTGACAGTAACAACTAGAATTCACTTTATGAAACTTTTATCCTTTGGGATCGTGCTGCATGGACACGAAGGGGTGGGGATAATTTCTAAATCACATGAGTCCCCTGGTAATACCAGCCCTGCATGAATATGCCTGTATATGATAATTAGGATGGACTTCTTAGAGAGAGTTGTGTTGTTTGTGTGTGGTGCTAGCTTGTTGAGGTCAGTAAAAGCATGTTGGCTGATAGAGGAACAGCCTCAGACCTCCAGAGTCTGCAGCAGATTCCCAAGTCCACAGTCATCAGCATGCACACCACGTGACACCTCCCTCTCTCTCAATCTCTCTCCCCTTCCTCCTCCTCCTCCTCCTCTTCCCTTTCTCTCCTCCCTCCTCTCCTGCTGTGTGTCTCCCTCTTTCTACTGCTCCTCTGGCTCAGTGGTGTGTTTCCAAGAGATAAGACCCTTGCTCATTTCACACATGAGCAGAGTGGAGTTGGGTAAGGCTGTGTGTGTGTGCGCCTTCATTGTGTGTGTGTGTGTGTGTGTGTGTGTGTGTGTATACCTGTGTTTGTGTCTGCATGTGTGTGCGTATGAGTATGCTTATGTATGCGTTGAAGGTTAGAGAAAAAGAGAGCGAGTAGAGACTCTGACTCCAAGTTTTCTCCACTTGCTGCTTCTTTTCTTCAGCTTTTTGAGGCGTTGGTTCATCTCCTCAGAGCTGTCTGACAGAGGGTGAAAGTAACATTAATTTCACTGTTAAACTCTCAATTTTCACATCAGTACTTTTCTAAATATAGACCAAATCGTAGGCCAGCATTTTTGGTGGTGAAACATGCAAACATAACTTATCAAATATGTTGCTTTTGGGGTGTCCCTTCAGTTTTCCTGGAAGTTATGTGATGTAGCAAGGCTGAGCTCTGACCACAGAGGGCCGACTATCACTATCTGATGAAACAGAAAGCCCAACACGTATCTTATACAACATTTGGATATGACAGTTTAGTGTACATTTTTAGACCAACCCCACCTGCAAAAAAAAAACCAGTCTGGTCCAATAAGCTTGATCGGACCCAAGAGCGAGCAAGAACAACACAAGATGTGTTTTAAAGCTTTAGTGTGAAAGATTTGGTGGCGTCTATTGGTGTGGTTGCAGATTACCTTTCCAAGATTGTGGTGATGTGAGCTGCCAAGTGCAAAACCAACATAATACTGCTGCTACAATATAAAACAATATACTGTATGTAAAGCAATAATTTCTTTGCACATCATTTTCATTTACAATATGCAAACGCTGTTTCACCATGTACTTGTTTTATTTTATTATTATTTTATTTTTAATTGATTATATATTAATATATTGTGTTTATGAAAAGAGTGTCTCTTTCTCTTTTACTTTTTGTCCATTTCACATTACATAATACTTTAACGATGCTCTCTGGTGGATTATTTGTTTGCTGTATTATAGGAGAAGCTTTGACAGATTCAGAAAAGATGGTTAATCTAATTTTATCAGCATATTTGATCGTTAATTATGACTGAGTTGTTATTTTTCACTTAGTATTTGCTGTTGTGACACTGTGAATTTCCACGATTAATAAAGTTTAATAATAATGTTATGCTCAGCAAGCACACAGACTAACAATGCAGTTCTTTCATCTAAAAATAGATACAGTAATATGTATATGAGCATCAAACATGTTAGAGAACCACAATGAACTTCAGGTAATATAAAATGTGAAATAATTTGTCCTTTCTGGGCTACTGTAGTAGCATGGCAAATATAGTATGAATATTGTATTCCTATTTATTACATTACATATTGGATTCCCCAGAATTCTGGACCAATAACTATGAAAACTGCTCTGTGAGGCTGTGCTGTGGTCACAGGGGTGCTTTGAGCTGAACGCTAACTCATCGCTGATCATTTTATTGTTTCGAGTGAGCTGTTGGATGGGTTGCCATGACATTTGCCTGAGAAGTTTCTGCCTCCTCACAGGATGAAGATGTTCGTCCGATTTTTCATTTAGCACCATCTACAGGTCAAACTTGGCTCTGGCTAATGGTTAATAAAGACTGTGATACATTGTAGGATTGCTTTGAACTGGAGCTAGCAAACCTCTCTGGTTCACACAGCCTGTATCTCTGTTGGTAGAAATGAATCATTTTGAAGCCGGCATAGCCCAGGGCAGAGGTCCATCTTCATGCCTGCTGCACTGAAACCAAAGCGCAAACAGCTGCACCCAGGTTAAACTTGTGCAGTTATCTACAAGGCAAAGCAAATATGTGAACACAAGCAGTGTAAGGACAAGCACCATGTGCAAGCATGCGTGGAGAAATTATTTTTAAGATTCAGAATCAATCTCTTTGGGTATTTTTCTAAGCAGTTGCTGCCTTTAAATTGCAGTAAATTAAGGGAAAAAACAACATCTGTGTATTGTCATTTGTTTCCACTAAAGCCTTCAACACATCTTCCTCTTTTATCTATTCCATCAGGTCCCGTGTGATCAGAGTAATAGTGAAAAATGACTTACCTCACACTTAACCGGTCTCATCAGTGACAGGGATAGAGCACCTAAAGATGACACAAAAAGAGTTATCCATGCAAATACAAGCTAATGAGAGTGTGTTCCGTCTTCGTCTCTGCTCGGCTGTGTGAGGAGTGTTTGGCGGGAGGACAGGCGCTCACAGCACAGCTCACAGTCAAGGTGTCGCTGGTTTGAGAGCTTTCCTTGACCTGTGCACCAGTTTGCCGTCTCATTCTGGGTTTGCCTGTGTTACCCTCACTGTCACTGCTGGCAGACATGTTTTTATAACACCTGTCTTATGTGCTGGCAAATGGTATCTTCATTTATTTTTAACCTGTGCAGGTCAAGCATGTCTTATATAATACAGTATATTCTGCCATCCATCCTTGATTTTAAGTTAACTTTGAAAACACACTGACTATTCAATTCAATTCAGTTTCACTTGTACGGCCCAAGATAACAAAGAAACATTTGTCACATGGGGCTTTACAATCTGTACAGGTTCCTCTGTCCTTTACAAACGACCTCACATTGAATCAAATAACATTTTAACAGGGAAAAAACTGAGGAAACCTCAGGAAGAGCAACAGAGGAGGGATCTCAGAGCGGTACTTACTCCTCTCCACCATGCCAAAGAGATGAAGTCTGAGCAGCACGTCCTCTCCACCATGTCAAAGAGCTGGAGCACGAGCTGTGCAATCCCTTCTCCGCCACAAGTAGGAGATGCAGCATATTTATAAGCATAAATGGGCCTAGCTTAAATGTGGAGTTGGTGTCTGCCTCCTGCACATAAACTGATAGCTGAGGAGGTGAGGAGCTTGAATGTTGAAGCCTCTGGCTCCCATTTTACTTTTGCAGACGCTAAAAGTAAAATAACTAACTATTGACTATTACTTAATATATGTTAAGATTCGGGGCTTTAGCATCAGAAAATTAAAAAAAATAATTACGATCTTCTCCTCAAGGCTGTATTATCAATCATGGCAAAGTGAGGAACTGCCCCAGTTAATAAAACTACAGTGTGATACAGATCTACCTGCTCTCACCTCCAGTGCTCTGAAGCTCTGTGATCACAGCTGCCTGGCAAAGGTGGTGGTAGTGGCAACATGGACAACGTATACAATAACCTTATACTTTAGGTACATATGTAAGATATTACTACAGGCATTCCTGCCATCTTACATCACCATACAATTTTAAGCAAACGGTTCAACGACAGCCATCGTTAGATTCTGGTGTCTCTGGCAGCTGACCTGGTTAACCAGCCTTTTAGCTATGTTGCCAGGTTGGTTATAAAATATTCAAACATGATTCACCAGAAAATAATCTCAATATTGAAAAACTAAGACTAGACAAGCACTCAGAGAGCGCAGACCTCTGCCAAGGCAGCATCCTGCAAAACCACAACACCTAAGAGTGAATGTGTTGATTTTGTGTTGTGTTGCACCTTGAAACCCACATTTAACACTGTATTGACATTAACATCCATCCATCCATCCGTCCATTTTCTACCACTTATCCTCTCATAGGGTCATGGGGGGGCTGGAGTCTATCCCAGCTGTCTTAGGGTGAAAGGCAGGGTACACCCTGGACAAGTCTCCAGTTCATCACAGGACACATAGAGACAGACAACCACTCACACTCACATTCACACCTACGGTCAATTTAAATTAACCAATTAACCTAATCCCCATGCATGTTTTTGGATGGTGGGAGGAAGCCGGAGTACCAGAGAGAACCCACGCAGACATGAAGAGAACATTTAAACTCCACACAGAAAGGCCCCAGGCTGGGAATCAAACCCGGTACCTTCTTGCTGTGAGGCAACAGTGCTAACCACTACATCACGTTTGAATTTGAATAAAAAAACAAAACAAAATGCCAGTAAATCTCTGCCACTTCAAACTAATCCTGAAAATTTCATCAAAATCCATCCATAACTTTTTGAGTTATTTTGCAAACCTTCAAATAAATAAATAAACAAACCCTGGTGAAAACATAACCTCCTTGGGGGAGGTAAAATTGTCTGCACTATGGAAAAACAACTTGCTCACCAAATTATTTTTGCATTGTGTCTTAAGTGGAACATTTTGGATTTGACCGAATTACTTTTTAAGTAAACCACCTTAACTCAAATACCGTCAGTACAACAGGTGAAAAGTATTAGCTTAACTTCCCACCATAAATCAAGCAAGTACAATGGTAAAATTATTTATGATGATATTATAAAGTAGAAATATAGTAACATACTACATCACTCTGTATATAGTTAGAGACAGTGAAATATAGTCAGTCACACTATTGGGCATTGTGCAGATCTACATGTTCTCCCTCACACTGTAACTGATCTGGCCCACTCACTGGTTATTTTAAGATATGCTACAGCAGCACAGGACTAGATTATGTGTGAAGTTGCTTTGCTTCCACTTCAAGTCAACACAACAATAAAATAATCCATAAGGGAAGTTTACACTGAGGTGACCATCAGTGTAGAATTAGATAAGGAAACCTGTGCTAAAAGCAAACCTGAACTGAACCCAGGAGATGTGAAAACACACTGCAAGCTCAGTCCCAAAGGTTAATGCCTCCAGATAATGCAGTGCCGCCCAGAGTCTGAACCCTGAGCGTAGGTAACACAGAGGCTAGGCTTGGCAAACCCTATTTCCTAAAGCAGACATCAAGTCTGAAGCCAATTTGTATGCAACTTAAGCGCAATCCGAGCGTGAGCTTCAAACTTGAATGGCCCTCCCTAGTCGAAGCAGGTAGTCATCACTGGTGGGAGGACACCAGGGCTCACTGAGTGTCTCACACTTTCCTGACAAACACAAACTTCTATGGCTCAGGGCTGAAGTAGAATATAGCAATACAGTCTGGAGTTATATTAAGAAGCGCCACACTGAGACCCATCTCCTCCAAGCTATAGGGGGAAACATAGCACATATCAGTGCAATCATACACCCACAGTGAGTTATATTAAACATATGTGCTTAGTGTCATATAATATTTTCCAGCAGCTCTGTGCCAACTATTAATGCTACATCCAATATCAGCCTTCCAGTTGGTAATCATGCCACTCATTTAGAAATCCTGCAATGACTTGATAAAAGGCTCACTGAATAGTCTATATTAAAGGATCATCATATATTTTCATGTGGCATATTGGTCCTCATTTTCATGTTTTGTCAAAAAGAAAATCTGTTGAAAAGTATATGCGTAGTCATGTTAGGTGCATCTAGGTATCATGCTAGCTTTGTACTTGCTACCTCCGTTTGTAAAACCATAGACAAGGTGTGCGGTTTTCCAAATAAACATGGTATTTACAGGAATTATTTCAAAGACCTGTCTCTGAGCCTAGCACCATGGAATAGCCAATGTGGCTACACCATTTTCCAACTGATTTAGAGATTATCAGGATTCAAATTTGTCTTGTGTTATTAGTTTTTCCTTGTGACAGAGTTATTAAAGGAACATTATGTAGGATTGTGGCCAAAACTGGTACTTCAGTCACTTTCAAATTACTGTAGAGCAGTGTCTCCCCTCTCCCTCTCCCCTGACTAGAGGTTGCCAGCTCGGCTGCAGGATCCAACAGGAACAGAAAGTGTTACAGTGAATGAAAAGCAGCCACCTTGGGCATCACCATGGACACTTAGAAGGAGTGAAATGTGACGAAGGAGAGCTGTGGAGGGACGGGGTAAAGAGAGTGGACTTCATTATGTGCATTTCACAGAAAGCAGTGAAAGTGGACTTTATCACAACATATTTTGGATTCACAACGAGGTCTTTCAAGTTTCGTAACATTAGACATTATTTATCCGACACGTTCGTGGCTGCAGCTGTGGTAACGAGAGCAGAGCTGGCAACCTGGATGCTGACACACTACTGACTTGGTGATTGGGAGATAGGTGGAGAGTGGAGCATCAGACCAAAACACAACATGACAACATCAACATCAGTTGAGGGCTGCAACTTGGCTTTTTAAATGAGAATATCTTGGCTGGACTACTGTTGTCAGTGATATAAGTATTTCTTAATGTCTGGTGACATATCAGGGCCATTTTCTGATTAATTTAAATACATTTCTTACATATTGTACCTTTAAGGGTCCTGCCCTGGCTCTGCTGGCCATCACAAAAGGGAAACACACCATAATAAATGTTTAAGCAGAACAGAATTTCATTACTCAAACTGAACTAAATGTCACTGAAAGCAAGATGGATGAGGATAAATCAGGGTAACGTGCCAATTAAATAAAATCAAAGAATGTGCCAAATGAATAAGGAAGGTAGTTTGAATGTCAGTAGCAAGCTTAAAGAGGAGTGGTGTGTGTGTGTGTGTGTGTGTGTTGGAAGGTGAATCAGTCAACAAAGCCATCATAACTAGACCAACCACACCATGGGTCTGCAGAGAGAAGAGCTGCAGCTGGAGCATCACTCAGCTTGGAGCACACAGTCCAGGTGTTCCAGCTTATTCAACCAATGCCTGCAGGATCAGAATAAGAAACAAGTTTATTGCCAAGTAAGTTTGCACAAACAAGGAATTTAACGTGGTATCTTGGTGCATGAACAATGTAACATTTATATAACATATTATATAAATACAGTGCAGAGATAAAGTGACAAAGAGTAAATATGGGGTGATAAAAACAGAGATGAAAAGAGTGGAGAGGGAGGTAGCAGCAAAAACCACAGAACAGGTATCTGCAACCTTTCCTATCAAAAGAGCCATTTTGCCTCCTCTTCTACCAGTACATTTTTAAGGAGCCATAATACAGCTTGTAAAGGTTTATATATTGTTATACTGCATATACAAAAGTGTTGTTGTATTCATGAGAAGATAAAACAGCAATACTAAGACGAATAAGAAAACTGATGATTTCCCTTTCTATTTTTACCTTTGGAAAATGCCAAACTCACCAAGAATGTGTAGGTCTAATAAATTCAAATTAAAAAGAAGTATGCAGGGCTACTTGAGTGCTCCTCATATCAGTGGAAAACTAATAAAATGAAATGTAGACACCACTTTGTTGCTAATTTGTCACTACATCTCAAGCATCCAGGTAAACCATCGCTGGCAGTGAAGGCAAATTAATCTGTTACAATCAGGATGAAACTAAACTATTTTTTTTTTCTTTTTTGGATTTAACCAGTTAGTTTTTTGACCTGGAAACTCAAGATTAGCCTCCTGCAGGTAAAGGGCATATTTTAAATGACAAAATATAAAAACAAAAGTTATTATATTGTAAGATAATTGTGCAACAAAATTAATAAATAAATTGTATTTTCTTCAAAGCCAGAAAGAGCCAACTGATACAACAAAGGAAAAAAAACATTACTGTAAATCTGGTGGTAATATGTGGCTAAGTGACTAGAAGAGTAATTGTGTCAAATGCACACATTTGCTGTGTGTACAATAAGAGAGAAACATCTTTAATGTAGATGTAAATAATTCAAACCTGTAATTTCCTACTCTTTGTAAACGGGAGGGCTGAGCTCATTACAGTTCCCTCCCAGATAAGCTGTGGGCTGCTTGTTAAAATTACATGTTTTGAGGTCCATCTAACTCAGTGAGTGCACACATTAGTGATTGTACAGAACAGATCTCTAACTGTTGCCCTTTGGCTCCATTTTCACATTTACTCTGATACATTACAGAACAGCCAGTGCCAAGGAAATTAAGTTTTTATTCACTATATGGTGATGATGTCATTTTTTATATGAAAGCATCTGCCACCGGGATATTCTCAGTTTTTAGCCCTCTGTTTGAGATTTTGACCTCAATTTTCATTCAACGTGCCTTTGTAAATCACAAGGTCATGCTTTTCCCTGTGAGAATGTCCTCAGTATTCATCACTGAATCATCACCATTAACAGCACCAATAAGGGGCTGCAAGGATGTAATTAGAGTGGCAGAATATGAGTTATGGACTCACAAATCATGTTGGTGGGCAGGCAATAGTGCATACCAGTGAAGTGCCAACAAACAAAGGTCTAATTACCCACCAATTACCTGGTTAATAGTGCTTTTCCAGGGCCAGTCTGTTGACCCGTCACTGAGATGATGCTAACCATAATGGATCTGTTCATCCAAGAAGGGATTCTCACCACGGAGGACAGCCAGAATAAAACCAATCCAGGTCAATGTGATGCCTTTTGTCTTGAGTTGCAAACCATACAAACCACCAAAGATATAGTATATTACATGACATAAATGTACCCATTAAATTCAGCAGTAAGCATATATTATTATTTTTCACTACATTTGTTTGACATAACTATTAGCTACAACACAGATTTACAACATGTTAGTTAGTTATAGTTTATTTCAGTCATATACACTTCAAAGCAGCAACATTTTGACTGAAAAGGGCTCAGGCCATATATATCCATCCATCCATTATCTACCGCTTATCCTCATAGGGTCGCGGGGGGGCTGGAGCCTATCCCAGCTGTCTTAGGGCGGAAGGCAGGGTACACCCTGGACAAGTTGCCACCTCATCGCAGGACACATAGAGACAGACAACCACTCACACTCACATTCACACCTACGGTCAATTTAAATTAGCCAATTAATCTAATCCCCATGCATGTTTTTGGATGGTGGGAGGAAGCCGGAGTACCTGGAGAGAACCCACACAGACACAGGGAGAACATGCAAACTCCACACAGAAAGGCCCCGGGCTTCGAACCCGGTACCTTCTTGCTGTGAGGCGACAGTGCTAACCACTACACCACCATGCCGCCCGGCCATATATATATATATATATATATATATATATATATATATATATATATATATATATATATATATGTATGTATGTATATATGTATGTATACATACATATATGTATATATGTATGTATACATGCTTTTATACAGCCATAACTCCTAAATATAAATGCACATAATGATTTTTTGAACATAACAAAGAAGTACATTGCTTAATTTTGAGATCAGCACTATTCCATAACTGAACTCCTATAAAAGAAATACAGCACATCTTCTTTTAACTTCTTTTTTAACTTTTGGGAACACAAATTTGCTGACATCTCTCAGCTCATATTTACCGTCAGACACAATGAAAAAAATATATACACACTGTCTGGTAGTGTTTTATTTTTTGCTTTAAACATGATTTGAATTGTTTTATGATAAACCAAGTCTCTAAACTTCCTAACATGATAATTTAAAATTAATGGGTTAGTGTGATCATAATATCTGGCTGGCTCATTTTTGTTGTATTTCATCAGTTTTGGTTTTAAAAGTAGATCCTCATAATTCCACATAGTACGTTCAATAAGGAAGTATCAGTGAACACTAAATTAAATATAAACTTTTGTGATTTAACACGTCTTTGGTTTTGTGCATGATTGCAACTGATTTTGAGAATTCTTCCAGTTAAGTTTATGATCGATCACAACACCAAGGAATTTGGTTTCTCAAACCCTTCCCATTTCAATATCGGAGAATTTTTTTAATTTAATATTATTTCCTGATTGTCTTCCAAATACCATACATGTAGTTTTCTTCCTATTAAGAGATAATTTATTGGTGTCAAACCAAGTTTGAGCACTCCAAGTTCTTATTCAACAGTATGCAGAAGTTCTTCTCGATTTCCCACGGAGGAGAACAAATTTGTGTTGTCAGCAAACATGATACATTTTAACTGATAGAAATATAACAAATGTCATTAATAAAAAGAACAAACAGTTTGGGGCCAAAGATGGAGCCCTGAGGCAGTCCGCAGGTGACCGGTTTAAATTCATTGTCTATTTTTTTTTTTTTTTTGAACATATTGCTTTCTGTTTTCCAAATAACTTTTCAGCCAGGCATGAACTGTCCCTTGAAATCCATAGTGTTCCATTTTTTCCAGTAAATAGTTATGATTAACAATATCGAAAGCTTTACTTAAGTTTATGAAGACACAGTACCTACTGTATAAAGATTGTTGTTGATAGCATCAACTATTTCTTCAGCCATTGTCGTCACTACATATGTAGGCGTTCTTTCTGAATCCATGTTATTGTTCATTTAGTAGGGTGGACATAAAATAGTTTTTTCAGCATTAAAGCATGTAAACATGTTCCAGTAGAAACCAGTAGTATACTGTAAGTATGGAAATGGGACTGAGCATGAAATGTCCACTTTGATTCATTCTTACAGCCAAACCAGCACACTATTAAAGCGCATTAACAATAATACCCCAATGACATTGTGTTAGTTAACACTGGAGCTTCTTTAATTTAACACATACAGTAAAGTTAGAAAGGAGTGAGGCCAGGAGCACCAGAGGAAGTGGAGTGTTGATACCTCACCATGGATGCTTTCCATTCTGCTAATGAGGCTTCCTCCTGTTCTTGCCACCCCGTTCATCGGCCCGTGACCCAGAAACTGATTGAGGTCGGTCATCATCAAAGCACCTTGGAGGAGATGACAGCAACACCCCTCACACCTGAATTTGTTTATGACTGACTGGAAATAGTTTGAATATTATTGCATGACTTACATGTAATACTGTAGACAATACCAGAGAGAACAGGAGAGGCAGTGCCAATAGCAACTTTAAACGTTTTCAACAAATAAACCTTTGTAGAATTTGGGTGGCACGGTGGTGTAGTGGTTAGCACTGTCGCCTCACAGCAAGAAGGTACCAGGTTTGAATCCCGGCCCAGACCCTTTCTGTGTGGAGTTTGCATGATCTCCTCATGTCTGTGTCGGTTCTCTCCGGGTACTCCGGCTTCCTCCCACCATCCAAAAACATGCATGGGGATTAGGTTAATTGGTTAATTTAAATTGACCGTAGGTGTGAGTGTGAGTGGTTGTCTGTCTCTATGTGTCCTGTGATGAACTGGACACTTGTCCAGGGTGTACCCTGCCTTTCACCCTAAGACAGCTGGAATAGGCTCCAGCCCCCCACGACACTATGACGTTAAGCGGTAGATAATGGATGGATGGACGGATGGATGGATTTGTAGAATTTGAACCAAGAAAACACTTTGCCTTAAGGCTTTTCTGCTCTTCTTCACAGTCATGCTTAGCATTATAATATCAGATTTACTACTGTATACTTGTGGTCTTTAGAGTCCAGTTACACTGTAGATTTTTATTTAGAAAATGTATAGCTGTCTTACATCCATTCAATCAATTTCTCTGACACCCTGATGCCCTAATATAGCTATTATCAGTGACAGTAATAATCAATAATCAGTGATAATAGAAGTTCAAAACTGTAATCAACTACTACATTATCAATGTGCAACTCATCCTCTTTGAATTAGGTTTTTTTAATTATTTTCTCTCTATTTTTCTTTGTATTTCATCTGTTTGTGCCAGTGCTTTTGCCTTGTGTGTCTCTTATCACTGTGAATATAGGTAACCTCAATGACCTTTTCAAGCTAAATTTTTGTGATGTGCGGTGTTTAACTTTTTTATCCCCACATTTGACAGCTGACATGCTGTGGCCTGTCTGCTAGTTGTGTTTGTGTCAGTCACTCACTCTACAAACAGATTTCAGTTCAACCATAGTGATCATTCTTATCTAAACCTAACTATAGTGGTTTTATAGCATTGCAAACAATCCTTGATCTTTTTTTCTAATGTTGAAGGCATATTCTGGTATTTTACACTTTAAGCCCTCTTTCTAGGGTGATTAGGATACAGAAGAGTTTTTGACACCGAAATTTTGAAGATTGTTCTTGTCTCGGGTGTTTGGCTCGTTTAGAAATTGGCAGTGCCAGCTAGCAATGGGCCACTATGGGCCAATGCGAATCTGTCCAAAAAGACCCCTAAATGTTCGTTTTAAAAAATATGCAATTTACCGAGTGGTTCCTGATGTTCCATAGCAAATATTGAAGCAAAATACAGCTTCTGTCATGTTTAATTCGGCATTTTGTAAATCCCATTGATTTCTGGAGGAAGACTGCACCTCTTGATTATTTTTTAGAAGAAGAAGAGGAAGTAGTACCGCTCAGTTCTACTGGAGACACTGTGCTTTCTCCCTTCCGATTTGCTATTATACTGGAAAAAAAATATTTCAGAGACTGACAATGGAACATGAAAGGTGGATTCTTAAGGAAGACCTCCTCGATTTTGAGTTTGATGTATGTTGTTTTGGACATAGCAGTCCATAGCTAGCTGGCACAGCTGATTTTTAAATGAGCCAAATACCTGAGACAGGGCCAATCTTCAAAATTTCGGTGTCAACTACTCTTTTGTATTAATCAACCTAGAAAGAGGGCTCAAAGTGTAAAATACCGGAATATGCCTTTTAAAAGTGCTTTTTGCTGCCTAAACCCAACCAATCGTATCACAGCAGTAAATCACACCATGTGGCATTGTTTCTGCAAGTGCGATACTGATATGTAATATATTTAAGGGTCAAAAATGTTGCCATTCAAGCCCACAGATATCCAGCATGGACATCAAGAAGAAAAGGAAGGCTATGGATAGAGGGCTGCAGGGTCTTTGTACAAACAACCTTTATTTTGAAGTCATCTGTTACTTTGTGGCTGTGTTTGTGTCCTCACTGTTGACAAGAAATGTAAGTTAGTGGTTAGCCCACAAAAATGTTAAAAAGAGAGACTGATAGAGAATTTAGTTTTTAACAAAACATTAACTTGTAAATATTTATTTACTGAAGTCAAAGGTAAAACCATGTGCTTTGTTTGTGCGGTACATGTCGCTGTTACCAGACTAAACCCTGTTACCTTTATGTATAATGTTAATCTAATGTTGGTCTTTGAAATAGTACACAAACAGGCTCCTATTCAGAACTCTTTCTGTCCTATATTTTCATAGCCTATTGAAAACACACACATATATTGCCTCTTATAAAGAAATTAAATTGACATTGAGCAGAGTTCAGTTAGTTGGTCCAGGCCTCTACATCAGTTTCTCGTGGGGCCCCTTGGGGAAATGAATTGCCCACCCTTGCTTTAAACCGTGTCTGCAATGCACTCCAAACAGACCATTCCCTAACAGAGTTTAATTACATATGTTACAAACACTAACGCATTATGCCATCGTAACATTTTGTCATCACAGCCCCTCACCACCAATCATGTCGCTGCCACCGTCTCCCTACCAATGACCGAGCAGCACATGCAGGCCTGATCCCGCCCCTGGGCTGGTCCCTGTGGCCACAGGAAAAACTCACTGCTTATTAATTTGTTTTTTTAATTGAATTTCTCCCACTATTTCTCCGCTTAGTTAATCCCCGCGCTGGCCTGTGGGCAGATGATTGGTGTGTAATTACCAGCTGCTGGCAGTGGGCTTTCTCTGGGCTTTTCACGGCTCTGCACCTCCTCCCCTCCTCTGCTCCTCTTACGTATCTTCTCCCTCCTATCTCTTCCCAGTGTTCTCGCTCTCTCCACATATCGGAGGAAATATCACACGCTGGAGGGAATTTAAAGAGCGGGAGTAATGCGGAGAAAATAAAAAGAACCACACTCTATTTTTCTTTTCAGGATCAAGAAAAAAAGGAATGGGGCCCTTTTCCCATTTTTAATCATTTTCTGCTCTGGTCTATCGAGCGTGGCATCAGTCAGAGCATGGGTCGAGTTAAGCCTCTCCATTCTTTGAGGACACATGTTAATAAAACAAGCAGCAGATAACAGTAATTACCTCTCAGTGGCTTCTGCTCCTCACTGGGGACACACTGTGAGACCGAGGTCTGCCTACTCCTCCAGTCTGCACGTCCAAAAGATTAATTCAGGTTTTAATTAGAGCACACTCCGAGTGATACACCAAATGCAGCCTTCCCGCCATCCTCTGCTTCCCTGCCTCTCTGTCTTCGCCTTATTAGCATAAGTAATTAGAGATTCCTATTCGCCTGCATGGTATTGCAGTTTAAATTGAACGTGTTGATCTCTTTTGATTCTTCTGTAGTTTGAGGCTGCCTGTCTTGTACAATTAAGATAAGGTGCAGGGTGGGTGGTTTATGGTGGGGGGCTGGATGCCTGCAACCCCGCTCTTGAAGCGTTATCTCTATTTTGTTGTAAACTCTCCAGAGCTCTGTGAAGATTTAAGAGGTGAGGAGTGGAGCTTATGCATGCTGAAGCTTGAGGGCCAGTCGCCTCACTGCAAGATGAATGTTCACGAGACTCCGGGTTTGTGTCGTTGTATTGATTTCACCTCAGCCCAAATCTATGACAAAAACAAGGAAAGATCTGCACCAGGCTAATCTGAAAAGATGTCTTTGAGTGAAAGCAGATATACAAACATCAGCTCATTGTGTAAAACTACTATATGAAGTGTCCCAGTCCAACAGCATTACCATCATTTTGAGAGCACACATTAGAGCACGCACACTTTCCCCACATTTTTAAGTGAAAATGGATTCAAATAATGAAATGATAATACAGAAGGATGACGCTGAGGCTAATTAAGCAGCATGTGACGTGAAGTCCACTCAGACAGAGCAGCTGTTCCCAGCCCTGTCTTTCTACATAGATTTTGATTTTTTTTCTCATTGCTGCCATATAATGCTCATTGCTTCATCATTTGTGTTACTACAGCAATTTAAACTTGGGAGATTAGCTGTTTTAGCTGCTTTGCATCGTATAGCAGTAACTCATCAAACCTTTCCAACAATCACCAACTCTGCTTTGGTCACAACAAACACTTATTATGTGAAGAATTATTCAATCTGTTGGTCAGGTCCTCATGTTACCTTTACCTGTCTAATGCATTGACAAAACAACATTTTTAACATTAACATTTATTTTTCTAACAATATTGCTGATTAATTTCAGTTGACCTACTTTCATTTTATCAACAGCATAACAACAAAACTTGCTTTCACCCAGGAGTTGCATTTTCACGTTACAGTCAGCTGTTGTGTCCAGTCTACGCTCAACCATTCAGTTTTTTTCCTAAACCTAACCATGTTTTTCTGGCAAAAGAAAAGTGACAGTGAGGGGTGTGACAAAGCAGGTTTTGTATGGGCATGAACAGAAATGCATTGATATCCAAGTCTTTCCTCATGTTTAAAAAGTTAGGTGCATTTCTCCTTTCTAGCAGAAATGTGATTTTTTTTAAGGCAGGCATCCCTGCGAACTACAGGCTGTTACTGAAATAATGACTGTATTCTGAATATTGTCAATGCTTACAGTCACTTGACTTGTGCTAAATGTCCATGTCAAGGCTATATCCTGTCTCTTCTATTATTTTCCTGTTTCCCTTATATGTGATATATGTCTTTATGTGTAAGCCTGACACCTGCCTGGAGAGAAAATGCAGAAGTGGTTGGAGTTGACGGTGAGTAAATTCGACTGTATCCCATGTGTGCAACTGAATGAGTTTTCAAAAACAGACAAAGGAAGAACAAGGGAGAGATCAGCTGTGAAGTAATGAGCGGTTGTTGTGAATCTCGCGAGAGTGTGGAGCAGTCTCACATGCAGAGCTGCGCTGTAAAATGCTCCCGGTGTAAATTGATGTTGCAAGCAATACACCCGTAATACCTGCCAAAAACGCTGTGGTGCAGTAATGCGGGTGGTGTAAATTGGACTTATCACCAGATTGTTGTTTTACCTCACTCATACATTCTGATACCTTCTGGCTTGTTTTGCTTCAGTCTAACATTACTACCTCCCCTGCCTCAGGACTCCTGTCAGTCTGCTGGCCTCAATCCCCATTCCACAGCCATCTCAAGCCCTCTGTGGTCATCTCACTTTCACCAAGGCCCCTAAAAATACACCTGGAAGCCCTTCATCCACATCTTGGTCTGGGTTAACATGTAGAAACCCTCCCTGACAGCTCAGCATATTATCATTCTCAGGGCATCAAATGGACAAAGTGAAAATAGTCAAATAGTGGTGACATAGTGCAAGGAGCCAAAAGAGGGATGAGAGGAGGATGGGTCCAACGAACACATGCCTGTGTAGGTTCTCAGTCATCAAAGAGAGCAAAAAAAGAGTGGACTTGCTTAACCCATGTATTGTCTTCATCTTCGTCCTCCTGGGTCAAATTGACCTGATCTGTTTGAACACAAGTATAAATGAAGTATTAATAATCACTTAATTCTTTCATAGACCTCAGTTCCAACTCATTACTACACCATTTGCATTTCTGTTTTTTGTGGCCAATGGAACTAACTGAGCTGAAATTTGCCTTATTTTTGACCAAAAAAAAGATATTTAGCGTTATTTTCACTATCTGTGCTGAGATCAAACAACTGTATGTTGATAGATCTTCACTGTTCTGACGTAAAAGTTGAGATACTATTTTGTAATGGTTGGAAAACAATGACTTCTGGGTCAAATTGACCCAGAGACGATATCAGGGTTAATGTTTGTTGAAGACATTTTACCTCTCATCCAAGAGGCTTTTTTTGCGTTTTTTTTCCAGGTGTGTATGATGTGTCACATTATAATTACCTGTTTGTTCACGTCAGCGACAATTTTATTGTTCACACTTTAAGTCCAGCTATGTAGTTCTTTTCTAAACCCAACTATAGGGGTTTGTCTAATCCTAAAGTGATGCCAAGGCTAACTACAGTGGCTCTGATGGTGAAAATAAAGTGACGCCAAGGGTTGATGAGTTGAGATGAGCATGTGTTGGAAAGCTGAAATGGTCCAGAATCCATCGATATGACCCTTTCCTCTCTGCTCTAACCCCTAATTTCCACTAGATGCAGAACAAAGGCTACATTTTGAAACAAACTGACAGAGCTTCTATTTTTGTTGGACGTCGACAGGAAGTCTGGTTTATTTTCAAAATAATCTGTGTTCACGGCAGATCGTAAAATTTCCTTCTACTCACTGGATACAGGGTGGTTCTCTTTCACTGACACTCTGCTCTAACCCACTTTATCGTGCGATTTTTGAGAATGTGCAAGATCTCGTTAGTCAGCGAGTCTTGCTCTTGAGATTCCAGCTCTCCAGCGGAGCAACATCAGGCGGATCTGGTGCATATTGATAAATGACGGATGTCAGACTTTGACGGACACTGGCGTCCAGTGGAAATTGGGGGTGGAGTAACAGGAGCCAGTGTGCTCTCCAGTGTAGCGTTAAAAGCTACATCTCCATCTCACATCAACTCTGACTGCACTTAGCATGAATTATGTCGTCACGGATGGAACAGCGGGATTCATCGCTGAGAGATTACTTTGCGTTTCACGCAGATGGGTTTCTTGCAGGAGTGTGTGAGAGGGAAGCGTTTTAAATCTGCCTGAACAGGCAAAGCAAGAAGGCAGAAGAAGACACCTTTTGAATGGTTGTTCTGACAACATAATTTGCATTCTGTAATTAACTGTCTCTCTCAACCCGCCCATCCACACACACACACACACACACACACACACACACACACACACACACACAGGCAGACACTGGTAAACATTTCTCCTCATGTGAATTAGCTCAGTGTTGCTGTGGTGACAGGTCTTTATCAAAGCCAACACAGTGAGTGAGGAGGAAATGAAGCTGACTTCTGACAGGTTTAGTTTGCATGACTGAGACAGAGAGAAGAGGAGAAAGAAAGGTAAAATAATTTAGGAAATATATTTGAAACTGCCTTGCCTATTGCAACTTCTAAGTCATAATTAAGCTGACTTATCCTTTAATTCTTCAGCGCAGAGTTGGAAGGATATAGGAGCATCTGGCTCCTTTTGAAAATATGACATGTTCTGTAATATTTTGGAGGCAGATTGATGAGCTACCATGTTAACTACCATCTGATCACTGGCTGGAGGAACTGTTCTGAAGTGTTATTTCATGATGCATCACCACTGACTAAATTAACTTGGTATGGGGAGGCTTATAGTACAATGGCGTGTGAAACATTCAGAGCACCTCTGGTCCTTATCCGCCATGTGTGTCACTAGCTACCAGCTGTACCCTCTGCCTCCAAAAATACACCTCCACATAATGTGGAAGTCATTGTTCCAGAAACCTACAATTGATTCTCCATTTCACCAAAGGCAACAAACGGTGGGGGGAAGTCTTAACTGATAGCTCAGGTCTGTACCACATGTGGAGTTTCTACAGTGCCTGCTGGGTCCAGGATCTGGATCAGAGAGAGGAAGAAAAATTGCATTTCAGCTTCACTGTGGTAAATGAACACTGCTAAATCGCAGATGATCTACATTGCATGTAGAATGACCCACTGTACCTCACTTTTACTAATGAGATGCAGTCTGCTGTTAAGGTAGGGACAGACGGATCCACTCAAGTTGCTTGACTGTTTAATGAGGCTTATCCAGTCTGTCCATGGCAGAGTCATTAACCCACTGGCAAAGACTGACGTATTCAAAGAGCCGATGGACGGACCCCTCTCTCCAAAGGCAAGCCTTGGCTGTACGTTAGAGTGGAAGGCAGGACAGTTAAATGTCATGCCAGGGTCACGCCTGGAGGAGGTGAAAGAGTAAAGACAAAGTTATATATGTCAGTAATCAAATGTCTCCGACAGGTGGAGGCCACAGATTATGGATCTGGTGGATGACGATTAATTCGGTCTCGGAGTCCTCACTGAAATGAGATGAAACGCACAGGTTTACAGTATTTTTTTTTTTTTTTTGCAAAAAAATACTCCCCGAAAGAAAGCCACCTATATTCATATACCCACCCTGTTTCTCAAGCGTAGGTTAGCTCTACACTTCAGGTAAGGCTAAGTTTAAGTTTCTTTTTGTATCTTTGCAGTTTGGTATGTGCATATGTATCTGACAAATAGCCACATAGCCTAGGTAATATCTCCAGGCATAAAGCATATTTGCTAAACTCAAACTCAATTATATGCTAATGTAACAAAGAAGAGTCTTGGATGAGAGGTGAAACCTCTTTAACAAACAGTTGACTGTTTTATATATATATATATATATATATATATATATATATATATATATATATATATATATATATATATACTCTTTTGTAAATGTGAACATAGTCTGCATGTATGGTTTTTATCTGAAAACAGAATATCCTGTGGTTTGTTACCCAGACTGATAGATAGTTTGTGTACTGCACAAGATATATACAAATGAGCATTTAAAATAATCTGGTGGCTTTTGGAGATTCATTGGAAGAGTTGGACAGTGCTTATCATTTTTCCAGGACACACATTAGATTGTTATTCAAATATTGGTAGAGATTGTTCTGTCCTCCTGAAATATCTCCATATGCAAACCTATGCCCCTGTATATCAACTGTATTAGTGTTGAAATTACTGCCAAAATAATTCACTGCTTGCATAAAGAGCCTCTCCGTCTCAGTTCTGGGGTGATTTTCACTTTCACTTCTGGTTGGTTTCATCGTAAATGTATGACAGCATATCATTATATATATTTATTTGATGTGGGTATAACAGCAGACAGCAAGTTGGGGGTTTTATTCATGAAGGACTTTAACAAGGCTGTCTTTCAGTCAGGGTTTATTTCGACTGGTCAGCTGAGGTGTTGTATTAAATATGAAAAAGAGGAAGCACTGCCAATGTCTGACAGCAATATAACACAAAGTAGCTGCTGAATTCAGAAACAGTCAGAAATGTGATATAAATGGAACCACAATTTTAAAAAAAAAACAGGTTTCAATAAATAGACAAATGCCTGTTGCAAGTGGATTTATACTGTTGGGGACATTTTCCATTAATTATCAGTCAATATTCTTTGTTGTTTAAGACATTCAAGATTATTCAAGTAGAAATATGTGATGTAAACAGCTTGAGTTGTTGCTTAAAATATGCCATTTTAACTAATGCCCCTTTCCACTCTACAGGAGACAGCTACAGCGCTGGTGGTCGGTGATCTGGGAGCTCGAAAACACAACTGGGGGCCATTAAAAGTGAAGCAGCCTGTTGAGGGGGATGATCTTATGAAAGCCCCTTGGCTTCCATTTGAAGAGCAATTGACCAAACTGCCTTTAAATGTAAAAGTTATGCTTTCAGGCAAAAAAGGTTGTGGATGTTCCCATATATCTGATGTGAACTGTGGGGGAGAAGAGTGAATTGCTGAAGATCATCAAGTAAGTGTTTCTGCGTTTTTAATTGATAGACATGTTAACAGGTGCCATCATCTGAATTTGGTTGCCCCTGAAGTGTGTGTTATTATGGTGAGGATGGTCCTGAGATGGAGGAACCTCTTCCCTTATCATCAGTCTTTGAGAAGATGAACAGTCCTGGATGTTCTGTTCATCACTGTCTGAACGAACACTTGAATCCTCTTTATATAAAATATTAGGTATTATTAGGAGTTCATGCGAATGAGGTGGAGTTCAAAGAAATACTACAGTTCTTGCTCTACGGGCCAACTCATCTCATCCAAAGAGCAAAGAAAGAAAGAGATATTTTGACTTAGTCTTGACCATGACCTGGTAGACTGAGAATCTGCACAGATAACCCCTCTCATGGGTTCAATACATCCACAGCTCTCTGGTCAGCTCTGCCACCATTCATTGTGTCCCTTAGTTTCCAACCCCTGTTCTCTACTCCGGAGAGTCAAGTTGCCATCTCGTCGGTGCAGCTGAGCCAACCGAGACCTGAACTGTCCTCGTCCGCATCTCTGCCCAGAACTGGACCCCCACTGATCTGAGGGTGGTCATTGTAGTCCAACTCCAGATTACTAGCCATCAGAAAGCATGTCTTCTCTATGGGGATCTCTCTCTTTCTCCCATATTTTCCCTGCCAGGTACATTGGTCCTTTAATCATTGACCACACCAAAAATCTCTCTGCTGTGAGGTTGAAACTGCCCCTTTCTCTCAATGTGCACCCTGATTCACGTCTCATTGTTGAAAACCCTTTGTTTTCATGTCCTCTCAGCCCTCTGGCCAAACTATCCCTTCCAGATCATGATGACCACGGTGGTGTAGTGGTTAGCACGGTCGCCTCACAGCAAGAAGGTACTGGGTTCGATCCCTTTCTGTGTGGAGTTTGCATGTTCTCCCTGTGTCTGTGTGGGTTCTCCCTGGGTACTCTGGCTTCCTCCCAACATCCAAAAACATGCATGGGGATTAGGTTAATTGGTTAATTTAAATTGACCTTAGGTGTCTGTCTCTATGTGTCCTGTGATGAACTGGAGACTTGTCCAGGGTGTACCCTGCCATTCACCCTAAGACAGCTGGGATAGGCTCCAGCCCCCCCACGACCCTATGAGAGGATAAGCGGTAGAAGATGGATGGATGAAGACTGGTTCATGGGTATCACTAACTGGTGGACTGATACTGGATGAGTACAGTTCAGAGCAGCATTCCTGGTTGTCCCAGTCCCTTTTCCTTGACCCAAATCTCCTCACTGAGTTCGACCACAACATCCAGCACAGGCCACGTAGGAAACCAGAAGATGGTGTGTTTGTAACCTGGTGTTTTTTCCTTTCTCTGTAAACTCAGTCTTTTGCTTCTTGGGGTCCAATTAAAAAACTGAACCATCACATTTTTGCTCTATCCCTACAGTCCAGCAGCATTTGGAACATTTACTTTTGCTGGGATGAGTTTACATTGTAGTTGTAATGTCCACAATGTCTGTTGTGTTTCATACATGTATTTGATACCCTGGAAATGAGAATGAACTGAGATCAACCCCAAACAATGAAATACGTGCCATATACAAGCACCTTAGCAGTGCCTACTGGCATCTGGCCTCTGGGTGCTAACACCTAACATTAATAACTTCTCCTTCTGCCAACTTATCTCTTGTAATGAAGCATTATCAGGTATTGGTGATAACAGAAAATGAACGCCAATCTCCTGAATGCATATGTTTATGTTAATAATACAGAGATCAGCGGCTGATAAAATGATATCCAAGTGTAAAAGTACCCTACATCTAAGTTTCCACTTAGTGAAAGCTGAGAAAATATGACGGTGTGGCAGAGATTAGTAGGTTACCAATAATGAAGAGTATGACAGTAGGAGATATGGAGTAAATCTAATTGTGCACTGTGAGTAGAAAGTGCAATCTTTATTAGAAGGATTAAGCGCTCACCAGACATCTCTGGTAAGATGCTAGCTGATCTATTTGTATGAGGGCTGATGGGTTCCAGTCTAAAATATTCTTGGCTTGTTCAGGGTTGTCTGAACTCTTCACAGAGGCGGTGTTGAGCCTCGTATTGGATGTTGTATTTGGATTTTCTGGAATTTGATGCCACCCAGTGGAATCGCCAGTGATTAGCATTGCTGTTGGGCACCTCACATATGAGAGCACATGGGCTGTAAACACAGGACACCAGGAGACAGCTTTATTCATCAGGTTCTTCCATACTGAAGCAGTGAGTCACTGCTGTAGATATTTAACCTTTACTACAATCTTTTCCTACACCTTTTAAAAACCTAAAAACCTAAAGTTTTGTCACCTAAACCGAACAAACTCTTTCTTGAAGTCTGAAGTATAATTTAAAAATTGAGAGCGGGACCCGGAGGAGGGCTGTGGAGGTCTGGGGAAAAATGACTGGAGCTCCAGGCCGGGGGCCAGGGATGACCCATTCCACTTACCGTAGTTCCAACCATGATGCAATGCCTGCAAAGTCAAACTTCAACCACTAGATGGGAGAAAAAATTACACAGTGTCCGTTTAAGGTTAAATTATGTTATTAATGTATCTTGTTAAGGACACATTCACTAAAATCAGTCGTGGTTGAACCCACATGTGCCAAAATGTGGTGTAATGATGAAAAGGTGGTGTTTATTCAAAACATTCATGATCTGATGATGGTTGTTGGATGAAGGAGTACTCTGTAGTTAAGACACAGATTCCAGATCTGTCAGGTCAGAGGAGGTGCAGCAGCTTTGTTCTGGTGTCACTGCAGACACACAGCTCAACAGAGTAAAGTGACGTACATTGCAATGTAAAACAAGTTCTGCACATACCCTCACTGATACCAGGGAAGGCATCTAAACCCATATGAACTCATCCTGAACTCTGAGGCTTTTTGAACTCTAACTGCTGTATGAACACATTTGAAGTTGTGGTCTAATACAAACGTTTGCACTGTGACTGCATTGGTAAATTCGGGGTGCACTGGAGGTAATTTACGTGTGATTTTGCGGTGCATCGCTTCCAGCCTGTCTGCATCTGTAAATTTGATGGTTAAATCTACTGTATCATGTTCTGTTCCCTACCCTATGGTGTTTTACGAGGCAACCTGAATCATAGACGTAGAAAAAGATCTGTATGCACTGTTGCTTCCTCATGTTGCATTCCAGTTGAACATGAATGTCAGAATTTCCAAGTTCCAAGTCAGAAATTAAAGCCGAACCTCCTGTGAAGTCAAATCTCCAACTCAAAAAATCTGATTAATTTCGCAAACCAGACATAGAATTCATGCTATCTGCTACTGATGTAAACAGTAGCTCCATGTTTTGTTATACGTCTGTAAGGCTGGAAGAGCTGAGAGCACTAAACTTTGAGATCATCTGAGCTCCAAGTTCTGACTTCCAGTGAACACACCATAAGACAAACTCTCACTCCCCAGGGTCCTAAAGAGGAACTGGTAGCAGCCTGTTTCTGTTGATCATCACCAGACCATTTTCTGGTATTCATACCAGATACCACATGATAAAGCCAAAATTGATGATGACCACAATTAAAGCCCAAATTACACAAAACTAACTTGGTCATATTATTTGCACCATCCATCCCTCAAGTTGATTCAGAGAGTAAAGCTGAATTGTGGTACTGAAGTGAGAATCCTGATGTGGGCTAATAAACTCTCTGTGTCAAACTGGATCACATCATGTCAAACTGAATCTCTTTGTAATTAAGTCATGTCATTATCTAATCATTTTTGACTCGCATCATATCGTGAACAGGAGTGAATGGCATTGAGTCATATCAACGGGGGTTCAGTGTGTCATTAATGCATCGTATTGGTGGCAGCGTATCAAGTATGGAATTGGCCTCAGTGGTGGAGATATAAAGTACATCCCTACTCTGTGGTGATTTTGTTGGACTTGAGTGTGTGTCAGTATGTTAAAATGATAATGTTTACAGTATTATTAATTCATTCAGAATTAAAATGAAAAAGGAAAACGGCACACAAATTATTATTAAATATATTATATTATTAGATAAATTTTGGTGTTCAGACATTAATAAATAAAAATAAAAACACAAAAAGAAAATTGAAATCACAAACAACGCAAGGTAATAGTGCAATAATGCAGCAATTCAATAATGCACGCTGCTTTTCTTCAGGCAGGAAGCAACTGAGGGAGCTGCCATCTTAACTCATTACAGCACAGTGTGTTTGTGTATGCATGTTTAATTTCATTATTGATTACTACACACACGCCTGGAACTGTCAACAATTCCTGCAAGTGCAGGGTCGTTCAGTGTTAGCTGATAAGAAGCTATAGTGATGGTCCTAATGACTGCTTTTCTTGTAGGTAGGACTGATTTTAGATGAAAAAATACAGTTTATTGTGAAACCATTATGATGGAATTTATTTTAAAGGTGTGATGGCATAATTGAAAGATTATTCCAGATGTTTGCTATTTGCTATCAAAATGATGGATAGTAGAAATAACTTCATAATCCACACACACATTTCTTTACAGTCCAAGAAAGCTACAATACAGTATGCTTTGAAAAAAAAAATCAATATTTCAGCATTAGCAGTATTTTAAGAAAGTAAGTGGTTATAATGTGGTTTATTGGACATTTTTGTCTTACTGTCCACTTACTGTGGTTGTCACAACACACTTACTATAACTTGTTTATGCTGGTATAAAGTGAATTTCCCCTGTGGGGGGGTCAATAGAAATCCATTCATCCATTTTCTACCTCTTATCCTCACATAGGGTCGTGGGGGGGCTGGAGTCTATCCCAGCTGTCTTAGGGTGAAAGGCAGGGTACACCCTGGACAAGTCTCCAGTTCATCACAGGACACATAGAGACAGACAACCACTCACACTCACATTCACACCTATGGACAATTTAAATTAACCAATTAACCTGATCCCCATGCATGTTTTTGGATGGTGGGAGGAAGCTGGAGTACCGGAGAGAACCCACACAGACACGGGGAGAACATGCAAACTCCACACAGAAAAGCACCAGGCCCAGGATTCGAACCCAGTACCTTCGTGCTGTGAGGCAACACTTCTAACCACTACACCACCGTGCCACCCGCTCAAGAGAAATATACTATTCTATTTTAGTTACGAAATGTGACATTGATTGACAAATATGACATATTGGATCAAAACTATGAGATACTAGGACAAGCTCATAATTATTAAACAGTCCATATTTTGTCTTGGCACTGCATCATTTTGACGAAATATCACCTATTGGCATCTTTGACATAAACAGCTGAAAACTACAGTACACTGTAAAACTTCCTTTAAATAAAACATGGTTGCTCTCTAATTTGTTTTCTTTTCCCAGATGACTTGATAAGCTACAACACTGCAGCCTGGTGTTGTTCTATTTAAAAGAGCTATGTGAAGAATGTGTGGTCAAGCAGTGTGTGTTCTCCTGTCAATCGATCAGCACTGGTCAGAGAAAGGACCTGAGCAATGGTGTGTTGAAGCTGTGCCTTTTGTGAGCTTAACAGCAGCAGGTTTGGGTGCAGCTGAAAACTGGGCCATTAACCGTCGGCCAGAGGAGTGTCTCCATCTAATTGCTATTGAACAGGCTGCTCCAAACGAGAGGTAATCAAAGCTGAGTGTAATTACACACTCCTCTGTACTTTTACAAAGCCAGCCCATTGTGCCCTGAGCTCTTCACATCTAATGACACAGGTAAAGAATCAAGCGGGGCTGAGGATGAAAAGTGGCAGAGCAGGGATGCAATTATGTACCAATCGCAAGCAGTGTTCGCAGTTTAGCCTCACTACAAGGGCAATAATGATAAATGCAAAAAGGAAAAAATACCAATAAGACTGGAAGACGATCAGGTGATCTGTTTGCATTTGAACACACTGTGGCTGTTGTAATGGACAAAGTGGTGACAGGGAAACATTCAAACTTTTACGGGCTGTTCTCTGATTATTAATGTGTTGTGCATTTCTTTTGTTAATGATTATCCTTTCAAGAGGAATTTTTCTTTTATATTAATTTGTCTGTGGGACAAAATTGGATTCCGTAAAGAAAGCAGTCCTGGTTCTCCCATGCCCCCATCACTAAAGTGGGCCCAGCAATACAGCCTGGGTATCTTCAGAGGATTGTGGTTTGGATTAAAATAAATGCTGAATTATGGTAAAAAAAAAAAAAAGTTTCACACAGGACATAGACAGCATTTTCCATTGCCCTGAACTAGCACCTCAAATGTACTTTGTCACTCTTTATACAATGTCACCTGGCTTCTTCTTTTATCCCAATCGTTATTACTACAGTCACCAGGAACTCGTCTTCTTGTAATGGTACTGGGTAGCAGCATTCTGGACATACTAGGTGTATCAGACCTCTTCTAACTTATATCTTTAAGGCTGATCGGCGCCGATAATGTCTGAAGTAGATGGACTAGCTCTATCCCACCACACACCGGGCAGGTGCAGTCCTACACACATACACTATATTGCCAAAAGTATTATAGTCGCTCCTAAATATTCCACAGTCAACTGTCAGCTGTATTATAAGAACATGGAAGTGTTTGGGAATGACAGCAGCTCAGCAATGAAGTGGTAGACCACGTAAACTGATGGAGCGGGGTCAGTGGATGCTGAGGAGCATAGCGCGAAGAGGTCACCAACTTTCTGCAGAGTCAATCACTACAGACCTCCAAACTTCATGTGGCCTTCAGATTAGCTCAAGAACAGTGCACAGAGAGCTTCATGGAATGGGTTTCCATGGCAGAGCAGCTGCATCCAAGCCATACATCACAAAGTGCAATGCAAAGCGTCGGATGCAGTGGTGTAAAGCACGCCACCACTGGACTCTAGAGCAGTGGAGACGTGTTTTCTGGAGTGACGAATCAAGCTTCTCCATCTGGCAATCTGATGGATGAGTCTGGGTTTGGTGGTTGCCAGGAGAACGATACTTGTCGGACTGCATTGTGCCAAGTGTAAAGTTTGGTGGAGGGGGGATTATGGTGTGGGGTTGTTTTTCAGGAGCTGGGCTTGGCCCCTTAGTTCCAGTAAAAGGAACTCTGAATGCTTCAGCATACCAAGACATTTTGGACAATTCCATGCTCCCAACTTTATGGGAACAGTTTGGAGCTGGCCCCTTCCTCTTCCAACATGACTGTGCACCAGTGCACAAAGCAAGGTCCATAAAGACATGGATGACAGAGTCTGGTGTGGATGAACTTGACTGGCCTGCACAGAGTCCTGAACTCATCCTGATAGAACACCTTTGGGATGAATTAGAGCAGAGACTGAGAGCCAGGCCTTCTCATCCAACATCAGTGTGTGACCTCACAAATACACTTCTGGAAGAATGGTCAAAAATTCCCATAAACACACTCCTAAACCTTGTGGACAGCCTTCCCAGAAGAGTTGAAGCTGTTATAGCTGCAAAGGGTGGGCCGACGTCAAATTGAACCCTATGGATTAGGAATGGGATGTCACTTAAGTTCATATGTGAGTCAAGGCAGGTGAGCGAATACTTTTGGCAATATAGTGTAAGTGGACACATTATCACCTACAGGCAGTATAGAGTAGACTTAGTCTTTGAAGTGTGGGGGGAAGACAGGAGCCCACTGGAACCATATCCAGTGTTAGAACACGTTCTGTGCTGTTAGCAGTTCCTCCTTTATTGTCCCTTCCCTTGCCTGCTGTTACACACACGCACGCACGCACACACACACACACACACACACACACACACACACACACACACTGACAAACGTAGACACACACAGTTTTCTTGCTTATTTGCAGTCCTCTCAGGTGTCTTTGTCCTCATGCATTAATAATTGCCTCTGGCAAAAGTTGATTGCTGTTAAAGTGTCTCTAGCTGTGATTGACAGCTGCTTTGCTCCTACATTTGCCTGACAAGCTGTTGAGGAAGACGACGCCCTGTCGCTGAGCACTGATCTTCTACTGCAGTTTGATTTAAGAAGGAAATTAGATGTCTTGTGAGAGAGGCATCCTTTGATGCCATTCTTCCAAGAATTATGTTTTATGGGGAGTGAGACTGCATTTGTGATTTACGGTCAACGGCAATGCTGCTGAGTGCCAGTGTAGGAAGCAATGTGACGTTCATAGAGCACAGCTAAAGAAGGAGGCTTTATACTGGCATACTGTTTGTGTTCTCTTAAAACAGGCATTAAAGTTTTCTTTATTCAACCACGGCCACATTAATTACCTTAATCAAGGCATCCCTTAACTGAATCTATATTGACCAGACATATCAATACTAATGTTATTGTACATGAACCAAAATGATCATCAGGGAGAAATTTTAACAGTCACTTCATAAAAGGCAAGAAATATCTATTAATATAGACACCAAATTTGTCAATAATTGTTCAAATATCCTTAGTTCAGTACACCTAGCTAAAATGGAGTCTGTTACACTCCTGCAATTACTGTCTACTACTACCATAGACCTTATATAAATAATGGTCAGAGCTATCGTGACGTCACCTGTTGCTTTGTGAACAATGGCAGTAACTTAAAAAAAGCCAGCTTGCTAGTGCTAGTGTTACCTGTTAACATAGCGGTTGCTATGCTAATGGTACCAGTGTAATATATAGCTCTGATGAGCCATGTGAACTGTGATATTAATGGAATGTTAATTATGTCTCAACATAACATTACTTAGCGGTAAATGGTGTCAGTGTCTCCTCAGATGAAGGAAAAGGAGCTCAGACCATCAGTGCTGCTCCTCTTCAGGATGTAATGACAGCAGAGACCTGTCAATCACATGGTAGCCACGCCCCAAAGCAGATCCTGCTTTATGTGCTATTTCTCCATATATTCGACCATAATTCAGTAAATGGGCACCATGATGTATTATAACAGTATTTAAACCAATCATTCAGGCCATAAACTCACTCACAGTGTTTACAGAGGTAATAGGGTGCAGGCTGGACGTGGAGGCAGGCATCCACAGAGTGGATGGAGGAGTGGGGATTGCAGGGTAGAGATGAAATTTCAATTTGAAAGGAGCCGGATGGTGTGGATCCGTTCCTTTCAAAGATCTGTTCAAAAGACTATTTTTTGTATCTTTTTTAAGAAGCCAGTCTGGAGGTAACTCATTTTATCTGGAAAATAATCACTGTTGTCCGAATCTGACATTTTCACTGTCAGTGTTGCATTTTTAAATGGTGATGCAAATTATTTGTTGTCCCACAGTTGAATGAGATTTAACATTTTGCTTCACCGGTTTTGACATAAGAAGAATGCATCAAGATGCTGCTGCTTTTCCATTTTGTCCTGTTGAGCTGACAGCCACTCACTCCAACATATAGGCAGCATGGACAAGTCAGATCAAGAGCAGCCTGCAACTGCAACTCAGCTCCCACCATTCATGTTGAAGAGCTGGACAATAAATTCTGTTCGTTCACCATGTCACAACTCTATTACGTGGGAGCGGAGACACGGTGAGGAATACTTGGTGTGGGTGATGAAACAGGAAGAAGAGGAATCCAGTTGGAGCATGAGGACAGTTGAGAGGAAGAAGAAGATCCCTTTATTGATCCTGTGACAGAGAAATTATTATTTCTTACTCTGTTGTTATTTATAATATAATAATATAAGTTTTTTTTCATTTTACACAGGTTTGAAACACACACACACACACACACACAGGATTTATACAGATGCATTAAACAAAGCATATTGAGCAGGTGTAGCCTTCATTATACTGAGGTAGAGGCTAACATGTTGGAAATGTCTGACTATTAATTACAGCTCGATTGGTGTGACCCTTGTGTGATACTCAAAACAGTCACCATTCACTTGACAGCATGATAACAGCTCTCCACAGTCTGTCGCAATAATCCTTCCCACAAAGAGGTAGCATTGGGCAACAAGAGAGCAGCAGAACAGTCTTAACCATGTAGAAAAGGGCATTTTCCTCCACTAGTGTGTTTCAGCGACTGCAGGCTCTCTTATCTGAGAGTGTCAGAGGGAGAGAGAGGAGCTCAGCTAATCCAAAACAGCTCTTCTCTGCTAATCTCAAATGAGATGGAAATCCAGACGATTCGCAGGGCCAAAAAACATGCTTCCTCCATCCTGTAAGATCTTGCTTTAAGGGAAAAGAACATTAATTTACAAATGTGGTAAGTCACAAAGTAGTGAAGCAAAAGATGCCTAATAAATCAAACAAGTTACAGGAGCAAATTCAATTCAAGGCATCCTGTCTGTCTCTGTGCAGCATTAAACCATAATGTCTGCCAGTGTTGAAAAAAATGCATTGACTCAATTATTAAAACAGAATTTTCCCCCGCTCTATCATGTCATGCTTTATTCAAATTGACTGAGCTTTTCAAAAATTTTTGCTGAAAGTCAATTCATTTTGATTGTCCCAAAATAACCAACAGTCTATTTTTTCTCAAGAAATTTAATAGTTTCAGGGTGGAATAGCGTCTGAAAAAAAATTAGACCATCGCTGGACACTAATACATCTCCAAATTCACAGACTCATAAGTAGATTTTTCCAATGATAATACCTGATCAAAGCATCAGTCTTATTTCATAGGGATGTGAAGTACCATCCCACTCCATTCCTTTATCCATTTCTGTCTTATTACATCCAAAAGGGGTAAAAAAACAAACAAGACACAAACAGACATCTGGCTTAATGAGCATCACATCATGAGCCATTAGAGGAAATTCAGGTATTAAACCCCTTTCAGAAAGTCTGGAACAAATCACTGCAATATGTTTCTACCACTGTGCTAGCAGCTCTGTGCTTTGAGCTTAATGCTAACCACATGGAAACTTGATTTCAATGACAATGGCTGCGTCCGAAATTCCATACTAACATACTATTGAGTATGCTGAAACAATATGTGAGATTTTTTTAGTATGTTAGAAACCTTAGTATGAACCCAAACAGTATGTGAGGTGCATACTATTATATTACAGTATGCAAGCACTGGACACTACGCCGGCATAAACAATGCAATGTCCCACATTGCCATGCATGCGGTGACAATGACAGCAACAACAACGGACATCGCCTTAATTAATTAATTATTGTGTGGCTTCTTATCGGATGCATATCAAGGATGTATTATTAGATTATTATTATAGATGTATTAATATCACAGATTGCCAGTAGACATGAGGTTGCCACGGGTTACCACGGTTACATGTCTCCAGTCCAACCAGCAGTTGGCTCTCAGGAAGTGTGTCACTTCCTCACTAAGCAGTGCATTGGAAAAGATGCATACTACATTTATTCACTCCAAAGTATGTTGAATGACACTACACATACTGATTTAGTGTATAGTATGGAATTTCAGAGACAAATCTATGTCAGATGTGATATTTAGAAGGTGTCATATCCTGCCACTTTTGTTCAGTTATCCATTTTTGTCTCTTCATGTATGTTGATGATTAGATCTAGGTTCCTCTCTGTGAGCGTTTTTTTGTTTGGTATTTTGCCTCCCTCTCTTCACGTTAGTACTTTGCCTTTTTATTTTTTGCCTCCTTGTGAGCGCTTTCTTTCATCTTAGAGCCAGTCCTCCCCGAGAGTGATTTTTGTTTATTCTGTGATCCCTTTAGTCAGAGTTATTTTTCCACCATGTGAGCACCCTTCGTTTTAGGAGTTTATTTCTTGCTACTACCTGTCAGATGCGCTCAATTTCTAGCAAATTAGTTTAACTCTTTGAGAACCACTGACGTATTTTGACATCATTTAAAATCTGACGCTTGAGTGCCATCGATGTAACAATACAGGAAGTGGAGATGATCGCGATTAGAGAGCAAAACGGATGGATGGACAAAAAGTGGCATTTAGGGTGAAAGTGTCCTCTACAAGGTGCTTTGTGTTTTATAAAATGTTTATTAATTCCTTGTGAACATCTGCCTGTCCTGTGCCTTCTACCTCTGTGAATAAAAGAACTCTTATTCTGAAGGACCGCTTCATGTAGTCATGCTTTTGGGTTCTAGCTGTGATTATGAGCCCTTACAGCAATGTTTACTGTGTTACTGTGTTAGTGGTCTAACATTAGATAGAGAGATGATAGATAGATTTCATTTGTATCATCAAAAATTTGACCTGATGAAATGCTGAAGAACTTTATTTTATATTGATGGGAGCATGAAAGTCTGATAAATGTTCTAGCGATCTCTCTGTCTCTATAAACCACAAATATGAGGGGATCACCATCACCAGTCAAATAGATAATCATCTGGGAACCATGGACACCTGAACTCAGCATGTGTTACAATCCATGCAGTAAATGCTGATATATTTCACAAGTCAAGTGAAATGTTTGACTTGCTGGAGGTACAAGAGGGGAAGTTGTGCCAACAGTCCATTGTGTTCCCATGTGTGACTTTAGAGTGTCTCTTGTAAGACACCAAACTGACAGATACATGAAACTCACATGGAGTCACACATAAAAGAAAGATTCATTTCTGTCAACACAGCCCAAAAAACATTACCGGCCTTTTCACAAGTGACATTCATCCCAGTCACACTGGAAGCACTTTAAGGCTAATACAGGACTTTAGAGACCTTAATGACAATGTGAAGACAGAGGGACAGGACACACATGGTGAACAGATCAGCTTGAGCTACCTTTCACACTTTTCCATTCATTGATATGACAGCACAATAGCAGCCTTACCTGCATATGACTGTGAGTGTGTGAGGCAGTGACACAGCCATTCATCTTGCAGGACCTGGCAGAGAACACCCCTGTCTCACTAATGGTGTTATTTGTTATTCAGACGCCGGGCAGATGCATTCTCTGATTCACCATACCCTTCATCTTTGTACACATTAAAGGGAGCATTCAGACACACACACACACACACACACACACACACACACACTGTTAGTCAGAAACACAGCAGCAAAGAGGATAGCAACAGTTCTTCCTGAGCATTATAGGCAATTGATCAAGCTCCAGAGCACTCACAGGGAGATCAAACTGTGGGCTGATCACATGGACAGATGGATTTCTGAACAGGCCTACCAGGCACAAACACAACCCAGGGGACCCCCTGGCCTTCACCTCCAAAATGTCAAAGTTACACGTTCCAACCAGGAAGAGACTCAGAATGACCATAAAGAAGCATAAAATGGCAACAAAAAGACATTAAATAAATATAAAGAATACAAAGAGATACAAAGCCTTACAATAAAAAAATAAAATGGACAAAAACACATACAATGAGACTTAAAGAAACTACGAAGCCATACAAAACACACAAAGTCATCAGTGTGCCCAGTAACCAACCAAATGATGTCATCATAACTGGACAAAGCTAGCCACGGACAATATTATGCTACATGCACCAATAAGCATGATGAGTGAACTAAGCTTGATGTGAAAATTGGTGGAACGTCCCTTTAAAAAAGACACTTCTATGTGCAGGATCATCCAGTGGTGAGGTTGCAGACTGCAGTCTTCTTCTGTGTTTGAAGCGTGGGAGACGTACGGTAGTCAACACAAAAATATGAAAACATGATCTTGATGATTTGTCCTTTCTGGGCTACAGTAGGACCATGCATGCAGCTCATTCTGAGGTAATGAAAAAAGGTCCAGGTGATTATACACTACAGAAAAACTACTTATTATACTGTGTTTCTATCAATAGGTCCCTTTTAATGTACATGGAGTTCCTTTAAGCAGTCTAAGCTATTATAAGTCTAGTGTCACTACGATAAAACTTTTCATGAATAAACATTGCTGGCAAATTGTTTCTATTCTAATTTGGACATCTTTTCTCGATGCATGAACGTTGTCTTTTTTAATCCTCTGGATTTGCTTTTCCTTTTTTTAAATTGCTGCCTCAGTTGCCTTGTTTTATCCGTCCACTTTTTCTCTTCCATAGTGATTGAGCAGGACAGGGTCACTGGCCTGTCATCTCCAGCAGGCAGCCGTCAGCACAGTTAATGGAATTATGTGATTTTGTTTTATACAAACACTCTCTGACACTCGGTGCAGTAATAGCTTCGCTTCAGTATCTCTATAGCGGTTTGATTGGTCAGTGCATCTCCAGGCAGACTGCTGCATTCAGGGCCAGTCTCATGAGAGAAATGAACGAGCTACAGTGAGACACCACTTCCAGTATTGTTTGGAATTTAAACATGCTGTCGGAGGTGGTGTTTTTAGCTGATAAGCTGAGAACCATTGTGGAGTATGTCTGATCATCTTTTTACATCTATTTTAGTATAAAATGTATACCAGTCTATTTTTATATGTCACAGTGAGCTACTGTTATGTCGGTAGTTGCATCTCAGCTATGTTTACCTTGAGCAGGACTCAACACGTTCTTTAAAACTACTTTTGTACCATCATCCCCCATCTACCACTGCTGTACACCATCAAATGAATGGTATGCTTTGTGTGTGATTAAAACTGAAAGAGGATTGACAAAATAAATTTATTATCCCTCCACCAGTGTCAGGTGTTTACCATCACTGTCCTAAATTAACAGTATTACTGATTACCAAAATATATTTAATGTTTCTGTAATGGTTAATCCACCAGTTTGTGTGAGCTCTTTAATCATAATGATATATCTAATGATAAAATACAATTATTGTTGTTATCCAGGAATTTTCAAATTTCCTGTTTTACAAAACAGGAAAAAACAGTACTTTTGATTAGGATGTTAAATTTATTTCCTGTCATTCAGGAAAAATGTGTTTTAGTGAGAAAGACAGAGTGATGATGCAGCACTGTACATACACATATTTACATCATGACAGTTTTACTCCCTCTCAGAAAATGTCATTCAGCCCTTTGATTAATATCAGTCAGAATGTGAAAAGAGAGTCAAACATGTCGTCGTTGTGCCTCCTGGGTCTTTATCACTTCTTCTCACCACCGGAGGGCGCCAGTGCTCTTTTCCTCCCCAGCAGCAGATGAAGAGTGTGTGTGTGTGTGTGTGTGTGTGTGTGTGGTGCAAACGTCTCTCTCTCTCTCTCTGTGTGTGTGTGTGTGTGTGTGTGCATGTATGTGTCACATGTTCCTACAGAAGAGCCATACTGTTGAAAATCCTGTAATTATTCAACAACACAGTTGAGAAGTGATGAGTTCAGTCTGGGCTGGCACTACTGCGCTACTTTCACACCATCTAGTAATCACGTGTTTGTTGCATGTTTTGAAAATAAGTATGAATTAAGTAAGAAATAAGCAGAAACATAGTTGCTTTTCCATTCAGCTAAAGTGGAGGCTGACAAACAATTACAGCTTATTAGTTTGCATTTGATTTTATTCATGTGAAATGTAGCCATTTAATTCATTTTCGATTTGCCTGATTGACTTGATCAGATGACTATGCAGGATTTTCAGTCTTTGTCACTTCATCTTCTTGTTTTGTTCTAATTGCCTTCTAGACTGCAGTGCTTTATGTGTCATAATAAGATGCAATAAGTGCTTTTCTCTGCTTGTTGACAAAATATTTCAAAAATGAAACATTGTTAGAAGGATATCTCATGCCCACCAGAAAGTAAAAGGCATATTCATAAACTCAATATTGGGTTAGGCCTCAGGGTTAGCTCTCTGATTTATCCTAATATGATTTTAAGTAGCACAACATTACAAGTCAAGTCAGTCTGAGGATGGAGCTCCATAGTGATTTAGCAGGTGGTGTTTTTGTTCTTGTCCTCTGCTCAGGGATGGTTTTTACACTTTAACAAAATGGCTTCTCTCTTCTCTCAAACCATCTGTCTTCTCCCTGGCTTTGTTTCTTTTCTGCTCCATCTGGATCATAAGTATCTGGACTCTCTGGTCAGTTCGACCCTAAGAAGCCTCTTGGATGACGAGAGGAGAAACATCTTCAACAAACCTCAAACAGTCCAGTTGACTCTTTTTGCTCTTTTTGCTTCACCTCCAATGAGAATGAATGAATGAGACCCTACATAGACACAAACACAAAACACTTTTCATAGGGGAAATGGCAGAGACCTCAGGAAGAGCACGATAGACAGCAAATACAACAATAAAAACACACATAGACACTCTGTATGACACCAGTGGAATTATGTAAAGTGAAAATAAAAATAAAAAATGGATCCAGGAGGATGACGTGCAGCTTGTTGAAGTCAAAAAGACATTCAGTGGTGAGAATGAAATTTAACCTGTTGCATCATTTCTGCACCATGTAGCAAAACACAGTTTTAGTTTCAGGAAAAAACATCATGGACTTGGGCTTGAAATAAGTATATATACTGAGAAAAATATGTACAGAAACAATATGCTTGTTCGACTGACTTTTGTCTTCGACCGGCTCACATCCAGAGGTTTGGTGGTAAGCCTCACCAACAGTTATTGACTGGATGGTCTTCATTCTGAGGCCTTCCAGGTGTACCGTCTTCCACTATGACACAACACAGAGCTCGCCAAACGTTCGTTTTTTGTTCAGTCAGATCATCATCATGTGTGCCTTCCTTTAACACTAACAGACCTGCAGTCACCAGTGAAGCACAGTGTGCTGTTTAACTCTTTGAGTGCCATTGATGTTTCCAGACGTCTAAGTGTTTTTCTCAGCGGCTGGCACAAGGGGGCGCTCTTACGCACTCTGTGAGTAATGTTGGGGCTTCTGGACTATATAGTCAGAACATAAAGAGACGGTATACGCCACAGAGATTGAAGCAGGTAGTGGAGACGTTGGGATCAGAGAGCAGAGCGCTAGCCCCTACTCTACCTCTGATAAAACAAGAATGGAACAAGGTAAAAACAAACAGGTTTTTTTTCATGATGAAATAGAGAGTCTCTTCTTTCATTTGAGCTAGTCAGTGTTTTCACACAGTACAAAATATTCTGTGGGTCTTGAAAGACAAGGCACTTTCAGAGCTTTATAAAAGGTGTTCAGTGTGTGTGACAAACCTGAGGCTTCTCTCATGTAAATGGAGATGCTGCCTTCTTTTTGAGACTAAAGGTACGTTGGTTCTCCGACATGCCCCGCATGTCGAGTCTGAAATGGCCAGGACTTAATGATGCTCTGCGGCGGTCCTCTGAGCTGGCGTCACAGGAAGCTCGGCTGGATCTCTGTGGCTTTATCTTTTTTTATCTGGGCTGGCCACTGGGCTGCCGCTGGCTCGTCTCTATCTCTGCATCCTCTCTGGTGCAGAGCGCCTCTGAGGCTTTCAACTCTTATCACAGAGAAATACATTAAAGACAAGATTAATATGAGAGAGAACACCACTACTACACTTCTAAGACGTCAGGCATCTTCAGCCACACCCTAGCTGTGTCACATGCTGATGGCTGGAAATGTGACCAAAACATGAAGATGAAAATCTAAAATACATTGAGTGTAGATCATTTAGGATAAATGTACCAATCAATACAGTCCATGTTTAACCAATAACCATAAACCATTGTCTGTTCACATACCTCTTGACAGTGTGACACAGTGTGTCCATGCACCTTTGTGTCCTAACCAGCAACTCAGTGCTGCGCAGTGAGACTGAACTCTTTATTCCTGTTGCTCGCTTTGAAAAACAGCTGATTTGTGAAGTTGAAATGAGGAATCCTCCTCAGGGATGTGATCACATTCATTCAGTTTTGGTCGGAGCTAATAGCTGTTGATGGAAGTTTGATTTTATCATCATTTTGCCACGTTGTGTTTAACTCATTGAGTGTCAGCCTTTTTATAAAACACAAAGTGTCTTTTTCCAGCGTTTTTGCATATTTCTAGACCCACAGAATATTTTGTACTATGACTCTGAAAACACTGAATAGCTCAAATGAAAGAAGAGACTCTCTATTTCATCATAAAAAAATGTTTGTTTTTACCTTGTTCCATTCTTGTTTTATCAGAGGTAGAGTAGAGGACACTTTCACCAAAATCACCACTTTCTGTCCTGATTCTGTTTGTTTTGCTCTCTAATCGCGATCGTCTCCACTTCCTGTTTTGATCTCTGTGGTGTATACTGTCTCTTTATGCTCCGACTACAAATCACAGAAGCCCCAACATTACTCACAGAGAGCGCCCTCTTGTGCCAGCTGCCGAAAAAACACAACTTTGATGATGTATCTATTCGTCGATGGCACTCAAAGAGTTAAATGGCTAGCAGAAATGTGCTTACAGATTTTATTTATTAGCATATAAATATTGGTGGTGATCTTGCAGGGTAGTCAGGAATGGAAGGGGTTCATCCCCTGGGGAGCATAAATCCCCTCCTAGAAATCTGTCAATTTCTTGTTTCAGGTGGAAATGTTGAGCTAAGGATGATGCTAAAGGCAAGACAGAACTTCCTTTCTAAATATAAATTCTAAATACTAATGTCTGCTGCAATTGAGCATTTTCTGAGCTGCCAGCACTACCATTAATTCTGATCATGTTAATACAATGAAAACTTGACTGAGGTTCGGTAGATATCATGGTCATGACTAGAAGAAACTAAAGTTTATTTTTGACAGGAAAAATGTGAAAAGCTGCATGTTCTCCCTGTCTGCATGGGTTCTCTCTGGGTACCTCCCACCATCCAAAAACAGGTTAACTGGTTAATTTAAATTGTCCGTAGGTGTGAATGTGAGTGTGAGTGGTTGTCTGTCTCTATGTGCCCTGCGATGAGGTGGCATCTTGTCCAGGGTGTACACTGCCTTTCACCATAAGACAGCTGGGATAGACTCCAGCCCCCCAATGACCCTATGAGAGGATAAGCGGTAGAAAATGGATGGATGGATGGATATATGAAAAGCATCTAGAGGAGAAGTGTCCATCTGAGCTTAAAATTGGTGGCTCCGGCTGTCGCCATCTTGACAACAACACAACTACTGGCTAATCCAACAAAGCTGAGGTTAGGATTCAAGGATTCAAGGAGCTTTATTTGTCGTTGCATCACACAGTAGGAACATGAGGTGAACGAAACTTGATTCCCTGGTCCCGGTATAAGCCCAATAAAAAAATAAGGATAAAATAAGATGAAATAAGTGGTAAGAAATGTATAATAAATATAATAACAATGTGGAATAAACTATAAATATACTATATATATATATATATATATATATATATATATATATATATGTATACACAATATGGACATCAAATAGCAAACATCAAGCAATGACTGACAACAGGGAATGGCAGCAATGACATTTAAAGTGACATATTAAAGGAGTCTGTGCAAACAGCTGCAATGTGGTGTGTATGTGTGTGTCCATGGGGGGGGGGGGGGGGTGAGGTGGGTGGGGTAGCAGGGGCTACAGGGGTCCTCCAGAGTTCAGCAGTCTGGTGGTCCTGCTCTTGATGCTCTGCAGCCTCCTGCCTGAAGGGAGCAGCACAAACAGTTTGTGTGCAGGGTGGGTGGGGTCCTTCATGATGCAGGAGGCCCTTTTCCTGCATCTGGAAGTGTAGATGTCCATGGTGGTGGATATGCTCCATCCTACAGTTCTCTGTGCAGCCTTCACCATCCTCTGCAGAGCCCTCTTTTCAGAGCTGCTGCTGTGTCACACAGTGATGCAGGAGCACAGGATGCTCTCCACCACACATCTATCAAATAATGTCAGGACTGAGCTCCCCAGTCCAGCACGCCTCAGCATCCTGAGGAAATGGAGGCGCTGGTGTGCCTTCCTGATCAGGCAAGAACTCTTCCTGCTCCAGGTGAGGTCCTCCGTTATGTGGACACCCAGGTACCTGAAGCTGGTGACCACTTCCACTGCTGTCCCTCCAATGTGCAGGGGAGGAAGGAGTGAGGGGTGTCTGCCCTTTCTGAAGTCCACGATCATCTCCTTGGTCTTCTTCACATTGATGCAGAGGTTGTTTTCTCTGCACCAACCTTCCAGCTGTTCCACCTCCTGCCTGTAGTCAACTCATCATTGTTGAGGATGCGCCCAATCACAGCTGTGTCGTCTGCAAACTTCACAATGAGACAGGATGTACAGGGGGTGTATCTGGAGCTGAAGGGGGTGTTTGGTCCTCAAAGCGGCCGTAGAAGTTATTGAGTGCATCGGGCAGAGAGGGATCCAGCTAGAGACCAGGAACAGAACCCATCTGTCACTGAAAGTAACCTTGAATTATGCTTAACTTTAAGTCTTAATATGATTTCAACAGGCAATAGTGACTAAAACCATGTTTTCTGTACCATGATGTCGACATCTTGATGTTTTTAGGTTGTGTGTCTATATGAATTAGCTTGCTGTTGTTGGCACTTACAGTTAGGTTTAGTTTTTCAGCCACTGCTTCAGCACATGAGGAACTTGAAGGTCAGAAATATAGCTCGAGGCCAAACTGCTCTGGGCTTTAAACATTATATTTACATTTTTTAAAGCAACTCTAAAACAAACAGGCAGCCAGTACAAAGATGACAGGTTTTCTTGTTTCCTGGTACCTGTTAAAATCCTGGTGGCTGCATTTTGGATTAATTGCAGAGAGGAGAGCCTTTGTTCTGCAGAGGCATAAAAGTTGGAATAATTTAACGATGAAATAAAAGCTTGAATTACTGTTTCAAAGGGTTTGGTGTGAATTAGAAATTGTCCTAAAGTGGAAATAGCATGAATGTAAATGCATTTGATATGGCTCCTTCCTTTACACTACAGAGTAATAAGCTGAACCAAGAGAACCGGAGATGTACTGAGCCAGAGAGACACGTTTGAAGATATCTAAGCAAGTATTAGGTCTATGACAGGAGATCTGCTGTCTGAAGTAGCATTAGTGGCATGACATACAATGACAAAAACACCTTGAGTTTACAAATATTACACATGGATTTATAAGTTTCTACATTTCTGAATTTCTTCAAAACTAGATGACGATACAATAATAAAATTCAGCTAAAAAGATCATAGACAAGAGCTACAGTTACAGTGCAGTAATGCTGCCCTGTATGTATTTAAGCTGTTCAGATATAACTCCACCACCATAAGCAGGGCAAAAACTGTAAGAAATATACATGATGAGTGGTCTGATTTCTCCTCTTATCACCACTTTCATCCATTCACCTTGAGGGGTAAAACATTTCCCCAGCATTTATTCTGATCATTCATTCCAGACAAGGTCAGCTGAGTGAAGATACACTCTCATTAATTTTCTCTATAAATGATGCATGAGAAGAGTTCAATCAATCTTAATTTCACACCGTAGAGCCTTAGGAAAAGACTAGAAAAATTCAAACATCATACACTTTTACACATTCCATCTCACATACAATACACAAAGCATGAAAAATACAGAGCATAATAAAAAAGGCATTAATGTCGTGGTGCACGGATGCATCATGCTCTGTACATGCACACAGACAGAGATACGTAGATAGAAAGGCTTTAAATCACAATCGGTCAGGTTTGTTTGACTTTGATGATAGGTTGTGAATATTGTGTTTTGCAATAAAGATGAGGAATTAAGCATGAGAGAATGAGAGGCCTGCTGCACATGTTAGATTGTTAACCCAGTGCAGTGCCAGTTCATACTTAAAAAGAACTAGCTTGTCCTTAAAATGAACAAGTTCACGTTCATTTGTTACATTTTTTAAAAATAAATTATTAACCATTCATCAGCTGTAAATCACTGCCACTCCAAAACTAATCAAATTATCCTATAAATAAAGAATTACAGGTGGCACAGTGCCGGCTCTGTCAGCACCAGACTAGCTCAGAGTAGCTCGGTAAGTCACTTGAGAACTAACTCTCATTTACAGTGACGTCCTGGACATCAGGCTGTGGACACTGGGCTGGCTCTGAGGTTCTGGACTGTCTCTGTGGCGTAGGTTCGTAAAACTCTGCCAAGTGCTCTGCAACACTGGCTTCAGCATCAGCCGTACTGGTCTGTCACAGTGACCGTCACAGTGTTTGCCATAAACAGTGTCATAAAACCTGAAAACAACTTTCTATTGCAAGAGTGTTCAAATGAACGTGAATCGTTCATGCTCGTCAGAGTGAATGCTGTTCCTGTTCACGTTCATGATTTGAAAAATGAGCCGTTCAGTTCACCGTTCACCGAAAATATGTGTTCAGTGAATGCCGTTCATTCAACGCATTCATGCACAACACTGACCCAGGTCAGTGTGTAGCTGTCCATCACACCTGACACAGTCACAGTAGCTGTGTGTGTTCATTGTCTATGTATGTAGTTTGCTTTGTTTTGTTTGTTTTTAAAGATCTTTTTTAAAGACATTTAAATGTCCTTAAAGATCTTCATGAAAAAACTTTTTAACTTTTCAACAGATTTTTTAAAAACATGTTCACTCATCCAACACTATCCCACATTAACAGTTGTGGGCTATGTTTAAAATGACCATCCACACACAGATACAGCAGTACTATTTTCTGATTGGCTGATGTTTAGCAATATGCTGCCTTCTGATTGGCTGATGTGTAGCAGTATGCTGCTTTCTGATTGGCTGATGTTTAGCAGTATGCTGCGTTCTGATTGGCTGATGTTTAGCAATATGCTGCTTTCTGATTGGCTGATGTGTAGCGGTATGCCTTTTCTGATTGGCTGACGTGTAGCAATATGCTGTTTTCTGATTGGCTGATGTGTAGTGGTATGCCGTTTTCTGATTGGCTGATGTATAGCGACATGCCGCTTTCTGATTGGCTGATGTGTAGCAATATGCTGCTTTCTGACTGGCTTATGTGTAGCAATATGCTGCTTTCTGATTGGCTGATGTGTAGCGGTATGCCGCTTTCTGATTGGCTAATGTGTAGCAATATGCTGCTTTCTGATTGGCTGATGTGTAGCAATATGCTGCCTTCTGATTGGCTGATGTGTAGCAATATGCTGCTTTCTGATTGGCTGATGTGTAGCGGTATGCCGCTTTCTGATTGGCTGATGTGTAGCAATATGCCGCTTTCTGATTGGCTGATGTGTAGCAATATGCTGCTTTCTGATTGGCTGATGTGTAGCAATATGCTGCTTTCTGATTGGCTGATGTGTAGCAATATGCTGCTTTCTGATTGGCTGATGTGTAGCGGTGTGCTGCCTTCTGATTGGCTGATGAGTAGCGGTATGCCGTTTTCTGATTGGCTGATGTGTAGCAATATGCTGCTTTCTGATTGGCTGATGTGTAGCAATGTGCTGCTTTCTGATTGGCTGATGTTTAGCAATATGCTGTTTTCTGATTGGCTGATGTGTAGCGGTGTGCCGTTTTCTGATTGGCTGACGTGTAGCGGTATGCTGCTTTCTGATTGGCTGATGTGTAGCGGTGTGCCGTTTTCTGATTGGCTGACGTGTAGCGGTATGCTGCTTTCTGATTGGCTGATGTGTAGCGGTATGCTGCTTTCTGATTGGCTGACGTGTAGCGGTATGCTGCTTTCTGATTGCTTGGGCTTTCTAAGCTCCTGCTGAGCTCTGTGATGTCCAGAGTGTATTGCTACACTCCCTACCTGCACACACAGTATATATACGGCAGAGGAGCTTGATGGACATTACACAATAAAGTAGGTAATAAGGTGTGGCAGGAAAGAGTGAGAAAGAATTAAAATGTGTGTTACAGTCTGAAGAGACTTGAGAGCCATGGTTTCAGTGGGACACAGGAGTTTATATGGTAGCATCCGGTCGTCAGCTAGCAGCTCTTTGTTAATAACACGCTGTGGCAGCGCAGCATCATCCAAACTTTAAATAATCAGGCTCAGACTTTCTCTGTTTTCTACTGTCTCTGTGTCCTCTCTCACTTTTACTGGAGGAACCTCTCAAATGACCAGATGATCACACTTTTTTCAGGATTATTTTTTCTCACACTGCCCCTGAAGTCCTCTGGCGCCCCCCAGGGGAGGTGCTCCACACTTTGAAAACCACTGTCTCTTCGATTCCATTCTATTTATTCTATTTATTTGAGGTGCAACCATGATGATATTCTTAAAATTAAGTGGTTTTGTTGCCTAAACCTAACTTAAGTCATTACCGTAGTTTTGTTGTTGAACTTTTACTGTCGGCCAAACAATTTCCACAACATTTCTATAGCTTCGGCTAAAGTGATGGATGAATGTAGCTCAGACATTAAATGAACTTAATTTTTTTAATTATTATTTTTTACTTGGCTGAACCACATGCAAATCATTTTACTTATTTTCTATATTTTCATATCTTTTACTTTCAAGTTAAAATGGCCTTGAAATGAACTCTAATCATCGATTAACTTTGCTTAAAATAGCTAGAAAATGTGTGCTCAAAAAAACAAAAGACAAGATGCTGCCTTGAAACGTGAAACAATTATGAATATAAAATTATATATATATATATATATATATATATATATATATGTGTATACATGTATACACATATATACGTATATATGTGTATACATGTATACACATATATACGTATATATGTGTATACATGTATACACATATATACGTATATATTATAATTCAAGAAAAGATTGTTCTTTAATTCTGTAAAAAGCATGGAATCATGCCTCAGGGCAAAATATATTTTTCACATGCAGCACTTCATACTTTAACAAGTCAAAATGTCTTCAATAAAAACTACAGACACAGGTGTAGACAGTTTTAGACACCAGACAAAATTGTCTGATTCTGTAATAAATTGTGACACACTGTAACATGGTATGGGCTTGGTTGTTCTTATAGTCATGAATGGGGTTTTGACAAAAAAAGATAAAAATGTGTAACTTTTTAGTTTTTCAAACTAGAGTCACCAGTCACAAACTCTATAACCATGTCCTGATGCTCATCAAGGCTAATTTAGTTTGTTTGACTGTTTCTGTGATGAGCAGAAAATGAAGGAATTAAAACTGTCAAAAATGCAAAGGGGGACTTTGATTACAAACCTATCAAACAACCTATGATTTAGGTTGATAAAATAAAAACAAAACATTAAAACAATGAATAAATACAGAGAAAGGAAACAACAGTCTTGTCACAAAAATTATGAACAGAAGGATTCAGGTTACTGATATGGTAACACTGCATACTAGATATTCTTATCTAACATTGTGTAGCCCTGTGGCTGCTGTGGTCTGTGAAATATCTGCCTCATGGTGAAATTCTCCAGTTGCATATTTATAATATCATCCTCCATTACTGCGTGTTAACTTGTGGTTGTCTAGAATGCTTGTCGAGTTTCTTCCAAAACAGATTACAGGCTGCAAAGTGAGTTCTGAACAGCCAGAAATCTCATGTGGATTCACTGATATTGATCATGTCCTGACCAACCATGCTGGAAATACTGTGGATGTTTTGTGCTGTTGGACAGGAATGCGCAGAATAACCAAAGCTGAGATCGAATCTCTTTTTTATCCACTGGACAGAAATGGAAGACTCATGCTATGTCACTGTTTGTCCATCCTCCCCTCGATAATACAGCCACAACAAGCATGATGGAGGGTTACATAGCTAGAAAGAGTAAAGCGACTCCAGCCTGTAGTTTGTCAGTCATGAGGAACAGCTGCCTCAATAATCTCTGCTGGACTCCCTGTCACTCAGTGAATGGCTACTAGGATTCAACATACCTCACAGCTTTGACCTTGCTAATAAGGACATGTACATGTAGTGCAGTGGTTAGCACTGTCACCTCACAGCAAGAAGGTTCGAATCCCGGCCCGGGGCCTTTCTGTGTGGAGTTTGCATGTTCTCCTTGTGTCTGTGTGGGTTCTCTCTGGTACTCCGGCTTCCTCCCACCATCCAAAAACATGCATGGGGATTAGGTTAATTGGCTAATTTAAATTGACCGTAGGTGTGAATGTGAATGTGAGTGGTTGTCTGTCTCTATGTGTCCTGTGATGAACTGGAGACTTGTCCAGGGTGTACCCTGCCTTTCACCCTAAGACAGCTGGGATAGACTCCAGCCCCCCCACAACCCTATGAGGATAAGAGGTAGAAAATGGATGGATGTGCTGTACACACTGCTCAGTCCTGATGAATGGAAGATGTCAGGGCAGTGTGTCCAAATCTCCCTGTGTTTGTCGGCCATGTGGCATCTCCTCATGAATAAATGGTGACTTTGCATCCTGTGCACAGAGTGGCTTTTCTTGTTCCCACAAAGGAGAAGGAAACTACAAATTTAATGATTTCTAAATTATTCACGCCAACGTTAGATGACAAAAAAGAAAAAAAAAACAGAAAAAGATAATGTATTTGTGGAGGAAGATCAGTGGATTAGTGGTGGGAGATAAAGGAAAACGAAAATGTTAGAATTATCATAATTTGCTCTGTGGGCCTGGTGTCGGAGGACTAGAGTCTGTAATTGGCTTTCACACTAAAACACTTGAGGATATATGGTTGAAAGGCAGTGGCTGTGTCCTGTGGTCACACCTGATCTGTGGGAAATGGAAGATCCTACAGAGAACAGGCAGATCACATGAAACAGTAAATTAAAAGATAAGCTGAGAGGTGATTTCAAAAAGAACCAAGTCTGCCCCGTCTCTAATTCTGATCGGACTAATGATATCGCAGTGCAAAAATGTCTGACTGCACCACTCCATGTGGCAAAATCGAAAAGCGCTTGAGGCCAGTTCTGACTGTGAGAGTTTGCGCCGATAAGTGCGTTTCCCCATTCAGAGAGACGCTGTGCGCATTTACTGCCACTGTGAGGCACAGCGGCGCAACTTCATTGATTATTTAAATCCTGTTTTTTTCTTGTATTTCAAAAATGTATGGGAGCTCTATGCATTTATTTTTCATGACAAAACTGTCATTACATCCAGTCGCTGCATCCCAAAATAAAAGGGTTGAGCAGAGAGTCCTTATAGATGTGATTCACTTCGCACAGTCTCTCTGAACATGCTAATGTCTTCGTTGTAACGTGTGGACGTCAGCGCTGGTTTTTGTGAAGTGACTGTGTTGCAGAGAAGCTCATTTGCACAGAAAGGGTCTGATTTTGCACCAGTGTTTGCATATTTTCTCATTCAATATGTGCAAATTTCCCACAAGTACAGAGACACTATTGGCTTGGTAATGCAGTCAGTGGCACATTTCACCTCTAGTGGCTGCTTGGAGAGTGACTTGTTTTCTTTTTGTCTTATTTGAACACATTTCATGGCCACAGAAGTAGCTCAGTCCTTTAATGACTGGTAAGTGTCTGCTGCTTTATGGGCCAAAAACTACTGTATTTACAAATGTGTATCTCAACCTGCGTATGAGTAATCAGATTCATAAATGTGTCAAAAAAATCTCCAGATGTTTTTTCAGATTTTTAAATTTGTAAGCAAATTTGCAAATTTGTGAATTGTCCTGACTGAGCCACCGTATTTCACAATGTGTGTGTTGGTAGGCACTCCAGATATTAAAATGCAGGAACACAAGCAGTGGAAAAGTGACCTTTTCATGCCCCTTCTTAAAATAGATCTAAAGGGTAGATAACAATACAGGTCACAAACAAGCCAAGAGTTTAGCCAAAATTAGCTGCCATTTATTTCAAAAGTGAGCACACCTGAACTGTCACTGACTACCATTTGTCTTATTTTATATATTGAATTGCTTAAGTATTAAGTATTACCTACCTTGTGGTTTAACCTGTTGATTGTCTTTCAGGAGTACCTATGCCGAGAGCTACAACAGTAAAAATACTAAATCATAAAACTGATTAAGAATATTTTTTTGTAGCAGTAATAATTTTAAAGACAGTCACAAGCAACTGGCTCAGATAGTGCTCACATCGGTCATTTTAGAGGGGATGACAAACAGTTTTGGGGACATTATTGCAGCAAAACATACACATACATCAGTGTGTGTTGAACCCCCTCCACCTGTTCAAAAAGTCCACTGTGCTGACTGACCACCAGACATCGGTCTAGTCTGGTTTCCTGCATCTTGTCAGGTCTCTGAGCTTTATTTGCATTTTGTTTGTCACTTTGTAGACCGGAGATTTGGGGAAGCAGTAGCTCAGTCTGCAGGGATTTGAGATAAGAACTGGATGGTCGCTGGTTCAAGTCCAGGTCAGACCAAGTCTGAAGAGTGGACTGGTAGCTGGAGAGGTGCCACTTCCTCCTCATCAAAGCAAGTCATCAAACCCCTCTTGCGTGGATAAGGGGCAACCCATCACTCCGACACATCTCCAGAACAGAAACAACATCTTTCCCTCATTTAGGAATCAATAAAAGGAGTTCTGCCTCTTCTTCTTAGAAGATATTGTTTTTATGTTACCTTGATTTGTTTGTTCAATTAGACCCTCAATTATAGTGAGTTTTGATCACTATTATCTCTTTTGTTACGCTAGTTCACTCGTTTTCCCCTCGCTTGAGCACCTTTATAACAATTAGTTTTTGTCCTTTAAATGTGCCTCTATTTGGAAGTGATAACACTTTTAATAGTGTTAATCAGTCATTGCATTGTCAGACAGACAAAAAGTCAGCTTATATTTGAAACAAGATTAAAGTATTGAATGAAGTAGCAGATAATCTGGTCTACCTGTGTTATCATTTGACTGCTCACGTCTTTCTTAAAGCCAAAAGAGCTGAAATCATTTGCTCCTATACATTCAGTAAATTCAGTTTCATGATTATTATTATTTTGTTATTAAAGCTCTGAATGCTTGCCTCCAGTACTGTGTCAGTAATGGTTGGGAATGAACATGCCATCTTGCTGCTGGACCAAACAATCTCACTGTATCCAGGAACAACAGTGACAGAAAAATGTGGGCCAGCATAAATGAGATGAACAGGTTGTTGATTTACAGTAGTAAAAACTTTACATTAAAAAAGTCAAGCGAAGTGTTTTAATTCATCGCAGCTCCTGTATTGTCGAGTATTGATGTGTGCAAACACCCGACTGACTTCAAATTGATTAGGAAAAACAAAGTAATGCCCTCCTCAATGTCTATATCTAAATATATGAGATGATCATCCTGTGTTAATCAAGGCATACATTAAGATCAGATTACACCTCTCTGGTGAAGAAAAAACATTTTAATTAGTTGCTGGAGCAGCAGTGAGTTCTGAAGCCAGATACAAAGGTTTGCAAGCTGTTAAAGGGAAGACTGTGATATTATAGTGTAATTTAAATGGAAATAGGACAATTTAAATTAATAAAGTTCAGTTCATTTCCAGCCACTAGTTACATAAATCTGGACACTAGAGGAAAGACAAGAGGAGTTAATCTTACAGTTTATCTGCTTGATAAATGATAATAAAGACAAGTCATTTAGAGCTTACTAGTGGATCCCAAGGTGTTCCCAGGCATGATGGGATATCTTCTCACTCCACTTCATTCTGTCCAGGTGGCTGGAAATCTTATCCAGTCCCTAATGCTGAGCCTAACTAATTTTGCAAGCAAGAACTAATTTTAGTATTGCGTCCCTAAAGGGGAGGAATGTGAGAGTGTGACGGTCCAGCTGGTGGAACAATGTGTCCAATGTGATTTTCATACTGCAGAAAGATCTTTGCACACTTTAACTAAGTCATCTGTCTGCCTTAAGTTAACCATCTTAATCCTGCTGTAAACACGTTATTACCCTTATTTTAATGTTGCCGTGGTTGTCATTCACAGATACATAAATATAGTTTTATGGTTGGTTTTGGATGTAAAAACATTGTTATCTAACATAATCTGTCCACACACTGTGGGGGGGGGGAGGGGGTGCTGAGGTTGAGACTTTCTCCCCAAACTTATCAAATGTGTTCAGAAGCTCTTCCTGGATCGACAGTGCTTTGTTAATCGTTTTTCATTAAATTCATAACCTGCATCATATCCATCATATCTAAGGTGGATGTCACTGACTGGGCCAGATTTAATAAAAGGCTAATATATCAATGCACTGCAGATACAAATATACTCAGGGCCGGTGTGAACACTCTCCCAGCTATTTGTCTAACTGTAGGAGGAATAATTGAGTTTGAGCATTAGGCTGATCAGTAGAAGACAGTGTAATATGTAACAGGATAAAGGAGGAGGGAGATTCTTTTCCCTGTGGGCTGAGTCTCCAGACTCCTCCACTTCTCAAGCCACCATTTTAATGAAATTAACAATCCTCTTCACCCATCTTGGCCTCCATCCTCCAGCTCTCTCTGTCCTAAAGAGATTAGAGCACTTCAGGAACATTATTCAGATTGTTTATCACTCTCAGCTCCAATTGAAATGAAGTGGATTCTGTTACACTGAGGGCTTATGCACAAATCTGGATCACACCTTTTCCCTCCCTCTCCTCTTTCCTCAGTGCCAAAAACTCCTGTTTCACCAAACTGGTTTCATTTGTGACGCAATAAATTATATGCTGTTGTTATTTTTTTGTAGAAATATGTGCAATAACAGGTAACAAAGAAATGTGCAATTATTTAATATCTGCAAATGCGCAGTTATTTTGTAGCAATAAATTTACCTTACTGCTGTCAATACTTTCTTACAAAACTTAATGTCTTTTCAATTTTATTTTTTTAAGCTTGACTATTTTTTACACTGCGCTCAGCACCAAGCGGCACAGCGCTCCTCCTAATTTTATTGTATGCACTGTCACATAATGTCAGTAAAGGCTTTTGATTTGATTATGAACCTGTTAAGATATTGGCCTGATGAGCCTTAATATGATTTCGGGTATTTCTAATACTATTTCAATGAGCTAAATGTTTAGCTCTGGATCCATGAAAGGTGTTAATCAGTGAGAACAGTTGATCTCACCGCCGCTTGTCCTCATCTAAAAAGTTGTCCTGAAGACAATTAAGAAAAGAATAAATTATGCAAGTGTGTTTGACTGCACCAAATGGAATTTTTTTTTCTAACACAAGGTCAGATGTCTTGTTAGATGATCAGACAAGCTCCCATTTTCACAATAGCATGTGCATACAAATGACTCAATGATTACTCAAGGAAATGACTTGACATGTCTTTGCCATAATCAAAATGATTTAGCACAGTCTTTGCATGGCTTTATGTATTTAAGGGAAGGAGTCTTGTGTTTTAGTGCTGCTGCTGTGATATTTACTGCTTGTTCTGCCCTGCAGCTTCATGCTGCAACCAAACTGCTCTTTAGGATTGCAATAAAAATCAAACTAAAATGAATAAGAATGAATTATTATGTTTTATGTTCGACGACATGGCCAACATGAAAAGACAGAAATCAAAAGTTACAGACTTTGCTAAAGTGCTTCCACTGAAGTTCAAGTTGGAAGTGTTCTCAAAACTGATAAAATCAATATGTTTCATATTACAATCAATCACATGACTACTGGAATGTGAAAGAGATAATTTGCAGTAATGAACCAGATGGAATAGCCTCTGCTCTTCCCTTTAGCTCTACGTAGCATTTTAGCGTCTCGCAGGTCGTTGCTTTGGTTTTAGGCCGTCGCTTTATTATGGAGCTCCGTCTCACCACGCTCATTGACCACATTTCCAGCACGAAGCAGAAAAACTCCACAGCACAGCAACCCCAGCACCAAAGAACAGACAAATTTGAGTGCCGCTTTTCCAGTTTCTCTGTGTTACTGGTACCACACGGGCCCAGGGGTACCCTCCACCACAGCGCTTGGCACAGCGCACTGCACTGATGGAGTCACCACCACGCTAAAGTAGAAAAACACAGCAAGGGATCGATGAAAGATAAAACACGTTTAAGTGTTCTTGGGTCTACATCATGCTGAATCTGTGGTTGCATGTGACCATTATGGCAGCTGAAAACAAAAGACCAAGGTGTGTATAGCAATCCCTGTGATTTCCCCTTATTATTATCATTATTGATCTGTTCATTTCTATGTATTTATAATTTCTTAATTGAACTAAAAAATGTGATTACAAATATAAATTTATAAATATAGCCATATTAATGTACTGGAAATACTATAATATTGTATAGAAGTCAGTGAGAAAATGTTGCTCCTTCTCTCTTTATTTATTCCCTCAGTAAACATTGTAAACATGAGTTTACGGTCTCAGTCTCTAGTTTCTAGTCTTCTTCAATACAGCATGATGTTCATTTAGTAAATTATGGGTCCATTTCTAATAAAAAAAAACACATAAAGCAGGGGATGATTTAGGACAGGGCTACCTGCTGATTGAAAGGTCATTATCACAGTGATGTTCGGTGATTTTGTCAAAGTTAAATCATTTCACAGAGTGTTTTCTTTTCATAAAAACTTCAATTCAAGTTTGTCTGAACCAAACTATCATTGTGGCCAAAAAAATTAGGTAAATCTCAGTCATCCAAAGTCCTCAACAAATATTATACTGGGAGCACGACCTCAGAACGGTAGTGTGGACATATGGTGATTTCACAATATGAACCTTGAATGGTCTCAAGGGCACCCTGAGGTGATATTCAGCCACCTGCTTATCAGTGTGCTGGAATTAGATCGAAACAGTTTTGTGGCACAAAGGCCATGAAATTCAGAGACAAAAGCCATTCATGTGATGCTGATAACCAACGGATACTCGCAGGCATTCATGTAGATTAATTTCGTCACATCCATTGTTAATTAGCAGAGATTGGGGAGAAGCCGTGATTATCAAATGAGCTTAGTGTATTTAGCTGGGACTAATCCGTGGCTTTCCTTGTTTATGGGATTTGATGAGGAAGACAGCGGTGAGTCAGCTGGAGAGGTGACAGAACAACTGGGTTTACACAGCAAACCCACATGCAGGGCATGGCTGAAACAGAGCTGAAACACTGATTAGACCTGTTTCAAATCTCACTGTGCTTCCTCACTGGCATTAATGAACACAATCAAGCACAACTGCTTTTTATGGAAAACAACTGTTTCTCTATGTGTCAATTCTGATTTAAATGTCTTTTTATACACAATACTCCTTTTTCATTCCTCCTCCAGTAACATTCATTTTGTAGTGTAAACCTTGTTCGCTCAGTTGATGAATCTAACTGGACTTCATCTTTGTTGGATTAGATACTTGTCACTAATCCTGGGATAATTAAATAAGGGGTTGTGTCAGATTGTTTAAGTGATCATTTTGTTATATATCTTAAATATATTAGACTGATACAATGCACAAATATGAATGTGGGTTGTTTAATCAAGCTTAATATTTTATTCTAAAGTAATTGATGTTTAGAAAAAACATTTAGCCTGCATCAACTCACATCTTATTAGCCTTTTCCAACTGTTGCTTGTATATTGTGTATACTCTGCTCACTGGGAAATATAATGATACCAAAACAATACTAAAATCCAACTACTGTAAAGATGTATACTGTATCCCTGTATCACTACTCCTTGTAATCCGACAGCTCCTTTGAGTTTTTGGTGTAGCTGCCTGGTACTGGAGTAAAGCAGTAACGTGGTGAAAAAGGCTCAGGAAGCAAAAATCCGTGCAAAATTTAAAAAAAAAGATCAACTAAAAATGTAAATCGCAGCAGGACAAAACAGGTAAACAAACAAGGTCAAACAGATGACAGGAAAATCGAAAGAGACCCTCACAAAGCATCTTGGGAAGCTGTCTAATCTACCGCCAAAGTGGCTCCTTAAAAGCATCTCCTGGTCCCACCCTCAACCAGGGGCATATGGGTATCAGGAGGGCTCAAGATTCAATTAAATCTAACCAGCAAATGTTGAAAATTATTGCTCTTGCCTAAATTATTGGATGGAATGACAAGAGGATGAACAAAGTGAAGGACTGACAGAGTGTCTTATGCTGATGCATGCAGGCTGCTTTGTCGAATCTGGTTGCAAAGTATAATCAACAGCAATTCAGTTTAGGTTTCAGTGATATTTTGAAGTACAAACGACATGTAATCACTCACACTGGCTCATTTTTGACTGATGTGTGCCAACTTGGTCTCAATTCCAATTTATACCACAGATTGGAAGTCTACTCCGGGTGGCTGAGAGCTGAGGATTGATGAGTCGAACAAACAGGAAGACTGCTGTTTGTGTCCTGAGTGAAACCAAGCTACTGTGGTTTTATTCCACTGTAACGTAATGACCTAACCCTGATAATTTTGTTGTGTAAGTAAACCTATGTTGGACGTGTATTTTGAAAATAGACTGTATGTACTGTATGCCCTGTGAAGAACTGGAGACTTGTCCATGGTGTACCCTGCATCATGGTGTGAGGCATAAGACCACTGACCAAGTGACCAAGTGTATTTAAAGAGCTGGAAGTGAGGACCTGTGCCTTATGCATCCACAGCACACATGCAACCCTGATACCCCCTTACTGTTCTGTATATCCACATTGCTAACAGCTCCAGAGTAGAGCTGTGGTGTGTCATCAAACGGCTTAACGTACAGTATGTTACTGTAGATGGGTGCTTGAATGCTTTTCAGTGCCGTTTATCTGGAACTGTTCTCCTCCATCTGCTGCTGCAGGCTCCAGGGTGTCACCTCGTCACAGTCGAGCTGCTTGATTGGCTTTTCTTGGTGATGGACAGTCTTGCAGCTGAACAGATGGCACCCTGCTGTACTGGCAAGCAACTTCACTTTGCAGAATAAGTTGGTCTGGTGTGTTTGTATGCACCATCCATTCATTTATGTTAGCCTTGACTTTGGACAGAGAACATTTACTTTATGACTGTTTCATTTTGTCAATTAGTTTATTCTTAACATGTGCAAGAAACATTTCTAGCAAACATTTTAAAGCTGAAAGGTGCCGATTCCACAGCCTTGAAAAAATAGATTTACTTTTTTGAACCCAAAAGTGTTGTCCATTATGTTAAGCAGCATCCTGTTCTCAGCAGGCAACTTCAGCAAGCACTTGATCCAGATCAGTCGGTTCAGGTTCTTGTTGTCACTGGTTCTGATGGGAGATTAACAGTCTTTAATGGTGAAGCATGAAGACTGTGGGATGTGGATGTTAAAACCTCAGAGCTCAACTCTTTGAGTGCCGTTGACGTATTTCGCCGGGACATAAAGAGACAGTATACTCCACAGAGATCAAAACAGGAAGTGGAGACGATCGAGATTAGAGAGTAAAACAAACAGAATCTGGACAAAAAAATGGTGATTTGGGTGAAAGTGGCCTCTACTCTACCTCTGATAAAACACTACTTTCATTTGAGCTATTCTGTGTTTTCAGAGTCATAGTACAAAATATTCAGTGGGTCTTGAAAGATGAGCCAAAATGGAGGTGGTTATGTTGCGTCCACCATGTTCGCTGACTGCAGGACTTAGAGTAAATGACCGAGCTTCACGGCGCCATGAATCGCTCCTGCAATCTGAGAAATTCACCGGCAAAAACAAAGTCTGCCAAGTTACACAAAGCATGCTACAGGTGTTGAACGGGAAAACCCAGCAAAAACATTAACAGCAAAAACCTCTTACCTCTCCAGAAGTAACTTTGCAAGCTCGCCATCCGTCTTGCAATTTTCAGTCTCCCGACGCTCTTGCCACCGAGCAAAGTGGGCTCCAATATTTATTGTTGTTTTGTTCCTTGCATTGTCCGACTGTCTCTTTTTGGCCCTTGAATCTGGAGAAAGAGTCCTCATTACACGCTTTGCAGACGCCATGGCTGCTACTACTACGGACTGGACCACATGCAAAACACCGGCTTCTTTCACTGGAAGCCAGATCTCACGTAGTGCCGTAAAGCAGTTTGCACTTCTCGCAGCATCTCGCGATACGTGTCACGGTAGCGAAAGTTACATAGTCTCTAAACAGAGCGGGGAGGCGCTGCGTGGGGGAGGGAGAGAGGCCATTCTCTCTGTTCCAGCACAGAGCTCCACTGAACAGAGTTTGAAGAGTATATTTGAAGGCTCAAAATTTCTGCGGTGTCGCTTTAACTGTCTTTATTAAAAGAAACATAAACATGACAATGGTGTGGTGTGAAGACACTTCTGTGCAGGAATTATTGTTAGACCTTTAGTGTATCTGCAGGCAGCCCAACACGCTGAGTTGATTTTTTTTAATGGGGCAGACTCAGGCTCATTTAACTTCCTCTCCCTTCGTTGTGCACATAAACACTTCTTCACTGCAGAGTACACATATGTAGGTGGGTGAAATAATACATCATTAATGCACATTTACGCACTTCAAAGCACAGCAGCATAACTTCATCGATTATTTAAAGCTCTTTTTTCTCATGTATTTTCAAAAAGACAAACCTGGCATTATTTTGGGATGCAGTCACTGAATGAGTTTGAGCGGACACCTTTAATAAATGAGTTTCAGTCGAGACCATTTTATGCGCTTCATTTACCAACAACTATTTTCATGGGGGCTGCATGTGGCTGTTTAAATACAAATTTAAATATGCACAAATAGATTCTATTTGCTTAGTAGTGCAGTTAAGGGTGCATAACACCTTTATGGGTGCTCTGAGAGTTACATGAATTGTTTTTGACTTATCACACATCACGCTGTGATGGCCAAACTGTCTGAAATCACTGCCTGGTTCACTCAGTAACTCCTCACAGGATATAACAGACAGCTGAATAGTGAGCAGTAGCCATGGTTTTCAGACAATTGCTGATTATTTTGCCTCATTACTGACTGTAATGTTTGCACTGCATAATGCACTGAATTGTAGGATTGTTAGCAGAAAGTATCACATACAGTATGGAAACAATTTGGGAAAATTTTCTTTACTCTGTGAAAGAAAATAGTGCATAGAAAGAAAGTAGTGTATATATAATAGTGCACAGTGATGTAGGCCTGTAATGGTGCTCATAATTTCCGGTTCAGTACATTTTTGGTTTTGAAAGCCACAGTTTGTTTTTGTTTAGTTTGGTATGGGAAGAAAGAAAAACCCTCAAAATGTCTTTCATTCATTTCTTATGAACATTTTGACTTTTTCTCCCTATTGTTTTAGACAACAGAATATAGAAAAATAGAAACAATATTTCCTGTTGCTATAAATCAAATCTAAAATAAAATAGATACTTGTTTTTTCAACCAAATGTATTCTAAACATTAGTGTTACCTTTTCTTCAATCTCCCCCTTTCAGATTGACATCATAGATGTTTTTTACCCTTGTCCCTTGATGCCTGAATTTATTTGAAATTTTATATACAGAAAAAATATTGTGTTTTTTTTCTTTCAAACTGATGCTAAATTTAGTGGACATTGTTAATTTCTTTATACTACATAGAATCCATTTTCTACTTATACGTTTATCCTCACATCATGTCTAGGGGGGCTGGAGCCTATCCCAGCTCGGGCGGAAAGAACTCTACAGACGTCCGTGCGTACTCAAAGTGGACGTCCCCAAGGTCTGTGCGTGCAAAGCTCAAAATTTACGTTTGACTCCGCTCCACGCTGGTGTCACACAAAACACTGCTCCGCATTTGTTTTTCACACAGACCCACATTAAATGTGACACCAATCATGTCATTCATGGCAATTTCACAGGAAACTAGTGTGCGAATGTAAGCTCGACTATGAAAGCCCTGAGTGGAATGGACAGTCCACACGCATACTGCATTGCTGACAGTCTGCCCGAGTATGAATTATCCTTTAGGGTAAAAAAAAAAGGGTACACCCTGGACAAGTCTCCAGTTCATCACAGGACACATAGAGACAGACAACCACTCACACTCACATTCACACCTACGGTCAATTTAAATTAACCAATTAACCTAATCCCCATGCATGTTTTTGGATGGCGGGAGGAAGCTGGAGTACCAGAGAGAACCCACACAGACATGAGGAGAACATGTAAACTCCACACAGAAAGGCCCCGGGCTGGGAAGTGAACCCGGTGCCTTCATGCTGTCTTGCAGTGTTAACCACTACACCACCATGCCTCCCACCACATAGAATAAATGTAAATTTAGGTATGATACAAATTAGCGACAACAGGAGTTAATGGCAAATTTATTTCAGGTCTGTGTTAAATAAGCACAAGTCAGAATACAGACATTATTTCTGCTGCCATTTGGATCAAAACGATGCAAATTTGTGTCAACAGTTAAGGCAAAGTGGCTGTGTAGTGTGACTGAATGAGCTGCTACTCAGTATCAGTAACGTGTTTCTGCACATGCAATTCTGGGTCATTGTGCACTCCTTCAATATGTCTGTGTGGGACTTGCAAGGACTGAAAGCTCTGGGGTTGGTTCAGTACGTGTACCATCACAAGCCTAGTACAGTGGATAAACCCAGATAAAGTGCTGGACAGTACAGCACACTGTATAGTAACTGGACATGACTACAGACTCAGCCTGTTATCAGTTGTGCACAGTCACTGGACCTGGTGGTTGTTCACAGAAATGGTATTGCCTTTTAACTTCTGACCTCTGGCTTGCTCTGGATAAAAGGTCTGAGAGAGGAGAACAAAATGAAAAGTCCCACCACCAAAAACATTTGGTCCTATTTTGTTGTTGAATGTCATGACCTGCAGCAAATGAGTTACTGCGTAGCTTATTAGTGAAACTGTAATAGCAACACAGCATTGCCCTTTTGAGCAACTCACACATTGGGAGATGATGACAGGATTTTTTTTTCTTCTCTCATTTTTTTTGGAACCTCCTCGAGCTCAGCTTGGCGGATAATAGCTTTCAGGGGACGAGTATGAGGAACAGGGGACGCTAATGAATTCTTGTATCACATCTGCTGAGTAGCTCTCCACATGCCAGCCATTTACAGGAGACTGATGGAAAGCTGCACTATCCTCACATTAATTGTTAACGCTGTCAGATGCCAGTTCTGCCTCCTGGTGTGATGGACACTAGAGATGCTTTTGTCTGAAAGAGGAAAATACACTGCAGTGATCGCTCGTCGCTATCCTCTGACTCTCATACAGCTGTCTTTACATTTCACTCTATATATTCTTTAAATAATATCCACTGCAAAACCCAAATTTCTTCTACTGGAACATAAACTGGAAGCAAATGTTTGTTTCAGAGGTGTCATTTTATTATGAGACAAGCAAAAGTTTGTCCTGTCACTTCTAGTCCCACTGACACAGCGCATAGAGGTGGCTACTGGCAAGGACTTCACAATATGATGCGTATCACAATACTTGAGTCACAATACCACACATTATTGCGATATTGTTACATTGCAATCTATTGCGATAGAGCGCAATAGATTGCAATATTCTACATAGTTCACTGAGAAATTTAAAATGCAGCTTAAGATACAAGTTGTATATATGTTGTATATATACACATATTTGTAGATAATGTATATGGCCAATTGCCTCACTCACCACAAACGCCACGCAGCGAGGCAGTGACATATTGTATGGCGGAGTCATTTTGGATTCACAATCAGACCAAAACATGGCTTTTTTGGAAAAAATAAATCAATATTAAGACATTAAAAATTGATAAAATCAGAGGAAAAATATCTTGATATGTCAGTATTTTTCCCACTCCTAGAGCACAGTGTCTGTATTCTGGTTTGATCAAACTTATTTATCTTTGAACTTACACCCCACAGCAGCACCAACATTTCTAGCACCAGGCCAACTGATTAGGAGTCATTGCCAAACAAAAAAAAAAAAAAATTGTTTTGTGTCGTCATAAATTACAGGTCAGATGACTTTATGTGGAAAATTACCTAATTCAGTCAGTCATTCAGACAGACTCTTAGCACTCATTATCTCTACAGATCAGCCTCTCAAATGAAGAGAAACAAGCCAGAGCAGACGACCATAAAAGCAGATTAGGAAACCATTCAAGTGTTGGGGAATTTGGAGCCATCACACTGAGTCTGCAGAGGATGAGACTGGGAAATAGGAAAGGTTTCATCTGAGTCCTGGTTTTGTTCTGTCTGATATACAGATTAAGGATTCTGTTTTATGAATTTGGCTTTTCAAAATGCCTGTTCTTATAAGTTATCAGCTAACGCTAGCACCAGCGAGCAAGCTTGGTTAGCGATAAGCCTCCATAATTCTAACTGTGATATTAACTGGAATGCTAAATGTGGCTCAACATAATGTTACTTACTGATAAACGGTGAAGGAAACATGAGCTCAGACCATCAGTGCTGCTCCTCTTCAGGATGTGATTTGCAGCAGAGACCTGTCAATCACACGGTAGCCATGCCTCAAAGCAGATCCTGCTTTATGTGTTTTTTGAGGACCCAGATGTTGGAAAGCAGGAAGGCAGGAAGCAAAATGCTCTGAAACAAGAGGGAGACATCCATCCACTTTCTACCGCTTATCCTCATAGGGTCACAGGGGGGCTGGAGTCTATCCCAGCTGTCTTAGGGTGAAAGGCAGGGTACACCCTGGACAAGTCTCCAGTTCATCACAGGGCAGTGACCTATGGGCAATTAAATTAGCCAATTAACCTAATCCACTTGCATGTTTTTGGATCGTGGGAGGAAGCCGCAGTACCAGGAAAGGCAGGCCCCAGGCCGGGAATCAACCCCAGTACCTTCTTTCTGTGAGGCGACAGTGCTAACCAGTACACCACTGTGCCGCTCAGGGAGACATCATTATTACAAAATAAATCTGGAAAGAGACAAGACAACATGAGTGATGAGGCAAAAATAGTGAACTTAACCAGACCAACAGATGACATAACAACAACACTATAACAAAAATCTGCTGTTATCTTTGACACTTCAAATACATGTTGCTGCTAATACTATTGTACTTAAAGTGTGAATATTCTTCCACTGATTATTAACAACAAAAAAGCTGTGGTCAGCCCCTCCAGCTGTGTGTGGCCAGGCTGGTGTGCTTTCAGCTGACCTGCAGACTAATACCTCATAACAGGGACAAGCAACCAATTTGCACATTGCATCACCCCTTGAGTGACAGCAGATCAATAGACACTTGGAGCGATCATGGCCTCCAGCAGTGTGTCAGTGAGTGTGAGAGACAGTCTTTGATTGTGTCTTTCACCTTTCACCAAGGGAGAAGCCTGAGCCTTTGTGAATGTACGCCTTTGGCTACCCTTTCCATCGACTCCTGTGTGTGTGGAAAAGAAAGCCGGCTGAGTGTTGAGGCATGTAGGGTATTTTAGTACTGTGCATCTTTGTGTACGTGAACATGTCTGTGAGTTTCTGTGTCAGTGTTTTTGTCTGACAGCAGCATGGACTGGAATGAAAATACCATTAACCTCCGTTGATGTGCTTCACAGCTACTGGAGGAGTTGGCGACACTCTGCATGTAATGGATGTCAGAGTGGGTGGAAGATCTGGGAACAGCAAAATCACTACAGTCTGTCGAAAAACACATATTGTAACTACTTTATTTGGTGAAATAAACCTGAATATTAGTAGTATGACACAGGTGTTAAAGCAGGAAGTCTGTTAACAGTGGTAGATGTTTGCATTTTGGGTTTGTGCCATGCTGTTCATCTTTGTTTTTTCATTTTAGGGTTGTGTCAGACAGCTTTAATCCTCCCAAAGTGTTTCTTTCACTTTGTGTTTGCATAGTCAGACCGGGCAGAAGTCATTAGGAGGAGGTCAGGGTGGTGGAGCCAGCCACAGTTGGCATAACTGCGATGAAAAATGACACTAAACATCATGTACATGAGACAAACAAACAGCTGATTGTTACATGCAGTGGTGTTCTAGATGAAAGTTTTTCTTGGGAGATAGTTTAATTCTGTTTTGAAACTTTGTCAGTAGTGGCTTTCAAAAGCCTTTACAGTCTTCTTTTCTTCATTTTACAGATTCAAGCATAAAAACTGTTTCCATATTGTCTTTATGAAGCTCTTGTTTTTGGGCATTTATGGAATTCAGTCATAGATTGTAATAGTTTCTGCAGGCTGATACATTTTCCATATCACTACAACTTGATGTACAGCTAAACAGCATCTGTGTGCATGTTTTAGGGTGATATCATGCTGTCTCTGGCATTCATTGAGGAATAGTAAGCTCTCATTAGAGGTTAAAAACCTGCTTGGGTTTGGTACTGAAATATTTCAGCCCATCTTTGTTACAAGGGAGTCAATTCTTTTTTCACAGCTGTCTGTGTTCATTACCACCCTACCACTGTAGGTCAATGCTAAAATATGGATACCTCCGATACCAGATATTATTAACAGGATCACAGTGGAAAGTAACTATACCATGTACAAAGCATTGGATCAGTATAGTCAATACCAGCCTTAATTTAACTTGGTGTTGAATCAGCAAGAAAGAGTGCTCAGAAGTGTGCTGGGAGTGTGGTAGCAGTGGTGTAGTCACGTGATATGCAGGTGTATGCCCTATACCCACTAGAAAACCTCCCGAATTACCATATAACCACTACAAATGTGCAAAGATATATATCAGCATGGATTGTAAGGGTCCATAACTGACAGGAGCCCAGAGAGGTGTTAGAACGTGGCACGAAATGACTGAACCCAAATGCACGACTCGTCACGACAGAAATAAGTTAAAGGTATTTTAATACAAAAAATGTTCACAAACAAGATTTAACAAAACAACTCAGGCACTGATGCTAAAGCGAGATGAAACTAAAACTCAGATTGAAAACACACTAGGCAGATCATGAAACAAACTTAGGATACTAGGAAAAATGCTAAACTAAAGGCGCTCACACAATGAGGAAAACAATAACTTAAAGAAAAGGACAAAACATAAAACGCTCACTAACAGTGAGGGAAAAAGGCTCTAAACTGGTTGACAACACAGATGCTACAAAACAGACAAAACACTAAGACTGGACTGGGTGATTACACTGATGCTAGAGACAGACAAAACACTAGTACTAAACTGGACAAATCTCAACACAATGACAGAAACTGATACGACACAACCTGACGGCGAAACACTTGACTTAATGGCTGGTAGCTTGGAGAATTCACAAGACGTACTGGCACATGACTGGGGGAGACGCAGACATAAATACACGAGGTAATGGGTAACAGCTGGAAACAATCGGGGCGGGGCAGACAATCAACAGACGCAGGAAACACAGGGGCAGGAAACGAGAAGCTGAAACACAAGGGAAGACAATTAATACAAAATAAAACAGGAAGTAACAGGACAATATGACAAAACTGAACCAAAAACTTAACTTGACATGACCAACATAACAAGAGGCCCATAATATAATTATAATACTGACAAAATAAATTGAAAATCAATAATAAACTTAGAGTCACGTGTATACTTTATTTACAATGTATTGGTAACACTAAGTTTATTAGTTTTGCAAACATTTTTTAGCACTCCCCCTTTCTATTTAGTGAAATGGTTCAGTCCAGCTGCTCCATCAGACAGCCTGCAGAGAGCTAACTTTTCACAGACAGAGTGGAGGAGGAGACGACAGGATGCCTCAAAAGTCAGGGAGGAATAAAAGAAAAGATAAAAAGCTCAGACAGGAGAAAGAAGTGAAGGGTCGATAGTTTGTCACCCAGTTCTTTCATAGGTAAGGTGGGTCTGTTAGTGGTTCATGTTCTGGAACATTAGCATGTTGGCTTGTCCTAACTTTTTCCATAGTAACAGGCCCCACAGTGTGGGGCACCTCAGCAGATTATTTACCTGTAAGACAGGAGAGTCAAGACACAGCAAAGCTTCAGTTGCTGCTTGTGCGGCTGTTCTTGCCAGAATATTATTCACTTTCCTTAACAACTATCCATATGTGTTTTATTTATCAGAATAAACATTTGTTTATGACCAAGTGATGACCACGATACTGTATGTTATACACACACATTTACATATTAGTGCTGTTCTCACTAATAATCCTGGAATGGTATATACTCTACTAGCATTAAGCTAACATTTTATTCTTATTAATTTTCTTCTTGAACAATCTTGAACTACGCATATTTTATTATACATACATTTAGCCAAATAGGTTATGTAACCTTGTGTTGAACTACATCTTTATCAGGGAGCACAGACAAATAATGTCTGCAATTACACAACATCAGCAGTTTCTCTTCCAACGCAATAAACACACTTGTGTGTATATTTTTACCAACTGTGTCTTTCGTACATTGTTGTACATTTGTAACTGTCCTGTTGTTCTTTTCACAAATATGGGAATGATCGTCAAAAATATCACTAAAATGCATTGTTTTATGTAAAACGGAGTCAAAATGTTCCATTGAGGGGGGACCAGTAACATTTGTTTTCATGGGGCTAAAATGAACCAGACTACAGCACTGTGTGCTGGTATACAGAACAGTGAGAGAGGTGGACAGGTCAAAAAAAAAAAATATCATCTAGATCTCATGTGTCATGTTAAAACCAGATGTTCCCAAACTCCAGTGACAATTTTGACTGTGTCTGAACTTAAAGTGACGCCAAGGGTATTTACAGTGGTTTTGATGCCAAAAATAAAGAAAAAGAAGAGACGTGAGAAAACTTTGGTGATTTGGGATGAGGTGTGAAATGTTTCTGCACACTGACTAAAAGTAGAAATTCAGAGTCTGACCTGCACATCTACATTGCTGACCAACAGCAGGTCATCTTGGCTGTGCTGACCTTTGGGAAGAGACCCAGGCAACAGAAATGGAGGCCATTCTTGGTGCCGTTAGCCCAACTCGACTGAGCACAACGCATGGTGTGGCGCACTGAGTTGTTGTTTAACTTTGACTGCTTGCCGCTGACCTTTCAAAGCACAAGCAATGAGATAACAGCTGTTTCAAACAGTGACTTGCATTCTTTGCACACTTTTATATTTATAACTTTTTATGACAGTGAGAGGAGGGCAAACTTTTCACCATGCGAATGTGAAGCATTAAGGCTACAGTTAACTAAATTTTCATCTCTTTCCCTGCGAGTCCTCACTATGTCACCATGCTTTGAGCCTGAATGTGACGAGAGACTCTTAAACTGTTGCCAGGGAGCCTAACAACCACAACCTGAAAAGTCTCTCATTTACAATCTGCACCCCATTCATAAAGACAGCTTCATTATGTTCAGAACGAATACTGTGTCTCACACACACACACACACACACACATTTAAAAACAAATGATGAAGAGTTAGTGGAGACACGGAAGGGAATGAATAGAATTTGAGAAGATGGTAATATACTGATGTGTCTGGGAGAGGACAGAAAGAGATCCTGAATCTCAGCTCCTGCTCTGGTGCTCCTCTGGACAGGATATGAATTTCTGCTTCTTAGGTGTAGACGTTTCCTTTCTTGAGCTCATCTAGAGATTGGAGATCTAGCAGCCTCTTATCTCAGAGAGACAGAATTAGATATTCTCTCATCCACGATGGACTAAGAAATCCCTCTTGCTCTCCCTCACAGATGGCGGTTTAATGTCCCTCACTGGTGGCATCTCCACACTGGTTGCAGATGAGAGTTACAAACATGTCCTCTCATATATTCTTACACTACTAGCATTTCCATTGTTGGGCCATTTGCCAAAGAGGCACTGGTGGAGTTGGTTAGTAAAACAGTCCAGTGGTCTTTCAGTATATATCAGTTCAGACTCTCCACTAAAGCACTAGGGCAGAGGTCAGGTCAGAGGGGCTCTGCAGGGGAGCACAGAATCCAGGCTTTTACTATGAAGGGACAGGACAGATAGCATGACCTGCTTTGTCAGATACAGTACATACAGCATACGAACAGAAAAGTGTCACTTCTTCCAGTCTGGCACTAAATATAAGAGCTACAGGGGCTACATAGAGCCCAGAATAAATGGTTGGATTGTTATCAGTTCCTCTTTAAGGGAAGCGACTCTATTTTAAGATCTAGTAAAGTCATAAGTATGATTGTTATCAAACACTGAGGGACTCTCCTCAGACATAACTGAGAAAAGTGAAACATTTCAGCCATATTTGTTTACATTTTGACACCAGTAAAGCTATGACAAATGAATGATGAGTCTAAATGTGACGTTCGAGTTACAAGGAGTGTCTTTTTATGATTCATATGTGTATTTATGGACATTTATTCATGAGGATGATCAGCGTTAATGATATAAGTGTAAGTCACTGAAATATACATATCATGTTGGTGTTTTCACATTAACACTGCTGGTACTGGTGGTGCAGCTGACCAGGTTCATACAAATGTCAAACTATAATAACTGACCTTATTGTTGAAAAGATAAAAAATACAAGGCTGATGTTTGGGTGAATGCCTATGAAATGAGACACAAGGCATCTAGAATTCACAGACTGGATGGAATATGGGTTTTCATACCTCACAGGAAGTTACCACAACCACTTAGTCAGGTTGACAGTGACTCACGTGATTAGCAGCTGATCTGGGATTAACGATACTAACGACTGGCTTGACAACATCAAATTCTCCTGGGCGAGAGCGCTGCCTGTTTGACATTCACCCTCCCTACCCGTGTAATAATGCAGCGGTGGGTTTATAGTTGAAAGCCCTGTGAGTCACATACAGTGTGAGAGTGAGAGTTCCCACACAGTAGGACCAGGACCATGGAACACCTCCAGCAGATCGTGAAACTTTCACTCCCTCCATCGTGCTCTATTTCTAGAAAGTCTGCATAGTTTACAGTGAATTCCATGCCAAGTCAGACCTCCTGGCACATGGCTTTCAATCTTATCACCAGCAATCTCAATAGTTTATGGTAACTGGACAATGTATCAACAGTGATACAGTAATGTGTTTTTAATTTTAACATGAGATGTGCTCAGTGAGGCCATTAAGGTCCTGAAGTATGATATTTTATAAGTGAGGCTGACATTTTGTTTTTGATTAAGGGAAAGTGTGTTGTGTCCCAAATGGAGTGACTGTCTTTTCATTCTGGGGGACAGCTCTGGAGGTCACAAAGAGCATTCACTGATGACTCTGAACATCCATGCTCTGTTGTAAGTAGTGAATGTGTTCTGTTGCTTGATAAAGTGCTGGATGCATCATTTAGCCTCACTTTTAGCAGAGCAAAAACGCACAGTCCATGTGTGTCACAATCCTCATTATATTCCAGGAATCAGCTCTTCTTCAAATTCCCCACAGAGCAAATGATGTGAAAAGAGTTTGGAGCAGTGATTATCTGGTGGGTTATGTTACACAGACCAACAGCTCAGTCCAACAGGTTTGTCACCAAGCCAAGCTGCTCATCAGCCAGTGAGCTATTTGACCGAGGGCTTTTTGTTAGTTTGTTTTCTGTAAAGCGGTATAGGTGTGAACACAAGCAGCTGTTTGGACCACTTTCACCTCCAGCTTTAGATAAGACCAGTTTACTGGATGTAAACTACAACAATGACCAAAGAGGCTAACCCCTAATTTCCACTGGATGCGGAACGACACCGACATTTCGTCGGACCCAATAGATATCCATTCAAATCAATTTGTCTGTTTCCACTGAATGCAGAACGGTGCTGATGTGTGGACACCTGCTGAAACAAATAGACAGAGCTCTTTTTTTGGCGATGACGGCGCAGAGCACAGAGCAAATTGTGTGGGACATCCAGTTTATTTTCAAAATGAAACACTCTGTGTTTGCGGCAGACCTTATGATCTTTGGGAAGAGACTGGAAAAAGATGCTGATTGTGGATTTCTAGAATAATATTAAAATGACATAACATTATTTATGATCAAGTTAGTCCTCACGATTCCAGTTGTCTGGTGGAGCTGCAACAGACAGCTCTGGTGGGTATTGATGGACGGTGGATGACGGACAGTGACGGACATCGGCGTCGTTCCACATTTAGTGGAAATACGTGGTGGTTATTTGTCCCAATATGAGCTGTGAGGTCTTAACATTGAGGTTTTATGGTTTGAACATCAGAGAATTGTACAATACTGCAGTCATGTGACTTTTGTTTACAAGCCTGGTGTGCTTGTATTTGGGCAATTTGAACCTATCAAGAATTCAATTATGTGTGGGTCAGAATGAACAAACCAACAGTAGGTGGGATTGCACACCAAGATGCTAAGCCATGCATACACTGTGTGTGTGTGTGTGTGTGTGTTTTTAGTTCTCAGCCACAGACTGAAACTGCAGGACTGTGTCTGAAGCTTTATTGAGGCAAGCTAATCCATGAGCTGCAGGCCTCAGCTGCCATCGCCAGTCCGCCAGGCTGAAAATAATTGCATTTTAAATGGCTGTGCAAACAACAGCCACCACATTAGTGTGTTAATTCAGGCCAATCACTTCTGCTAAAGAACAAAAAACGAATGGAAACAACAGGAGGAAACTCTGCCTTCATTCTGTCCCCCGCAGACTGATAAATGCACAGTAGTGTTCCCTGCCCCGGGTGACCATTTATAACATTTGATTATTTATTTATTTCTCCAAATCTGCATAATCATTTTGGCTATAGGTCATATGCGAACAAGATGGGGAGCTCGGGAATAACATGCATTATTCATGATTTGCAGGATACAGTGGGCGCCAGAGGTTTACAAGATATGTGAGTGAGATTTTCCAAATTCATTCTTTTCTTTATCGCACAAAAGCTTCTCGGACTGGGAGTACCTGGGGCACCAGATAGAGCACAAAGTGTGTAATGAAGAAAATGGTAAAAAAAAAAAAAAGATGAGATAACCTCGATAAATTAATCGCTGTGCCTGATCCGTGCTGTATTCTCGCCCAGGCCTGTTCAAACAAGAACATTTGGCTTCATAGTGAAATGCCCCTTTGTGTGAGGTGGATTTATTGCCTGTAGTGACAAATGATAATGGCTAACTTCTGTAACAATAAGCTTGTGCTATATACTGCTATCTATTAGTAAGTCAAAAATACACCCTATCTGTAAATCTTCATGTTGGAAGCTGAGTCCGCTGTGAGAAAACACAAGAAGAACCTCATCATCTCATTAGAAACATAAAAAGATTCAGGTGAAGTCAGCTTTAATGGCAGATATCAAAAAGCATGGCATCCTTTCTGCTCTTAATATTGCAGTTCTGACTCATCCTGACTCAGAGGACAAGAGGATGTGTGCAAGTGTGTGTGTGTGTGAATGGATAGATGGTGTGATAGCCTTAGATCAGAGATAAATGACTTCATTAAAGTGTAAGTCTCAGAAAGCTGGAATGAGCCACATCTCCCCCCTCTCTGCCACTGCAAATTATGAACTCCATAAATCAATAAATTTCTGTAAAAGGATAATGTTCCCCTGCCTGCTACATCCAACCTCCCTACAGTGGGGCTGACACAGCTAAGGACTTTCACATTCTGCTGTGATTTCTGGTCTGAGAGGGCACCAGGGAGGAGGGGGCATGGGTGCTGGTGATGTGTTCAGGGACATGCAGGTTAACACTGGATCATGTCAGTGGCGAACGTGCTATCTAACTTGTCAAGTCAGGTTACCTCATGAAATTTAAGGACATATCTTGTTGATATCATGTCTTTATGTGGGAAACCCCTTGCACCATCTAATATCCAATGTCTTCAATCACAAATGTGTACGTGTGCCTGAATATTACACTGAAAATACAGAAGCAGTCAAACGGAAAGAAGAATAGCTGTAAGCAAACATGGAGAGCTGGATGGAAGATGGCTGATAATGAAACTGTCCAATGAGCACCAATCATAGACTGTAGTTCCCTAATTCCACAGTAAGGTTTTCATGATTGCATTTAATTCCATAAAGGTGTAATCTCCACTGGGGAAAGGGAGGAAGTGATGCCCACACTTTAATTGATTCAGGTTGATTTCCTAATTAATTCATTGAGTGCTAAAAACGTATATATTTTTCCTTTTTCTGCGGCAGCAGGTTGGCGATCATGGTCTCTGCAACCTGTGAGTAATTTTGGGGCTTCTGGGATTTGTAGTCAGGACATAAAGAGGCAGTATATGCACAGAGATCAAAGTAGGAAGTGGAGACGATCGAAATTAGAGAGCAAAAAAAATCAAAAAAGAATCTGGACAAAAAGTGGTGATTTTGGTGAAAGTGTCCTCTCCGTCTGATAAAACGACAATGGAACAAGATAAAAGCAAACATTTTTTTCATGATGAAATAGAGAGCCTCTTCTTTCATTTGAGTAATAAATATTCTCTGGGTCAAAACACTTTTTGCTTCGTAAAACAGCTGGCACTCAGTGAGTTAATATCACAACTGAGCTTTTTTATTTTTTGTATATACAAATATATATATATATATAAGACAATTGTTGAAAGGTTCTGTCAACCATGTGTCATTCACAACATCTTTAATTACTCCATTAAGACGGCACTCAATGACATAAGGGTCTCTGAACATTGAGCAAGAAGGTATTGGGTTCGATTCCCGGCCCGGGGCCTTTCTGTGTGGTGTTTGCATGTTCTCCTCATGTCTGTGTGGGTTCTCTCTGGTACTCCGGCTTCCTCCCACCATCCAAAAACATGCATGGGGATTAGGTTAATTGGTTAATTTAAATTGACCGTAGGTGTGAATGTGAGTGTGAGTGGTTGTCTGTCTCTATGTGTCCTGTGATGAACTGAGCTGGTAAAAATCTGAGTCACCTTCAAGTATTATGCAATGAGCATAATAAGCAGTAACCAGACTTAAAAACACTTCGTGCCTCGGGTTTTGCCTCCCAGGCTACTACATGCTGCTACCTTATTTCCATCAGGACAGACTTGATTTAGTGTGAACAATAATTTATTACGTAGTGCACATTTGAAAGGTGCAGAGTCCCATTGTGCCATTTGAAAAAGGGGACAGATTTGCAGTAGCTGATTATGATTGATCCCTCTGCGTCTAGACACTGGTGGTGGTGGTGGTGGTGGTGGAGAATTGGGTGCTGTTATGAAGACAGGAGGAGATGGGGTGGAAAAGGGTCAGCTTCAGATGGTGCTGCAATAACAAATGAGAGCAGCAGAGAGGAGAACAGTTTGAAAATAAGACAACACTGATATGATTGGCTCAAGGAGGCCGAGCAGGACCTGGCTGGCTAGCATAGAGTGGCACCCACAGCCAGCTGTGGCAAGAGAGAGAGTGAATGCGTGAATGAATGAATGTGTGTACATGGGGGAAGTGTTCCTGAAAGCTCCATGAGCTCCACTGGTGGAGGCTGTTGAAGTGAATGTAGCCTATAAAAACAACACTTTGAAACCAAGCTCCTCTAAATGCTGAGGGTGTTGCTCCAGGTCATCATACATTTGAAGCCTGTCAGATGGCAAAACAAGTTAATAACACAATATAAAACAGTGAAAAAGTGGTACAAACTGCACAATATGAGAGCATACAACTATAAAAATAAATCCCATTGCTCATGCAAACGTATCTCAATTTGTCCGTTACCAATTGATTCCTCATTCAAATGTATTTAGTGCTCATATTTTGACATAATAAACTTCCATACAGGAACCTTCCCACAGTACTAACAGGGACAATAGTCACCACAATCCTGTGAAAGGAATGTGAGGAAGAAAGGGTCTAGCTGTGAGGCATCGATGAGGAACTCCAGCTATGAAGTTACACTCTGAAGGATTTCATTCTTGCCACAGCCATGGTGCAACTGCTGGACAAACATTTTAAATCGACCAGCGGTTTTTATAGTCTGCTGTTTACGTGCCATGACACAAGGCCAGGTGTCTTGTTGAAATTTAGGACAACCACAAAGTTTTATTGACATATGGCTCCCACAAAATGCGTGACTGATTTTGCACATCACTGCCTACCTTGGCCAAGAAAGTTTGAAAACTGCTTTCATAGACATGGCAGAAAAGTGCACCAGCTGCTCTGCTCTGTCTCAATATAGGAGGGAATACAGAGCAAGTCTGTTAGCATTAGTGGTGATATTTATGGAAATGTAAAAATAGTTAATTTCTAGTTCTAGTTTGGCGGCTGGCATTCACTGCCTGTGAGTAATTTTGGGGCTTCTGGGATTTGTAGTTGGGACATAAAGAGAGATCAAAGCAAGAAGTGGAGATGATCGAGATTAGAGAGCAAAACAAACAGAATCTGGACAAAAAGTGGTGATTTTGGTGAAAGTGTCCTCTACCTCTGATAAAACAAGAATGGAAGGTAAAACCAAACATTTTTTCATGATGAAATAGAGAGTCTCTTCTTTCATTTGACCTATTCAGTGTTTTCAGAGTCATAGTACAAAATATTCTGTGGGTCTTGAAATATGAATCAAAATGGCCGTAAAAGGGCTGGCACTCCATGAGTTAATAAGAAAACAGATCCAGAGGTTTCATGGTCGGATGGCTCCGGGAGTGCTCTGACCAATAGATGTTTCCTTTGGTTTTGAAACAGTAGACTTGTGTTTCTTGTTATTTAGCCTGTCAGCGAGGGGAAGGACGCTGAGTACAGGGACGTCATGGACTCCTAAACCATCTGCAGGTCAACCCCATCAAGACAAAGGAGCTGGTGGTGGACTTCAGCAGGAGTAAACACCACCACACCTATTTCCATCTGGGGAGTGGCCGTCAACACTGTTCAGGATTATATACCTGGGAGTGCACCTGCATGGACAATAAACTGGACTGGGCCAAGAAGACTGAGGCAGTGCACAAGAAGGGTCAGAGGCAGCTCTGCACCATCATGCTGAGGATGTTCTACCAGTCTGTGGTAGCCAGGCCTTTTTCTATGCTGTGGTGAGCTGGGGCAGCAGGCTGAGGACAGTGGACAGCAACAGGATTAATAAAATCACCAGGAAGGTTGGATCTGTCCTGGTGGTGGAACTGGATTCTGTGTTGGTAAAGTCATGGTCAATGTCTCTCACCCTCTCCATCACATCCTGGACTCCTGCAGGAGCTCCTTCAGCCACAGACTGATTCCACCAAGGTGAGGAGCAGAACGCCACAGGAAGTCCATCCTTCCTGCAGCCATCACACCCTACAACTCATCCACCTGATGACGATCTGATGACCTGATCATGTCACTTAACTTAATGTATAGCAGCTTAATGTATACTCATGTTTGCTTACTTATGTTTGCATATTTATGCTCTTTCATTTTTGTGGATTTTTGTATATTGTTGTATTGTTTCGATTGTTAGTTGATTTTGGTCTGATACTGCATTTTTGCATTATTCTGCACTGTATATTTTTCAAAAAAGCTTTAAATCTCCTTACTTTTTCCTGCTATGTATGGCAAGTGTTGTAAAAGAATTTCCTGCGAGATGAATAAAGTTTTATCTTATCTTATCTTGTCTTATCTTATCTTACCTTATCTGAGGCTCTCATCAAGATGCTGCTCCAGTGGTCCCATGTTGATTTAATGATAGCACACTGAGGGATTGCTCATTCACCACAATTTTTTATGTGATCAAATCCATTGTTGTCAATGAAGACATACGGTGTTAAAAAGTGCTTGTGACGCTGTTGTGTGCACGTGTTTCTAAACGTTCCCAAACACTTTAAGATTAACACTACAGCATGCTCTGCATGTCACGTCATGAGGGACAACCAATCACAGTAATCAGATATCTTTCCTTTCTTCTGTAAATATCAGTGAACGGTGAAACTATGGAGGAGAAGTTCATTATTTTCCAGCAGAGCAGCTCAGAAAGGTCAACCAAATGGAACAGTGATGCTGTTATGAGAGTGTGAAGGTGTTGAAATCCATTCATCTTTGTTTTGACTTTGTTTCATTGTTGGTTGCTTAGTAACGGCAGGCGTGCATTTTTTTATTTCCAAACTTGACATTGTTTCACAACTAGAAAATCAAATTAATTCAATTATTTAATATTATTATGCATACTATTTATAGAAAAATGTGTTATCGTTCTGTTTGATGGTCAGTCAAAGAACATCCATCATGTCAAAAGTGGATGACTCTGACTGGATGTTATTTGATATTTAATAACAGAAAGTTATTGTCCCATTGCACGAATTATCCAGCATATGGGTCCAATCCAAACTGCAACGGTTGGTGCATCATCGTTGTTGCTGTCTACTTTGCACTCTGTAATGAAGAAGAATGAAGAGCATGAAAAAAGAAATTCTGTAGATCATGGATTTTACATCAATTTGCTATGTTGGCTTGCTGTTTGCAGAATATAAATTGACTTAGCAAGAAAAATCAATGGTCGGCCCTAAAAACAAGCACATACCCCCGAGATCTGAGTTCACAACATAAGGCAAATTCATTTTGTGACACTGCACTTCATAGCCTGAAATTCCTACGAGAGTCAAACTCAAAGCCGTCCTTCCCCTAAACTCCCTGTTCTCAGGCCTCCAGTGTGTGGTGAGCACTTCACCCGTAGCTATCCGCTGATCGAACACAAACTTGTGTGTAATTGTATAGAGCGCCTCACTCGACCTTCTCTGTCAGGAGAGAAATAGGGGCCATCATTCATCCTTGCCATTACCAGCCTGCCTGCCGTGAATAATGCAATTTGTATCCTCTATGGAGTGCATCCAGAACAACAGGCACTCCAATAAACAAACAGCAGATCGCAGTAGAAATCCACTTACAGGGGCAGCCTGGCAAACGCCGCTGCCATTAGAAGCCCACTCAGGTCCCATCATTTCAGTCCGATAGATCCCTACCTTATCTGTTTTAGAGTGGGACTATGATAATGAGCCTGCCAGCTTCGTTCTCCTGAAGTGCTGGATCACACACATAAACCAGAGCCTAGACAGGAACACACACACACACACACACACACACACACACAAACACACCAGCTGTTCAGGGGAGATTTGTGGTACCTGAAAGTAGAGGTAAAGGTCAGCCTTTGACCTTTTGTAGGCACTAACAGCAGTTAGGACTGAAATGGATCAGTCAGGCAGAGGAAGTGTGTGTGTGTGTGTGTGTGTGTGTGTGAGTTGATGCGACCTGATGGATGGGAACAGGGGAGTATATTAGAGGAGCAGCTTGTAATGGGAGCAGATGAAGCACTCTTGAGTGATGTCACACTTTTTATTAACATTTTAAAATGTATGCTTTTCTGTAATCTATTTCCAACCTTGAAACTGTGTTCTCATTGTTGCTGTTTGTATTTCATTTGTTTTTTTGTTTCAAGCCAGTTTCTTCCTGTATGATTCTCTATTCTGTTACTTTGTCTTGTCAGCCTTGCAACCCAACTTTAAGATTAGATTAGATTTTCATTTTCCTTAACTAAAGTTGTGATAATAATGGTGATGACATATTTATAACATTTTTAATTATTAGGACCTTATCACAGCTTCACTATTTTGACTTTATTGAAAAAAGTCATTTTTACTATAGTTCATTCCAAACAGCTGTAGGCAGGTTATGATTACAAAAGTTGAGAGGATACAGTTTGAAAAAAAAAAAAAAATGCTCCATGGCACATTTCAGAGACCAAGAACCAATAAGAGTTGAGCTAGAGCCAAATCCCGTCCCGGAGCAGCTGTCAATCACTCCCACTACAATCAGACATTCTAACTAGGAAGTGTTGATAAAATATGAACCAATATTCTGCTACTGTTATATGCATTTTTCACTTAAAATGTTTTAAGAATACATTTTAGTGGACTGTTGCTGTCATGTGCCATGTATATATATATATGTGTGTGTATGTATATATTATATATACTGTATACATTATATATACTGTATATACACCATACAGTGTAACGGCTGCAAATGTAATGTATCAAAAACAGCTGATCATTTTTTTACTAGTAGATATCATGACCCTTAATAGACTATGTATAAATCCTACAATACTATAAATACTGCGTCTTGGTCAAGGTCAACTGCATGTAAGGTGCAAAGCCAACATGCCCTCACTGATACTAAATAATTGCTTATAAGGCTAGCTGTAGAGAGTAACTTTTTATTATCCTAATCCTAACCTGTTAGCACAGCAGCTGTTGGCTCCAGTTTTTCTCCCCCATGTAAGGATCATATTGTGAAGTGTTTGGCTTTTGGTTTTTTGACATGATGATCAAAATGATTTGCCTCATTCCTCAGGAGTTAAACACTGAGGCTTTGTCACAACCTTGACTACCTTTGCAAAACAATTGCTCTGGCAATTGCTTGTGGGGAGTGTGGTAACGTAGAATAAATAGCGTTTAGTCTCACATTCAGCAGGAGGGGAAGTGGAAAGATGAAACAAAAACAGGATTTTCATCTAGTGTCAATTGTACTGTAGTTCAGGGTCACTTTCACGCTACAAATACAGGTACTGAACTACTTTTAAGCCCAGTCATTATTTTATTTGACTTTCACCCATTAGTGTTTCTTTCCTAAACCTAACTATAGTAGTTTTGTTGCCTGAACCTTAAGTGAGGCATGTCTATAAAACATTCTCAGAAGACAAATAGGAGTTTATATTCTCATTGTCAAATGATTTGTCCCATGGGCTTAGTCTCCCTAATGACCACTTGAGACTCTATTTATCATCCTGGTGTTTAAATCAGTGGCTTTTATTGCTTCGTTATGGTGCTTTATCTTCATTCTATGGCTGTATTTGAACAACATATACAGGCTTGCACAACTGTTTTTTGTGGTCGGCTCTATTTCAAACCATTTTCCGACAGCCTCTCCATGCTCCGTCTGCCACAACAAGATAATCCTGCCGTCTCCCATAAAATGGAGGCATCTGTCATCTATAATAATCTGTGGGAGCTGGCTGAGGAACAGTCAACAGGAGGGAACAGGGGAGCAGCGAGCCTCGTTCCCAGTGAGATAGCCAATTAGAGAGGGTATTATCTTTTCATGTGAAGAGGCTTTTAGCCCCCCTGACCGCCCTCTGGCTGGGGATGGAGAGGTGCTGCAGGACTGGGAAGCGGAGACTGACAACGCTGCATGACTCTGCCAGGACAGGAAGTGGAAGTAAAGGCATTATTTCTCCTTCATTGGCCACAACATGATAGCTCTTGGAGCGAGCCAAAGCTTAGCCCCGGAGGACAGAGATCTTTGACATGGCCTCATTGCCTCACAGTATTTTAAATTCACATCAACACTTCACAGCTTAGAGAGCAATGGAATTTCTTCACCCATCATCTGATTGATTTTGCACATAGTGGACTCAGATAAACCACTGTGCTCTGTAGTGGTTTACATCAGGTGCACCATGTGTTCCCGGGTCTGTGATCGTGTCTTGTGTATTTATGTTTTCATTAGTGTATAATCAGAATGTGGGATGGTTCCTTCTCACAGTCTGCCATGTTTTGATGGTAGCTCAGAAGGGTTAAACCAAACACTGGTTCTAGAGAGAGCCCTTAATGTTTTTACAAAACCTGAAGGCCACCATAGTTCTCTGACGTGTTTGCAAAAGTTGGAGTGAGTGGAGGAGTAGTCAGCTGGTTGTAACAAAGAGTACATTCGTAATCTTTATAGTCTGCAAAGCTTGCAGGAGCGTGACCACCACTACCCATTTTCCAAAGGAGGCACCATTAAATGTTGCTCTGCCACTGTTTGATGAGACCATATACGAAGACTGTTGGCTGCAGAGATATTTATTTTTGCTTGGTAGAAACGTTTACAGGTGCGTTAATATGCCGATCAACAAACTGTAGTTAATGTACCTCAATGCAATGCAGCAAACATCTCTCTCAGCTTTAATATCACGTCTCCTTTCTGCACAATACTGAGCGTTAGTTTTTGTATATACTAAGACATTTAGGTTCTGTCAACTATATGTCAACCATGACTTCTTCAATTACTCCTTTCAGCACACAGCATCTCTATCCTTTGCTGTTTCATTTTCTCTGGACTGTATATGACCCCAGAACATATTGCACTTTCCACACTCTGGGTTTCCTTATTTGTGAGGCTACTTCTCAACCTCAATCCCTTTGGCTCTCTCCATTCAAACCTGCCCGTGCCCTCACACAGGTCAATTCAAAAGCCTTTCCAGCATGGTTCCTCTTATCACACGAACATCACTCAGCCTTCCTGCTTCCCTCCACCATCTCTCTCTCAGTTTTCAATTTTCCTTTGGCCTCATTCGTTTTTATTCCCTGTGACCCTCCCAGTCTCAATGTGTGACCAAGGCAGCCTGCCTCCATGTGTAAACATTGTCTCCACCAACCCATCAACCCATGTACGTTTGCCTGTTTGTCTCTATGTGAGAGCAGTGAGACACTAAAATCCTCCATCGCCTTTTAGTCCACAGTGTGCAAATAGAAAAGCACACAGGCGTTCGATGAAGGCTTTGAGTTGATTTGTCAGTTATTTTTAATTAAAAACAGCAGTCGGAAAGTTGTATGAATGAACATGTGAGGCATTAGTGTCATTGTGACTGATTTCACAGGAGGGCTAATTGTGCCAGCTCTCTACACCGCTGATATACTGATGTGTTATGTAACTGCATTAGCAGAATGAGAAAAGAATGTTCCCTCTATAGAAATTCACAGCTCTTTAAAAGGAAATAGCTTTGATCTCTCTCATTATGCCGTCCTCTCTCCCATTGTCATTACATCTTTCTGTCTTAAAGTTTTCAAGTCACTCTAAAGCAGAAAGTGTAAGGCTGTAGGGATTTAATCAAAACTGAGCTTTTTTTTTTTTTTTTGATTGAGGTGCTGTACAATCTCAATCTATATCGTCTTGTCCTTTAAGACTGAGTGCCACCATTGTCTTGTCCTAACACTAAGATGTCTGAGCAGTAGCTCATGAGATAGCCCTGCTTGCATACGAAAGCATCAGCATTATTGTCTTCTGGCTGGTGGTGCAGCTTTATGAATGGCACTGCTGGTCTACTGCTTTGCTCCAGACTGAAATATCTCTACAGCAACTGAAGGGATTTCTTTGACATTTGCAATTTCTTTTGAAAAACTGTGCAATCATGATGCATTTTTTACTTACAATTTTTCATTGAAATTATTGGATGTCAGGAGCTGCCACAGTTACCTTGAATAAGTAATTTACTTTATTAGTTACATTCAACAGATGCAAACACCACCACCCACCCCCTCAACCTAAAAATGACAACCAGTTTTGCCAAAACTCACTTTATTGGAAGCATTTTAACAGGAACGTCAACAATGTATCTCCTGACATTTTCAGTTGAACTGTTAAACTATTTCTTGAATTTTCTTCAGGTGACACAAACTCAAAATAGTGACTGTATTTCCAGCTAGAAAGCATGCATCTCTCTCCTCCCTCCATTGTTGTTAATGTTTGTGTCGCTGGCTGATTAGTTTGTGTTACATGTGAATTGTCCTCCTGCTGAAAACATGACTTATCACATATGTGAGGTCACTCGTCGAGATACAAGAAGAAAGCAAATCTTTTTACAAAGGAAAATGACATAAAAGTAATGCATAAGGCATCTGATTACTGGTTTGAAATAGTAACAGGTTTTCTGAAAAAAGATGATGAAAAAGATGTTAATCTTAATCCATATAGTAGCTTGGAAAATATGATGTAAGCGCACTGAATGGGATGAATTTACTGTTATTAGACAATAGGCAATTATTTGACATTAGACAATTAGGCAAATGATATTTGCAAGTGCACCCTTGTGTCTAAGTGTGTGCTGATGCTACCTCAGCTAGCACCAGCTACCAACTCAGTAGGCAACGGAACTTCTCTGCGATCACAGTTGATGTTTCAACATTAAATGAAACAAAATACTACCAAACTACTTCAGTTTTGGCAAGGCAACTAAAAGGTCAGGTTTTGTCAAAAATAGCATCATGTCTTTGGATTGAAATGGAAAAAAATGCAACAAATACCTGTTTCAGAGGAGAAAAAGAAAGTGCCAGTGGTGGGCTTTTGCGCATTTTATCCCCATTACTGTTCATAAATGTTTTTACTTAACAGACCTTTCATTCACAGTCAACCTTTACATTTCATCAAACATAACTGGCGATGTGGTTTAATTATATAGGAAACTCTTTTAAGGGACAGGGCTTTTGCGCATTTTATCCCCATTACTGTTCATAAATGTTTTTACTTAACAGACCTTTCATTCACAGTCAACCTTTACATTTCATCAAACATAACTGGCGATGTGGTTTAATTATATAGGAAACTCTTTTAAGGGACAGGGCTACTGGGCACCATGAGTATTTGTACCAAATGTCCCAGCAATCAATCCATTTATTGATGAGACAAAAATGTCAACCTCATGGTGGTGCTGGAGCAAAAGGAAACAGATCACCAAAACTTAGCTTTGTCCTCTGGATGGCAATAAATGAATATAGTTGTTGATGTTTCAGTCTGGTGGATCAACTGACTAGCGTGGCTAAAAATCTAAAGCATGGCTGCAACTATCCGAGACACTGTGGACACCAAATTATAAAATATTTTGCCTACATTCTGACCTCTGATCCTCATCAGACACACAGACACAGAATATGTATGATTCACCCCGAACACATCATGCAGTGTTATTTTCTTCATGTGGCATTGTGTGTGTTCTTCTTTGGTGTACTCAGGGTGAAGCAGGTAGCAGCTGGCTTTGTTTCCCTCCATCTCTTCTGCCCTACTGGATGAAATTACTGCTGTTCTCAACAGACTTTTGTTTTCTGAATGTGCAGCAGTGATACTAAAAAAGCCTTGTCCATTTCCATCAGGAATTCTCACTTATCTAAATTTAAGTTCTCTCACAACAGAGAGCGGTAATGTGACCCTGTTTCCAGGCCCCTCAGAAGATCACCCCCACACATGCATGAGGTTTGAGGTGAGAACAGCTTGATTTAGCAGCTCTTTGTTTACCCTGAGCATCTTTCCCATCAGGTCTGTGAACAGATGAAGCAAGGGTGTCTGATGACGCTTATGGGCTCAGTGATGTAGTGCTACCTGAAAAGGAGATAAACTACAGCATCCAGTTGCTGATCAGCATGATGCAAATTAGTAGCAACACTGAATAAACATCACAGAGGTATTTCATAATGAAACTTTTGGCAAGAGACTTATTTTGGTATCTTATTTTTATTGAAAGATTGAATGTATGCCAGTTACGCAACTTTATGGAGAATATGTCTTTAATATATCACTGTGCAGAAAAAGGAAATCATTGTACATCAATATGACTGCTGTATTGTCCTCCATACATTAGCTATTTGCCTCAACAGTCAGGTAAACAACTTTCTTTCACCAAGACACCAGTGTTTAAAATATGTAAGATATTGTTTAAAGCATGAAAATGATTAATGATGATTATCAACAGAATGAGAGGTTACATGAGGTTACTGCCCTGAGGGCTGGTCAATCACACTCCACAAGTTTGGCAGTCCGATCCCTGGTTTCTACTTTCAACATATTGAAGCATCCTTGAGTGAGAGCCAAGTTGCCCCCTGACATCTTTACAGCAGCCCAACGCTCCTAAATATGGGTTAAATGCAGATGTCAAGTTTCATTTATGTTGAATAAGTGCCACTTTGGGTAAATATCAGTAGTATAAATTAAATAAAATCTCTAGGAGAGTTCTTTTCACTACCAAGAGTAAAGTACTGAAATAATGGCCCACAGGTTGTCATTAAAGCCATAGTCTGTCATATTAGAGAGCTAGCAAGAGAGTTAGCAAGATTTGAAAGTGGCACCTCCTCTAAGCTCCACCCCTCTTCCAAAGCCACACCCCCTCAAACTTGAACATCTGACAGTAGGATTCAGCAGGAAGAGGAAAGCCGTTATGCTACATCACCACAGTTTTAAAACGTCCTGTTCAAAGCTAATATATCAACGCCATTTTGTCACCTTTATAATGCAGACACTGGAGACTATGGGTGTGTAATATGATCAAAGTGTAATATCCAATAACCTCTTCAATACAATCAGCACTGACGACCAGCTTACACCCATAGAGAAGCTTAATGTTAGCACCAGGCTAATGTGTGCTACAATAGTAGCTAAGTTAGGAAACATTACATATTTCATGAAAATAATAACTCCTCCTGAAGCTAAACAAATAATTACCTGTCCAACAGAAAGAAAGCAGAAACTTCTGCATCACTTTTCAGCCCCTTCAGATGTCTCAGTGTCTCCACTGATGTTCACTCTGGTTTGTCCTCTTAGCTTTATTCAGAGTTTTGTCTTTCAGTCTTTCAGTCAGATTCTTTTCCTTTCTTTTTCTGAACACATCATGTATTGACTGCTCTCAGGATAGAAGAACCATTTCACCCAGTAGAACAAAAAGTGTTCCTGAACAGAATGACAGACTATAGCTTTAAAAGAAGATAGAGGTCAGTGCCAAAGCATGGTGACTAGTGCTGGATACTAACAAGACTCTGGCTTGGAGCCAGAAGGACAGAAGTTTGATTAAACTTGAATTTGCTTTTATATTTTTGTGTTATCAGACTGAGAATCACTACAATACATCACGAAACAATTTTGCAACAGTTTAAGTTGAAAAATAAGTCTGCATGTGTATCAGCCTTTTGTTAAATACACCTATTCTGTTGTATGTTGGGAAAAAGTCTGTGCCAAAATGCTGTAACTCTTTTGTTATTTTCAAAATGTTCATTAATATTCAACTGCAGCAATATAGTGTGATGCTCTGTTGATGACAGAAACCGATTAAATATTGTGCTCATTGCATGGCAACAGCAGCGAATTCAAGTTTGATCAAAATTTGCTTTGGCTCTCATGTAAAATCTGATAAACACTTGATATGTCTAAATCTATTGAACTTTTCAAAATACTCTATTGAATTTACGTTTAAGTGTTTAAAGTGGCAGAGACAGTGTTCAGAATGTAACCGTTAGACTGGAGTAATCACATTTTCTTAGATGTGTGACTTTACATCATTCAACTGTCTGCATAACAGGAGGACAGAAAAACAAAGCAACAGCTCTGAGTGCTTGATCAAATTTCATCATGACGTGACTTTAGCGCTCAAGCTCATGGACGAGGAGACAGAACAAAAATACCATTCACATTGTGTTATGGAAGGCTGGTTTTTTTCAGGCACACTCCACAGCAGAGAGTCTTAGGGTGTTTTCACATATAGTCCCCTTTAAGCGAACCAGACTCACTCCTCTGTATGTGGACCAAAAGGTGGACCAACAGAAAAAGAATTCAGTTCTTTTTGTGAGTTTATTACAGAGGACTGGGATCCCTTTTTGGTGCAGTTCAGCTTTGATAGGGTCTCAGTCCCCTTTCTGTTCACACCTGGTCCTCTAGAGCTCTCAGACCCTCCAATGCACTGAATTCTGGGTAGTTTTCACTTGGAACACAACGTCTGCTGTCATGCGTGCCGTCCTGTGTTTTCTGGTTAGATTTGCACATATTCATCGGGAAAATACAGTAGAATTATCCAGATTACATATAAGCACAACACTAACATGCTGTTGAGTATGCTAAAACAGTATGTGAGATTTTTCAGTATGTTAGAAACCTTAGTATGAACCCAATAGAACGTGAAGTGCATACTTTTTCCAGTAAATATTACAGTATGCAAGCACTGGACACTACGCCGGCATAAACGCAATGCAGCGCTGACGACAACAACACAACGGACAATCATGGTTATTAACATATAGAGTAATAACACATCAAGGATGTATTATTAGGTTATTATTATTGCTGTTGGTGCATGTGCGACATAGGGAGGTGATTCAAGAAAGATCCATGTAGGTTGTTCACATAGAAACACCAGGGTGGCATTTAGAAATTTATCCATTCTGGGGGGAAAACAAAAAACCATATGACAAAAGACATTAGCGTTTTCTCCTAAACCCGTGTCCGTGTGGACATGGCCTTGGTTGTCACTTTATAATCTTTCATTTCTTGTTGTGCTTGTTGTGTTAATACTGTATGTCATGCACATACCATGTAGAAATACTGTATGTTCAAGCTTACTGCTGCTATAGGTCTAGACTGCCGGGGGACTTCCTCTGACACACTGAGCTTCTCTTCTTCTTCATTTCGATGCCTCCATTAAGTCATTTTACTAACTCATCTTCTTCCCCGGAGCCCCTGTGCTCTCAGCTCCCAGGTGTCCGTGAGTTGAGGCTACTTGTTGAGAAGGAGGTGGTGTCATCCAGGCTTCATCTGTCCTGATGGTGGTGAGATGGAGAAGAGGCGATGCTGCTCAGGTTGTATCTTTTAGGGTAGTGGAGAAGAGGATGTGTTTCCTCTTCCTCCCTTGCTGGAGGAACACATGCTGCAGATTAGTTTTGTGCCTCGTAGTCCCTGTGTGTTCTCATCTCACAGGTATCCATGGATCCAGTCTACCTGGTGGAGTAGTGGTTGTGCAGACCAGTCAGGCTTCATCTTCTGGTTCTGAGTGACGTGGTGGTGATGAGGTCATCCTGCGGAGGTTTCTCCTGTTTGGTGTGGTGGAGTGGAAGATGTGCTGCCCAGGCTTCTTCTGGTTGGCGTGGTGGAGAGGACGACATGCTTCTCATTCTTTGCTGATAGCTTGATGATGCTCTTCATCCCCTTGGACACTCTCATATAATTCTATATATACACACTGTATATTAGCTGTTGTTATATTGATTTGGACATTTCCATACAATTTTGTATGTTAGTGTTAATGTGTTTTTCATTGTTGTTTTTCTGTACACATGGCATCTATTGCACGTCTGTCCATCCTGAAGAGGGATCCCTCCTCTGTTGCTCTTCCTGAGGTTTCTTCCGTTTCTTTTTCCCTGTTAAAAGGTTTTTTTTTGGGGAGTTTTTCCTTAGTCGATGCGAGGGTCATTTGTAAAGGACAGAGGGTGTCATATCCTGTACAGATTGTAAAGCCCAATGAGGCAAATTCATAATTTGTGATATTGGGCTATACAAATAAAGTTGACTTGACTTGACTTACTTCAACATAAACTAAAAGTTCTAAAAGTAAAACTTTGTGTATTAAGACATTTATTAAAACTAAAAACACTGGGTGTTCCAGGCTATTCTTAAGTCTGGGAACTCTGTCCGTGTTTCCAGGTTGTAGCAGGGATAGTGGAGAATGGCTGGGCTGCTAGAGGAGAGCGTACATGAGGGTGTTCAGGTCTGGATGAGGCCAAGAGGCGATGAGGTGCCACAGATTATCCCCAGTGTGAAATGTATTTGTTGTCAGCCTTGCAGTTCGTAGTTTTAAAGTAATAACAACATGGACTGAGTTAGTTCCAATATAATATGGACAATATAAATTGGAGAAACTGATGTGGTTAAGTTGCCTGATCACTTTTACTAACCCTCTTGCATGAGATGCTTTGGTTCAGTATGATTTCCATCCATTAGAAATTAGAATTGATTTAAATTTAGTAATATATATTAATATAAAAAGACGTGAAGAAATCTGTTTTTCTTAAGTAAACCTTTCTTTCTCTTCACTGTTTTAATTGGATTGTGCTGCCTCCTCCCCTTTTCATCACAGGGAAGAACAGAGACAGAGAGATGGAGGGAGAGGGAGAGGGATAGAATAAGCAGTGTGTCAAGCTGCTACTAATGGACCATTAGCTTAAATAATTCCTATTTAATACTTGATTAATCAAGCTCAAAGCATCCTGTGTTGTGTGTAGGAGGAGGGCTGCACATGTAGTTTCTAAATTGAGTGAAGGAGTGTGAAAGAAGTGAGCCAGGGACTTTTTTTTAGCTTTCCATTGTTAATAGATTCAAGCCATTACAATCAATAGCATATTGATTTCATGTTGGCTAACATTAGCACAGACTGCATCAAGCTACAAGGTACTGAGCCTGAGTCTCTTCTGCTACAGTGTGATGAAAGGCCACAGCACAGGCTTTATTATATCCAGTGCATTTCATTACTTTCCATATTAATTTTCACTCAGTACCACTAATCGTATCTGGTTTAATATACTGCAGCAATGTCCTAGAGTGGAAATCTTGCAATCATGGCAAAAATATCTGTGAAAATGACAGCAGATCACTAAAGCTCTTCTGTATTCTGCATTTTGCTTCTAGCTGTTTTTCTGTTGATAGACTGACACCCATCTACACAGAGAGAGGGATGAGTCACTTAACATTATGGAAATGCTAATTCAGTGAAGCATTTTTATGGTAAATCTGTTCAACTTTAAAACTACAATTCATTGTACTCAGCCTCCTCTAAGCTCCACCCTCTCCTCCCCCTCCCATCAGTGCTCCATCCAAAGCTCCACCCCCTCAAACTGAACAGTAGCATTCAGCAGGGAGAGGAGAGACCATATGTTACAAAAACATCCTGTTCAAAGCCAATATATCAACGTCGTTTTGTCACCTTTATAATGCAGACACTAACCACTATGGCTAAAATGTTATATCCTAAAACCTCTTCAATACAAGCGGCACCGACGACCAGTTTACAAGCACAGATAAGCCAGCATGATAAGATAGCACTGAGCTAAAGGCCCAAACATACTCAGTGGAATGGACACAGAGTGTGCAAAGCTCAAATTTTGCGACAGTCACAGTCTCTGCTCCACACTGTCTCACAAAACACTGCTCGGCATCTATTTTTCACATCGACCCACTTTAAATATGAATAGAATAGAATAGAATAGAATAGTTGTTTTTTTTTATTCATCCCCCTTGGGGGGAAATTTACCTGCCACAGCAACAAAGACAAAAACACAGACACAATAGAAATAATAATAAAATAGAATAATAATAAAATAGATAGAATAAAAATATTTACATATTTACAATGAACTAAAATACAATGGAAAAATATATAGATATATATACTTGTACAGATGAAACGTTTAAAACACAATTATTATTGTGGCAGTGCAATTTTCTATTTTTTTGTGCAAAGTGGTAGTGTGATGACAATGACAATAACAATGACAGTGATGGAGATGGAGATGAGTCCAGATTGTGTTTACATCAGCCAGTGATGCTGATGTTGTAAAGTTTTATTGCTGATGGTATGAATGACCTGCGGTAGCGCTCCTTCTTGCAGGGTGGAAGTCTCAGTCTGCAGCTGAAGGAGCTGCTTAAAGCCTCCACAGTCCCATGCAGAGGGTGAGAGGGGTTGTCCATGATGGAGGTGAGCTTAGCTAACATCCTCCTCTCACCCACCTCCTCTATGGAGTCCAGGGAGCAGTCCAGGACAGAGCTGGCCCTCCTGACCAGCCAGTTCAGTCTCTTCCTGTTTCTCTCTGTGCTCCCTGCTCCCCAGCAGACCACTGCATAAAAGACTGCAGACGCTACCACAGTGTCATAAAAGGTCCTGAGCAGAGTCCTGCAAACTCCAAAGGACCTCAGTCTCCTCAGCAGGTGGAGACAACTTTGGCCCTTCTTGTACAGGACATCTGTGTTGTGAGTCCAGTCCAGTTTATTGTTGAAGTGAACATGACACTGATTTGTTGATTCACAGATATTTCACTGGAAACGGCTAGCAGCAGAGCGCTCCACTATGGAAGCTTTGAGCTGAATGGACATCCAGATTCAGTCTGCTGGAGTCTGTGAACACCTTTATAATGCAGACACTGGAGACTAAGACTGTGAAATACGTATGTTCAAAATGTCATATAATCTCTTCAATACAAGCCGGCTTACCACAGCGAAGCTAACGTTAGCATTGGGCTAATACTCGCTACAAAAGTCGCTAAGCTGGCAAACATTACATATTTCATGAAAATAACTCCTCCTGAAGCTAAACAAATAATTACCTGTCCAACAGAAAGAAAGCAGAAACTTCTTCATCACTTTTTTTTGTCACTCTTTTTGGTTTGTCCTCTTAGCTTTATTCAGAGTTTTGTCTTTCAGTCTTTTCTGTCTCCCTCTTTCTTCTCTTTGTCTGTTTAACAGGGTGAGTCATCAGAAGTAACACAGGAAGTGGTATTTTTGGCTGCATTTTCTCTAACATTGTTCCTACAGAACAGATTCTCCTGCTAACTCTGTATTTCTGCAGAGGAGTGTTCTGGATGTTTCCAGAAACAGTGAGGAGGAGGGAGGGACGGGGGGTGTGGTCAGGACAAGACATGAAGGCATCTGATTGGTTCTCCCATCTCGTTCTGAGTGTCAGTTGATTGGTCAGAATTTTTACAGTCCTGTAGCTGCCACAGAGGTCTGATTGTTTTCCTTTCTTTCTCTGAACACATCATGTATTGACTGTTCTCAGGATAGAAGGACCATTTCACCCAGTAGAACAAAAACTACATCGTAAAAGTGATAGAGAAACCTAAAAGCTCTTAGAAACCCTTCTGGTTCTTGCAGCAGCTGCTGGAGCTGGTCATTAAATTGGTTGTATGAATTCATGACTCACTTGGGTTTAATATTAATATTTGACTTGGAGGCCTTGGTGGACCTACCAGACTCGGGCCGCCCACTTGTAAAACTGTAACTCAAGCTTTTATTTGCTTTTCAGTTTTCTTAACAAACACATAATAAAGACATTAATGACATTTAAATATACAATAAAAACTAAAAAGCAAAAGACTTTTGCAAAGACTTTTGTTTACATATTTAACATCACTGTGCACATGGTTTATTCTTATTTTTAAGGTTTTTTTTTGTATTTTAGAGGAAAAACTTACACTTATATCTTATATATCAACCACTGATATCTACCAGATTCGATATTGCAACGTAATTGAGACACATTGCAATATTGAGGACATCTTAACCCATCAGTTTATTAACTGCTCTAAATCAACCATTGCTACAGTCATAATGCACATTGTGACAGTTGCAGGCAATGAATTATTCAAAAATAACAGTAAAAGTGTTTTATTTTGTTGCCTTTTTATGAGCCGCGACAGGAGGTCACAGTGCCCATTGTTCTAAATCACCTCCAGGTTTCTGTGGAGAGCACACGTCCTCATATAGACACTCTGAAACAGGCACGTATGGAGGCAGACACCCACACAAACAGGCACACTCTCTCCATTTAAACACAAACCTGCCTCCATAATTAAAGAGTCTGGTTGGCACGGTTGTCTGGAAGGAGCGCTGGGAACTGCAGGACGGGATAATGCAGGATTGGAAGTGACAGTAACATTTTCTGCAGCACATTCAAACACACTGCGGCTCTTTAAAAATGCATCTTGTTATGTAGCAACAGTGTGGCTTTACAAACCTCCTCATCAGGCCATTTAATGGAGACCATGGGACATTACACAGTCACACACCAGGGCAGCACTCATTTCATTTTACAGTCTCCCAGGGATGAAAACACCTTTCTTTCTGACACACACACACACACACATACACACACACACACACACACACACACACACCATGACATGCACTGGGGCAGAGTGCACAGTGTAAAAGTGAATGGGGGCTGTACAGTGTAGTGGAGTTATTATGTGTCATGCTTGAACACATACTGAACACATACATCATTTTCCTTCATTGCCATGAACACACTACAGCACCAAATGTGGACTAATCCGTTGCTGAAAATAATCAAATTTAGAAAATGAATTATAGTATTGGGGCGGCACGGTGGTGTAGTGGTTAGCACTGTCGCCTCACAGCAAGAAGGTAACGGGTTCGATTCTTGGCCCGGTGTGTGTGGAGTTTGCATGTTCTCCCCGTGTCTGTGTGGGTTCTCTCTGGTACTCTGGCTTCCTCCCACCATCCAAAAACATGCATGGGGATTAGGTTAATTGGCTAATTTAAATTGACTGTAGGTGTGAATGTGAGTGTGAGTGGTTGTCTGTCTCTATGTGTCCTGTGATGAACTGGAGACTTGTCAAGGATGTACCCTGCCTTTCACCCTAAGACAGCTGGGATAGACTCCAGCCCCCCCATAACCCTATATGAGGATCAGCGGTAGAAAATGGATGGAGAGATGGATGAATTATAGTATTTTCCCACTGTTTGGTGAAAAGTGCAACTACTTGTCTGCGAAATGAAATTATATATTTTTGAGCAGTTAGAAACGACTTCTTCAGTTGGTACAAATTGGCTCAGGGGCTGAGTGGGAAGGGCCAACAAACATTGTTTTTTTTTTTTTGTATTTTGCTTAGGCTCAGTTCACCATTGTTTTTTAGCTAATTATGCTTCCTTACATCTTCTCTCCTCCAGTCTCCAGGCCGTGACCCATCAGTGACCCGAGGTCGGCCATCATCGAGGATGTTCCAGTCACTTAAAAGGCTCTCTGAGGAGATGAGTAGCGAGGAGGAGAAACAAGACTTCCAGAGGAGCGAGGAGAGAAGAAACACTGGTGTATCCATGTGGAAAGCCTTCAGTGGTTATGTGCTCAGTGAGTGGTCACTGAGGCTGATCTGTTGGGACTGTTAAAGGTGGCAATACCATTGAAATAACATTACTGCAATATTCATATTTTTGCATTGCTGCAGTTATGCAGCACTCTCTAAGTGCGTCTCAGCATACTGTACCAAGTGGACATTTGAATATTTTTCCTACACAGCTACACAGTCAGTTAATATTATGTTTACACTGACCAGTCTGAAGAGGACAGATTCACTATACCTGCAGCTTTACAGTAAAGATTTTATTCAGAGCTTTTATAGCTGTATATATCGCAGCATCCTGTCTACTGTGCTTCTTGCAGCAGTAAGAAGATTTTATTTGTGTTTTTATCCTTCATTCAGTTACAGCCCATATGAAATACAGTATGTAAGAGATATCCTCATGGATTAATGAAAAAATAATTTTGATATTAAACAAATCAATAATATTAGACACACATAACTACAAGGCTGCTGTATATTCACCTCACATTTCAAGATTTTTTTCACAATGTTATCACTGCAGATCTTAATACTGTTTGCGGTGCTCATAGCTGGGGAAATGGGTTATTTTCAGAAACGGTCTCTATCGTTGTGGATAATCCACTGATTGCATCCTCCCTGTGCAGCAAGGTATGCAAAATCATGCAAAAAAATGTGCTGTGTAGAATATTTGAAACCACACACTGAACTGTTAAAAACTGAAAACAAATACACGTAAATAAAGTCCATGATGTGACAGCATCACATTATGTGAGCCATCTCATGAAAGTACAGTTTTTATTAGCCTCACACAGAAGCCAGTATTTTGTAGAGCTAGAGACAAAAGTGAAAAGTTGACTTTTTATATTTGGGATTTTGTCTTTACATTCTACATTAGTTGTATGAACTCTATCTGAAACCTCTGTGGGGTGTGCCAGTCTCCACCACAAATGTAATGATATTTAGATGTGGTGAGTGTGCAGGCCATGGGAGATGTTCAACTTCATGTTCATGTTCATCAAACCACTCTGTCACCAGTCTTGCTGTGTGTATTGGTGCATTATCATCCTGATACACAGCACCACCTTCAGGATACAATGTTTGAACCATTGGGTGCGCATGGTCCTCCAGACTGGTTAGGTAGTCCTTGGCAGTGACGTGCCAGTCTAGCAGCCCAAACCATCACCAATCCACCCCTATGCTTCACTCTAGGCATGCAACAGTCTGGATGGTACACTTCTTTGGGGCTTCTCCACACCATAACTCTCCTGAATGTGGGAAAGACGGAAAGGTGGACTCATCAGAGAACAATACATGTTTCACATTGTCCACAGCCCAAGATTTTCACTGCCAGCACCACTGAAAGTGACGTTTGGCATTGGCACCAGTGTGCCAAATCCCTGTCTAGAGATCAAATCTGAGTTTTAACACCACATATAGCTATGGATCTTTGAGTTTTACTTAAAAACCTACTGTATATCTATAGATCTATGAGTTTAATTTAAGTATCTACTGTATATCTGTAGGTCTGTGAGTTTGATTTAAGTATCTACTGTATATACGTAGGTCTGTGAGTTTGATTTGAGTACCTACTGTATATCCGCAGGTCTGTGAGTTTGATTTGAGTACCTACTGTATATCCGTAGGTCTGTGAGTTTGATTTGAGTACCTACTGTATATCCGTAGGTCTGTGAGTTTGATTTGAGTACCTACCGTATATCCGTAGGTCTGTGGGTTTAATTTGAGTACCTACCGTTTATCCGTAGGTCTGTGGGTTTAATTTGAGTACCTACTGTATATCCGTAGGTCTGTGGGTTTAATTGGAGTACCTACTGTACATCCGTAGGTCTGTGAGTTTAATTTGAGTACCTACCGTTTATCCGTAGGTCTGTGGGTTTAATTTGAGTACCTACTGTATATCCGTAGGTCTGTGGGTTTAATTGGAGTACCTACTGTACATCCGTAGGTCTGTGAGTTTGATTTGAGTACCTGTACATCCGTATTTCTGTGAGTTTGATTTAATTACCTACTGTACATCCGTAGGTCTGTGAGTTTAAGTACCTACTGTATATCCGTAGGTCTGTGAGTTTGATTTAAGTACCTACTGTATATCCGTAAGTCTGTGAGTTTGATTTAAGTACCTACTGTATATCTGTAGGTCTGTGAGTTTAATTTAAGTACCTACTGTATATCCGTAGGTCTGTGAGTTTAATTTAAGTACCCACTGTATATCCGTAGGTCTGTGAGTTTAATTTAAGTACCTACTGTATATCTGTAGGTCTGTGAGTTTGATTTAAGTACCTACTGTATATCTGTAGGTCTGTGCGTTTAATTTAAGTACCTACTGTATATCTGTAGGTCTGTGAGTTTAATTTAAGTACCTACTGTATATCTGTAGGTCTGTGAGTTTGATTTAAGTACCTACTGTATATCTGTAGGTCTGTGAGTTTGATTTAAGTACCTACTGTATATCTGTAGGTCTGTGAGTTTGATTTAAGTACCTACTGTATATCTGTAGGTCTGTGAGTTTAATTGAAGTACCTACTGTATATCTGTAGGTCTGTGAGTTTAATTGAAGTACCTACTGTATATCTGTAGGTCTGTGAGTTTAATTGAAGTACCTACTGTATATCTGTAGGTCTGTGAGTTTAATTTAAGTACCTACTGTATATCTGTAGGTCTGTGAGTTTAATTGAAGTACCTACTGTATATCTGTAGGTCTGTGAGTTTAATTTAAGTACCTACTGTATATCTATAGGTCTATGAGTTTAATTTAAAGACCTAGATCAAGAGATCAGAGCTGTATGTTTAAAGATCTGATCTTGGTTCAGTGGTGAGATAATATAACCTAAATGTGTTCGTCAATAACATTATCATCAGCATATACCGTTCTGTCTTCATATCATATACTGTAGGTGTAAGCCACTAAGGTTTACTCTGAGCACACTATAACTGGCCTTCTTTTTGAGTTCATCTGAGTACACAATTACACAAGTAATATTGCCTTTACTGTACTTGAGTAAAATGTAACAGTACTTTGGATACCTTATTGTAAGGGCATGTAAACAGAACTCAAAGCTCTTTGGCTCCATGGCATTAGGGTGTTACCTACTTTAACAGTCTCATAGTCATGGTCCGGTTGCCAGAGGGGTGGTTGTTCAAATTGTCTTGCCGATTCAAAAACACATTTCATGTTCTGTCAACTGAGAAGATAAGCTTTTGGGGGGAGGTTGAGGGTAAAGCTGATTTTTGACGTATAAACTATATGAGTATAGGCATTAATGCTGACAGAACAATCAACTGTGGTTCTTGTAGAAGCTGCTGTGTCTGAAAACACTGATGTCCTCCTCATTGCAGATTGTCTTGAAACACTTGAGAGATGCTTTTTTCACTGCATAAACGTATATTTTACGATCGATACAGCTCGATACTGGCCTCATACACCTTTGCTTCTGTGTTTCAGAGGAGAATGAGTCTGTTGTGCTATCAACTATCCTTTTGTATCAGTAGCAGGGTTCTGCAGTTAGAGTAACTCAGTTTAATTGGCAACAGCCAATGGAGCAAAAACGAAAAAAGAAAAGACTTAATCATATTGATTCCATCTTTATGGTTTTGTAATAGAGGTTTAGGGAAATGCAAGATGAAAACAATAATGACTATTATGACATGGAAGACAAAAACAGGCATATCCTGTTCTGAGAAACTCAACATTATCCAGTAATGTATGTTCATTTAATTCTTATTATAATATCTTGGCCTGGAGTCCAACAACAACAGTTTAGGTCATAACAGTGTGTAGCAGGTTTATGGGTCACGCTTAGATTACCGCCACTGACAACTCTTTTAATGAGAAGGCCTCGAGGGAGCCTCATTAAAAAGTGAAACAATAAGCAGCTGCAGCCAGCTCTGGAAATCCACAGTCCTAAAGGCTCACCATGGTTTACCATTAAAATGAAATCATTAGTTAAGTTGTGTTGGGATGAACGCTTATGTGATGGACACTCCCTTATATTGTACTCTGTCATCCTCACTGCACTGAAGAGTGGGCCATCCTCAGCTTTAACCTCTGCTGGTGCTTTATGGTTTGGAGTGGGTGCCTTGAATCATCGTTAAATGAATCAGGAATATATGGAAGCCCACAGCAATTACCAAGGAAAACTAATTAAGAGATGTTTTGATGTGACCATTAATTATCATCAGTTCATCATATTTCTAGAATCATAATTTAGAATCTCATGTGAAAAGTGTTCAGAAATATTTCCTTCTAAAGGGGAAGTTATTGGTTTATGAGCTTTTTATTTTGCATTGGGTATTTCAGTTGATTTAATTACAATAGTGCATGGGGGAATATCTAATACCAGTTGCTTCCATGTTTTATATCACCCCATTTACCCACCAACCATTTGAAAAGTTTGTTGTGTTGTAGAATTTTGAATGTATTAATTCAATATTTTCTTAATTGTTTACCATTCCTTCACGCATCATACAAATTAATTCACATATTTTTGAAACTTGTCTTAATCTGTAGTAAACCTCAGGTCTTCATTAATGTACATCTTACAATAATGAATGGGAACCAACACAAGTACATGAGTACATTGCTGAGACATTATGTTCTTTGTATTTTTTTTAAACCTGTTTTCCCTTCTGAGTCTGAAATGCTGGCTACATCCTACATCATTGTTGACCCTACCATCACCTTTTTCATTTTTTCCAAAAATTAGATAATTCATAGCAGTAGTGCACATGACATTTCTTTCTGTATATTTTCATTAGCAACATCCTTACACTAATTCATCTTCACTGAGTCACAGAAGACGGCCAGTGTACCATTAGACAAATGAAATGCCAAGCGACCATGCCCTCCTGGAGCAGCATTCCTCTGCATTCATGCACAGACTTGAAAGAACAGCTTCAAATAAAGAAGCCTCCTCAAACTGTGTTGAGCTAAAATGAATAAAAGCCATTAATCAGAGTCAAAGTATTCTTGAAGATTAAACTGTCTCACTGAGAACACAGCATCCCCTGCATCCCTACTCTTCATGGCCTCACCATTATAAAACATTTATTTGCAGATAAAGTGTGAGTGTATAAAAATAATTACAGGGGAGGAGCAGTGTTGGTGAGGGGTGAGTGGCAGCCCCTAACAGAGGACTTTTCCAATTAATTGACATTAATGCAGCATAATGTGGTGTTTTCCTCTCCCACTCATAATGGCTGCCACCTGAATGCTGTATAGTCAGTTAAAACATTATACAAATTGACTGAAGCAGTCACCACTCAGAGATAAGGTTTCCCAAAGACAATTACATTTGAGAGAGAAAGCAGAGAATGGCAAATTATCATAATGTTTTTCTTCATTTCCTGCTGTCACATTCATTTTCCTATATTTAATGGCATGTCAGTTGTTACCTCAAGTAGCTTACAGATGTTCATAATCACCTCGGTGTCTTTACTGTCCTACATATATGCACCAGGGAGACTGTTCTGTGTGTGGTGAAACTGTGTTTGTTGGAGTTGTGGCTGTATTATCTGTTTGGCAGTGATTGAGTGTGGCAGTAAAAAAAGCACTGAGAACGACACAGGGATGTGGGATGATTGCCGGGTGGCTTCGCAGAGAGCCGAGGTAATTTCCCTCGCCGCCAACTCAACTCTGTCGTTTGTCAGCCACCACTTGCGCTGCTGGCAGCTATTGTGCCAACAGCAGTCAATCACGCAGCTTATGAATCCGAGCCGCAGTCAATCGCCCTGCTTATGAATCCGAACAGCAGTCAATCGCTCAGTGCGGGAATCCATTGACACATCTGGTGGTTCCAGCTGGCCACATGAATACCTACCGACAGGACATCCTGGAGGCAGGCAGAGATTAATCGCAACAAATACAGTACCCAGCAGGAAAAAGATAACTGTGTGTGAAAAAAAAACCTGTTACCAGAATGTACAGAATTGCAACTTTAGAGAACAAAATACTATAAGAAATTTAAATACCATTACACATTTTACATATTATGACATAATTGTTGCTGATTAACTATCTATGTGACTGCAAAATATCCCATCAAATGAAAATGAAAATATTTAAGTGTTGAGATTTCTTTTGCAAAATTGAATTTCTTAAAGGGTATATATTATAAAAACTCCTTGTGCATTCAGGTCTGGGATCTGGCTATCTAGAGCTCCTATCAACCCACAAACTGTAAAATAAGGGATCCAGTCAGTTGTCTAGATCAGAAAACCTGATTCAACAATCCATTCGATGTGTCTCCCCTTCCTACAGTATGGCACTGCAGGACCATCAGAATAAACCACCCACAGATGGAGAACAACCTTTAAAGCTATCCAGTCAGAGCAGTGGGCTGTTTCAGGAGGGGGTCTTAAAGAGACAGACACAGAGGGTGAATACAGGTACATTTAGACAGACAGAAAGAGAAGAATAATGTGTTTTCAGACACTATAACATGTAAACATGTTCTAGTAGAAACCAGTATGCTCTTGTCTCTGCTTTGGGGCTGCACCATTAGCAAATAAATAAGATCAAAAAGGCAGATTTCAAGGAATGTACTCAAAAATGTATATTTTAGATTTGTGTTACTCTACACAGAGAAGAGCTAATACTGCCTTCAATCTTCAGAGCTTGAAATACATTTTAAAGCATGCTGGGGTATCCATAACAGAGGTGTCCTGTGTCTAACTGAACATAAATAATCCTAAATGAGATAAACTTGTTAATTAAGGAAAGGACTTGCATCGTCACCATTAGATAATCCAGTCAATCCAAATAAATTAGACTGCAATTTCAAATGTTACTTAGAAATATAGTTTTAGGCACATGCCTACTTAATTAAACTAGATTAATTTAATTGTAAACCGCAATCAGTGAATGCAACACTTCACTGATGTTCCTTAAACTCCTCATGCATGCCACTGCTGTCAGCAGTATGTAGCAGAGTGAGACATATTTTTTTAATGTTGGAACAATTTTCGGTAAAAATCAGCAGAGGGAGGGTCATACAAACAGCTATTTCCACATATCCTGAGCTTCAGCTGGCAGGCAGCAGCCAGCAGGAGTTGTGTAGTCCTGTTTCCACAGAATTCATTGTGATTACTGTTATGTAATGTTAATATTTAGTTATGATTACTAACATTTATGTAGCATCTTCGACCAGGATCATTATACTAGCCTATGATTTGGTTGTTGCATGAACATTCATTAGCACCTGCTACAAACAACCGAGCACTTTTATAGTCACATTTCTCTGGTGCCACCACTGATAATCATAGCAGTTAAAAGTCATTTTGTTTGTTTACCAAATATCAAAGTAAATGTATCTGTGTGGGACAGAAGAACAACAGCTAGTGTTGTTACAGTGGCTAATGGAGATCTAAATAATAAAAAAATATAATATAGAAAAAAACTTCAATGCAAAAAAAAAAAAAAAAAACCATCTGTTGAGTTCCAGCCATTTTATAAAACACAAAGTGCCTTGTTTCAGCGATTTTGCCCATTTTTCAGTCATATTTCTAGACCCACAGAATATTTTATATTATGACTCTGAAAACAGTGAATATCTCAAATGAAAGAAGAGACTCTCTATTTCATCATGAAAAAAATGTTTGTTTTTACCTTGTTCCATTCTTGTTTTATCAGAGGTAGAGGACACTTTCACCAAAATCACCACTACAAAATCTGTTTTTGCCCTCTAATCTCGATCGTCTCCACTTCCTGCTTTGATCTCTGTGGCATATATTAACTCTTTATGTCCTGGCTACAAATCACAGAAGCCACAACATTACTCACAGGCTGTGGCAGACCGTTATCAGCGACCCGCTGCAGAAAAACCACTTTGATTACGTCAATGACACTCAGAGAGTGCACCAACAATGACAACTCTTAAATCAACGTTTCTTCAAGCATCTTCTAATATATTAATTGCCATTAGTAACCATTAGCGTGATGCATACAATTAAATAATCTTTCCTTCTGAAATAAAACATGCCAGTGAAATTTCAGAAGAAGTTAAAAAAAATGGCAGTACATTATATAACCATGTGTGCAGCACACTTCCTCCTGAGCTTTAAGTATCACTGCAGATGTTGAGTGAGGTTAATGATGGAAAAATTGGGGTGATGAGTTGGGGAGTGGTGCGTTCCCTGGCCTGGGAAAACTCAAGTCCACCGCCTGTTACGTCCATCCCTGCCTGCCTTGGCTCTGTGGAGAATCACTCTGACCTGGCTGGCTTCCCACAGCAGTGGTTGGAGGTTAAATGGATTCCACCCTGCCACTCTCTTATCATAACTGTCTGCTATTCTGTCAGAGCAGCCCGCAAATGCAATTCCCTAACCTTGGGGTAGACCGACCAAGGCATCTGTTACACTTAATAAAGTGCTGACCTAAATTTAACTCTACACTCAGTTACTTATGAGGTCCAGGCGGACCAGGGAACCAGGGAGAGGGCCTTTCCTTTGTTTATGAGTGCTACCTCAAGTGCTTGTAAATTTTATCTAAAATGACATAAATAAGAAATAAAATATGGCTTTGTATGTGCTTTGTGTCACACAGATGCTGAGATAAAGCCAAACACTTGATCTGCAGTGCAACCATCAAAGGCAAATAATAAATCATAGGAAACTGAGTTACACTGTTTGTTCTCCATTTACTTGACATCTTGTCCTCTATTGGAGCTGATGAAAATAAACCCACTGGCCTTCCTAGTGTTAATGACTGAAGACTGATACACTGCACAAATGAGGATTTTTCCTATCTTTTAGTGTTTTTTTTTCCTCAAAACAAGAAAGATCTGTCCACTGTACCATGTGGGAAGAGAGTCATTATGAACATTCATGTCTCCACTGGAAAATTAAATAGACAATAAATTATATGATCATCAGTGCATAATCACCTGATACTATAATTAGCATACTGATAATTATCATGGAGTTATTACACAGCTAACGCTTTAGCTATCCATCCATCCATATAATGTAATTGTCAGCAAAATAAGTTAATATTGTGTTTCTCCTTGTGATCAAGCATGAGGGTCTATAACTCAGTAAGCGTTGTGAATTAATTTAACAGAAAGTCAAACAGAGCAAAGGAAAGGAAACAACCAGACTAGGCATAAAATGACTGAGAATCAGTTCTTGAAAGCCAATGCAACAACTTTATATTTGTAAGATTTATTACGAACATGGCTCACAAAGAGAGACCCAAGACACACAATAAAACACTAACTGCACACAAAGTGTAACACTACAGTGAGAGAGTCTGGAAATGACAGGGGAAGTGATTTAATGCAGAAATAAAATGAAAGAAGTGACCTTCACTGGAAGCAACATAAAAGCAGTGGTAAGTGTGGCAGCAAGTTGGTAAGTAAGAAGCTACAGCAAGAGAACCAAAGAGAAGCCAGCTGCTTTCAATAAGGATCATTTTTATAGACAAAGGTAGCCGGTGTTCTGCCGAATTGTCCTACCTCCACAAAACGTCAGAAGAAATGACTTGCCCCTTAACCCCACCCCTAACACTTACCCTCCCTAGCTTGGTAGGATAGGACAAGTAGGAAGGATTTACAGAACATTGAGGAAGTCTGAAACTCATCTGACCAGTCACCAGCTGTGTTCACCCAGGATGGCAGTGGACCATTTCATTAAGGCTTACTTTTGTTAACTCTCTGAGTGTCATTGACAAATTTCACCCATCACGGTCTCCCGCAGCCTGTGAGTAATTTTGGGGCTTCTGGGAGATGTAGTTGGAGCATAAAGAGACATTATAAGCCACAGAGATCAAAGCAGGAAGTGGAAAGGATCGAGATTAGAGAGCAAAACGGACAGCTTCTGGAGAAAAAGTGTCATTTTTGGTGAAAGTGTCCTCTACTCTACCTCCAATAAAACAAGAACGGAACAAGGTAAAAACAAACATTTTTTTTCATGATGAAATAGAGAGTCTCTTCTTTCATTTGAGCTATTATCACAGTACAAAATATTCTGTGGGTCTTGAAATATGACTCAAAATGGAAAAAATCGCTGGAACAAGGCACTTTCTGTTTTATAAAACAGCTGGCACTCAATGAGTTAAATGGCAAACCTAGTTATTAAACTGGACCTGACTGAAGATCTAGCATTCTGGTTTAAAGTGGATTTCAATCAGAATTTACTTGATTTACCCAGAACACGGATTGATTACACAGTGCACAATAGTCTCAATGTAGTCACAATGAGCAAAGTAGTGAAGAGAAATGGTACCTGCTCTACGATGCACACTGCCAGCCCAACACTGTAAAGAGCACTTCGCCTCTCTATAGCTATAGAATTATCTTCAGGGCACTTCAAGGAAGGGCAAAATGAGTATGACTGGGTCTTGTGACACAAGGAAAAACAAAGATCGAAAATATAGAAAGAAAGAGAGTTCAAATCATTTATGCATTGGTTTCACTTCTCATCTGGAGGTTGCAGTCTGGTGTCGCAGCTAACACCAGTAACACTGTTACTAGCATAACATACCTTCTGACCAACTAAGAGGTCAGAGGTCAAGCTGTATTGTAATCAAGGCCACTGGACATTTTGTCAAAGAAAAAGAATGTGTGGAATAAAGAAGATGATACATATTGACAATAGAATAGAATTACTTTATTGATACCAACCTGAGAAATGACTTGACATCTGGTTAATTTATTTAAAATAAAACCATCACGAAGAAATGCAATGCTAAATTAGTGGAACGAAATAATAATAAATAAAATGGGCATATCATAAACTTTCAAGCATATAAACATGAGACAAACATCTTCTTTCAAAAGCATTATAATTCAGACTGGTATGGCTGTATGGAGCGTGTCTTACTCTCAAACTTCTGCTTTCATTCATGTAAAAAAGGCCCTTTGTATCCTTGAATATTAATAGTTAAATCAGCTGCAGTCTTATATCATTTCATGGTGGATAGAGAGATAATAATTGTACAGTCCATAGAGTATATTCAGCACTTCTCTGGTTATGTCATCAGAGACAATGGTTCCTCTTTGCCGTAACTCACAATTAACTCCTGATCCTGGCATTTACCCTTCATGTGCTCTTGACTGCAAAGAAAGGAGAAAGTGGAGAGGAACCTGCAGAGGAGACAGAGCGAGGGCAAAGAGCTTCTCCTCTCCCCTGTAGATTTACTTATCTGTCATGACTTTATGTGGTTGAAATGGAAAAGAGAATTGGGCTATGTTTACAGCACCATAAACCTTTCTTTTAAATCCAAGGACTTGGCCACCCTGAAACTGTAGCGTAGCACCCATAAAACTGAGGCTAACGCCGTCTTTTAAATCTGATGAAACATTTATCGATTCTTTTTAGACCTTGTTTTATTTGCTGCTCCTCTCCCACCTCTGGGTTAATAGAAGCGAATCAGAGGACAGCAGAAAGACTGAGGCTAAGGGTTTGCATGCTGTGTTAGAGACAAAAAAAAATAAAATGTAAAAAGAGGGAGCTGCTGGGAAGAAAGAAAGCTCTCTTTGTCTTTGTCAGTCCGTTTGTTCCTTCTGAAGATGTAAATCTTTAAACTGTGTAATAAATATGTAGCCTTATTCAAATATGACAATTTTAGACAACAGCTGGTCACTCTTATTTTTTGCAAATGTCACTCACATACTGTACAGTGTTATGTATTTTCAGTTGTGAATTAATACACAGTCTGTGGTAGGACTTTACAGTCTGTGCAGGATATGACTCCCTCTGTCCTTCACAAACCCCCCAAACCCCCCCCCCAAAAAAAAAAAAAAAAAAACCTTTCACCAGTGAAAAAGAAATAGTAGAAACCTCAGGAAGAGCAACAGAGGAGGGATCCTTCTTCAGGATGAACAGACAGGAAATAGATGTCATGTGTACAGAGAAACAACAGTGAAAAACACACATAAGTCATATAAGTCATATCATCTCCACCACACCAACCAGGAGAAGTCTCAGCAAGATATTAACGGTACAATATGTAAGAAATGTATTTAAATGTCTGGTGACATTAAATTAATTAATGTCACCAGATATTAAGAAATCATGTTCATTTCAAATACTTATATCACTGACATCAGTAGTCCAACCAGGATATTCTCTTTTAAGAAGCCAAGTTGCAGCCCTCAACTGATGTTGATGTTGTCATGTTGTGTTTTGGTCTGATGCTCCACCCTCCACCTATCTCCCAATCACCAAGTCAGTAGTGTGTCAGCATCTCTGCTCTAGTTAGCACAGCTGCAGCTACGAACGTGTCGGATAAATAATGTCTAATGTTACGAAACCTAAAAGACCTCGTTATGAATCCGAAATATGTCGTTACAAAGTCTGAAAATAAATAAGGATTTGTAGAGGAAATGCCTTTGAAAGATGGAGACGGCTGAAAGTGGACGGGCAGCAGCACTCCTGATTGGCCACTCTCACCGCATACCCCCGGCCACCGCCCTGGAGCTCCACTCTCTTTACCCTGTCCCTCCACAGCTCTGCTCTGGCACATTTCACTCCTTCTAAGTGTCCATTATTACGCCCAAGGAGGCTGCTTTTCATTCACTGTAACACTTTGAAATTTTGGACCTCCAAAAGCAGCCCCAGCGCTACCCGCCGGCTTTGGCCGGGCAGCAGCAGTGCCAATCGGCCACTGTCACTGCGGATCCGCAGCCCCCGACCCAGAGCTCCGCTCACTTTACCCCCGTCCCTCCACAGCTCTCCTTTGGCACATTTCACTCCTTCTAAGTGTCCATGGTGATGCCCAAGGTGGCTGCTTTTCATTCACTGTAACACTTTCTGTTCCTGTTGGATCCTGCAGACTAGCTGGCAACCTCTAGTTAGGGGAGAGGGACAGGAGAGACACCGCTCTACAGTAATTTCAAAGTGACTGAAGTACCAGTTTTGGCCACAATCCTACATACTGTTCCTTTATTAATAGTATGCACAAGGATATTGATGTACACTGTACATTATTTCTGTAAAATCTATTCAGCTTAGTGTTTTATGCATCTCAATTATTAGGGAACGGAATTCACGTGTACAAGCCTGATTTCCACACCCACAGTTACAGTTACATTGTGAGGGCGCCATGCTGATGAGAGCCCAAACGCACGACTCAAGGCAGGTATTCGGTGCAACCAAGATGTGTTTATTGAAACAGGCAGTGAACAGACAAGAAAGAGCCTCTGGAGATGAGCAGGAGCTCTAGGGACAAGGGACAGGTTCTGGAGACCAGAGACTGGGTCTAGAGACGAGGAACAGGACAAGGAGATGAGGGACTGGCTCTGGAGACGAGGGATTGGCTCTAGAGATGAGGAACTGGTTCTAGTGATGAGGGACTGGTTCTAGTGACGAGGGACTGGCCCTGGAGACGAGGGACTGGGTCTGGAGATGAACGAAAGGCTCTGGGGACGAGGAACTGGCTCTTGAGATGAGGAACTGGGTCTTGAGACGAGGAACTGGGTCTAGGGACGAGGGACAGGCTCTGGAGACGAGGGACAGGTGATCACACAGGACGAGGGACAGAGGTGACATGACGATCTCGCAACAAACATCAAGTGACAGAACTATTTATACATGAGGTAGGAGAACACAGGTGGAGACAATTAGGGCGGGGTTTCACAATCACAGACGCGGGAAGACACAGGAGGGAGGGGTCAAGAGATCTGAAAGGAGAGGGAGACAGGGTTACCTTCAAAATAAAACAGGAAGAGACAGGACAACATGCAGGCACAAGACTAAAGTGGTAAACTTAACAGAACCAGACACATACATAAAATACAATTAACTCTAAATCAGCTGTGTGGACATCAACAGTATATCTCAGCCTATCAGTGCCAGTTGTCGTGAATCCAGCGTGTCGGGACTTGGTTTGAGAAGCAGAGGGTTGGTCATTAAAGTCCCTGCAAGGATCAGTTCAGTGTGGACTGGTAGCTGGAGAGGTGCCAGCCCCTCCTCCTGGGTACTGTTGAGGTGCTCTTGAGCAAGACACCCCAACTGCACGGAGCACCTGTATCTAGGTAGTGTAAAAAATTGCAAAACATGTAATTATAGCAGAATGAAAAAAAAAATATTTCCCTCTCTGTGTCATTAACTCACTGAGTGCTAGCCCATTTACTAAACAAAAAGTGCCTTGTGCCAGAGTTTTTGGCCATTTTGAGTTATTTTTCAAGACCCACAGAATATTTTGTATTATGACTCTGAAAACACAGAAGCCCATTGGATTTTTAATGACTACATATAAGTCAATTGCAGTCAAAGAGTTAAAGGGATCTTCCTCTTAAACTATGGTTGGTAAAGGGGGGAGCCTGGCAAGAGTATGCAACAATCAAAAACAGTCCAGTCCAGTATTGCCAACTGTTCAGTGTTCCCTACATGTAGTGAGAAAGTTTCTCCGTCTCCTCAGACCTTCCTCCATGACTACTCCCCCAAGATTTATCACTATGAATGAAAACAATCATGGCTGCTATTACTATGCACAGCTGTCACCTGCATTTTTTTCTTTTCTTATTCAAGCATTTCTTTAATTGATTGTTGTCAGTATGTAACTGCTTGCAATTTCAAAAAATATGAATAATGAAAAAAATTAAATATGAACCCTGTCTTTAAATGATTTTTGGCCACTTGGGGGCAGTGTAAATGAGCTGTAAACACAATATGAACATATGATTATCTTGTTGAGTTGTTACAGTAGATACTGAGAAACACCGGTGTTGGTTTGGAGTATTGTTTCCAGAGATGGGAAGTACAAATACTTTGTTGCTGTAGTTAAGTATATCTTTCAGGTATCTGTACTATACTTGAGTATTTATTTTTCTGATGGCTTTTTAATTTTACTCCCTACATTTCAACATAAATATCCGTACTTTGTACTCCGTACATTCTCAAAAGTTGCTCCGACATTCAATACTTTTGTAGCACCGACTGAAAAGCTCCGATCTATACCTATCTATACCTATCTAGACACTGATCCGCCCACCCACTTTCCAGCATAAGGAGACAAACATCACTAAAAAAAACAGATGATCACGGCATTTTCACACCTACGGTTCGTTTGGTTCGACCACCTTGTTTCAATGTTGCAAATTGCCTTGAGTTTGGTTTGTGTTCACACGGCAGCATTCACAAGCGGACCAAAATGTGTGATGCGCGAGGAAAATGCTCTCTAATTGGCTGTGCGATATGGATAAAATTCTATATCCCGGTATAGCCAAGTTTATATCCCAATAACGATATATATTTCAATATAGTATTTTTTTTCTGATGTGTTTTTAATTTCCATTGCGCTCTCCTCCGTCTCCTCTGCGGCGTAATCCCTTATATGCTTTTATTCTGAAGGCTTACTTTGGGAGCGACCGGAAGTCCTGCTTTGTTTGCGCTGTAGCTTACTTTTACTGTGCAGTTTGGTTGCTAATAAAAATGTGTTTTAAGCGATAATAAATCATTCACATGCAACACAACGTCCTCCATGCTGCCTTACCTCTGTTTACTTCCGCGGTACAACTTTTTTTTTTTTTTACTTCCGAGCTACAACTGCCACAAACCTGTCCTTACGGGTAAGGTAAACATGCTACCACAAAGCAGTAGCGTTGCTGCGGTTACAGTAGCCGTCATACTATTACGTCTATGCTTCAGACAATACACGTTTTTAACTCGCATGATACATTTGGATTATCCAGCGGCCATTCCGACATTGAGTTGTACTTTACACGGCGTATCTAAACCACAAGCAGAGTAACGTTTATGTTAGTGTAGCAACAGAGCTAACTAAGTAGCTACATGTTAAAATTACAATATAAACAACAGAGGCTTATATCATATGGTAGACATTTTTATACTGCATTACGATATATATCGTAATATCGCAGAGCTGCATGTTTTGTTGTAAGGCTGCTACAAAATGTTGTATTTTTGCCACCTCTGATTGTTACCATATACAATGGATGGCAGCAGCACCATCACATTTTAGGGTCTGTTGCCATCAGACAGTGATACTGTGTCTTGCCTTTTCACCTCTCTCTGAATCTCCATAGCTTTAGCATGGAGTACACACCACTCCTAAAATTTTTCTCTGTCTCCTTCTGTCTGAATAGAGGAGGAGACAAAATAGAGCTGTCTGCTATGAGAAAGAGAGAGGCAGGATGGGGCTGTTAATTTCAGAATGAGGTTTACTGCTTCAGACAGTTTACATCCCCAGGTCTTCTTAGCCTCATTCTCATTTTATTGTTACATATTCATAGACATATATTTCATGTTGCAGACACTAATAGCTGAGCTCAGAGCAGTGGCTGGAGTCCCTGCAGTGAGCTGATGGCCGACTGTTGTTTCCCTCTTATAAGCTGCTTGACTCAATTTCTAAAAGTTGACCCATTTTAGGGGTATTTTTACGACTTATATTATATGTCAGGAATTTGGATGCATGTTTGATTTGAATTTGTTAAAGATAAAGTATGCATTACCTTCAGTATATCATCAAGTTCACTATGAAACACTGTCTGGAAATATGTTATTATTTACCTCTGGCTTCTCTGTGTTGGTGGGGAATAAAACAAGATGCTCATTTGTCTTTGTCACCTTTTGTTCATCCTTTCACTCTTCAGTAGCATCCAACAATGAATATTCAGTTCCCTCAATAGACTGATGGCCTCTTTCATTATGTCTGACTCATGTAATTTAGATTAGTGCTCAAGCACATCAGAGATGTTGCCACTGCTTGACTCCTTTATTTCCTTGAGCCCCACAGAAAGGAAATAAGGGAGCAGGGACTGTGGCTTTACCTCAGTCCATCTGTCCATTCATCCGTCCACCACATGCAAATATATCAATTCCTTCTTACAGGATTTTGACCAAACTTCAGGGAATTATGTGCATCTGTTTCATTCCAGCAATTTCAATACAATGTGCCAACATTTCTTTAACTGTCTTTTAGTCACGAACATGAAGCGCTTATGAGATTTTCATGAAACTGGAGGGAATAGTGTGTCTCCTTGTTGTTTTGGCATTGTTTTAAATGGCCCATTGAGACTGAATCACCCGAGGGTGGTATGAATAACATTTTTGCGGGTGTCTTGAAACTGGTGTTTCTCCATCTTTAGTGATAAGTGCTAATTGCTGTGGTGCATCTTTTCCGAATTGTCTCGAGAAAATTAAATGGTGAACAAACACATTTGTCTTTTCCATTGACTCTTGATGAGGCTACACAGAAAACCAACTGCTGTGAATATACAGTACACGTTTACTTTAACTCAAATTGCTACACAATGTGAAAAAAATTATATTAATTTAGAAATTTATCTAATTAAAAAATATGTAAGTAGAATATATCTCAAAATAAGTAGATAACCCAATGAATATAGATCAATAAACAATGCTCTTCATCCCCTTGGACACTTTCTCTTCATACAATTTCATATGTGTGTTAACTGTTGTTATATGTCTGTGTGTAGCAGCAAACACATTAACTGGATGACAGACACTATTTTTCACCTCTGAAAGACACAACCCTTATTGTGCACTGTTAGTAATTCAGTTTGTACACTTTTTTGCATGTGCAATGAATGTGCACGTTTTAATACAGCCCTCGATGTATTACAAAAGTAACAGCAGAAATGGAAACACCATTTGTTAGATTATGTTATGTTACACACTATGATCACAGTGGCAGCATGATAAAATGCAATCAAAAAGAAAGTGAAGATTGATGGTTGAGTACAGACCTGTGACTAAGCCATCAAAAAGAACAATAGTCCTGGAAAATGCTACAATGCTTTTGTTTGTAATGATCGGCATTCACAATATTGTTGGCAAGAATTCTCTCATCGTAATCTGTATGCAAATGTGACAGCAATTGAAAGTGAAGTAATAATATTTGTTCCAGAAAGGTTGATTGGTACATTAATTATTGTGGGTTGTACAAAATAAAGTGGTCTAAATTAGGATGTAATTATGAGCATTCCCATAATAGACTGTTTTAATGACACAGAGTATATTCTGGCAAGGGGATGTAAATGTAGTACATAATTACACCATGAAGATATCAAGAGAAGGTTGGCTTGAACTACACACAAACTCAAGACAGCTTGTTTTCAGCAATGACTGAATTGAAAGAATCCTATCGAGCAGGTTGAGTAGACTGTAGAGGGGCCAGAGAAAAACAGCTTCCCAAAAGATTTATAGCCCATTTGCACTGCTGTGGTTCAATAATGACTGAGGGACATGAACTCTTTTCTGCACTGGAAAACAAATCCAGAATCCATGTTCCCACAGTATTCTCCCCTGACATCTAACAGTGTGGGGAATTAAATGTAAATTTCAATCTTTTTGTTTTCTTTCTTCTTTTGGAGTTATGTCTATTTCTACACGAATGGAAGTGTCTGCAGTATACTTGTTTATCCAGTGACGTGCAGTGAGGTTCATGGCTGGTGAAGCACTGACTCCTCTGGAGTCAGATTTACAATCGTAAGAACTGAAAAGAGCATCTTATTTTACTATTCATCCAACAGCAAGCAACTGCGAATGTTATTTTGCAACCGTTGCAATATAATCCTCCATAATGCATCGCTGGCTTTATCTTGGCTCTGACTTTCAATAGACCCCATGTGACTTCATTTGTTTACATCACTGTTTTGGCAGTAAAATCTGCATCTAAATGAGTGGTGGCGGCAGTCAGTTTATGCCTTCGGAGTTTTAAATCACAAGATATGAAGATATGCACAAGTAAATACTAAAGACTAAATATCTCTGACTCTGACTTATCATGCCCCAGTATACTTTTCACTAATCTACTAAAACGAAATGGTTTAGTTTCTCTCATGAATCATATTAATAGAAATCACACAATGCTCTGTTCCTTGCTGTAATCACAAAAACAGATATGCAGACAGCACATTAGCAGACATAACGTGCATTGAGTTCTATCTGAAGGAAGATTGTAACGACTCTGCAGCAAACATTTTTATGTTGCGTTTGCTTGTTGCTGTGTGAGCAGTGGGAAGCACCGCAAAATCCACGCCATAATACCTTGGTTTAACGTGTGTTTAATGAAAGTACAACCATAAAGACTCATAATAAAAGCATGTAAAATAAATCATATATAAGTTGAGGGAACGTTGGATTCTGTACCTGATATAAAGTGGTCGTGGCTGGTTCCCACCTCTCTGTTTTCTTATGATCACTTCTTACATATTTTAGTTTTCCATCTCTGTCTTTGTTCAGGATCTTTGGGAAACCTGTAAAATGATTTTTCCCTTGCTCGTTTTCGGCTGTTCTTGCATCCTGTTGTTTCTATTCTAACTATCTACACTATATTGCCAAAAGTATTCGCTCACCCATCCCAATAATCAGAATCAGGTGTTCCAATCACTTCCATGGTCACAGGTGTATAAAATCAAGCACCTAGGCATGCAGACTGCTTTTACAAACATTTGTGAAAGAATGGGTCGCTCTCAGGAGCTCAGTGAATTCCAGTGTGGAACTGTGATAGGATGCCACCTGTGCAACAAATCCAGTCGTGAAATTTCCTCACTCTTAAATATTCCACAGTCAACTCTCAGCTGTATTATAAGAACGTGGAAGTGTTTGGGAACGACAGCAACTCAGCCACGAAGTGGTAGACCACGTAAACTGATGGAGCGGGGTCAGCGGATGCTGAGGAGCATAGTGTGAAGAGGTCACCAACTTTCTGCAGAGTCAATCACTACAGACCTCCAAACTTCATGTGGCCTTCAGATTAGCTCAAGAACAGTGCACAGAGAGCTTCATGGAATGGGTTTCCATGGCCGAGCAGCTGCATCCAAGCCATACATCACCAAGTGCAATGCAAAGCGTCTGATGCAGTGGTGTAAAGCACGCCACCACTGGACTCTAGAGCAGTGGAGACGTGTTCTCTGGAGTGACGAATCACGCTTCTCCATCTGGCAATCTGATGGACGAGTCTGGGTTTGGCAGTTGCCAGGAGAACGATACTTGTCAGACTGCATTGTGCCGAGTGTAAAGTTTGGTGGAGGGGGGATTATGGTGTGGGTTGTTTTTCAGGAGCTGGGCTTGACCCCTTAGTTCCAGTGAAAGGAACTCTGAATGCTTCAGCATACCAAGACATTTTGGACAATTCCATGCTCCCAACTTTGTGGGAACAGTTTGGAGCTGGCCCCTTCCTCTTCCAACATGACTGTGCACCAGTGCACAAAGCAAGGTCCATAAAGACATGGATGACAGAGTCTGGTGTGGATGAACTTGAATGGCCTGCACAGAGTCCTGACCTCAACCTGTGTGTGACCAGTGTCACACAGTGTGAGACCTCACAAATACGCTTCTGGAAGAATGGTCAAAAATTCCCATAAACACACTCCTAAACCTTGTGGACAGCCTTCCCAGAAGAGTTGAAGCTGTTATAGCTGCAAGGGTGGACCGACGTCATATTGAACCCTTGGGATTTGGAATAGGAGAACCATTGCGCTACCGTGCTGCCCCATATTTGTGATCCCAAGGAGGTAAATGCTAATGTTTCTGGTGACTCCGAGACTGTTTATGCGGTTCTATCATCATCCCCAAGTGTCTGCTTGTGAGAGATAAATATAAGATATTTAGTGTGCACATTCAGGATATCGGAGTATCATGGTGGGGACCACACTGTGTGGAGTTTGCATGTCTGTTTGTATGTGTTGGTCCTGTGATGGTCTGCTGATCTGTCCAGGGTGAACCACCTTCACCCAGTGGAGCTGGGATCAGATCCAGATCCAGACATCCAAAGACCCTAAATAGGATAAGCAGTGGCTATCAGGGGAAGAGTGAATGAATGTTCTCATCTCTGTGTAAATTTGTGAGTCTGGTCTCTTCCAGCTTCAGGTGGTCCATCAAGTTATCTCAAGTTATCTGGTGTTTGAACATCCATCCATCATCCATCTATTTTCTACCGCTTATCCTCACATAGGGTCATTGGGGGGTACCCAGAAAGAACCCATGCAGACAGGCCCCGGGCCAGGAATCAAACCTGGTACCTTCTTGCTGTGGGGTGACAGTGCTAACCATTGCACCACCGTGCCACCCAGTGTTTGAACAGTTCACTGCAATTTGGAGATACTGTATCTTTAGCTGTGTTATGGATCAGATGACTGAAGTAGGGAATACTTGGCTCAGAGGTATGCGGGGTGAGGGGTTGGTTGTTGACCACTTCAGCTCCTGTGGCTTGTGAGCAGTAGAAGTTCAGTGGTCAGTGATGCATTTATTACCTTGAAGCAAGGATGACTCATGAGAACTGCCAGTTCTCAAGTCCAAATTTAAAGGGGCATTACCTAATTACAAAATTAAGCTTTTTTCTTTGCGTTATATTACATTTTGCATATTTATTTTATTTGTTTGGCAAATATAATTGTCTTACATTTGTGTTTGTGTCAGGACTGCCAGTGTAACTGTCACTCACAGGATTGGTAACCTGTGAATGAATACACTTGGACTGAAACTGGATTTCTCCTCCTTTTTTTGTGCCTCAGCCACTTAGCCAATCTTACATTGATATTTCGCACTGATAAGGAAAAAATATATGCCTGTAGGCTGTGAATGGATGTTCCTCATCACATGACATGCAGAGCACATTGCTGCATTCCACCCAGAAAAACAGACCCCTGCTTGTCACGACGGCGTCGCTCCTGAACATTGACAACAGTGGATTTCAGGGCACAAAAACATGTAAACAGCCCTTTCAGACTCAAAATAAAGTACTACTCTGTGTCTTATGAAAAAAAATCATGGTGGTTCAGTAGGAGTGACAAAATAAGCAACACTATTTGAAAGAATCAATGCATTTTTGTCCGACAATGGGAACTAAATCACAGTTGTGTCGAAGATGGTGTACCTCTTTTAACTGCCTTCTTTCCTTGCCTCCCTGCCTACAGCAGCTGTGGCCGGAGATATTATATTTGTGTGTTGTCATCTCAGGTAGGCTAGGAGTAAATTTCTTCATATTTAGCACCAACAACCACTTGGACTCGAGGATGAAACAATTATTTTTTTTTTAATTTGGCCAGAAATGGGAAGTGGAGGCATAGAGTATTTTATTTCAAAGCAATATAGTGATCCATACTTGAGTCCACACTGACTTCTGCTGGGCTGATGACGTGAAGAGATGAACTCTGTCCATAAAAATGTTGTGTTAACTGCAGTAATATTCTGTTGGTTATGATTCAGCAGAAAACACACAACACCACCACCATCACCACCACTGCGGCAGCAGAACTAAGACAAAATGTGGGAATAGTAATCAGACGAAAGCATGGAAATCAGAGCATATCCATTCCTGATTTGTGCCATAATGAAATATGACAAATGATTTATATCTGGCATTTATTATGCTGTGGGAGGTAATTTACTAGACTGCGAATGCACAGACGTCCCTGTTTGTAATTGAATCACACAAAAATAATGACGATCCTACTTTATTCAGTCTAGCTGTTTGTCTTTGTTCTCTTGTTTTGTTTGCTCCTCAGAATTAATTAAACCATACATTATGCAAGTGCTTTTGATTAAACCTGAATGATCATTTCACCAGACATTTCACTCAGGGCCTTTCTGAGTTGTGAAACATCTTGACTCTTCGGTGTAGTTCAACTGATATTCATTTTGTTTGGGATTTTTGGAGGGATTCATGGCACTGCTAAAACTCAGTGCTGATAGTCTATTTCATCCATCCATTTTCTACCACTTATCCTCACATAGGGCTGTGGGGGGGGGGGGCTGGAGTCTATCCCAGCTGGCTTAGGGTGAAAGGCAGGGTACACCCTGGACAAGTCTCCAGTTCATCACAGGACACATAGAGACAGACAACCACTCACACTCACATTCACACCTATGGTCAATTTAAATTAACCAATTAACCTAATCCCCATGCATGTTTTTGGATGGTGGGAGGAAGCCAGAGTACCAGAGAGAACCCACACAGACATGAGGAGAACATGCAAACTCCACACAGAAAGGCCCCGGGCCGGGAATCACACCCAGTATCTTCTTGCTGTGAGGCAACAGTGCTAACCACTACACCACCGTGCTGCCCTATTCTATTTCAGTTCTTGATTTTATTTTTAAGGTGCAAGGAATTCAAGGAATATAATAATGTAATGAGGATACAAGGAATATTACAAATTTGTGCACATGGAGGTTAATTCTGGGTCTCGTGATCAAAATATTCCTAACTCAAGTATGACTTACAAGCTTTTCCAAGAACTTTTAATCAAGTTGTATTTGCTGATGAAGGTCATTATATCTAAATAATAACCAAACAGTCAATTCCAACAGAGCTAGAATTTATGGTCCAGTTTGTGTCAAAGACATCTGCAAATATGAAGACATAACTGTAAATGTGTCGACAAAAACTATTAAGTTGTATGTATCTCAATATTTCAAGTATTTTTGCTGCAAAAGTAGGAAATGCAGACCTTCCATCAATTATAACAAAGACAGGTCTATCTATTGGCTGTCTTTCTATGTCACAGTTTTGCTGCAGCAGGTCAGTAAATATATGTGGAGGTTTGTCAGTGTGTAGTATATAGCTACATACCAGCGGTTGATGCTAGCTCTCAATGATTGTCACCTTATGTGTACTGAGATTAACAAATTTCTTTGACCACCCCCTAGTATAGGGAGTTTACCACCTCTGCCCTAAATTAGCAGTATTGCTGATTACCAAAATATCTTTTGTTTCTGTAATGGTTAATCCACCAGTATGTGCAAGCTCTTTCAAGTTATAGTTGGTGATCATGGAGAGCAAACAAAAGAACAAGCAATGTTTGAAAGTGTCACCTCCTCCTAGCTCCACCCCTCCTCCAAAGCCACGCCCCCTCAAACTTGAAAATCTGACAGTGGGATTCAGCAGGAGAGGAGAGCCAATATGCTACATCACCACAGTTGTAAAACGTCCCATTCTAAGCCAATATAGTAGCCAGAGTTTAAAGGAATACGCCACCGTGTTTCCATACTGAAATACAATATTTCAGTATGGAAATAATAACGGTGGAGTATTCCTGATTCCTTTTAAACTGTTTAAAAAAACATTTAACACACTATGATTTTGCACATATGTCTGGGAACCAGTTCTGTTCTCCATCTGCACAATGAGCAGCTGTATAAAAGCTTTACATGCAGTCATTTTTCTGTAACCAATTTACCAGAATTGGATTAGACAGAGAAAACTCCTCTGTGGATAGTCTGCGATGGCATCAGCATTCAGCTCCTGTAAAACATCACTCTGTGAGCTCCTTTGTGATTACTTTAATGCTATCAAAGCCATGCTCCTTTTGAACACAGTCTTAATTAGTACAACTTTAATTAAGGACTGATTCAGCCAGCACTCACTGACTGTTCAGTGGAGGGACAACCATTTTCCTCTATGATTGTAAACTTCAAGCTGAGGTTAGCAGCAGGGAGACTTCAGCAGAACGTTTGACTGCCTGTTGGGAACGATTATATACAGTGATGATTGACAGTGTGTGCTGCAGCTTCAGCCATCTTTTGGTCAGATGAGTGTGCTCATGATTGGCTGCCAGGAAGGACTGTGATGGCTGCGTCATGTATCTGCTGGAGGGAGACGAAATCTCATTAAAAATGACATAGAGATTATTAAAGAATTTTCACCATACACTGCAATACCAAACACCATTAATCTGGAACCTGTCTACTCCCCATCAACAGTCAGGATGAGCAAACACTATGGGCGTTAAAGTCACTGCTGCAGAGAATAGAGCAGGATCTTCTTATAGTGGTGATATAAGCAGAGTACACTATATTGCCAAAAGTATTCGCTCACCCATCCAAATCATCAGAATCAGGTGTTCCAATCACTTCCATGGTCACAGGTGTATAAAATCAAGCACCTAAGCATGCAGACTGCTTTTACAACATTTGTGAAAGAATGGGTCGCTCTCAGGAGCTCAGTGAATTCCAGCGTGGAACTGTGATAGGATGCCACCTGTGCAACAAATCCAGTCATGAAATTTCCTCGCTCCTAAATATTCCACAGTCAACTGTCAGCTGTATTATAAGAACGTGGAAGTGTTTGGGAATGACAGCAACTCAGCCACGAAGTCGTAGACCACGTAAACTGACGGAGTGGGGTCAGTGGATGCTGAGGAGCATAGTGTGAAGAGGTCACCAACTTTTTGCAGAGTCAATCACTACAGACCTCCAAACTTCATGTGGCCTTCAGATTAGCTCAAGAACAGTGCACAGAGAGCTTCATGGAATGGGTTTCCATGGCTGAGCAGCTGCATCCAAGCCATACATCACCAAGTGCAATGCAAAGCGTTGCATGCAGTGGTGTAAAGCACGCCACCACTGGACTCTAGAGCAGTGGAGACGTGTTCTCTGGAGTGATGAATCACGCTTCTCCATCTGGCAATCTGATGGACGAGTCTGGGTTTGGTGGTTGCCAGGAGAACGATACTTGTCGGACTGCACTGTGTGGATGAACTTGACTGGCCTGCACAGAGTCCTGACCTCAACCCGATAGAACACCTTTGGGATGAATTAGAGCAGAGACAGAGCCAGGCCTTCTCGTCCAACATCAGTGTGTGACCTCACAAATACGCTTCTGGAAAAATGGTCAAAAATTCCCATAAACACACTCCTACACCTTGTGGACAGCCTTCCCAGAAGAGTTGAAGCTGTTATAGCTGCAAAGGGTGGACTGACATCATATTGAACCCTATGGATTAGGAATGAGATGTCATTTAAGTTCATATGTGAGTCAAGGCAGGTGAGCGAATACTTTTGGCATTATAGTGTATTTCTCTGTCTATGTCTACCTTTCTCTCTGTGAAGAAGTGATCCTCCTCAAAGTAGTGTTACTGTACGTTGTGACGTTTGTTCCCATTTACTTTTTTTATCATAAGTGTGGAGCTAATGGTAGCATCACATTAACACATGAAACACAGGTTAACAGCCTGGTCACGCTACTGGTACCGTTAGCATAGCAAACGCTATGTTATCAGCTAATCTGAGCACTAGCAAGCTTTCTTGGTTGGAGACAAGTCTCCAAAATTCACATGAACAGTGACATTAACTGGAATGCTAAATGTGGCTCAACATAACTTTACTTACTGGTAAACAGTGTCAGTGACTCCTCAGCTGAAGGAAACATGAGTTCAGACCATCAGTGCTGCTCCTCCTCACGATGTAATGACAGCAGAGACCTGACCAGCTTTATGTGTAATTTTCACCATATATTTGACCATAATTCAGTAAATTGACATGCTGATGTATTAAAACATTATTTAAACTAACCATTGAGACCAAAAACAGCAGAAGAGAAAATGGTAATTCCATAGACATCAATGCAAATGGACTTCTTTTTGAAACCACCAGTATCGCCCCCTGCTGGCTGGTGGATAAAATGCAAGTTTAGTTACTTCCTTCATTGAACGTCATTGAACAGACCACGGTGTTGACCACTGTATGCATACCATTTAATTGCACAAGGTCCACACTGAAACATTAGAGTGCACAAGGTCCACACCCCATCAGGAAAGGGCACAAGTTTAACTTGATACTGTCATTATTAAAAAGCCACCTTTAAAAAGTCGCACCAGCAAGTTAGAAACTTAGAAGCTGTCTTTCCAGCTCTGCTTTTTAGTAGAGTAAAGCTTCTTGTTTGTTCACAATACAAGCGATAAAGCAACAGGATCCAATTAATTTGGTTGGCCTCAACTTTTTTCAGCACTGTAATGATGCAGTGAAACGTTTCACCATCAATAGTCCCCTTCTCTCTCCCTACATATCCTGTTCTTGTCATGATTCAATGCTTGTTCAGTTTCAGTTTCTGTTTTTCCCTGTATGCTTCTTTTCTGTAGTTGCCCCCTTTCCCTTGGTTTATTCCAGGCAGGGTTTGTGAGACAGGAGGTGTGGTCAGAGCGCTGCACTGCTGGGAAACAGCTGAATTCACTCACCTACAGGCTTCCCACACATCCTGTTGACTGTGGAATATTTAGGAGCGAGGAAATGTCACGACTGGATTTGTTGCACAGGTGGCATCCTATCACAGTTCCACGCTGGAATTCACTGAGCTCCTGAGAGCGACCCATTCTTTCACAAATGTTTGTAAAAGCAGTCTGCATGCTTAGGTGCTTGAATTTATACACCTGTGACCACGAAAGTGATTGGAACACCTGATTCTGATCATTTGAATGGGTAAGCGAATACTTTTGGCGATATAGTGTATGTTATGCCGGTACCGTCTTTATCAGCTAAAGCTAGCACTAGCGAGCTAGCTTGATTGGCAATGAACCTCCGTAATTCATATGAACAGTAATATTAACTAGAATAATAATTGTGGTTCACAACATAATGTTACTTACCAGTAAATGGTGCCAGGAATGGTGAAGGAAACATGAGCTGAGAGATCTCGGCTCAATGGTATCAATAGGTCCAGTTTACCTGGTGCAGTAGTGGTTGAGCAGACCAGTCTTCATCTTCTGGTACTGAGTGACGTGGTGATGATGAGGACATCTTGCTGAGGCTTCGCCTGTTTGGTGTGGTGGAAAGGAGGACGTGCTACACAGGCTGCATCCATTGGTGTGGTGGAGAGGAGGACATGCTGCTATGCTCCATCTGTTTTGGCGTGGTGGAGAGTAGGACATGCTGCAGAAAATGGTAATTTTCCCACTGACATCAATGCAAACAGACTTCTTTTTGAAACTACCAGTATCGCCCCCTGCTGACTGGTGGATAGAATGCAAGTTTAGTTACTTACTTATACTTACTTTAGTTATGGGCTTTATTGCCGTTGTTCACAGACCAACGGGTGACATCACACCCGTCCACTTTCAGTCATCTCCATCTTTCTTCTTCACAATGGTCTTTTTATTAATAAAAGGTAAAACATGTATAAGACATTAACATTGTAGTCAAATTATTTTCAGTTGATATCAAACAAACATCCAAAACACAAACCCCTTGCCCGTCCCCCTCCCACATACCAGAGTTAACAGAGAAATAATCAGTCAAAAAAGGTAAATAAATAAGTGCACACAATGGGAATAAGGAGGTATTACAGTGATGACCAACCAATCTCAAAGAGAGAAGGTAAAAGAGATAAAAATAAATAAATAAATAAATAAAGGGAAAGAGAAAAAAAGAAACAAAAAATAAATAAAAAAGAGTGAAAGAAAGGCAAAGAGGAGGAAATGATAGATAGAGAAGAAAAGAGAGCTACTCTGTGATTGCTGTCGAAGGTTTCTCATAAAATGCCAGAAAATACTGTAGAATTTTTTCACCGATCCACGAACAGTTTATCTAATCTTATCTAGATTCATGCAGTGTGAGTAGGAAGGAGGAGAAGCGCCTTTCCACTTGAACAGGACAGTTCGCCGAGCCAGCAATGAGGCAAAGGCCAGAAATTTAAGCTTGCATTTAGGCAAGTCCAAATCTGGAACAATGCCAAAAATACCTGTCAGAGGATTCGGCTCAATTTGGTAGTGAAGGATTTCTGATATTGCTCGGAAGACTGATGACCAGAAATTGCTGAACGAGGGATAAACTCCAACATCTCCAACATGACAACATCAACATCAGCTGAGGGCTGCAACTTGGCTTTTTAAATGAGAATATCCTGGCTGGACTACTGCTGTCAGTGATATAAGTATTTGAAATGAACATGATTTCTTAATGTCTGGTGACATTTTATGATTAATTTAAATACATTTCTTACATATTGTACCTTTTATGCAGCAGTCTGAATAGGAAGAATCACTATTTTTATTCTGTTTTATGAAACAGAACAGACTGTGTCTATCACAGCCACAGTTTATACAGTCTGGCAGTCAGTGGCCAATACCATGTAATATGCATTCATGTGAACATGAGGCCTGTTGTATGACTGCCTGCATTAATTTTAGTGGATTTTGTAGGATGGAGGAAATAAAGACAGAATAAATCACCACAGACAGCACAGGTGTCATAGTGCTGCCTCTGTTGCTCCTTTCAGCCACCTTTAGACACTCTCACTGGTCCCACTGATGTGACTCTCACTTCCAACTATTTATACTTTCATTTACTTTTCAGGTTCCTGTTCAGACCTACTATCCATGCCAGTAAGATTGTGTCTTCTTTTTGCCTGTATTGTCTGCATTTGGGTCTGTTCACTGCTGCCTTGCGCTCAAGTGCCTGATATTATAATCTATCCAGCAGACGGTCATCAGCACTGACTGCCATTTTTCTGGGAACATTAGCATCTGGGATGCCTGCCCTGGATGGGTGAGCCAGCTGCCTGTCTGACCTGAGTACAGACTTTCCAGTGGGCCCACTCTGATTTGTCACAAGAAGAAAGTGTGGTCACAATGGCTCCTGAGGCCATCGGCCCTTTCCACAGACTCTCAGCAACCCTCTGCCATGACTTTCCTCTGACAATCAGTTGCCAGAGTCTCCAGATCTTCACTTCTTTGTCTCCTACAGACAGCCAGCCAGATCTTCACTCAGCCAAGAGATGGCCAGTTGGCTGTCTATGCCAACGCCCAGCCAGATCTTAAGTCAGCCATCTTTGCTATTCAAGTGCCTATCCTGAGCCACAGCCTCTGGCCACCACCAAGGACACTGCTGCCATCCTGTTGTCAGCCTTCTGCTATGATATCCAACTTTTGCAGCCTCCACTGAAGCTGGTCTCCAGCTCTCTGTTGTGTGCCCAGCTCCCCAGCTGGTCACCTGTCAGACACCCTGGCCTACATCTGTAGCACTCTAGAAATGGCACTGTTTGTCTGTCTGTGCCTGTGTGCCCTTATTGACTAGAATGTAATTTCTTGACAGTTATCACTGGGTTGGTTGCCATTCAATTTAACTCATTGAGTGCCAGCCCTGTTATAAAACAGAAAGTGCCTTGTACCAGCACTTTTGGTCATTTTGAGTAATTTTTCATGACCAACAGAATAATTTGTCCTTTGACTCTGAAAACACTGAATAGCTCAAATGAAAGAAGAGACTCTGTATTTCATTGTGGAAAAAATGGTTTGTTCCATTCTTGTTTTATCAGAGGTAGAAGCTACTTTAACCAAAATCACCACTTTTTGTCACTTTACGTTTGTTTTGCTCTCTAATCTCGATCGTCACCACTTCCTGCTTTAATCTCTGTGGCATATACATCTCTTTATGCTCTGACTACATCTCCCAGAAACCCCAAAATTATGTACACACCACTTCGACGAACGGCGTACATCAATTGCACTCAATGAGTTACTATGGAAATTATTAATTATTTTTAATACTTTTTAAAAACTTTTTGGTGAAAAAACACCTGACTGCCAATGTCCAATTTATGTTTCACAGTATACACTTGATAGCATGCTAAAATGCTGAACTAAAATGGTGACCGTGGTTAACCACCATGTGACCAGGATTTAGTTGACAGCACAGTTTCCAATGGCTGTGTTTTGGCGGAAATGGGAATTAAATTGGATTTACAGAGAACTTAAAAAACTGCTTCACATACCCTATCATTAATCAAACCCACATCTGTCTCAGTGTGAAGCAACAGAGCTAATCACACAAACCAAATCTGACATACATACATGATACTGTTGCAGAAGTTCATGATTTCTGCCCATGGTTCAGAGCACTTCTCTTCATCAGGCCTTTTCCCATCATCACCTGGTTGCCAGAGAGGACATCTTTATTAAAATGGATGGCAGTGTTTGCTCAGGGGCGAGTGAGACTCTCTGTCTTGTGGACATGGTTATTCTCAGCTGCTGTTGACTTATAGCTGGCTGCCAGGTAATTAGGCTGGGTAATAGTCTGCTGTGAGAAGCCAGGGTGAGAAGCCAGGGTGCTATCACAGCCTGATACTGTGGGGTGTCACAGTATACAGTGATGCAGTGACTATCTGGGATCAGTGAGGACAGGTAGACAGCAGGATGTTATGGGTCCTGCAGGGTGGTACTGGAGCACAACAAAGAAGATTAAAGTGTGCGGTTAACTGCATAATGCATTACCTTACATAACCTAGAAGCAGTCAAGCTCAGTGATGTACAGTCGTGACCTTGACTGGCAGAAGAAGTACAAAATTATCCAAAATAGAGACAGAAGTGTGATGATTACCTATGTGTCATGCACCATAATTTGCTGAACTATTTTCTTTTGAATACTCCAAAAATACATTAACAACTTGGCAAGTCTGCCCACACCAAGTCCAAACATCTTGTTTTGTGGTTATTTAACAAAAAACCAAAACCACTTCTGGCAGCCAAAAACACATTGTTGTTGTTGTTTGTGAATTGCTCTGTAACTGTCAGGCTTTCGTCTCCAGCAGACTTATAACAGGACTTTCTGTAAGATTTATTATGCCTTGAAGTTGCTGATAACTAATACTGTGTGCCAGTAAGTAATAGATTTAATGGCAATATCTGAATATTTAGTAGTATTCAATGTGGCACCAGAATATTATTCTGGAAGTTCTGGTGATTTTAAGGATTTATTGAAAAGATTCACACCATAATTTCAATGTGGCACCAGAATATTATTCCATTTACTGAATTATGATCAAATATATGGTGAAAAATAACACATAAAGCAGGATCTGCTTTCGGACGTGGCCACTATGTGATTGACAGGTCTCTGCTGTCATTACATCCTGAAGAGGAGCAGCACTGATGGTATGAGCTCCTTTTCCTTCATCTGAGGAGACACTGGCACCGTATACCGCTAAGCAACATTATGTTGAGCCAAAATTAGCATTCCATTCAATATTAGAGTTCATGTGAATTGCTGGTAACATGGCATTTTCTATACTAACGGTACCACTATAATATATATCTCTGTCTCTGTCTGCCTTCCTGTCTGTGAAGAAGTGATCCTCCTCAAAGTAGTGTTACTTACTGTACATTGTGACGTTTGTTCCCATTTACTTTTTTTTATCATGAGTGTGGAGCTAATGTTAGCATCACATTAACACATGGAATACAGGTTACAGGTACCTGGTAACGGTACCTGTACCATTAGTGTAGCAATTACTATATATGCAGTGTTGTGCTAGTTACTGAAAAATAGTAACTAGTTACAGTTACTAGTTACTTCATTCAAAAAGTAACTCAATTACTCTGTTGATTACTTACATCAAAATGTACACATTACTGTTAAAAGTAACTTTTTAGTTACTCATAGGACCCTGGGGAGTGAGGGTCCCTCATGGTGTGTTAGTGCCCCAAGCTCTTCCAGCCTTACAGATGTACAACAAATCACGTAGCATTCTATGTCAGGTTGATTAATCCAACTTTCCGAGTTGGAGATCCGACTTCACGGGGGGTTCTTTTTTAAATTTTGACTTGAAGTTGGAAATTCCGACGTTCGTGTACAAGTGAATGCACCGTGAGTTGGATCACTCAAACACTGGCAGTGTTGCTGCAGTGACATTAATGCTTTGTTTACCAGTGATGTTTGTCTTATTATGTTGGGAAAGTGGAGGGATGGATCAGTGTCTCTATACATCTGAGGAAGACATGTCCCCTGTCCCTAGTGCCATCTGCAAGCATAAATGAAAGCAATCTGAATTCATCAATCAGGAAATCATTTACCAAGTAACAGAAAATGCACCATATTGTAAAGGTAACTGCGTTTATTTATTTTAAATGTAATGCGTTAAAGTATTAGTTACTGTCAAAAGTAACGGCGACACCACTGTGCTAGACTATGTTTTTGCTAACTTTTCTCCGTGATGCAACACTTTTTATTTCAGTGAATCACTATAAGGATAACATGAACAAGATTGTTTTAATTTGTGTATTGTATTTATCAAATGAATATAAAATAATCAGCCTCACTATTTTCCATCATGAAGGGCTCAAGGGAGTGTTAAAACTAGTTTATTGTTGTGCGACTTTAAGCTTCAAGGAGGTTTCTCATTGAGAGGAAAATGATTTCTTGATTTCAGTGTGTTCTCATCACCTTCAGATACTTTTTTTCTGAGTAGGTTCTCAGTCATCCATGTCAAGGTTAATCAAAATGAGCAAAAAAGAGTGAACTAGCGAGCAAGTGCAGTTGACTCCTTGATTTACAGATATTTTTGTTTGTCCTGTCAGACAACAGAAGGGTGAACATGCTGTGGTTGGAGTGTGTAATGCATAAATCTATAAATCAAAAACTTTGATGTTATAACTAGACTGAGTTTGAACTTACACTTAGCTGGTGAAGCAGGCAGTTGTTTGTCCATATTTTTGCTTATAGCAGGATAATATGTACTTGGTTACTGTCCAGATACACTCAGCAGTTTTTTGAAGAGACCCCGAGCTGAAGAAGAACATCTGATGCTTCTGAATCATGTAAGTGTGTGTGGTCTCCACACATAATTATGCTGTTAGTAGTGTTGTTGTTGACTATTACAGTTATATACAGTATTGTTACTCATTAAATATAGATCTTAGTCAAGTTAAAGAAATAAAAGTTATTTGCACAGTTCTACTTTACATGTAGTAGAATGACACAGGAATGAATACAGTATAAGAGTATGGATATATTTTATGTTTGAATACAACATCAGGATCCATATTGAACTCTCCAGCTACCTCAGCCTGTAAATGAAGCAAATTCATGATGGACTTGTATTAATAAGCATCAATCATGAGATGTCTATGCGAATCTCATTTGACCAGGGTTTTCTGGGTTTTATTTTTTTTCTTTTGCACATTTTGAATCACTAAAATAACTCTGGTTTTGATTTTGTGTATTTTTAAAAAAGTAATACTTTCAATATCTGTCATTGCTTTTGTTTTTCTTTCCTTAATTTATATACATGAAAATATTACTGTGATGTGGAAACCATTGTGATGTTGCTTATCTATACAAGTCTTGACTGTGCTGTTGTCATGGGGGGACAACAAATACTAACCTCTCACAGGACACCAATGTTGCCAAAGCCGGCCCTTCCTTACTATGTAACTAGATGTTTGAACTATTTCCTTGTGTGTGGGGGAAGTCTCACAGCCTGGTGCTAATGTCTACTTGGTTTACTGTGGGCTTTAGGTCACAATAATTGACCTCCCTCCACGTCTCTCTCACAAAGCAGTGACTTCTGGCTTCATTAGTTCTCCCTTTGAAGCACAAAGCACACAACTTTCCTGACCTCTAGAGAATTGGCTGCTTGATTCATACAAATTGATGTTTGGCTCGCTGTCTGTTTCGTGGCTCTCGCTAGCTCGCAGCACTGTGATCATTTTTCAAAGCAATAGGCGACACAGAGACATGAGGCAACGGTTTTATGCAGCCTCAGGGATTCAGTAAAGGGGGAACACTCAGAGTAGACGGTGCCAGTTAAAGACCTGGGACTCTACCTGTTCACTGCAGCAGCATCACACTCATCACAGCACAGACTCTAGCTGATCACACTGAACACTGAACCTGCACAGTGTGGGTGTTGATAGATTCATACATATGGGATGATGAGTAATTCCAACAATATTAGATAAGCTTAGAGGCAGGGGTGGTTAAGATTTCAAAGACATTTGTTGTGCATGACATGCATTGTCTTTACTTGAAAATATTACACAGTTGACAACACATGGATTGGGATTTTCAGACTGGATCAATGTCACCCTGCCTGTAAGTGGCAACTTAACGTCCCGCCTTATGTAGAAGTATACTTAACCTGGACAGAAAAGATGACTTTCTAGACACATAAGTTTCATAACTGTTGTTTCCATGCTTACGTTCATATATATGAGTATCTGGAGATCATATCGCTCCACACACTGAGAAATAAGAGACACCAGTCACTTAATTATGGGCGGTCTTGATCAGAAAGTATGTGGAGCTGTTCAGTCGTGGCTCCTCTTGTGATGACACCATCACAGTAGAATATACCACCCAGAGCTGGAGAACTACCTCAGGAAAGTGCTATGGTTCTTTTAATACCTACAAAGGCACCATTCACCTCAGCATTAGAAGTAACCAATTAGCTACAGTTATCTATAAATCAATAGTGGACCCAGCCCAGTCTGACACATTCAATACAAGACTCTTGAGCTGACCAGTGTACTATTCATATAAGACTCGTGAGCAGCTGCCGATACAGACAAACTCTGTAGGGAAGCGCCAACAAATACAGTAATTACATTTGATAATAATAAAAAAACACATGCAGACTGCTGGCAGAAGCACCCTGCAGATTTTAGTAACAAACACACACACACACACCTCTCAGGAATATTACACACAGCTGGCACTGTGTCAATACCTTCATTAATCATTAAAATGTTTCAAGGCAATGTTGGGATTTAACTGTTAACTGGCCTCTGTGTTTTTCGGAAAGATTCACAGTTTATACATCATGTAAGCATTTGTAGAATAGCAACAGACTAGCCTCTATTATTAATAGTATCTCTTATATCCAGTTGTAGCATGAGAATGAGCATAAAATAAGAGACTATGCTCTGAAGAAAAGAGAGAGACAGAGAGAGACTGAGATGTCAGCCAGTCAGCCAAGCCATGTCAACCCAAGATGTCCAGAGCTGTCCAAAGATGCCCAAAAGAGCCACTGGTGACGAAGCGACTGAAACCAAAGTCGCCTACAGAGATCCAGCAGACCCAGACGTCATATCTCCCATCCATCCAGAAACGGTGATATACTGCATAAACATCTTACAGATATTAAAGAGTTTGATGATTAGACACTAAATTAAATGGCCTGAATTTAGGGCTTAATCCAGCAAACTTAACAATATTTAGTAAGATATCAGTAAGATGCTAAACCAATTCTGAGTAGTAAATTACTCACAATCTTCTCTGATGCCTCTCAAACTCTCACCTGCTGAACGCCACCAAACCTAAACCAAATTTTGGTAACAGCCTAATTCTTCATTTGGTCTAGATAACCACCACTGAATTTAACTGGTCAGATTGAAGTAATTAGTCAGATATTCATCCTTTGAACTTTGCCTTTTTTAATCATTCATTCCATTTTTGTCACAGTGAGTCAATGCCATGTATCTTCCATCAATCTTCCTTTGTTCTAGTTTTATTTTTCTATTTTACTATTTCTGTTAGTAGCCTGGTCATGTAGTTTGTCAAACTAATCATTTATTGTCAGTTATTTTCTTTTACAGTAGTAGTCTGGTCATGTAGTTGTCAAATAAACATCTCATTTATAAAGAACATGGTTATTTGATTTGTGTGTGTATATAAAGCAATTGAATCACTGTACACTAGGTCAAGAACTCTGTAGCACCCTGAGACTAAGAGACTCTATTAATTAATGTCAAATTCACAAGTTTTCCCTGTTTTAGCAAAACTGGGTGGCGCCCTGATAATTTCTACTATTGAAATTAATAGTGAATTATACCTGAAGCTGAGTGTCATTACTCTCCTTCACCTTTTATGACCATTTATGGTTTATGAGCAATAACTGAAAATTGACAAATACCAATTAGTATCTAATAATTTTAGGCAAGATATCATTTAATCACTGTCACTTAAATTTGTCCTTTTTTTTTTTTGATTAATCAAAAATAACCATTCAGTCAAGACAATATGAATGAAAATGTAACTGTCCCAAAAGAAGTGAAGACGTTTTTTTCCTTCTTTCAGGATTGAAATGATAAATCATTTTCAGGCTTAGTATGGATGATGACTATTATCATTTAGAGATTTCTGAAGCTTGTTAATAATGTTTCCCAACCTTTTTTGGCTCATGACCCCAATTTGTTTTTGATCATGTAGTAGTATGCTCTCTCTCTCTCTCTCTCTCTCTACATATATATTTTACATATGTATATATATATATATATATATATATATATATATATATATAAAATAAATAATGCAGCTTTGTAACTGTGCTCATTAGTGAAGCGTGGTTCCCTGTACTGTCACCATGGTAAAATATGTTAATCAACCACCTGCACCTATACACATATTATAGGAGCATCGTTATCAAGACTGAGGATTAAGAAAAATACAGACAGAGTGAGTGGGAGTGAGTGTTTGAAGAGATTTTTTTTCACCATTGTTTTAAACAATGTTGAATATCAGTACACTTATTGTTTACTTTCTATTGCCTCTTAATGGTTCTCAACATGGTAGAGGGAGATCTAGCAGCTCACAGTTTACAGTGCGAACAACAGCAAAACAGAGATAACAAAGTTTAATAGAGGAAGACATTACTCCTCTGTATCTTTACATACAGACAATAGTAGATGATGATATATTAATACTGTGATATCACAGACTCAGGTAGACATTACTCCTCTGTATCTTTACATACAGACAATAGTAGATGATGATATATTAATACTGTGATATCACAGACTCAGGTAGACATTACTCCTCTGTATCTTTACATACAGACAATAGTAGATGATGATATATTAATACTGTGATATCACAGACTCAGGTAGACGTTACTCCTCTGTATCTTTACATACAGACAATAGTAGATGATGATATATTAATACTGTGATATCACAGACTCAGGTAGACGTTACTCCTCTGTATCTTTACATACAGACAATAGTAGATGATGATATATTAATACTGTGATATCACAGACTCAGGTAGACATTACTCCTCTGTATCTTTACACAGACAATAGTAGATGATGATATATTAATACTGTGATATCACAGACTCAGGTAGACTTTACTCCTCTATATCTTTACATAGATAATAGTAGATAATTATATATTATAACTGTGAGGGCTCCATTCTGGGGAGAGCACAAATGCACGACTCGAGACAGGTGATCGGTGCAACCAAAAGGTACATTTATTCACCAACGGTGCAAACTTCAGAAGACGAGGGACCGGGACTGGAGACGAGGGACAAAGCAAACTCAACAAGGGACAGGTCACGAAACGACGATCTCGTAACAAAGTGACAGGACTATTTATACATGAGGTAGGGGAACACAGGTGGAGACAATTAGGGTGGGGTTTCACAATCACAGAGGCGGGAAGACACAGGAGGCAGGGATCAAGAGATCTGAAACGAGAGGGAGACAGGGTTACCTTCAAAATAAAACAGGAAAAGACAGGACAACATGCAGGCACAAGATTAAGATGATAAACTTAACAGAACCAGACAGAGCCTGACAATTAGTCTGATAGCACAGACTCTATATATCTATATTACCTTACTTCTTATTCCTAACAAAACCATTCTCAGACTAGCTGTAACTTTACAGATATTCATGAGGCTTACCTCCACACTGCTGACAGTTAGCATGCCTGTCAGCTAATCACAGAGCCCAGTCTCCAGCAGCATTCTGCTGGAAATCACTTTGACTTCTCTTTTGCAATGGAAATTAGACAGGAGTCAAATTTAAAGTCACCTAGCTCCCCCAATAAATGCATTCAGGGGCGTAGTAGGAGCTATCATCAAATCAGTGTTTGCTTTATCCCTTCAGGGTTTTTATAAGAGTGTGAAAATGTTGATGACAAATCCTGTTTCTTTGTGTGGAGGTAAGAAAGGCTTGCTCTGTGCAGTCACACGTCTGCAGTTAGCTGGGGCAAAGAGCTGGGAGGGGCAGCCTGGGAAGAGGTGCTAGCCAAAGGATTTATAGTTCAGAAAAGACAGGCCGCTTCAAAAGCAAAGCACTGCCATTGTCAGAGAGTAATTTCATTTCATGAATAAGCGCTTGACTGCTTACAGTGACAGACAGCCTAGTCCTCATCCTGTCTGCCCTGGCATCGCTCCCCTCCACCAGCCAATGACAGAATGTCATCCCCTTCCAAAATGCACAGAGCAGGAGGATGGGGCTTATGTGCAACAACTAAAATCTGTGCCACCCTGACGCATGTTCAAAATAAAATGTGAAAGGAAGAGCACTGTGTGGAGTCGACTTTGGTGCCTCTCAGAGGGAACCGTTTTGACACCCGCTCAGGCTGGGAGTAAATTTGTTGAGGTTAGATTTCTCTGCTGAATACCATCACTGTCGACGAACAAATGGTATCTAGCAGGTACAAAAATGAACACCAGGCAGGTTGTTCTGCAACAGCTCAGCTCCCATGCAGATAGGAAGTAAACCAAGCTTGCACTTCATGCCAGTATTCTGCTTAATACCATTAATTTAATGCCTACAATAGACACCATCAAACCCACTCCAGTACTTCAGCTCAAGTGTTCCAAAGAAATATAACCATCACATGACTCACCCATACATGAGTCCAACCATTAGTAAACATAAAGTAGCAACCTGCAAAAACCATGATAGACAATAGCATAGGGATCAACATATAGTGTGTTACTGTAATCAGATTACATTTATATGTAATGCTTTAATGTAACACTTTACTGTTGTTAAATTAGTAATCATATTACAGTTACTGATCAACTTTTATTATGACTTTGACTTTAGAGCTCGAGCTCATGGACGAGGAGATGAACAAAGATGGAGGAGCTGGATAAAGGGGAAGTTCTGTTTGTTACCAATTGGACTTTTTTTCTGGGATTAAATACTGTCATTTACTCACCCGTATCACTTTGGAGTCATTTTGAGTATTTCTGAAGATATTTAAATGCAAAGCATACATGCTTTGTTTTACTTCAGGCACTGTGAAGGCCACATAGGTGGGCACTAGGGGTCCTTAGTAAACTCTGATACACAGGAAGTAGAGTCTGTTTACAGATTGAATTGTTGTTACGGACAACTCCGGTTTCCAATGAGAATAGTAATAGTGTAGCCCATCTTATTAAACATCTGTTGTTTGAGAAATGGTCAAGTTTATGTCATTTACTGGCTGCATTTCAGTGCTCACTTCACTCCTGTCAAATGGATGTATTCCAAATATCGTCAGAAATACTCCAAATGACTCCAAAGTGAAATGGGTGAGTAAATGATAGTATTTTATCCCAGAAATATGGTCCAATTTGTAAAAAAGCGGCACTTCCACTTTACACCGTCTTTAGAGGGTGGAAATATGAACATTACTCAGAATTTGTTGCTCTAAAGGACCAGAATGAGACGGTAAAGAAGAGTGAATCATTTTACTGTGAAGGGCTGTTTGGACTGATGTTCACTACTTCCTGTAACTAGTAATGTATAATCCATTAATAGCTACTTCAGTACTTCATGGGACATATACCAGGTTGTATGGTCTCATGCAACAGTGATCAATCTTCTTGGTCTGCAGTGATCATGATCAAAAGTGGTCCAAGGAAGGACCAGTGGTGAACCAGAGACAGGGTCATGAGGGGACAGGGGTCTCTGATGCAGGTGGGGAGTGAAGGCTGGTCCTGGTGGTCTGATCCAACAGAGCAGAGGAGTTAATGCTGCTGAAAATAGAAAGGAGTCAGATACAATATATATAATATAGTTACTGTTATCATGTTGAATTCAGAGGCATGACAGCTCAATGGTGCATGTCAACTCAAAATCAACCAACCCAAATTATTATCAAGTATTTATCCTCAAATACGGCTGACGAAGTGTTAAATGTTCATACAGATTGCTGATTAACAGGAGTGCATATTAAATTGATTTTATCTCAGAACTATCACTGTTGTGTACTCCAGATAATTCTGCCCACCATGGACCACTGGAAACACTGATGTATGTGTACACACTGACTTCTCCAGCATCTGCGTCTATGATTAGCCTTGCCATTGTGTGCTGTTGTCCTAACATATTAAGCATAGTTATTTCTCCCAGACTGTCCCTAAAGAGGCCAAGTGGCGTGGCGTTGTGATGAAAACAGACATGTTAATGTGCAGATGGGTCTGAGCGAGGGCTGAGTGGGACCCAGTGTAATATGGTTCAGGGTCAGGTCTAACCAGGAGTGACAGTTCTCCATTTTAAAGAGGCGGTAGAGCTGATGCATTATGCATGAGCGACCTGTGCTGCACGACTCATGCTGCTTCACTTTGAACTGTGTACTACTGTTACCACTCTACTGCACACTACTATGGACATACAACACATATCTGCTGTAGTCCCTCTGCTGTGCTTCAGGAATGTTACAGTAATGGCTGTTGAGTTATGGAGTGATATATAAAGCTGTGCTTTTAATCAGCAAGCTTTAAAATGATATAAATATCCAGCTGAAAGAAAAACTCTCATTAATACAATAATACCAAGCAGAAACATTCATTAAGACTGCACTTAACCTCTAAAATTGTTATAAAACAATGATCTTTACTCATGGAGGGGCTTATAAAATGAATGCAGTAGGAGTGAGTAATTAAGTTTGACCAAATGAATGAGGTGGAATACCATAAATATACACAGAATAACTCGTAAAATCCAACAAGCCACCCGGGTGTAAATGTCAGAGTGTAATCACTAACGTGTACAGGCTGCTTGATTATTAAATGTCAAGCTCAGGTCTAATGAACAAACAGAAACAACTCCCTGCTGACTCTTTATTTGCTGTTATTAAACAGCCCCTTATTGTGTTCAGTTTTAATTACTGTTAGATTATTTTTCAAAGTTACTGTTTTTTTGAACGTAACATAGACCAGACCTATTAAACTTGAAGTTGAGTCCAACTTTGGTGTATTTGGGGGCAAAGATAAGTTGCAAACCCAGTATACAGCATTATAAATGTTTATCAGCTGACCGAATGGCCATTATCAGTGGTTATTACCTTTACCTTTCTAATTCACCTCCATCCAATCAGCACCTCCTTTCCACTGAATTCATGCAAAAGTACTTTAAGTGTAGGCAACAAAACTACCCTGTTAGGTTTATCAAAAGATAGTGATTTGGATTACAATTAGTACCTAAAGGGGAAGTTCTGTTTTTACACACTGGACCTTATTTCCTAGGTGAAATACGGCCATTTACTCACCCATTTCACTTTGGATCATTTTGAGTATTTCCGACACTATTGGATTTGATGATATCTATTTAAACGGACACTATGTAATTTTTTCTCCCATCTAGTGGTTAAATTTGACTTTGCATGCATTGCAACATGGTTGGAACTACGGTAAACGGAATGGGTCAACTCCTGGGCGGCCACTCACCATGGATCCCCGGCACCGGAGCTCCGGTCATTTTATGGTCCTTTTACGCTTTTTTGGGGATGAGGACATGGCATAGCATAAGTATGGTCTTGTATTATGACCAAAAGTGCAGTGCAGGTTTTAGTGCCTGGTAAGTAAAACCAGTATCTCCACATTGCTTCTCTGTGAAAAGTGAATCGCAAAACACAGAAATGCATTTTGTCCTATGGGTACTAGCAGGTAGTGCTTTATGTCCCTCTCTGCAGTTCATAGTTTTTGATAGACCTGAAAGACATGGAAGCCTCCGTATGAGCGACCCGCTCTATGTAAAGACACATAACTGATTCTTCATCCAGGAGGATAAGTCAGATTGTTGGCATATGTTATTTTACACCAATGAGGATCTATTTATGAATGAAGATGTTGATTTGAGGTAATAAAATACTTAAAAAATTACATAGTGTCCATTTAACAGGAGGAAAGTGAGCACTGAAATACAGCCAGTAAATGACACAAACTTGACCATTTCTCAAATTTAATAAGATGGGCTGCACTATACTCATTTCACAGTGCCTGAACTAAAACAAAACATGTATGTGTCAACATCAAAAACAAGTATTTTAGTTCAGGCACTGTGAAAGCCACATAGGTAGCCACTAGGGGTCCTTAGTAAACTATGATACACAGGAAGTAGAGTCTGTTTACAGATTGAATTTTCTCAAGTTAAGGACAACTCCGGGTTCAAATGAGAATAGTAATAGTGTAGTCCATCTTATTAAACGTCTGTTATTTGACAAATGGTCAAGTTTGTGTCATTTACTGGCTGCATTTCAGTGCCCCATTCATTCCTGTTAAATGGATATCATCAAACCCGATATCGTCAGAAATACTCAAAGTGAAATGGGTGAGTAAATGGCAGTACTTTATGCCAGATATCAGGTCCAATTTGTAAAAAAAAAAAACAAAAAACAAACAAACAGAACTTTCTCTTTAAGTAAAATAAAATAAAACAAGTTTTTGGATTCAACATCGATTTCCTTAAAGTTCATTCATCAAGATGCCTCCACTGATTCTGTCAAATTACTACAACCACACGTGAAGAAATGACAACAGCCCTCTGAACGTACTTTTATTAGGTGTGGCTCTGATTTGGTCTCTACCCACTTCTGAGGGAAACATCTAGTTCTATAGCAGCTAAATGCAAAAACTGTTATTATAAACACAACTATTTTCAACAGCTCAGCACTAGTGCACTGTGGGTTAATTGCAGCTCAGCTAGAAACAATACATACAGTATTAAAATGGTGGCAATGAACCAAAACAGTGAAGCTGTGGGCCATACAATCAAATCAGTGAGTTTATAGATGCTTAAAAGCTCTTAGAAAATTGATGGGAATGCAGTGTTTTGTGATGATAACAAATAATAATGCTGAGTCGCTCACATAGTGGTAATTCAACTCAAAGTTGAATGGGGCTAGAGTCGCTCATGAATCAATGCTTGACTGGTTGTGATGGCTAGAGACCTCATTTTGAATCCAATAACTGAAGACTTGACCCTGGATGGGTTCTAAAAAGTTGAGGATGGCTTTGGGTTTGTTTTAGGTGCTTGGGGCCTGACACCTATTTCTAATGAATGGACACTTAACTCAGATTTGTCACTCTCTGGACTTGATTCTGACATTTGACAGCTTCGCTTGTCCCTGACTGGTCGCTAATTACTTGAGAAAGGCTTAAAAATTCTAATTGGACTAATACTTGTTCTAATGACTCAAGATTTAGCTCTAACTTGTTATTATTTGAGACATGCCACATACTTGTCTACAGTGACTCAAGGATTGATCTTGGCTTGTTGAACAAAAGCTTTTGCTAAATCCCTCAATATATAAATCAAGACTTTACTCAGATTTGTCTTAAATGAGGTGACCCAGGCCAAGGTTATAATAGTTTTGGATTTTTCATTTTAGTTTATTTTTATTTAGTTTTGACTCTTTTTTTCCTCTAGTTCAGTTAGGTTTTTTTTTTTCATTAGTTGTTAGTAGTTTTTAGAGCGGGTTTGATAGTTTTTGTTGGTGTTTTTTTTCTAAATCATTAGTTTTAGTTCAGTTTTTATCTTTTGGTATTAGTTTTACTTTCTTCATACATTTTAAAAAATGTTTTCAGTCACTGTTGAACAACCAACGACCCACAACAACCGGAACAGTCCACAGCAGAGCAGCCTGAAGAGACAAATGTGTGCAGAACTGCTTCTGGGGTTAAATACAGGAAGTGAGTCTGCCTGCTACGAATCATTATAGCCCAAGCCAACTCTAAACGAGAAGAGATGAGAAACAATGCCACCTGCTCATGTAAAATTGCTTGAGCGAAATAAACCAATTTCATATCATTCCAAAATTGACAAAATATTTCAATACATTTTAGTTAGTTTTTGTGAACACATAATACAGTTTTTGTCAGTTGTTATTTTTTCTTTTAATAATAGTTTTTATTTAATTCAGTTCCCAAAAATGTTTTTTTCAGTTCTAGTAATCATCATTTCATTTGTTTTCGTTAGGTTTGACTCTTGACTGAGATGGGGGACTTTTAACATGATGCTTCCCTCATGACTCAAGACTTTCTCTCTTGACTTTGACTTGAGTTTAATCACACAGGTCTTGACCTGTACTTGGTTTTAATGAGTGAACACTTCAGTTAGATGTGTCTGTCTTCATTATTCTCATGACCCCTTAACTGCACATATCTCTGCCTCAGTGACAGTGGTGATGAACCGTTGCTTTGGGCTTTTACTGATGCTGTTTCTTTGCTTGAAACTCTAGTCAAATGGTTAGCAGTTATGAGGCAACAGGCCTCCTATCTGATACGGTCTCTTTTCTTCCTTGCGTCGCTGTGTATTGCATAGGTCTTGTGTTTTTCGGACCATATATACATCTGAGCTCTGACTCACTGTCAAAAAGTCAAAGACTGCTGACAGAGAGCATTTACAGATGTCACGACTCTAATTTTACATGGGGGGAAAGAACAAAATAGTCCTGGGAACCTGGTAAGCAGCAATCTTTTCCTCTAATTAGGAGTGGCACTCCCTCTTATTCCTGACAGGGCTCTCCAAGACACCAGTTCTAAGCTAATCAAGTGTGATGCCCTCTCATTCTTCATATCATCTTCCAGCTGTTAACAATGTCTCATTTCCACCAATACTCTTGTTTAGCAGCCAGGGAAACGCAACCCAGCAGAATGTCCTGCATTCTGGGAGAAGCCGGAGCATCGGTGGACATGATGCCAACATGACAGAGTGTCAAGGTTCCAAAATGTGTCTATTGCCAGTAAGATAATGGGTTATTTTGGGCGTGGAGATGAATCTTCCACATCATTAAGTTGTGTGATGGTGATTTCTGCAGAGTGGCTAGCAGGGGAGGAGGCACAGAAGCTGGGATGACGAATGTGATGAGAGCCCAAGCTGTGACATTTCAGTATAATGCACAAAATGGGTCCGCTGACGAAAAAAAAAAAAGATTTTTATTGGTGTGCCTGTACAGCTGTGAGGGTTATGCACTTACATATGCGGTCCTATGGCATTTATAATTGTGTGAGACAATGTTATCCCCTTGAAGAGAGGGAGAGGAGTGATGATGACGGCACCCTGTTGCTTTAATTAGACTTAAAGGAATTGTGATTTTTTTTCATTCCTAAGCCATGATCGCACAGAACTATGTGTACATGCTGCAGCAAAAAAAACAAAACAAAAAAACAACAAAAACATATAGACTCCATTCAAAAGCTGCATGTGGCTCACGATTTCATTTCACACAACAATATTTTGTGGTAGGGAGCATCTGTCATTCTACTGTTTGTTATATATTTCATAATTAATAAACAAAGAAATGTGTAAACAAATCATTATTACAGTTTTAATTTACCCTTAAATGAGATGTGTAAGTGAATATTACGCAGGCCGGTGTAACCTACTTGGTTTGTGTGCTGCCAAGTTAACACGTGGATATAAATAAATATTTAGGTTTATGCTCTTGTGGCAGGTGAATTTTGCCCAGTTGGTGATGAACAAAAAAATGATTCTATTCTGTTCCATCCTATTCTATTCTAGGTTCTACTTGACTCTGACTTTAAGAAGGCACACTAACACCAGATATCTTCAAGTTCAACTGTAGTCTATTGTCTTTGTATTTTTCTTTTGATATTACATTTTTTAATTTAGAATTAAAATATTACTATTATTTACAGCACAATGCTGTCTATAGTTTCTTGATATGTACACTTTGGGGTATGAAACACAATATCACAAACAATTTTAAATGTGGAAACCCAACAATAATAAAAAGAACAAAGTAACAAAAGAGATCTCAAGAACGTTAACAGGGAGAGCTGTCCATCCTGGATCCTCAAATATGGAGAAGATGAAGGCTGAAGTGATGATGGATGCAGTGAATAGTGAGAAGATGGTGAATGGAGATGGAGAGCAGAAGGCAGTGGGATGAATACTGTCTGTCAGTGGCATCATTAGGCCTATTTTATAGGGGATGATGCCCCCCTAAAATATTCTTAAGCCCCCCTAAATTATTTTGTGTTGGTTTATTTTTTTTTAACAAAAATATGCAGATAAATTTAATATTATGTTACCAACCCGTTGAAAAACTTGCACTCAAGTGTCTTGGGAGGCAAAAACATGTCTCCCTGTTTGGCAAAACACGCTAAACTGTCCTGTTGGCTGGTTAAAACATGATAAAGTGCCCTCTTCGGAAGCAAAAACGCCCCCCATATTAGCCTCTCCTGGGAGCTAAACCCCCTCGTCCTTAAAATCTAGTGACACCCCTGCTGACTGTAGTTCAGTCCCAACAAAAACAGACAACACAAAACATGCAGGGGAATCAAGCTGTTTGTCCAGTTAGTGTAGTAATTATGTGGCCCTTGTACAGCAATGTACATACTACAAATATTTCAATAACTATACGTTTCAACATCATTGATTTAAACATTTCAGCATGCAACTTAATATTATCTGCTCAGCTGACTACATTAGCCTAAAGAACATAGCCTCCATGCATGAGTAACAGTGAATATTAATGTTCAGTTATCGAGGGTTGAGTGTCTTCAGTGGCTCAAAGGTCCACTGCTCCAAAATACACCCTCCCCCCAACAACAGGAAACACATGGCTAATTATTGTGCCGGATGATTTTTTTGGCACGTGCACCTGACCCACTGTTCTCTGACTGGGTAGTGCTCATTGCCTGTTATCAACTGTTATCTTTGTCTGTATTGCTTTTTGGTATTTAAAGTCAGATAGAGCCTTTAATGATACATATAAGCATCCACATCCACACACACGTATGCAGGACCTTGCTATATAAAACAGCACAATGTCCTCTCTCATGACGCTCCCGGTTGGACATGTTCATTTGTCTCAGCAGCCTCCAGTCAGCTAGGGTTGCTGAATCCACACATCAGTGTTTGTGTGTCTGGATGTTAGCAGTGGGCGGGTGGGTGAGCAGGGAAATGTAGCCTGAGAGGAGCTGAGGAGCTCTCAGAGGCATTTATCCAGATGTCGACTACAGGAGGCATCTTGTCAGCGTAATTCAGATGTCTTGTGCTGACTCACACACAAACATTTAGGTCAATAGAGCAAAAACACTTCACACGGACGATCAATGCTGTCAGAGATCAGGGATCATCAATAACATAAGATTTGGAGCGTCAGGTGCTAGGCTACACTCCTGAGCTCTGTCAGAGCAAAGGCTCCCTGTTAATGATGGCCGCCCTGCTCCTTGATCTTTGCACTGTGACAACTTTAACTGAGACCTATGCAGCTGGCCTCTGTCAGTAGAGCACACATGTCAGTATGAAGCATTTCAGATCACTGGGATTCAGTATTTAGCAGCATGGTCATCATCAACATCAGTCAATATGAGGGTCTTAATCCTTTCAGTAGGTTGATTTGATTTTTTTTTTTTAGTAGGAGCAACAAATCTTCAATAAAAAGGAACAAAAGAGAGTAGAAAGGAATAGAGATAGCTGTTGGTGTCCTGTACATCATAATTAGCTGTTCATTTATTCATTTTTTAATCCTAGCAATACTAGTTTTGATGATAAAATGGCAGCAATGTGCATGACAAAGCTGTGGCATGTGACGAGTTGGCATAAAGATGTGTTGGATTTTTAGTAGGGCTGGGTGTCACCAGGTACCTCACAATATGATACTATATCACAGTATTTTGCCCAAGATAATGATAATATGATGATACAGCGAATCTGCGATAATGTATATGTTGCAAGAAATTTCATTCACAATATATCACATTATCTGTGTCACTGAAGAAATCTATTGTGTTACTGTGTTATTGTGTTATTGTCAATTAATGTCACACGAATGTCAAGAAAATTTCAAGAAAATTTCATTTCAAGAAGATCAAAGTGTATACTCCACAGGGTGTGTTCTTTAAGGGGCGAATGATACAAAATAACGCTTCATTAAAATATGTTCGGTCCATACAAATCAACAGAAAATTGTAAACAAACAAAATTAATGCAGAAAATACATGTTTCAGTGCTAGTATTATCAACTTCTCCTCAACATGGACACATTAGTGCTGCTTATCAAGCAGAATCAAAATCTTTTAAGAGAAGTGGTGAATAGCACTGCATATGAGAAATAAACATTTCAGGCGGTGCATTATAACACAAACACCTGGGTGGTCGATGAAATTTTAACACCATGTGTAAAGTTGAATTTAAACCTGCACTCATAATTTATTAGACTTCAAAAATGCACCTTGTTAAGTAATATAATATACTGTACTTACTACAGTTAGTAACCAGAGGATGAGATACAAGCTCACCAAACAAACTGAAATAAGACAACCCATCTAGTATATCATGGGTTGTCTAGATCAGAAAAGACATGATTCAGCAAGTCATTCAGATGTGACTTCCTCTGTCATCAGGATATATGTCCAACATCTGGAGAACTACCTTTGTAAAGGTGTTTTTTTTTTCTGGAGGGGTTTCAGGGGAGTGCATTTCAATCAGGAGAGACTACTGAATTTAGAAAAGACTATTGTTTACCGCAACAGATGATGTGTAGTTTTGACAGAAAGTCTTTAGTGCTTCGACTCAACAGGGAGATCTGTAATCTAGGGCCTTCTGCCTTGAGCAGCAGTAACATAAATCCCCCCGTGAAGTCCAGACACTGGTGGTGGTGATGGTGATTCTGCTGAGACTGGTTGGCTGAGGAGGCTGATGAAGAACTGATCAAAAATAATGATTAAAAAAACGGACCAAAAGCGGAGAGAATGTCTAATTGTTATATCTGGTCTGACTGGTCGTTAAGTAACCCATTTTTGTCCCTGATGTCCCTTCAGTTCCTGCTTTATTTTGATGTCTTCCCATCCAGAAAAGTATATATATGCTGTACATATAAATCTTATAATATCTGTATCTCCTTTGTATGAAACTTGTATGTAAAGCATACAACTGTGAATCTGAATACAAAATCCTTGGTAAATTTAAACAAAATGAAACTTGTATGATTTGGGTATTTATCAGCAAAGTACATTCTTTTTATTGGCTTGTATGAAAAGAATGTGGCCACTTTCAAGAGTAAATCATATAAGTTAGTCATAAGTACTTTTCTCTTTCTTTTCTGTATGGGATTTATCCTGGTGTTGCATGTTTCACTTCCTGTCTTTATTGGTTTTCCCTATGTTTTCGTTATCAATCCCCACCCTGGTTGTTTCCACCTGTGCCTGATTACCTTGTATTTAAATAGTCCTGGTCGGTTTGTTTCGTTCATGTCTCACATGCCCGTGGAGTTTGTCATGTTCCATGTTCCACGTGTTCTCCTTTTTGCAGAGTACCTTAAGCATATTTTTTGTCTATGCTTCTGTCAAGATGTGGGTTTGTTTGGTAATTTCTTTCATCATTATAGAGTGCTTTTCGTTCCCAATCAATTTTTACCTCCTCGGTGAGTGCTTTCTGTTCATAGTTATATCTACCTCATCTGGTGAGTGTTTTAGTGGGAACGCTAAACAGCGTTCCCACTATTGTTATCCTTTTCTTTATTCAACTTCAACAACTTTTTGGACTTAAACTACTTCAGCATACTTTAAGCTACAGAAACCATTCAACTATCAAACTGTTCAGCTTTTTCAGGACATCTGTGCTATCCATCCATCCATTTTCTACCACTTATCCTCATAGGGCCGTGGGGGGCTGGAGCGTATCCCAGCTGTCTTAGGGTGAAAGGCAGGGTACACCCTGGACAAGTCTCCAGTTCATCACAGGACACATAGAGACAGACAACCACTCACACTCACATTCACACCTACGGTCAATTTAAATTAACCAATTAACCTAATCCCCATGCATGTTTGTGGATGGTGGGAGGAAGCCGGAGTACTCAGAGAGAACCCACACAGACATGAGGAGAACATGCAAACTCCACACAGAAAGGCCCCGGGCTGGAAATCGAACCCGGTACCTTCTTGCTGTGAGGTGACAGTACTAACCACTATACCACCGTGCCGCTATATGTGTGAAAAGATATGTGTGCTACATCTTTTCTCATTTCAACTATTTATATATTTTTTTAAATATTCAGCTTTATTCATGTATTTTTAACAATGCAACTCAATGAAGAAAATCTTCAAATCCTCTCAAATTTATACCTTTTTGAAATGCCACTATTTCTGCCATACTTTCACCTAGAAACATTCAACTTTCAAAATGCAGCAAATTTACCTGACTATATCTTCATAATCATCATTTTTTCATAAAACGTATTGTTTCTTCAGCATTTCACTTTCTTTCAGACCATGAAAAAATTAGAGTTTAACATGGGTGTCTATAGCATGCACTAGAGTGGGAGTGGGAATTACACACCTAGAGTGTAGGGCAGCTTCTGACAACACAATGCCAAAAACACCTCCATAGGCTGCAATGTTACTTTTCAGAGGAAAATCCTGAAAAAGGAGCAAATCCTCTTTTGGGGAAACTGCCACTGTCGGCCTTCTGAGTGAAGTAGAGACATAAAATCTTTACCGCTGTGATCCTTACGAGCTCCTGCCACCTCTCGTCCAAAAACCAAAACCATCCTCCTTACGGTTTTTGAGTAATGGAGAGAAGTTCGGTATGGTGCGACTCAGTTCAGCTGAATGGAAGTCTTAGGAGAGAGGAGCTGCTGCAGGGGGAGGGAGGGGCTGTCTCCATGGAAACGACCCAGGTGGGTGCGTGTGACAGTTGACCTGCAGTGACCTGGCCTGTTGGCCAATGCAATGATACAGAGAGTAGATGACATTATTCATCACACACACACACACACACGGAGAAGGAACTGCTCTGACTCAGACTTGAAATCAGTGGCAGTCAGTGACAGCCTATTTGGGACACAGACCACAGGCATGTCTAGACTTTTTCCATAGGGGTGCCCCAAAGCCATGCAGGAGTGGCCAGCAGAATTAGGTGATATGCGGTATAGCATCACTCACATCCAAAAATCAAAGCTCTACTCCTTACAGTTTTTTTTGAACGAGATGTAGTTCGACAGGTCAGCTTATAATCAGAGGCAGAGTGTGAATGGATGTTGGTGCAGGGTGGGGTGGGGGGGATCCACATAGACACATACAGTATATAGACATTGGGTGATGACATGATACAGGCTTCTGACTAGTAAATGCTCATGATCCAGAGAGTGGATGACACTATCGATCACACACACACACACACACACGCAGAGAGGAGTAACTGTTCCTTAACAGGAAGCAGAGAGGCATGCTGGGAAGTCTCTTTATGATGTGATGTCACAGTGCTATATCCTCTTTTTAAATATAGTCTAGTGAAGCAAAGAAAATAATGACAGCAGTTCCAATCAATATGTGACAGAGGGTCATATACACTATATTGCCAAAAGTATTCGCTCACCTGCCTTGACTCACATATGAATTTAAGTGACATCCCATTCCTAATCCATAGGATTCCAGATGACGTCGGTCCACCCTTTGCAGCTATAACAGCTTCAACTCTTCTGGAAAGGCTGTCCACAAGGTTTAGGAGTGTGTTTATGGGAATTTTTGACCATTCTTCCAGAAGTGTATTTGTGAGGTCACACACTGATGTTGGACGAGAAGGCCTGGCTCTCAGTCTCTGCTCTAATTCATCCCAAAGGTGTTCTATCAGGTTGAGGTCAGGACTCTGTGCAGGCCAGTCAAGTTCATCCACACCAGACTCTGTCATCCATGTCTTTATGGACCTTGCTTTGTGCACTGGTGCACAGTCATGTTGGAAGAGGAAGGGGCCAGCTCCAAACTGTTCCACAAAGTTGCGAGCATGGAATTGTCCAAAATGTCTTGGTATGCTGTAGCATTCAGAGTTCCTTTCACTGGAACTAAGGGGCCAAGCCCAGCTCCTGAAAAACAACCCCACACTATAATCCCCCCTCCACCAAACTTTACACTTGGCACAATGCAGTCCGACAAGTATCGTTCTCCTGGCAACCGCCAAACCCAGACTCGTCCATCAGTTTGCCAGATGGAGAAGTGTGATTCATCACTCCAGAGAACACATCTCCACTGCTCTAGAGTCCAGTGGTGGCGTGCTTTACACCACTGCATCCGATGCTTTGCATTGCACTTGGTGATGTATGGCTTGGATGCAGCTGCTCGGCCATGGAAACCCATTCCATGAAGCTCTCTGTGCACTGTTCTTGAGCTAATCTGAAGGCCACATAAAGTTTGGAGATCTGTAGTGATTGATTCTGTAGAAAGTTGGTGACCTCTTCGCACTATGCTCCTCAGCATCCACTGACCCCGCTCCATCAGTTTACGTGGTCTACCACTTCGTGGCTGAGTTGCTGTCGTTCCCAAACACTTCCACGTTCTTATAATACAGCTGACAGTTGACTGTGGAATATTTAGGAGCAAGGAAATTTCACGACTGGATTTGTTGCACAGGTGGCATCCTATCACAGTTCCACGCTGGAATTCACTGAGCTCCTGAGAGCGACCCATTCTTTCACAAATGTTTGTAAAAGCAGTCTGCATGTCTAGGTGATTGATTTTATACACCTGTGACCATGGAAGTGATTGGAACACCTGATTCTGATCATTTGGATGGGTGAGCGAATACTTTTGGCAATATAGTGTATTACAAGACATTTCACTTGAAAGAATTCCTGACAAGTCTCAAAATTCCATTTTCAGAGCACACATGAAAAACGACAATTAAGAGAAATGACGCAAGAAGCTGGCAAAGTTGTTTGTGCGCTGATTTGCAGAGAAAAAATAGGAAGAAATAAGAAAAGATTGTGGAGAAGAGAGAGGTGGCTGACTGCTCATGCTGTGGCTCGACAAGGATCCATCACAGGACACATCGAGGCAATTTAAATTAGCAAATTAACATGCAAACTCCACACAGAAAGGCCCCATAGACAAAACTTGTATACCAATTTATTATAACAAAAACTACATTACTTTGCATACTGTAGAAATAGCTGTGTGATAACATTCAAGGAGCTGGATATCCTGTTTGTCTCCTCAAAACCAACAGGATGCAGATTTGAGATGTACAATATGCCCAAGACAGCACCTACTAAAAACAGGTGGTTTCTGACAAAAGGTGATTTTTTTTGTAATTAATCGTAATTCATTAATTAATTAATTTTATGCAGGTGAAATATCCAGGTCCCTCAGCTTCTAGGACAGGATTAGAACAAGCAGCATTATTAGTCTTGGACTGGATCTGAAATTGCAGGTTGAGATGAGGACAGTGATGAAAAAGTGTTATTTATAGAAGTGGATAAATGTGAAGAAGGACAGTGATCAGGAGGCAGAGGAGAATGCACAGAGGTTAATCCTCAACAAGCATCAGACTTAGATGGGGCATGACGAGGTACAACAGGGGGTCTGCACAGGAGGAGGTGGAAAACACAAGGAGGAAAAACAGAGCAGAAGTAGGAAAACAACAACAATCAGTTAAGTGTCAGCAGGTGCACTGCTGAACCACACAGAATTATCTGGAGGTGGAGCGGAGGAAGAGCTGGGTTTTCATGGAGGAGTTGATTGAGGTGAATAAGCGTCAGGTGTGCCTGGTCAGTTTCCCAGGGAAGCCTGGTCACACCTCCACGGTATCATAAAACCTGCCAGGGAGAGAGAAACAAAAAGTGAGGGGGAGAGGAGAAAAAAACAATAGGAACCACAAAAAGTATTTTACAGATGTTCAGGAGACTGCTCTGCACCAGGTCATGGAAAATGACTTCCTGGAGGTCAGCTCTGAACACAAAACAGCACTCTGCTGCAGACACAAAAATGATATGCACTGATATGGGATATGCCCAACACCTAATATCTTAATATCTGCAGTTTCTAATGGAGAATAGTCTTACCAATCTATTCAAGCTGTGGCTTTACAATGTTTAAGGTTAGTTCAAAACGCTGGACTGTGACAGTCTGTGTGATTATTTAGATTCACCTGCAGGCTGTGCTCCTCGGCAGGAGGAACACTTCAGTATTGTGAGATGTCAGAGTAGTATTTTTGTAGAGGGAAAAGTAAATGTGTGCTGTCTCACTGAATGGCGTAAGAAGACAGCAATTTGTAAGTCAAATAGGAATGCTGCTCTTGCAATTGGCAAGTCATTTCACAAAGACACGTTTTCTGTTTTGACTGCAACATAAATGCATCTGTGTGAATACGCTGCTGCGCTTAGAGCAAATGACGGAGAATAAAAAATGCTGATGGTGGGTGGGAGGGGCAAACAAACAGGCTTTTCCTCAATACACCAGAGTTCAAGTGCTGTTAATTTTAAGCTATGTTAGCGATCTGGGGGGTACTCCAGGTATGAGGTTCAACAAACTGAGTCGAATCCTGAACTCTGAGTTGAGTTACTCTGAGATGGGTGACCCTGAGGTATCTGGTTCCAGAACAGCTGATATGAATTATTTTCATCAACTCTGAGTAGGTTCACCTTGAGTTAAGCATGTGCACAACCACAATAAAAACTGCAGTAGAGTTCCTCTTTTCACTGCTTTTTTCTGTTGGAAAGTCAGCATGTTTGCGACAGTATTTTACACCTGTAGAATTAAAGGTACACAGGTAATTGAAATCGTAGCGAAGTGGTGGAGTAGTTTTGAATAAGATCTGATTTTCATACAGATGCAATCACAAAAAGTGACTTGGGCGGAGCTTAACTCTCTGAGTGCCATTGACTTAATACAACGTCAAAGTGTTTTTTCTGCAGTGGGTCACTGATCACAGTCTCACACAGCCTGTGAGTAATTTTGGGGCTTCTGGGATTTGTAGTCAGAACATAAAGAGACGGTATACACCACAGAGATCAAAGCAGGAAGTGGAGACGATCGAGATTAGAGAACAAAACAAACAGAATCTGGACAAAAAGTGGTGATTCTGGTCTACCTCTGATAAAACAAGAACGGAACAAGATAAAAATAAACATTTTTTCATGATGAAATAGAGTCTCTTCTTTCATTTCAGCTACTCTGTGTTTTCAAAGTCATAGTACAAAATGTTCTGTGGGTCTAGAAATATGACTGAAGGGCAAAAAAGCTGGCATAAGGCACTTCCTGTTTTAAAAAAACAGCTGGCACTCAATGAGTTAATATTATATACAAAGAAGTCGTTCAAACAGACAAGGCTTATTTTACTTAGCCATGACTGTACCTTTCTATAGTTTTGTTCATTATGAATTGATTTATGACTGTTTCAAGTTAGAAATCCCAGAGATTCCCTCATTTCAGGGATAATATACCCTGAGTTTTCACTTAACTCACTGTTTTACACACTTTTTAGCCCAATCATTATGTTTTTCCTAAGCCTAACTAAGTTGTTTTGTTACCTGGCATTTAATGAAGTATCCATCAATCAAACTCTTGCTGAAGCCAATCTGGAGAAGAACGCAAACATCTTTTCCATCAAGAAAAGTCCTCAGCCTTTCAATGACTCAGTACTCTCCAGTTTAGATTTCGTTCATTGGTCTCGTAGGGAAATTTGTCTTCACTGATGACACATTACTTAGAAGGACAACATTACACAGCACGTGGATAAACAGTACACAGTACCAGCATACAACTACGTGTAACAGTGACGGCGACAATACACCACACAGACAAAATTAAAAGACAGACAGATCAGCGGGGCCTGTTGTTCAGGGCAGTTATATCTGCAGGGATCAGGCTGCAAAAAATTAAAATCTTGCCAAGAACATTTGTCTTATTTCTAGTTAAATTTTGTCTTTACATTTAATTTCAGACAATATCACTTAGACCAAAATTTGCTCTAAGATGGAGGGCCTTGTTTCTCAGAAATTATGTCTTATTTCAAGAAATCTTATTGAGACATTTTCACCTGGTCCATTGGCAGATTTTTGTTGCTTAATTCAAGCAAAAAATGCTTGGTCCATTGGCAGTTTTTTTTTTTTGCTGAATTCAAGCATTTTTTTGCTTTTTTTTTTGCTTGAAGTAAGCAAGTGCAAATTTTGTTCTAAGTGATATTGTCTGAAATTAAGTGTATAGACATAATTTGTCTAGAAATAAGACAAATATTCTTGGGAAGATTTTGATTTTTTGCAGTGAAGCGAATTCTCCTGCACTTGGTAGCTCTGTACGTACGCCCTTAGGGTAGAGGGATGATGTATTGGTGTAGTGGGTGAGTGTTGTCTTGTGTTATGGTGTTTGCTAAGCGGGAGATGGACCTGTTGTTTAGTTCTGTCAGGTTGGGTATAGGGAAACCAATGAGTTTGGCAGCTGTGTTTGTGATGTGTGTGAGTTTGGTCTGGTTGGTGACAGAAAGCATGGTAAAGAAACATGTGGCACAGTGCAGGAGAATGGGTTGAATGATGCTTTGGGAAAGTAATAACAGGAGATGGGGTGCAACATATAGTCCTTTGAGTTTGCGGATGGCTGACAGTCTCTGGCTTCTTTTTTTGAATGTCCGTGGTGTGCTGATATTTGAAGGTGTTCACTCTCTCAACTGTTTGGGTGTCTACGATGGTGGGTAGCTGGGGTGAGGTGGCGCTAAACAGTAGTTCCTTTGAGTTATTGACATTGATTTGGAGATGGTTATCTGTACACCAGCACTGTCGCCTCACAGCAAGAAGGTACAGATGTTTCTGTAAGGAGTTGAAGGTGGAGCTAAATCTACAAAGAGGATCCTCGTGAAGTTTCCTGGGGAGTCTGGGTGCAGGGAGACAACAGGAATTATGATGTTCAGCAGCAGTTTCTCCAGGCACTTCATTATAATGGATGTTAAGGCTATGGGGTAGTAGTGATTGAGTTCTGTGGATCTGGGTTTCTTTGGTACTGGGATTTTGGTGGCAGTTTTCCATAGTGTGGGTATTGTGGCAGTTCAGTATGATTGACAGAAAAGTGAGTGCAGTACTGGAGAGAGTTCCATAGCACAGTTCTGATACAGCAACTATGCTTCTGTCTTCATGAGCTACCATTGTTGTTGAGAACAAACTCACCTGTTTATATCACACATGCTGGCTCCTCACAGGTGGACACTGGTGGTTCAGACACATTACTTGAAGCCTGACAAAATGTTCAGATGTTGTGCTATTTTGAGAATCCGGGTTGTCAAACCATTCAACCAGAGGCAGTATGCAGTAGCTGCTCTTGGTGTGCCAGGTGTCGACAGTGTTTGTGTGTTCAAGTGATTCTCTAATTTGAAGGAAAATCAAGAGGCAACCAAGTTCAAACAGAAGAGGTGTCATTATCAGTTTTATGAAAAAAAATAAAAATAATAGTAATTGTTATCCACTTTGATATTTACAATAATATCATTATAGTAATTATATTTTTCATTACTAAAACATACCTTAATATTTAATAATTACTCGCATGTTATACTTTTGCACTTCATACAGCTCATGCTCAAATACATTTAGCAGTGCACTCATTACATGCAAATTATGTTTCCATTACTTAGTAAAGTACTTTACACTTTAGAAAGCACAAAAGAAAATGGATTAAGAGCAGAATTTAATTAACTGAAAGATATGAAAACATTTAAAAAGGCACAAATTAAATAATATACTAGCAAACCAGACATTTTTGAAGTTTATTTGTATGTCATGTATACTGCAAAACATGTTTGTAGACTTTAAAGATGGTCTCATGTGGACGGTGAACAATAGATTGTTTTATGATATCCATGACCAAATACATGGTAATTTGTCATGCATTGAAGTGCATGATTTAAACCAGCTGTACATCTTTATAGAGGCATGATACAGTCCATCTCTCATTATCCGCTGCAACATGAGAGAGCAGCTCATACTGGGAAAATGTGGTTCATCAGGCTGTTGAAGAGAATTAGAATAAATTTGTATTATTTTACATCACAAGGACAGATTTCACAGACACACATTATTTGATACAGCTGTGGCACAACACAGTGTTAGCTGGAGTCATACAGAGAGTCACTGATACAAATCTAGTGAGACCACAAAGCAGATAGGACATGGAGCTGGAACAGTCCAGCTTTGATGTTGTGAGTAACATTAATACCTTTGTTTGGAGCCAATTCCATCTCCTTTAAAAGCTCTGTAGCTGGGAGCTCTGTCGTAATGATGCAGCCTTCTGTGGAACGACCTGATAGAAGAAAAGACCTGGACAGCCTATTAGTGCTGACCACCAAACCACAGAGACCTCCAGTGTGCCGTCGCCAACTCTCTGTACAGCTTTGTCCTGCCAGCAGTTTCTCTGGAAAGACATCACTGTGATTTGTAAATCAGTGTGCAATGATATGACTGAATTAAGTGGCAATCCATCATATGCTTGTACATGTTGAAAGTTCAGTGTTGTTTTGCCTCCATAATGAATTGTGATGCTTTGTTAATGTGTTGATAACGTCCAAGTGTGTGTGTAGGTGGCACTGTTCTTGTCTCTGTTCATGCTGTGTACATGTACACATTTCTTTTACTTTTTGTGAGTACTCTGGTTTGAACTGGTAGACCCTAAAGTAGATAAACAAAAAACAAAGAACTTAGGATGCAGGAGACAAGCAGCCACAGAGTGGATGGAGACACGGAGGAATGAGGGAAACGGAAAGAAGAGGGATCCACATGGAGCACAAGGATCTGAGAAGAACAGGACACAAGGCTAAGACCACAAGTGGACATAAGGAAACAAGGTAAGTAAAGCAGAGGTTGTATAAGTGACCAAAACCTGAGGGTTTGCTCTGCTGTGAGTTATGGTCAAACAAACACAACAATTTCCCCAAGGAGACACCAGTGAAACAACTTAAATGTAACAAACAATAATTATTTTAAGCCAAATCATTATGTTTTATGAAATCTAACCAAGTAGTTACTGTCTAATCATAACCAGGTCATTGTTTTTTTTGTTCTGTTTTGTTTGGATATAACCACTATGACATCACCCAATGTTCTGTGGTTTTGAAGGCTTGTGTTCGGCATTTTGGTCATGATCAACTGAAAGTGACATGAGCAGGTGGAGCTAAGTGCAACCAAACTCCATCCATTATCTACCACTTATCCTCATAGGGTCATGGGGGGGCTGGAGTCTATCCCAGCTGTCTTAGGGTGAAAGACAGGGTACACCCTGGACAAGTCTCCAGTTCATCACAGGACACATAGAGACAGACAACCACTCACACTCACATTCACACCTACGGTCAATTTAAATTAACCAATTAACCTAATCCCCAGACAGTATATGTGGTGCCATTAAGCCTGCTTGTTAAGCCGACTGTGTTTGCAGGTGTCCAGTAACTGGTTGAGTTGGAAAATTATAATTAAACAATAATCTAAAATTCATCTTCCATTTCGAACAAACAATAATCCTCTGGGAGAAACATCATGTTGCCAGAAGAGCGAACGCTCTGCAGCACGTGTCAAACTCAAGGCCCAATGTGGCCCGCCACCTCATTTCATGTGGCCCGCCAAGAGCTTGCCAAGAATATAACTTGCTCTGGCTGGCCAACTCATGTCCATGAATATCAACAAATACATGATAAAAGTCTGTCTGAGACGCAAAGCCGTTGTTAAACTGGATGTGAAGCTGCAGCAGCAGTTTCTCCTTCTCTGAGATCTGCACAGCACAGTTAGTGATCAGCTGATCAGAGCGGAGACAACATTGTCAGTCAGTGCGTTAAAACTTTGTAAGTGTGAAGAAGTATTACAAAAGCATCAACATGATGAAACGGTCCCAAAAAAAAATCATCGTTTTAATCTGCTCTGTTCTGTGGCCTCTCTGTCCTCTGCCGTTGCACAGCACTGGCTCTGACAGGAGAGTCAAGTTTATTTTTATTTACTCAAAACTTTCTGCTTTAATTTCAAAATAAAAGCCCTCCGTTTTTTTTGTCTGTTCATAGAACTCCATTTGTTGATATCATGCCTTTATTTTGACATACTATATGTATAAGAATAAATCCTCAATGCAAGCTTGACTAGCTTTATGTTGAAAGACAATGAGTTAGCTTGATGTATAGAGTTTATTCTGAAGGACTAACCGGAAGTATTGACATGCGTAAATATGCTGATATGATCAAGTGCAGACTATAGAGCTGTTAGAGATTTATTATCTTCGTTAATTACAGGAGCAACACCTGCACAAGCTCAAACTAAAGCTGGCAGCAGGTTATAATATGACTGTTGAAGTTAGTGACTCGTCCTCTACCAGCAGCACTAATGTTATCTACAGCAGAAGATGACAGGAGGGAGAACTAATACTGACTGATGTCTGTGTTCAATCTTTAGTCTTTATAAAACTTTACTAACATTTATGAGATATTGATGAGTTTATATAGTGACCTTGCTGTTACAACATTACAGTTGCTGATTAGAAACATTTAGCCTAGTTATATTTAAAACATGGATATTTTAAAGTCATTATTATTACTGAAACCAATAATAATCAATATACTGTATTTATATAGTCTTACACTTACAACCGGCCCTTTGAGAGCAACCATAACCCTAATGTGACCCTCGATGAAATTGAGTTTGACACCCCTGCTCTGCAGGATAAAATCGCACACAGAATCTCATCTAGTAAGCCCACAAGTCATAATGTGACAAAAATAGCAACTCCTTAATAAATTGGTAATTTCATCCATCATTTCAGCTTTGTGAGATGCAATGAACATTGCAGGGTGCTACTGGTGCTTCAGACTTTTAATTCTCTTAATTCTAATGTGATGGAACTGTGAAGCTGTCACTGTCTGGCCCTGATTCAAGTCAAGTCAATTTAATTTACACAGTGTCACAAATTAGCCTCAGGGGGGCTTTGCAGTCTATACAGGATATTACCTCTTTTCTCTACAGTATGACCCTCTCATCAACTAAGGACCCCCCCCCAAAAAAAATAAATAAAAAAAAAAACAATAAAAAAACCTTTTAACAGGGAAAAATAATGGAAGAAACCTGAGGAAGAGCAACAGCAGAGGAGGGATCCCTCAGTATGGACAGACAGGAAATAGATGTCACGTGTTGAAAGTAACAACAATGAAAAACACATATAGGCACTCCATATGTCAGAAGTTCAGTGATGGAAAGAATATGTCCACAGTGTTGATAAGCAACATGTCCTCCTCTTCACCATGCCAAATAGTTGCTGTACAGTGTTCATTATATACTATACAATATCATCCAGGTGTATTCCCCTTTGTTATGCAGATGTGGGCAACTTCACATTTACATGTGAAGCTCAGTGATGCATCACCAAACTCAAGCTTCTGTTGAGCCATATGAGGATATGAGAGAGGACTCCATTGTGTTCTCAGATACAGTAATATGTTTCAGCTGTGCTGCCCATTAGGAAGCCTTTAATTTCTCACTGCAGAGCTCAGCGTGATCCACGGAGCCCCTAGGAGCTATAAAATGTTGATTTATTTCCCTCTCCAACAGCTCTGCACATAGAGCCCAGAGAGAAGCTAATGATGTACTACTGCAGCTATTTAAACCACTGTTTGAGCACTGCTTTAAATATGTAGAGGGAAGTAAGAAATTAGGATCAGTTTTGCCACTGTGATTCCAGACACAGTGACTTGCAAATTCTACAGTCATTTTAAAAGGAGCAAAAAATCAGTACACGCAAAATTTGGTTTAGAAGAGACATTTAATTAAAAATAATGCCAGAGATAGCAAAACATATGACAATTAGATTTTACAAGCCTTTCTCTATGTTTATCAGTTTAAGAAGGAAACATGGTTTTAGCTGCAGAAATGCAGGCAGTTCATTTATGAGAATGACATTTTGCCATTACGATGAAATATTGCATTCTGAAGGCAATTATTCCACTCCAAAGAGAATAGAACAGAGAATTACAGGAACGGTTACAATACAAGTACAAACATACTATTTTCATTAAATGCAAATCTGTTCAGGTGTTGACCTGATCAAGTCCTGCGTGCAGGCTTTGCATGATTAAGACTGATGAGGTTTCAAACAGGGAAAGCAACGTCCCACAGCCTTTCTTCAAAAATGATCCTGATTGTAGGTCGTCTTCACTGAATATATTTGACTTGCAATGGCATGAGAAATACTTGGAATAAATAATTTAATTAATGATGTCTGGATTTTTTTAGCTGCTTTGATTTCAGGTTTTCCATGTGTGTACTCACAGTCACACTCACAGGCCAGAGTTATTGTCAATGTTAATAGTAACATCTGTGCTTTTTCATCTGTGACAAGTCAAATATCTGCAGTGAGAAAGACTTTCTTATAGGTTGAATTTACAAAAGTAACCTTTATATGATCAGACAGAGTTTCAAAAAGGGAAGGCGGGCTTCAAGAATAAAACAGGCAAAACTCACAAACTGGGATGATCTGGTGTGGACTGGGTGGAAATGTGAGGTTCTTTCACAACGTGGGTAAATACGTAGAAAGGAGGAGCTGCTCCTCCTGTGTGACAGTCAGTGTGACAGAGTGACAGTCAGATATCTGAAAACGGTGGATGAATTGAGTTTGTAAGAGGCAGCCATGATAGAACAGAAACAGGAAATGTAAAATGTGGCCAGGATGTCTGAGAAAGCGAGGCTTGACAAAGCCTGATCTGTCCTTCCTGGATCAGTCTGTTTCACAAACATCAAGCCAGGATGAAAAGGAGCGACTAATTCAGCTAAATGTGCATCCACAGCTTCCTAGAGTAGACCACAAGGACGATCACAGATTTATGGATGAAAAGCAGAGAGAACAGGTACAGCTCACTTTTCTAAACTGAACAACAGCTGATTGCAGAAGGCTAAATAAAAAATATCAGCAAAAAAGGAAACACAATTGCTATAATTTAACAGCAGAGCAAGGCAGAACTCCATTCAAAAAATCAAGGAAACTAAAAATGCAGTCATAACTAATGATCAAACATGCTGAAAAAATTAGATTAACCATCTTTTCTGAATCTGTCCAAGCTTCTCCTGTAATTCAGCAAACAAATAATCCACCAAAGAGCAGAGTTAACCTATATATCATTTAAAATCCAACATTTGAGTGCAATTGATGTATAAATACATCACAGCCTGTGAGTAATATTGGGGTTTCTGGGATTTGTGGTCGGGACATAAATAGATGATATACGCCACAGCAGGAAGTGGGGACGATCAAGATTAGAGATCAAAACAAACTCTGAGCAGTTCTGCTTTCACTCATGTATTGTTCCCTATAGCTGTGACAGGTAATGTCATACACCAGTCCTGTCTCTTCCTACAGTCCTGTCTTAAGGGTGTGGTGTTTTGGTCTTAGATCAGTCTAAAGCTTCAAGCCACATGGGATGAGCATTACCTGAGGAGCTCTCACACTCTGTAGTAGTCTCTGAGGTATTAAGAGCCATCTGCGTTTCTAAATCACATGAGGTCCTCTTGATATTTGCAGTTTTGGGAAGCAAACAAAAAGAAAGGCAAGCGAGCACAGAAATCTGTGTATGTCAATTTACTCAGACAACATGACAAATTAGTCCTAGTTAAAAACTAAACAACAGAAAACAACAAAAACAAAGTCATAATTTCAAAATCTGTGGGCCCTGAGGGCTCAGCACACCACACACTTGATGTGCAGCTTTGTTTTGACAAATTACAAGATGACTTCTTAATTTGCAGTGTTTTTGAGCTCTCGGGGCTACGTTAAAAGTCAGAATATGAGGAAAATCTAAATCATAGTCATAGTCAAGTATTCGTGAAATGGTCCCTGTTCTTAAGGGATCCATCTCCATGACAACCGAGCCAACCCCATTCACAGATGAAGACCATGAAATGCAGTTGGAGAGGAAAAAACTGGTAGGTGGAAATTAAGATTGTGAAGCATAAGAATGAGGGCTTTTATGGGCAGCATACTAGATCAGTCACAAAATAAGTTATGAAACATGAAAATTATTAAATAAAATTTACTTATGTGGCTTATAACTAATTAATTTTAGCTCCTCTGTCTGAGGGCCTCTTTCTTTTGACAGTCCCTACATTGTCCAGTAATGATGCTGGAGACGAGCCTGTCCTCTGTTGTGACAACACCGTCTTCTTGTGGGTTGTTCCCCTGAAATAAACATTTATTAACATTCCAGACATTGAGCAGAGGTGATAACCACTCCACTGCCATTGAAATTCCCCTCAGCCCACATCTCCAGGGAGCGCTTTATCCCCTTGTTCATGCTGTATTTACAGAGGCAGCTGGCTATCAGACAGTAAACTGCTGTGAGCAATCAACACCATGGTTAAGTTTGTCCAACAACCTGCAAATAATTAAATCTAGATTCAGAGCCTCAAGGACAGGAAAACCTGATTGCTTTTTCAAATGTTTGTAAAGCTTTTTGGACAGCTTATTTTTCCTATTCTTGTTATTACCATAAAATTCAATACAAATTCAGTGAATATAACCTTATAAAAGACACATTTCTCTGGCCTTTCTCAAGAATAACATGCAGTCACAAAAGAGAATGACTTGCTATTTTGATGTTACATTATGCTTGAGACAAAAGGACAACTACAAGCTTTCCCCTTTTGTTTCATGTCTTTGTTTCGTCTCTTCGTCTCTTAAAAACTCTATTAAAAATGAAAAGCTCTGGCACCGGTGAGTCGGTATGGTTTGAAGAAAATAAAACTGATTGAAGTGCATTTGTACTTTCAGAGCCCAATAATTGCATAATGTCAGGGAAGAGATGAGCGATGATGGACACATTTGAGAGAAAAGCTAACATTTTCAGCACCACTGGAGAAAGTGAAGGATGATGAGTGCTGGGACTTGACCCTGCGGCTGCACAGCATGACATCACACTTATCTCTGTACAGCCAAGGGAAACAACGCACAACATAATCAGCCCTTTTACAGATCAAATTTAGCCTATTACTATCTCTAAATAAGACCTGCTAGAAATGTGAAGCAGTGAAGCAAACTGGCTGCTGTTGATTAAGCCATGCTCCAGGCCACCAAAAACCTGAAACACATGAGTCACATGTTCCCTGCTTTTGGTGAGTGTGTATTTATGGGGACGAGTGATCCTTTCCTTTCCTTTTCTGTCCTTTTCTTTCACTTTCCCCTTCTTCCCTTTCATTTCCTTTACATTCCTTTTTCTCTTTTCCTTTTCTTTCCTTTTCCTTTTATTTCTTTCCTTTCCTTTCCTTTCATTTCCTTTTCTGTCCCTTCCTTTACTTTCCTTTTCTGGCCTTTCTTTTTCTTTTCTGTCCTTTTCTTTTTTCACTTTCACTTTCCCTTTCCTTTCATTTCCTTTTTCTTTTTTCATTTTCTTTCCTTTCCTTCCTTTTCTTTCTTTTCCTTCCTTTCATTTCCTTTTCTGTTTTTTCCTTTCCTTTATTGTCCTTCCCTTCCCTTTTCTGTCATTCCTTTTCTATCCATTCCTTTTCTTTCCTTTCATAGCCTTTGTTTTCCTTTTACTTTGCGCTGCCTTTTCATGCTTGTGTCCATATAACGTAAACTGTATATTGTTAGCACAGTGCTGACTACATTAAAGGGTGTAGGGTGTAGAAGTTTGAATTTTTAAAGTCCTGGCAGTATTGTGATCTTTAATGTCTCTACCATTCCCAAGAATGCAATATCTACAAACACAAACTTGCTTATGAACTAAGGGATGAATGATTAGACGTTTGTGGTCAAAGGTCACTGTGAACTTACAAAACATTTCTGTTCATAACATAATAATTTATATCCTAATTACTGCAAGTTCTCAAAATTCCCCTTGCCTGTGTTCTCATTCAGTGCCCTTTGTCCTTTTCCGTCTCCAACTTTGTGTACGTTGAACACACACCACACAGCCAACAGAGTTTATGACTCTTTACAGTCGTTTTATGTTTCTCTGTGGTTATTATCAGTGTCTTTCAGTGACATTCGATAGCTGATCTATCAATAGGTCATTTGATTATATATGTTCATTTCTTTTTGCTCATTTTGTGACATAGAGTCTAGAAGTTTCTGGGCCTTCAACTGGCTTCACTCTCAGCAAATCCATTAGTATCAGGAACTTACAGTAGTGTCTATTTATCCACTGTTGCCCTGATGTGGTCCATTTTGAGCATGCACAGGTCAAGCCTCTAGGCCACAGCAACTGAAAGGAAAATTTGGGACTTACATACAGAACAACATGACTGTTGAGGTAAAAATATCCCAGTGCTCCCTCAGCAGTAGGCACACAAAATTCACTTGAGAAAATATTGATCTCATCTGACTCTAGTTTTGATGGCCATTAGGCTGTTGACTGTTGGCAAACATTCAATTCAGACTCTTTCTTCCTCACTGAGTTCACTACTCTTCATCATTTTGAACAGGAGTGAGGAATGTAAACTGAATTCACCTTTTTAGACCCAAATTTGAGCCAGAACTCTGGAATTCACTGAGAAGTCACAAATGAATCCAAAATAACAAACAACCACTAAAACACTGTTCAGGAATGACAGGAAATAACTGCATTTTAACTTCTCTATCAAAAAATAATAAGTATGTGCTTTGATATTTTTTTTCTCTGCACTGCCAGTTTTTAACTTTAGCGCTGTTAGCTGCAAGCCACAGGCACAGCTGTCTCATGTTGAGAGCTCTGCAGAGGCAACGTTCCCAATCTCACATCAAACATCTTTATCATATCACTCAGGTTCAAACTCTTTAAATTCTAGTTGGGCTGAACCTGTTGAAAGCCATAGCTAAGCTCATCAGATGCCAATGGAAACAGCAACAGCAAGGGCATATATTAACATTAACACGTTTTGAACAAAACAAACACAGACAAAACTTTATGTTGCTGTTGAACTTTCCACTTTTATTCGGGAAGATATATTGGGTCAAACAATATTTACCAATATCAACAAACGCTACAATATTATACTGATTAAATTACACTGCAAGCTGCTAAATATGGAGTCCATTTCAGTAAAAATATGTAAAAGAAAGAGCATACAGTACAGCAGTGGAGATCTTAAAGCTAAAGCTGTCTCGTCTCACCCTTAAACTTCATCTGATAAAAATGAAGAGCTGAATGTCTGTGATGTACCACCCAACAGGAAAGATCCAAGAACCTGGCCTGAACCTCTCCTGTAATATGTAACAAATTTACATTTGTGACTTCAGCTTTGATGACAACATTGAGTCACAGAAAAAAGAAGGTGCAAAAAAAAGAAGATGAAGCACAATGATGAGCACATGAGAGGCTCCGACTGGGGCTCACTCATGACAATTTGTTATGGCCTCCATCCACAGAGTGATGCACATGTAAACAGAGGCAGGGATGATGGAGGAGAGATGTTGTTGCAGGGCAGCTCCCTGCTACTGGAAACCAGCTGCTCAGGTCAGGGATCAGACTGGACAGGAGCATTGCAGTGACATGGTAATGACAGCAGCTACCTGTAAAACACAAGCCCAGCAGACAGCGGACATCAGTCACCCAGCAGACACCACTACCTCACGCTTAGCAATGCTCAGCATGCTCAGGAGGATGCAGAGCTCTTATAGGAGCGGCTGCCTCCAGCTTGTTATTCCCTTTCATTTGTGAATTATTAATTGGTGAGAACCCAATTTGTTCTTTTTATTCTAAAAGTGTCACAGGTTGTGGGAGTAATTTATGATTGGTGGTCAACGACAGAGTTTTAATTATGTCCAGGCCGGAGTTCACAGTGCTGGAGATGGAAGTGGTTCATTAATCACCAACTAGCAGACTAGGCTGGTACATGAAAGGCCAGGGCGCATCACTTTTATCTGCATTACAGTTAATAGTTGGCCAATAGAAATCATGTAAGTGAATTAAGTCCTACAAGGGAAGAGGATTCTGAAGATCATGTTGGTGTTTGATGAACAGACACAAAATATGAGTGTGGAATTAGTACAGGGGCTTCTCAATATGTGGATCCATAAATAGTTCATCAACAAAAAGATACAACACTGACTGTACTTTTAAATTAAAAGCAGCTTTGGTTTACTGAACTAAAACAAGAAATAGCTGTATTTGATTTTTATTTTTTTAGTTCAAGTTGTTTGATAAACTCCATCAACAACAAGTTGTTGTCAGGAGTTGAATGGAAACTACTGACAGCCAGAAAAAAAAAGACTTGGATAGCACTGAAGGTATTAGAAATGCCACTACTTGGTATTGGTGATGTGATTTTTTTTCCAGTTTGTCAACTGTGCTGTAGATTCATTGGGGAAGTCAACATATGCATTTTGCACACATTCACCGCTGTTATAGTGTTTCATTTCATGCCACCCCTAGTCTGTTCTAGGGGTGGTATGAACTGATATTAGTATTGAATATTGTCATGGCTCTTGGGTTTCTAGTTATTTCTACAACTCTGATTTCTCTGATAGAGTGATTGGAACAGATACTTCTTTGTCACAAAAAACATTCATGAAGTTTGGTTCTTTTATGACTTTATTATGGGTCAACTGAAAATGTGACCAAATCTGCTGGGTCAAAAATATACATACAACAACATGAATTAGCAATTTTGGTGACTTAGAAAGTTGTGTCAGTGAAATGAGCTTCATAGCATGGCCTCTTAACTTCTTGTGAGTGATCATGAGTGACTACAGCTGGTGACTTCTCTGAGGCCATTTAAATAGGGCTCATTGGATACAAACGCCCACAAATGCGACAATGAGAAAGTCAAAGGAGCGCAGAATTAGAAGCTGCTGGAACACAGGTGTCAGTGTCCACAGTCAAGAGTGTTTTGCATCACCATGGACTGAGAGGCTGCCGTGCAAGAAGGAAGCCCATGATCCAAAAGAGGCACCTTAAGGCTCGACTGAAGTTTGCTGCTGATCACATGGACAAAGATAAGACCTTCTGGAGGAAAGTTCTGTGGTCAAACGAAACAAAAATCCAGCTGTTTGGCCACAATGCCCAGCAATATGTTTGGAGGAGAAAAGGTGAGGCCTTTAACACCATGCCTACCATCAAGCGTGGTGGTGGTAGTATTATGCTGTGGAACTGGTGCTTTACAGAGAGTAAATGGGGTAATGAAGAAGGAGGATTACCTTCAAATTCTTCAAGATAACCTGAAATCATCAGCCTGAAGGTTGGGTCTTGGGTGCAGTTGGGTGTTCCAACAGGACAATGACCCCAAACACACATCAAAAGTGGTAATGGAATGGATTAATCAGGCTAGAATCAAGGTTTTAGAATGGCCTTCCCAAAGTCCTGACTTAAACCCCATTGAGAACATGTGGACAAAGCTGAAGAAACCATTCAAAAAGTCCATTTCAGAAAGCAACAAATTTAACTGAACTGCACCAATTCTGTCAAGAGGAGTGGTCAAAGATTCAACCAGAAGCTTGTGGATGGATACCAAAAGCACCTAATTGAAGTGAAAATGGCCAAGGGACATGTCACCAAATATTAGCATTGCTGTATGTATATTTTTGACCCAGCAGATTTGGTCACATTTTCAGTTTGACCCATAAAAGAACCAAACTTCATGAATGTTTTTTATGTCAAAGAAGTATCTGTTCCAATCACTCTATCAGAGAAAAATCACAGTTGTAGAAATAACTGGAAACTCAAGAGAGCCATGATATTATGTTCTTTACAAGTGTATGTAAACGTTTGACCACGACTGTATATCATCACTCTGATAGCATCAGTCCATTCCAGACTCCAGTCCAGCTCTTCTATTTAGCAGCAGAGTCCAGTGATCACAACAACAGCTGTGCTAATGGTGCGTTCGAGTTGTCCGTGTAAGTCATAATTTACAAGTTCAGACTCGTAAATATCAACTGAAACGCCTCTCAAAGTCAGATTTCCAGCTCCTAAAGTCTTCACCAACTCCACTTTGACCACAGCGTCATAATCCAAGATGGCAGCACCCTGGATTAGCACCGTGTAGCGTTACACGTTACAGCCTGCAGTAGAGTCAAACGTTTTTCCCACACATAATTACACTGGAGAACAAACACACACCCTCTGTTTCCTGTGGTGGAACAGAACAAGGAAGTTTAATATGACCAACCTTGTAGCATTGTTTTATTGGATTTATTGAGGTTATTTTTCAGGGTCTTCTAATTTATTTTCATTTATTTTATTCAATTGCAGAATATGCTTGTGTTTATGTTCAACTCGTGGTTGATTTGCACTTTAAAAATATAATTGTATTTTTATTGGATTTATTGAGGTTATTTTTCAGGGTCTTCTCATTTATTTTTATTTATTTTATTCAATTGTGGAATGCGATTATGTTTAATTTAAACAAGTGTTGTTTCGCACAACTATAATTTTATTTTTTTTGGATTTATTGAGATTATTTTTCAGGGTCTTCTCAATTATTTTTATATATTTTATTGAATTGTGGAATACGATTATGTTTAATTTAAACTAGTGTTGTTTCGCACAACTATAATTTTGTTTTTCTTGGATTTATTGAGGCTATTTTTCAGGGTCTTCTCATTTTTTTATTTTATTCAATTGTGGAATATGCTTATGTTTAATTTAAACTAGTGGTTAATTTGCACTTTAAAAATAATTTATTGAGGTTATTTTTGAGGGTCTTCTAATTTGTTTTTCATTTATTTTATTCAATTATAGAATATTCTTATGTTTAAGGTTAAAATTGATCAGACCTACTGACTATTGTTCTCCATTTGAGTAACATGACTCAGGCATCAGGCATTTTCTAACATCCCATATCACAAAATGAGTAATAAAACTATGTATGATTTGTGCTGATATCGTATCGGATCAATATTGGTACTGCTCAATACTCAAGGCTACAATATTGGTATTGTATCAGAAGCGGAAAAGTTGCATCGGGAGACCCCTAGTCTGTACTGATTGCAGTGTAAGCACATCCATGTGAACACACTCCAGTCAGAGTTAATGATGTCGAATGAAAAGTGAGAGGCTGCTGAGGTAACTTGAAGGACTTTCATCTAGTGTTTGTTTAGTTGATTTATGTTATGTTCTTTTTGTTAAGATTTTAACCTCAACTGTGATATTTTTTACAAAAACTAAGTGGTCTTGTGTCCTAAACCTAACAATTGCTTTCACTGTAAACATAACCCTGAACATATCAGTAAGGACAGACATAAATTGATACTCAAAAAAGCAGTTTCACACCATTAACATTAATTTTGTATTATTTTGCCGTTTCCTAAAATCCATTATTATATGTTAAGGTGATTTGGAAAGCTTGGAAATTTAAGTTTCCACAAATACTGAACATGTTATCGTGGACTGATGAGAAAATGAGCCCAGACCTTTTCAACACAATATGAATAAACGCGTAAGTGACGCTGTGCCTCCAAGGATTTGTGCTTGTGTGATATTTTAAACACATTTGCCAGTAATACACAATCATTAAATGAGCTGTCGGCAGCTCCTCTTCTATGGCTGCAACTGACTGACATCACACACACTCAGTTCATTTAGAGAGAATTAAAGAGCGGTGCACGAGCAGGCACCCACACACACTCAGGAACACTCTTTTCATATATTATCATTTTGCTGCTGGGTTATTTCCATTTTTATTGAATTTTAGTCAGACACTCAGAAAATAATAGTAAAGAAGATGAAATAGACCTAACTGGGGAGAGAAAAATACAAGTTGTTTGTTTTCTGATTGTCTCAAGTGCTTTCAAACCATAAGTAATAAAGATATTAGATAAGTAGAGCAGAGAATTCACATTGTGGGTCATTTTGCTAAAAACTGCTGAAAAACATCCTCCCACACAAACAGACATATCTGTATAATGATATGAGACATACCAACAGACAGGTAGATCATATCAAAAATCCTCTCAAATCAAAAGACACGTGCCTTTCCTTCCCTTCGTTGGGAGTTATCATCGCCAGAGACAGTTTGAAGAAATTTGGAAGTGAAAACCCACCATCAGAGTGCGAGGGGATCACTGAGAGTGATGTAGGGAAGGCAAACAAGAGGAGGGAGAATGGAGCAAGAAGGAGAGGATAGACAGAGCTGTAGGGAGAGCAAGAGCGATGAGAGGACTATGAAGTTTGACAGGAGAATGAACATGACTACACTGCAGAGCCCGTCCATGAAAAGACCCGAGGCGTCCGTCAGATTGGTAATTTTGTGCCCATCTGCACAATGTTCCAATCCTGTCCAGCTGGAAGGATGCCAGTTTAGGAGGACAAGAGGTGAATGGAGTGGATTTGTGTCTAGGTTGGTCTGTGTGTGTGTGTGTGTGTGTGTGTGTGTGTATATAGAGTGGGGAGGGAGGTAGAGATGTGAGGATAGTTCTTCGTAGAGCTCAGAGGCCATGCAGTGACTGTGTCTGCTGGGCTCACACAGTCAGATAGCGATGCCTGTCATGGCCACATCAAAGCCCTGCCTGCCACCACAGACAGCCACCACCCTCTGCTTCCGGACGACACGCCAACACATTCATTCCTCAGCCCATAATCCTGCTGTCTACCTTCTCCACCACTTACTCTTTGTCTTTCCTGGCTAATCTCTCAGCATATTTGCTGTTGGCTGACCACTATTGGCTTATAAAAAGTGCCCCATACCATACATCCTCCATTTCAAAGAGCTTTACAATGTGGACACAGTAACCCCTCTGATATAAGTCCCTCACTTCCATTGTTGTCCTATGGCTCACATTTTTAAAAAAAAAGTGACAGTGGAATAAAGCTGTATTGGTTCTTGTATTGAGCTTTCACTGTCACTTTATATGCATAACACATCCCTTAGAGGTTGTAGCAAGTCCAAGTCCAAATCTTGATAATTATGGGCTTCATATGACTGGTGATGGTAATGTCCAGTATGCCTGTATCTCAGGAGCCATCTGCTGTCTTAACAGACCCTCTGTATGGATTCACTAACTATACTTCCATTGATAGTGTGACAGGTTAGGTCTGATCCATGCCTTGTTAAATGTTTGTTTAAACCAGGAGAGGTGGGAAGCTGCTTGTGTTCTTACTCCTCCATGTGGACATTGCATGAAACAAGGATGGTTATCCAAACCTTGGGGATCAAACATGTTGTGTCCAGTAAATATCAGACTGCCAGGCTCCTATATATGCTGTATAATGACGGCTTGGCGACTGCTGTAGAGTGGTATTATAGGGTGCCACTGAAGGTATGTGAAGTTAACAAGATCTCTTTCAGCTCAACTCGTCTTTGGTCACTCTATTGTCACATACCTTTGTAACGAGGTTGGACAAGGACAAGTCTGTCCCATTGAAGTAAATATTAACCCTTTACCACTCCTATGGCCTGCTGGAAATAGCACTACAAAGTGGCCCTTAAGCCTTCCCTTTACTGCCATGCCCACTTTATGAAAACATGCAGTTGTGTGCATGTTAACACAAATGTGTTATTTTTGCCCATCTAAAAATTGTGTATTTCAATATTCCTAAACTAAACTAATTTTGGAATTACATGAATTGCATATGATAGGGAAGTTGAGACCCAATGAGCCCCATTGTATTCATGTGATGTTGTTCATCACATTAGTAGCGTTCTTTGACATACATAATCATGGCTTCATGAAACTTCACCATCATAAACTAGACACATAGCACCTTCAGGATGTATGGCTTCCCTCTGTATAGAGGAGGGTTTCTGAACAGTTCTAAAAACAGAAGTTTCACCATCTAATTGCAAATGAATTGATCAATTCATCCATTTTTTTCTCATGTATGACATGTATGAATAACTTTATACACTGAGCTGGGCCACATCATGAATTCAACTTCAGGTTCATTACTTTACCCTGAAAAAAAGGAGGTAAGTAACTAGCTTTTGTTACCTTTCTTGTACATTAATCCCTATGGATGATGGGCTACTATGGTTTGCAAAAACAACAATTTGTGGCTCATGTCATTACTTTACGTCATACAAAACAGCTGACTGCCAGCATGCTTCTGAATGTGTCAAAGCTCGTTCTGTGCTCACTGCTCCAGATTTGTTGAGGCCCAACAAAGTGGAGGTGGATGCAAATGATGTGGAGGCTGAAGCAGTCCTCTTCCATTAATGTTGATGTGAGGTGAAGGACAGAAACATAGTGATTCTGCTGTGAGACTCTTAGCTGCCTTCAAGCCAGGAAGGCCTCAAGGGACTGGTGACAATTCTGTTCCCTTTCCTCTTGTTTTTTTGTGTTGATAGGAAAATGTGTCTGTGTTTTCTTTATTTCGTATGGTCAACTGTACCTGTTCTTCATTTAGTTTTGTGCCCTTTAACAGGCTAATGGTGGGTACTGTGAGATAGCGAAGACAACAAGACGTAAGTGCATCATGTTCAGTGTAGTTCTTTAATGTGCCTGTTTAATTTCATTTGAAACCAAAACTAACCCATGAAGAAAACCATGAACCCTGGTTCCTAAGCCTTTACCGTTACAATGTGGTGCATTTTTTCGTTACTTGGTAAATGATGATGAATTTGATGAATTTCTCTCATCGGCTCTGGGAACATGTCCCCTTCAGATTCATGATGACACTGACTCGTCCCCCCACTTTCCCAGTATGAGGAGACAAACGTCAGAATTTCCAAGATCCAAGTCAGAACTTAAATCAGAACCCTCCGTGAAGTTGGATCTCCAACTCTGCTATCTGCTACTGACGTAAACAGTCGCTACATGCTTTGTTTTACATCTGTAAGGCTGGAAGAGCTGAGAGCTCCAAGTTTTGACTTCCCTGAACACACCTTAAGACAAACTCTCACTCCCCCAGGGTCCTAAAGAGTAAACAAAAAGTAACAAGTAACTGTAACTATTTTTCCGTAACTAGCACAACATTGTTCATAAATGTGATCATGTGATTACTCTTGTTTGGTCCTCTACAACACTTTCTTCACAATGTCATCGTGTTCTGGGACCGCAGAGATGACCAGTGACAGGAGTGGTGATCAAAATTAAGACTGAACTTACCAAATGTAGACTTAACTTATGTGATTAATTAAGGCATTGTCTTTCATTCAAAATTTTTTTGTCTTTTTTTTCTTGAGAAAGACATCTGTGATCTGTAAATTACTTGCATGGACACACAAATGTTGTCACTTAAATCACTTACATGTGCCACTTAAGAGCACATCTGTTTCTTGATAAATAAACCTAAACTTAGTTCATCGTAGTTCACAATAACAAGTCTTGAGAAACAGACTTTTTTCTCCCAAGCTGCCTCTCTCATGCCTCTCTGTGTCAGGCTTTCTGGGTGTTTCGAAAAGGCAGGGAAACATTTCCGGAATAATTAAATGTTCATGTAAGAGAATAATTATTTGGCGAGTAATAGCCCGATGGTCCCAAATGATGGCAAAAACCTCTATAAATTCTGCATGTAATAATGATTTTCCGATACACACGTCAACATGTGAATAAGGGGAGTACTGGCCCTTATTTCTCTCCACTTCAGGTTCAAATAAGTTCTCAAGACCAACAAAAGGCTGCATTAAAGAAAATATCAAACAGTCTAATACTGACCAACACTGTGATCTATATGTGAGTGAGGTAGTTATAGTGTTTAACCAGAGTGTTTCAGAGATTTAGAGGTTTCAATCTGGTCTAGATCAATACAGACTCATTGGGTGGGTCAGTGCTTTCCTGCCCCATTTCCAGAACACAGTGTCCAGATGCTGGAAGCTAATAGCTCATATCAATCACAGCCCAAACCGGTTCCATGGCACGGCCATTGATTGTCAGTCAGCATCAGGATGAATGGCATCTCTGTAATGTTGTGGAGGCTCAGCCAACAGGGCCTGTGTGGTGGAGGAGTGAAATGTCCACAGGTCCTTACCTCACCTCACCTGGAATCTTCAACTCTAAATTTGAAGTAAAAACCATAATTATACAGGCCACAGTGGCTCTTTTGACTTTGTAAATTAAATCATTGAGTGCCAACCGTTTCGTAAAACAGAAACAGCCATTTTGAGTCATATCTCAAGACCCACAGAATATGTTGTACTATGACTCTGAAAACACTGAATAGCTCAAATGGAAGAAGAGACTCTCTATTTCATCATGAAAAAAATGTTTGTTTTTACCTTGTTCCATTCTTGTTTTATCAGAGGTAGAGTAGAGGACACTTTCACCAAAATCACCACTTTTTGTCCAGATTCTGTTTTGCTCTTTAATCTCGATCGTCTCCACTTCCTGTTTTGATCTCTGTGGTGTATACTGTCTCTTTATGTCCCGACGACAAATCCCAGAAGCCACAATATTACTCACTGGCTGCGGGAGAGCGCCCTCTTGTGCCAGCTGCTGAAAAAACATGTTGACATATGTATTCGTCAATGGCACTCTAGCATTGGATTTTAAATGACGTACAAATACGTCAATGGCGCTCAAAGACTTGATACTATACTGTCTGTATATAACATCATTTGATGGGTTCATCAGGACTCCTTGAATTATGAGTACCTACAGTATCAGCACTAGTAAGTGTAAGAATTATGATGCAATCAGCTCCAAACAAGCTTTTCCTTCCTCCACTTTCCTGTGTATTAAAAAGAACTCAAAAGTACTCAGTGTTACACCACATTTAAAATCACCATGTTACTCTTACAGAAAAGATTTGGAATGATATATCCTATCATATCACAGCTAGTACCTCTCTTTGTCACTTCAAACACACATTTCAGCAGACTGCAGGACTGAACTGTAAGCACTAACTATCATCATGTTCACCACCCACATGCCCCATCACAGCCACATTGTCTCTGCCTGCTGTTTTCTTGATTCTGTGTTAACAATGCCTGATCTCATTTTGTATTATTTTGTCTTAGTCACTTGTTTTGTCATCCATCTGTGAGCTGATTTATTTTTCTGCATAAACTAAAATTAACCTGAAACAAATAGCAATCTCTCAACTGAGGTTCAAAAAATACATTCAAATGGATTATAGTGCCCAAACAGTAATATGAATAAATGTAAATGTGCTCAGCGAAAAGCACATTTCAAACAGGACAGGCCAAGGGGTGATTTTTATTTATTTTTTTATTCTCTATTATGTTGTTATAGAGCCCCGATCACCTTCCCAGCCACTAGCCCTGCTCGGGAAGACAGTGTCGGTTTCTTTGCCGTCACTTTGTCCATCACTTTTGGACCAGTCTGAAATATCTTGACAGCTATTCGATGGAGTGCCATGACATTTTGCTCTGACACACGTTGAATCTAATGTCTTTGGTGATCCCCTGACTTCTCAAGACTGTCCTCCCAAGAAGAATTACAGTGTTAGTGGTTTCAGCGAGTGCCCCAAAGGACATCCGTTTCTGGTCAAGTGACAAAGTCCTGTAACAGCTACAGGAATTATGATTGGAGCTCGAGGTGGTTGGACTGCTCAGTAAAATAGTGTATTTTAGCACAGGAGAACACTAACCGCTAACCTTAACCATGTCAATGGATTTGGTAATTTGGTAATGTTACGTTATCTGGACAACTATTAGATGGATCGTCATGAATTTGGTACAGACATTCTCGTGCACTTTAGCAGAGGCGGTTTTTGATATGGGCAAAATGGGCTGTGTGGGAAACATGAATTCCAATTCTGCATCTTCACAGAACTTTCTGATCTCTGAATCAAGACAAATCAGCACAGACCCAAGAAGTGCAGTAACACGGAAATGATTGACCTTCACCACCCTCTATATGAGCATTGAATTAAATTTACTTTATTTGATGTGTTGTGCCAGAATGTTTTAATGACAGGAAGGTGTCTGATAACATGTTGAAGTCTGGGGAACTCACTCACACATTTTCTATCTTAACATCTATTTGCCATTTATATACTGTAGTAGACATATTCATACAATATATAATAAAAGAGGATGTTGTGTAAGTGTTCATTCTGTTGTATCTAATTCTTCAGGTTTTATTCAGTGAGTTATACCTAGTGTTTGGTAGCAAGAAGGTGATGTGTGAAACAAACATTAATTTAAATAATAGAAGGTCAAATTAAGGAGTCACTCTTAGCTTGTCCTCACTTCAAAACTTGCAGGAAACTGAACAAGCTGGAGGTCAACATCCAGCGACTGAATGAGTTCTATGAATGTTATGTTAAAGTCTGGTAAAGTTTGGTAATAAAATGTACTTGCTGCGCCAACTCAGAAAGTCCAATCTGCCTCAAGAACTGCTGATCTAGTTTTACACCGCCATCATCCAGTCTGTTCTCTGTTCCAGCTCCTCCCCTCTGGTAGGCGCTACAGAGCACTGTGCGCCAAAACAAGCAGACACAGGAGCAGTTTCTTTCCACAGACTGTCACTCTGATGAACACTTAACACCAGTCTCAGTGTAAGTTATGTTATATTTTATTATTTCTTTACCTTTACCTGTCACTTATTTTTTCATTCTATGCTGGTACATAGAAAGTGCTGTAAATCAAAGTCAAATTCCTCATATGTGAAAACGTGCCAGGCCAATAATGATGATTCTGATTCTGTCTTTTGGTATAACTTTTATGGTCTTATGGTCTTTCCGTCCCTAGTCAAAAGCTCATTTTTTTGGCTCGGTGCCTGTACTTTGTGTTTAGCAAATGCAAGGATGCTAACATGCTACGCTGAGGTAACTGTGGTATCACATCACCTGGTAAATGACCAACATGCCATGCACATGCAACAAAGCTATGCGTACCTAGGAAGGGTCAAGCTCTCCTCAAAATTAAATCTATAGTCTTATATAAAACACTACTTGTCTTACTTACTTACTACAGAAATGCAGCAATGAACACGCATATGAGAGGTAATCATCTGACCAAGAAAAAAACAGAATAAATGAATGTAATATAAAGTTCATTTTCTGGGACCGTGAACTTCAAAATTAAAACTTTGGACTATAATTGTTTATTAGTTAATTTAATATGTGTGAACTAAACTAGCTCTTGTGAAGTGTGAACAGAGACAACACTGATGTGTTTTTTGTTTTTTTTTTCATCATCAGTCAGTCTGTTCCAGTCCCATGGCAGTGACATGATCCAACATTAAGCCCTCCACTGGAGAATGACACCCATTTCACCTGTTTAAGGAGCCCGTCAGTCAGCTTTGACAATAATCTCAGATCTTCTGGGAAAGCTGTCAGCAGTGCATGCTGGGAGCTGAGCAGGCAGGCAGTGGAGTGTTTGCCTGTGTTTTGCAGTGGAGGGCATGGTGGCATTTCTGTTTGATTGGGGATTAAAGGTCATGAAGAAGTATTTAAACACTTCTGCTCAACTTGGGGCTAATCATTCCTCAACAGCTGTGTGTTGGAGGAGTCGGCTCCGCTCTCAGATCACCGTTGTCACAGTGTGTTGTCTCCTGCTTTGCGGTGACAGATTCTTACCCACCCAGTAATCCTCTGCAGCAAAGTTTGGAGTAAGCTGACGGCATGGAAAAAGATAAATAAGGATTTTCATTTTTTACCCTGTAATGAAAAATTGCATAGCACTTTCTCACGTTGCCACGTTTATCAGCAATACAGTTTCATGTATCCTATACTGTAATTCACCACAATGCAGAAAAAACTTCTCACCTTGGGGTTTTAACACTCCAAACTGAAACTTATTTTAAACAATGATTTCCTACTTCCAGATTAATCATGCAGACATTTAACATCCACTACAATTCCATGCTTTTCCACTAGTGCCAGGCTGAATAAGTAACACATCTATACACACAAACTTCTCCCATTTGGAGAAGAGAGATTGAGGACGTCAGTGACAAATGTCTTGCATTAACTTTGTTGTTTATTTTTCCCCCGGAAGATGTGAAATAACCCTATTAAATCAAGTAGTCACTTGGCCATTAATCTCAGTGCAGCTGACTAGTCCCTCAAAGCTAATGGGGTTTAGAATTTGCATGAGGCGAGTTTACCCACAAAGCTTCGCCTAAGAGGATTGCTGTTCAGACAGAGAGCTTATTGTCACACTTGTTCATAGACATGGATTAACGATACCAGGCCCAAAGAACTCCACTAACTGTGGCAGCAGCTCACAAGTTCTCCTTCAGTGGCTCACATCTCTGTTTCACAGGGACTGAGATTCAGACAGTCTGCAGCATGCGTCGCAAAATATTTGCTTCATTTGTACAAATACTGGTCCAGTGCATTACAAAATCCTGTCCTTAAGTATCATACTTGTTTTGGCTTTAAAAGTAAAGAGAAATCCAAATATAATAATTGAATTGACTCCCCAACAATTTCTGTACATATCAGTTTTTCTTTCAATATTTCTTTTTTGTCATATCATCGCAGTGTGGCAGCGCTCCTGAATTCCTGCTCTGTGTTGTCAACTTAGCTTTTTACATCATTTGAATAAGCCTCTTTCAGTGGGAGCATGTGTGCTCTGTTTCATAGTAGCCAAAGCAGCTTTGCAGTCTAAATATAACATGCATCCACTGCATTAATTCTTTAATATTTATCAGGAAAAAAGGTGCTCAAAATGTGGTTTATGTCAGTAGGAAAACTACACAAGTTGTGCTCAAGTTCTGACATGATTTGATCATGACACACACACTCAGACTGCACCTTAAGGACAGCACAAATCCTTCAGTTCTTTGATAATAAGAGCTCTATCTTGTCTGCCACTGCCCACATTGTGTTACTGATCCATAGTGTGAATTACAATAATCTGAACACTGACTCTCACTTGTGTGATAGCTGCTCATGAGTGACAACAGGCTGTGGTGATACAGGATCAGAAGTGAACTTGGCGTGTCCCGGGTGTGTAGTACATGTCTAATGTGCCTCTACTGTGGAGCGAAATGACAAAGCAGTGTAAACAGGGTTTTTAAAGGCACTAAATCATGACATATTCCTTTGTGCTCCACCCATCCATTCACTCCTGATGCTGGCTGATTTCTTTTCAGGGTCACAGGGGAATACGCAGATATACTGGTTAGATGACAGATTAAATGAAGACTGAGCCACTGATTGTTTTTGTGTCACTCTGCTGTAACTGAAGAGGAGCAACACAGTCTCCTGGAATAAAAAGTATTCACAGATATATTTCATTTCAAACTTGTATTATGGCTGTGTATAATGCAAAAGGATACAACGCCACATTGGGTGGAATAATGCTGTGAAACAGCTGGTTAGCATTAGGAAACAAACATACTTGTTTGTCAAAGTGTTTTTTCTGCAGCTGGCAGAAGAGGGCGATCTCACACACTCTGTAGAGTCATGTAATAAAGAGAGTACCGACAACTAGTGTTTAGAACGTTCAGGACAATTCTGCCCTGGGATTGGTTCAAAGGTAGTCGTAGATGTGTTTAGTGGAAGCCATGTTTAAGACAAACAGCAATCAAACCATCGTTATCAACAATGTAAGTGTGACAGCTCACAAGAGAGAAATATAGATATATCTCTTTAATGCCATTACTTTTCGAATGAAAAATGCCATGTTGTGTAGCCTATGGTTGTTCTGTTCAGCTTGGATGTGGTAAACAGTTGCATTATTTCCCTCGGGACCCGATTAGAAGGAAATTGTGGGAGCAGAAGGTCAGAAGAATGAACTGGAAGCTTTTTTACTTACTTTTACCGTAATATTCAAGATCTGTTTTAATAGCTCTCCCCTGATTTCACTGCTGTATTTTTTTTAAATATGATTTTTCCTCTTGGAGGATCTTCTTGAGAGTCTTATTTCACCTAAATGTTGAACAAATGATTGTGTTCTGCTAGGATTTGAATGGAAACATTCAGAATGTATGATATGTTATAGCGTAAGAAGTAACCAAAGACACAGTTTTAATAGATTGCCTAATACAACATGTATATTTTTACCGTAATATTCAAGATCCAGATTATTGGATTATTATTTCACTTGCACGTTTGTATATTATTCAGTTAAGTTATTTTTATATTGCTAATGTCTGAATCTTTTTTTATGAAAGAGAAAACAACTCACAACTCAATTGATGAAAATCATTACTTTACATTAAACAAAATCATACTACGTGTGTTTGGTTGTTTTTCCCTTGGGCATAGTCATCAGTCAGACATTTAACAGTAGACAGTCTGATCATCACACCTAAGCAGGCTAAGGGAAGGATTGATTTGATGTTTAGAAGAAATATTTATAGATTAAACTAAATAACCAAGAAGTTGTCATTTTTACCCAGTGGATCAATAAGTAGCCTAATCGTAGGCTACATGGTGACTGCTATAGGAGAAGGTAAGGTAAACGTGGCTCCACTAATTATGTGATTTAGGCATATTTATCTGTGTTTTCCAAAACGCTAAACATGACATATTTATAAAAGTGTTTATACTTTAGCAAAGGATGAGAAATATTTTCTCATTCACAGTTTTAGACGATAATGAGCGATTTGTTGCAACATCTCATTTTTGTTCCATTGAAAGACATTGCTGAACGCTCTGACTTGGCGCCCATGATTTGAGTTGTTGTAACTCTCTATATATATGGCGCTGCTCTGTGAGAAATTTTGGGGCTTCTCGGAGATGTAGTCAGGATACAAAGAGAATGTATACACCACAGAGCAAGAAGTGGAGACGATCAAAATTAGAGAGCAAAGTGGACAGATTCTGGACAAAAAAGTGGTGATTTTGGTGAAAGTGTCCTCTACTCTACCTCTGATAAAAAAAGAATGGAACAAGGTAAAAACAAACTTTTTTTTATGATGAAATAGAGAGTCTCTTCTTTCATGAGCTATTCAGTGTTTTCAGAGACATAGTACAAAATATACTGGGGGTCATGAAAAATGACTTAAAATGGCCCAAAACACTGGAAAAGACACTTTCGGTTTTACAGTTTGATATGATATTCATGCCTTTGACCAAGAGTTTCATTTGATCACATGATATGCAGATTGAGCAAATTGCACATTCATGCTGCCAAGAGGATGAACCTCCTCTTTTGCCATCCCCTCAGGCAAACTTGACATTTGTAGACCAAATTCTGTTTAGGCTGTGTAAATCACATAGTTTACAATATTCTGCTGAACACTTTAGTACTATGGGCTGTAATGTCAATATGACAACCATATTGTCAGTGTGCAGTCTCTGTTGTTCAATGTGAAGGTCAAATCGATTGTGATATCTTCGTTTGTTTACTGTTGAGCACAAAGGCCAGTGGAGTAATCACATGTCATTGGTGCTTGTGTTCATCCAAATGAAACAAATCATCAAAAACATCAAATTAATTCTATATTATTTTATTAAATTCATTATATTCCCTTTTATTGCTTCCAGAAAATGGACCAAGTGATAATTAAAATATGTGCTGAAAAACCTCTCCAATCCAGCATGCCTTTTATTTCTAATGGTGGAAGATTATCATCTTTAACACTCATTTGCTCTTTAATTCTGCAGTATAAAGTAGTCTACCCGTTTAACAATAACATGGAAACAACAGCATCATTGGTAGAATATGTCTTTCCCAGATGTTTCATTGTTTCTTTGTTTAGCGATGGTATTCCTGAGAGGAGGATCACTTCACCATCAGTAACAATCCAAATATAAATCTTGACCACAAGGTAACATCACCTGGGAGGAACTATCTAATGAGGTACGTGGGTTGAAGTTCAGGTAGCCGCTCGTACAGGATTGTCAAATAGAGATGATCCGATACCATTTTTCCTTCCCAATACCGATTGCAATACTTGTGTTGTGGATATTGTCCGATAGAGTACCGATACCACTATGTTATAATTTTTCATTTATTTTTAATTATACTACGCCTGCATGACTGTGGTATGAATACCACAATGAATACAACAAACTGAAGCCATTTATTTTTGAATTTGTTTTTAATTAGAACAGTATAAATAAAATGGTGCAACAGCAACTTAACTAAATAAATCTAGGAACAATTATGAGGAAATTAATTTGCATTAATTTGCATTTGAAAAATTAATGTGCAGCCACAATATTTTACTAGTTTTACTAGTTAGCTCAGTTCTACCTCACCCCTCAAAAACAGCAGGCTGCACAGGGCATAGGAGGTGTTTGCCCAGGGCACCAAATCGGCAAGGACCGTCCCCACAGCTAGCTACCACCTTAATTTATTTAACATATTTTATTTCTTTAAATTGTGTGCTGCTGTCTGTTAGAGTTAAACCAAGCTAAAACGAAAAAAGAGTGCGTGAGGCGGAGGCTCCCTCTCCCAGTATACACACTCCCACTCATCCCCTCATTGTTACAAGCATGCAATGTAGCAGCTAAGCTAGTAGAAGCTGCAGTAGAGAAAAAGTAAACAGGAAGTGCTGTCAGTATGAGACGTTGCTGTGTAAATTGCAGGATTACCATGCCCCTAGAGGATGGGCATGATAACTGCTGTGTCTGGGATATGAGCATGCTGGAGTCTCTAGGGAGAATCCTCATTCATGTATGAACTGTGTTATTTTGCTCGTACATACCAGGGAGGCTCGGTTTTGTTTCTTCATGAGGAAAAATGAGCGCAAGCGGGCAGGTGCTCAGGTTTCTGAAGGACCTAGGCAGAAAACTGGGAGAATAGTGGCAGCCCCGGAAGGGAGGGGGAAGAGGGAGTATGTGGATCTGGATAACATCCTTTCCTCTGATAGCAACAATCTCTCTTGTGCGCAGCAGATAGTGGGGGGAATAAAAAAAAAAGGGAACTAGGGTAGCAAAGCTGGTATGAGGAGATTATTATTAGAGCTTCCAGGGCTTTGGGCGGTCCCCCTGGAGGGACCTAAGGCTTGGTCCTCCAGGTTTCAGGAGGACACGCAGGTGCACCCTGCATTTACTCAGGTGCCCCTCCTGTCTGACTTTAAAGAACTGCTGTGTCAGCAGTTCACCTCTCCAGCTGTTAACCCCAGGTGGTCTGGGGCATGCCATCGTTTTTCTAACATTCATGACAGGGATCAGATTTCTTGTGGGCCGCTCCCCTCAGTGGACCGCTCCCTCGCCCCATTAGTTAAACCCTTGGGCTCCATCCTGAGTGATGCCACCTGCTCTAGCAGGAACTGCAGGGTCATGGATGGTCTGTTCACTAAGTTGCATAAGGCGATGGCAGTGCAGACTTGGTTGACCAATACCGGTGCTATCCTCTCTCTTTACCGCCGTGACTTGTCTCGTCAGGTTCAGAGTGATGCCAGTGTAGGGGAGGAGCTGCAGAGGGCCTCCTCATGCCCCGCCTTAGTTATGAAGGAGCAAGCTGAAGCAGCAGGCAGGGCTTTGGCTTCCATTTGGGTGGTTAGGCACCACTTGTGGCTGTCTCAGTCCTGGCTCCTCCAAAGTGATAGAGATTGCCTGTTTAACGTGATGGTGGTACCCGCCGCTATGTTTGGGCCTCATGCTACTGCCTTGATGCAGCAGGCGCAGGAGAGCCACCGCTACGCAAAGGAGGTTTCAGGCCTGACCGGACATGTTACAGGTCGTAGGAGATCTGGGCCCATCTCAGTCTCAGCTGGCTCCTTCACCAGCGGCCTTGACATGGTGTCAAGGGGCCCTGAGGCTCCGTCTGGATGCTTCCTGGCAACACAGGTGCCGCCGAAGGGGCAAAGGGAAAGGACGACAGGTTAAGGCACAGGGGTCCTCTAAGCGCCCCCCCACCCTCCTGACAATTATCAGGCCTAGGCCAACCAGCCTTCCCCGTCTGCCTCTTGCGAGATGGCCTGGTGGGTGATCTCGACTATGACCCACGGGTACTGCATTCAGTTTTTGCACAGACCACCTGTAACCCGTACATCCACCTTTACTTTGGTGGCCGATCCCCAACTAAGTGCAGCTTTGCAGGCAGAGCTTTCCTCCCTCCTAGAGAAGGGAGCTATAAGGGAGGTGGCCGTGGGGGATCACCAAGTCGGGTTTTTCTTATGCTATTTTTTGACTCCCAAAAGAGACGGGGGGGGGGGGGGTGCGGCTGATTCTAGATCTCAGGAGGCTCAATGGTTATCTCCGGCCCCAGGGTAACACAGGCGGTCACTGCAGGAGACTGGATTGCCACCATAGACCTCAAAGATGTGTATTTCCAGATACCTATCTGGAAAGGTCACCGGCGGTTCCTGCGGTCTGGCTTCGCAGGCAGGGTGTACGAGTTTCAGGTGCTGCCATTCGGTATCTTTCTGGCACCGCAAACCTTCACTCACTGCATAGATGCAGCCCTCTCCCCCCTAGGGCAGGGAGGCATCAGGATCCTGAATTACCTCGACGACCAGCTGGTCTGTACAATCTCGGAGGAACAGTGCCGCCACCATGTCACTCTGCTGCTGGACCACGTCCAGAGCTTAGGTCCTCCCAGGTGACAACCTTTCTGGGTATGGTCCTGGACTCAAACATGGTGAAGATTGTCTTAACCCTGGAAAGGCAGCAGGCTTTCATGTCCTGCGTGTCCCTCTTCCGACTGCATGCTCTCGTCAGCTGTGTACTCTGCCTTTGCCTCATGGGCTTGATGGCAGCCATGGTTCAGGTGGTCCCTCTTGCCCTCTTGTACATGCAGTCTGTTCAGAGATGCCCGTTGTGCCTAGGGTTGTGTCCTCAGAGCTCCCAAAACGCCAAAGTTGTAGTCTCTCGGAGGCTTTACAGAACCCCCCAGTGGTGGAAGGTCCCAGCAAACACTGCAAGGGGCCAGTCTCTGGGGCCAGTGACCTGTCACCACCTTGTATACACGGACACATCCCCCTCAGGGTGGGGTGCTGTACACAAAGGCTGTGGCGGTTCTCCTCACTCTGCACCATTTCTTGCCAGGGCTGAAGGATCATCACATCATTGTCCACCCCGACAGCACGGTGACAGCTGCTTATATCAACAGTCAGGGGGGCCTGGGCTCTCCTGTCCTGTGCAAAATGGCAACCACTCTGTGGGGCTCACCCTCTCTTCCTCTCGCTCAGAGCAGTGCACGTGCTGGGGGCACTGAACTCTGCTGCAGGAATCGTGTCAAGGGGACTGGTCTATTGGACGGGTCACCCTGGAGACTCCCGCACCGGAGGAGCCTTCTCTCCCAAGCATATGGAGCCCTGTTCCACCCCTTCCCAGAGGGGCTCAGGTTGGTGGCTTGGCCCCTGAGTGGAACAGGCTCTCGGCCTTATGATTGCCAGAGGCCATTGTGGCAACAATCCAGCATGCCCAGGCTCCATCCACCGGGACTGCCAATTTGTACCACTGGCAGATGTTTACCACCCGGTGTACATCCCACCACGTGGACCCATATGTAGCCTCTGTTCAGAAGATCCTGCAGTTTTTGCAATCCCAGCTTGAGGCACAGAAGGCCGCGGCAACACAAGAGTGGGTTGGTGGCAGCAATCAAAGCAGTGCGTATTGGTGAATTTGCACTGAGTGCAGAGGACTGTGTTCTCATTTCCTGGTTTCCCCGGGGGGCCCAGCGACTTACAGTGCGCTCTGCTGGTCCTGCGTTTCCTCCCTGGGATTTGGATGTTGTCCATGGAGCCCTTCGCATTCTCCCTTTGAAGCGCATCGGGGGCATTGACTTGAGATGACTCTCCATGAAAACTGCTTTCCTGCTTGCCGTCACTTCAGCAAGAAAAAGTGAGCGAACTCCATGCCTTGTCAGTGCATGGTGATTGCTGTTGATTTTCTCCAGATGGCTTAAGTGTGACCCTCCGCCCTAACCTGACATTCCTGCCTAAGATCTTCACTGACTTGCACATGTCTCAGTCAGTTGAGCTCAGGTCTCTCTCCGCCTCCTGTGCAGGTGAGGAGATCGAGCAGAGCCAATCTGTGCAGTGCCCGGTCTGGGTCTTGATGACACACATCCGATGTACCCAGGCTGTCCGGAGATCCAATCAGCTCTTTGTGTGTTATGACCCTGGGCGGCTAGGCGAGCCCCTGTCGAAGTCCAGGCTGTCCCACTGGATTTTGGACACAATTTGGCAAGCCTATATGCTGTCAGGTGTGCCAGCCACTTCAGGGGTCTGGGCACATTCCACTCGAGGTGTGGCTACCTCATGAGCCTTGTGGCGAAGGGCCGCCCTTGCTTCCATATGCTCTACCGCCACATGGTTGTCCTTAACAACCTTCCCCATGTTCTACTGCTTGAATGTGGACGCTAGCCTCTCGTTTGGGGAGCGGGTGCTGGACATGGCCCGACAATAGTTATTTTTTGTTCTCTCCTCAGTCTTGCGTCTTGCGGGGTGTTTGTGCAGCTGCTCCATTTATAGCTTCGCGTTGGGGTGTGGCCGGTCAAGCCACGTGCCCTGACAAGCAGGAGGAGGTTATATCCCGTACATATGGAATATGTAACGGAGTGGAGTCTCTTCACGCAGAGAACCATGGTTACAATGTAAACGGCCAATCTTTTTTCATCAAGTTATTTACTGTGCTCACCGTGTGAACCAGATGTGTGTAATGATAATACACATAAGCTGTTAATCCACCTTAAAGATAAAATAATCAAGTCTCAAGTCTATGTGCTTACAACACGAGTCCAATCATATACTTGAGTCTTCAGCTCTGAAATATAATAGGCTTTTAAAGCCCCCTTTGTCCCAGCCATGTCTGTAATAACTGGGGATGGAACTGGCAGGACTCAGGATGGAGAACCTGAAGGACACTTCCACCTTGTAACTATCAATAAGTGAACAAAAGTAGTGCAATTAAAATGTACTTATCGTAAAATGTGATGGATTATTATTATAACCCTTGTCTTGTTTTTTTCGCGCAGTGTTTTAGCACATGGAGCTGACATGCATATAAAGAGGTCTCACTCCCCAAACGACTTTGTAAACAAGATGTGAGGGCCATGCCAGCAACATAATTCCTATAAGGGAAGGAATAAGTGTCAGGAAGCAGTTATTGCATTATTTAGAGTGTCATAAAGAGCCAGGCTATTGATTTGAGAGCAGAAGCGGCTCAGCAGTTATTTCTGTCATCGTCACCCTCATTAAACTGATGTATGACACTTGCTGTTCTCCTCACTGCCTCTCTTGCTTCTGTTCTCCATTGCTCCTTCACTCTCTTTTTATGTGCTTTGTCTGGCTGGATGTTTGTTCCAAAAAAAAAAGTGAGGAACACACTTGTTGCCATTAACATCCGTTAAATTGTGTGTCATTGTGAAATATACACTATGTGACCATCTTTCACAAGTGTTGACATGCTGCAGGCTCAGCAAGGCTTTGTACTGTAGCGGCATAACACTTTTAAATACTATTTAGATCACCTAGGAACGTGAAAGTAATGTAAAAGGTTGACACGTTAGATGAAAAACGGCAGTCACCAAAGGTCAACAGGGTTAAACCTGAAGCCATCAAAAGTCTTGTGATCCATCCAATAATTGTTGAGATATTTCACTCTGGGCATGAGTGGTAGACCAACCAACCAATCAGCTGACTGACCAACCCGTAATGCCGTCCCTTGAGGCCCACCACTGTCATGGCTAAAATGACTGCAGTGGAAGTATTGCTTGATATAAAAGGTTTTGAACACAGTAAGTCTCAAATGAACAAATAAACACCAGCGGAGCACCGTTCACATTTCCAACAGTCATCTGTTGTCAATCTGATAACACCCAACCCATTAGGATGTTGGCTGAAAATGTGCATGTTGTGCCTGGACACAAGTGTTCGTTTCAAGCATGCTACTGTCATTAGCCTTCTATCACTGTCTTTGCACTCACTGCAGCTGATACTTTCACCATTTCACCAGATGAATAAATGCAGGGAAAGGTCAGTCACTCTCTCTCAAACTAGCTGGACACCACAGAGCCTCACAATCCATTCACATTAAAGTTCATCTCATTGAACTCCAGCCAGTTAGGGCAGACAAACTCCTGGCTAATCCAAAAATGGACAAAGAGATGGATCATTGGTGGAGCTGATGTTGGCCAGCCTTCACTCCCCACCTGCATCAGTGATCCTTGTCCTCTCATCACCCTGTCTCTGGTTCACCGCTGGTCCTTCCTTGGACCACTTTTGATAGATCCTGACCACTGCAGACCAGGAACAGACCACCAGAGCTGCAGTTCTGGAGATACTCTGATCCAGTCCTCTAGACATCACTGTTTACTTCTTGTTGTCAAACTCCTGAAAAATCCTGATGCTGAAACATTTTTCCTGATTCTAACATCAACTCTGAAAACTAAATGTTCATTTGTTGCCTTATATATCCAGGAGCCATGATGAAGAGTTGATCAGTGTTTTTCACTTCACCTGGCAGTGGTCACAATATTATGCCTGATCAGTGTAATTTAACTCTTTGAGTGCCATTGACAAATATACGTATGCGTATGACGTGAAAGTGTCTTTTCAGCAGCTGGCAAAAGAGGGCGCTCTCACACAGCCTGTGAGTCATTTGGGGCTTCTGGGATTTGTTGTCAGAACATAAAGAGATAGTATACGGCACAGAGATCAAAGCAGGAAGTGGAGACGATCACGATCGATGTGAGATCAAAACAAACTGAATTGGGACTGAGCCAATGAGACACTTGAGACAAGCAGGTCAGTAAATCTGATGGAGTTGATTGTATTTGGGTAGTATCCACATGGTTGCATCTTAATACAGTTTGTACATAAAGATGGGATCTACTGAACCACAGACAGATGGACAGATTGACTGACGGCTTTACTTGACAGGGACAAAAACAGAACTGTCCTCACCTTTTGGAATTACAAGATAACTCAGATGACAAATGAGGAGCACTCACCAGAATTTCCTTCAAGGTATCCCATATGTAAATAAATATATTTTTCATTCTGAGTTAAGTGAAGACCTTGAATTTGTTTTGCCTCTTTGTGCTTTAGATTTTTTCATCGTGTTATTACTTTATTTTCTTGTATGACTGTTGCTTAGATTTTAATTTTCAGTTCTTGGTTCTGCAAATAACAAAGCACCATGCACCTGGATGAATGAGGTCTTGTGTGAGTCACTTTGATATAATGTGTTGAAAAAAGCCTGTTAAGAGGAATTGCTTTTTTCTGTAACAACATATGGTGCTGCTCTACCAGGATGGAAAAGGTGAGTTTGTGTTCCTCAACATTCTAGTCTGTTTATTAGGCCTGAAACGGTACACATACAGAACTGAACCGTTTCGGTACAGCTGTGTGCTGAAGCAGGTGCATACCGAAACGGTACAGTATATAGAAAAAAAAGAAATGAGAGATGCTGTTTGATGTGAACATTTTAATTAGTCATGGGGAACAGCAGCTCATTCATTCATTCATTCATTCATTCATGCTGCACAGCATCAGCTAAGGCTAAAAACATTTATGATGTCAACCTGAAGGGGAGAGACTGAAGAAGAAGTAATACTAATCTTTAGAATACATTAGTAATATTTTTTTATTTTTTTTAATATTTTTTTCATATTTTATATTTGATTTATAACAGCAGGATTATATTGTTTTGATTTTCCTATCTTCTATCTTTTCTAAGTAAAAAGTAAGTAATTCATAATAAATTAATGAAATTTTTTTAGGGTTTTTCCGAACCAAAATATATATATATATATATACGTATATAAACTTCCAGTCTAGGCTTGTGTATGCTTGTATTGTTACTTAATACAACCTCTTGACAAACTGTCTTTCTATTCTGTGGTCATGTTTGGTCCCTTTTGTTAAATTTCCAGTTTCATTTGATGCATTTTTCAACAAGTTTTCAAATCATACTATGATCTCTAAGGTTTCTGTGTGTGTGTGTGTGTGTGTGTGTGTGTGTGAGAGAGAGAGAGAAAATCAGTTTCTTTGACCCTGTTTTTATTCTCACTATCTATTTCAGTTCAGTGGTCAAACTTATTTTGGTTTTTAAGTGTCATATAAAAGCTCTGACGTTGCTCTGACAGACAGCCCAGAATGGGAAATGATCTATAAAACTGTCAGTTACATATTGTAGCAGATTCTCTGCCTTTGTCATGGACGCCATGATGACATCAATCATCTTAATAATTAATATGAGAGATTTTAACTAGCAGCCAATAACAGAGTGTCAGTCTGAAGACCTGACTGCAATTTTAAAAATCTACCTTCTCCAGACTCTTGTCAGTATAAAGGAGTGAATCACAGTAGTTTGAATAGTCTGATCATCCCCAAAGAAGAACTACTTGAGCAAAATATGATTCAGGTAATGTGTGAAAGTGTACGTTTATTAACAGTAGATGAGTGTTATGTAATAGGTGTCACTCATCGTGAAAAAACACAGAGAATAACAGTTTAATTCACTGAATTCGTCCATCAGTCCTTTTTCAGCTCCGACAGGCAGCTTTGATAAGCCCAGTGTATCTGGAGACCAGTCAGTGCCTAGCTGGTGAATATAGTCAAATATTTAGCAGCAAGAGACAACTATTTTCATCAGGAGTTGGTGAAAAATATTACCAAAAGAATGAATTCTACCTCAAATCAATTCTTTTCAAACAAAACTCATTTTCCTCAGCAAAGATGAGAACTGTCAGCAAAGAACCTCTTTGGCATACCCAAAAGGAAAAGGGGTGAAAACTAAACACAGATCAATGAAGATACTTTTTTGTGAGTGGAGGTCACGCCTGAAGGGTGGTCTAGAAGCTTCTAACACCATAAATTACATTTCTATAACCACAGTAACTCAACATAATGTTTTTCCCATTTTTTTCTTTAGGGTGATGACATCACAAATGTGACAACAGACATTTGGAGCTTTACTCTAAAACCTTAGCAGAAGCTTTGAGTGTATAAAATATATGAAATAACATGCGGTAGAATTCTATTTACCGAATAATCTGGATAGTTAAACTTTGGTGGTCATGGTTTCCAGTAAACTGACTGAACGATGTTCTAAAAATGTCGATATTAACATGTTGCTCTCCGTCTGATTCAGACCTACGATTTATTGTCAAAACACATGTACATCTCCACCACTGAGGCTGATTCGATGCACATCTCAATACGATGCCAGCGATGCATTAACGATACACTGGACCCCCCTATCAATACGATGCAATATGAGTCGCTCCTGTTCACGATACGATGTAATTCAAAAATGATTTGATGATGATATGACTAAATTACGTTTGACATGATGCCATCCAGTTCTACATCAGGTTTCTATCCTCACAAGTCTGCTTTACTCTCTGGATGAATAAGAGAGATGGATTTAATATTCGGTTGTTTTTTTATGGAACAAATCATTAATTATTATTTACGGTTCTGCCAAAACTCACTATATTGGAAGAGCATATTTGACAGTGACATCAACAATCATCTCCTGACATCTTAAGTTAAACTTAATGTCATCAGTATTTATTATTATTATTATTATTATTATGATTTCAACTAAATAAATTATTTTTGTGTAATTTGGGCAATGGTCTGATGATGATCAACAGACACAGGCTGCTACCAGTTCCTCTTTAGGACCCTGGGGAGTGAGAGTTTGTCTTATGGTGTGTTCACTGGAAGTCAGAACTTCCATCTTAACCTCAAAGTTTAGTGCTCCCAGTTCTTCCAGCCTTATAGATGTACAACAAATCGTGTAGTTTGTACTGTTTCAATCATGTCAGTCATCTTCTGGTAACAACTACTTCTCCTGTTCAGGGTTTTTAGAGGTCTGGATCTGACCCCAGCCTCACTGGGTGAAGGTGGGGTTCAACCCTGGACAGATCAACAGACATCACAGGACACTTCAGAAACAACTAAATTCATTCCCAGGAGTAGTGTGTAATGAGTGAGTGTTGTGTCTAAAGTTTCTGTGCACAACATTGAGTGGGGTTGTTGTCGTTAGGGTAATTCGCCACCAGATCACAAGACACTGTCAGCTAAGACAGGCCCACCGCAGGCTAATCACACCTGGGTTTGTGTCTCATGGCACATCAGGACCAGGTCATTTGGCAGCCCAGACTGTGTGATTTGTTTTCAGCCACAGCTAGTAGCTGCTCCATTCAGAGGAGCTGGCAAGCATTGTGATTGCCCTCCTCTGAGCTTGCCCTTTAATCTCTACTTCCCTCAGTAGTCTTGTGGTGGAATTGGCTACAAAGCCCCTGAGGCCAATCATTTGGCTTTTGCCAGGTAGGTTTTGTTGTTCCCAGACCAAAGCCCCCTTTACCTTGCTGAACATGGTCCATTATGTCCCAGTGCTGCATCCAGTGCTGCTGGGGTCCCATTAGTCCCTGTTACAATGGCTCTACACCTGATTAGCATGGGACAGAGTGACTTTGTAGATAGTAAAATCACCAAAAATGTTAGCTTTCCTGAGAGAGCAGTATGGTTAATTTACTTCATTTCATTTGAGGATGTTCCATGTTTTTGAAAATAGTAATATTAAACATCAAACTCACATTAATTTGAACAAAAACATATTTCCCCACGCCTACAATCAGTGTAGCTGGAGTATCTGTGGCAGTGCTTTGTTCCAGCAGGTGAGCATCGATAAAACTTTCTTTGAACGTGTACACAGAACAACATCCAGTAGTTGACTGCACAACGGCCGATTTGTTTTTTAGAAGTGAGACTATCTTGCTGTGGTAACTGCTGGTGTCTAGCCGTTTGAGCGTCGACCGCCAAATGCTGAGCCTCAACATGGGCCAGTCACCACAGGAGCATCGATTCAGCCTGCTGTTCCATGAATAGAGTGCTTTGTTGCACAGCATTTCCATTTTCCTCCTCCCCAAAGGAAAATAGGTGACAATCAATACTTTATGCAAGCAGAGACATCTTGTATTGAACATCAAGTAAAAAGGAAATTGTTTGTCAAGATCTTTTGCAGTCATGAGTACCATGAGGTTAAAGTTAGTTTGTTGGTCCTTTAGTGTTGTCTGGCATCTTTGTTAAACTTGCAGGAATTTCAAAATAAAATAAATGTTTTTCAAATTCTGCAATCTAAATTAAAGTAATATCTGTTTTGCTTCAGAGGTTTGTTTGTTTTTTCAGTGTAATTCTGTACAAAATGAATTTTGAGTACAATTTGCTCCACTCCATTGGCTAGAAGACAATTTATTGAGGAGTTGAACTATGAAACAAGACCCAGTAAGACCCAGTCAGGTGTTAAGGAGTGATGTTTTTCTTTCTTCACAGATGATCTTTGGCTGTGATACCTGCCTTTTGAGAGCACTTCAACAAGTGTCTTTTCTGCAGTTACAACACTACTGTTGATCATCTACAGCTGATCTGCCACAGGTGATATCTGTCATGTTAACTGGCAAAAGTGATGGTCAGTGGCACTGAAAGATGACTGAAAAATGATTTCACATGATAAAGATCGGGAAAGGAAAAAGGGAGATGAAATCCAAGTGTTTGGCCAACCAGGAACATGAATGAAGTTATAAAGGCATTAATAATCCTAGTGTAAAAAGAAAAAAATGACATGACAGTTCCTGTTGTAAATATCACAATCTGTAGAGTCCCTTTGTGAAAGGGTTGTCATGGCATTTCGACCCATTTTGACTCAAATGACCCAACAGTACAATGACCAAAAATGCTTGTACCTAATATAATGCTTGTTAACCTGTTCTCCCCTCTACGTAGAGCAGGGCAGAGAGGCGGTTTCATTGGATATGTTAGTCTAGTCCTAAGGTTTGAAGCTACCTACTAAACAACCTGTATGTACATACATGACATTACATGAATCTATGGCCTTGACCATGGCCCTGGAATACTAGCAGCCTACCTGTCCCAATGATAATGAGCCATGATGCTGAACAGACCCGCTGTGACTTTTTTTTTTTCTCAGAGTCCGTCAATTCTGTCAGTTTCATCTAGAGTTTGTTGAGAATTGACAAATCATCTATTTATTGTAATGAATTCCAGACATCTACTGGCTGAACTGATTAACAATTACAACTCCAGCAGAGAAATTAGTCATAACATGCTGAAAATTCAAATTTCTGCTTGGGATTTTGTTATAAATAAGACATCACCTTGGGCATCTTTCACTCAGTTTTATAGAACAAATAATGAATCAATCAAAATAAAGGACTGATGGATTAATAGATTAGATTAGTTTCAGCTGTACATCACACAGTGTATGATGTTCACGCAAACAGACCCAGACTAAATCATATTTTAAATCATATTTATGATAAGTGATCATCAAGGAAATGAAAAATGTCTCAAATAGTGTGTGTGTGTGTGTGTGTTTGTGTGTGTGTGTGCATGTGTGTGTGTTGCTTTGAGTGCAGTTTGAAAATTGAGGGCACACTGGAAAAATGTAACTTACTATACTATGTTATATTATACTATACTGTACTATACTATATCGTACTATATTACGCTGTACTATTCTGTACTATGATATACTACACACTGTTATATCACATCATACTATACTGTACTACACCATACACCATACACATTACTGTAATATAACATACCATACTATACTCTATACAACATCATACTATACCAGACTATACTATACTACACTATACCAGACCATACCATACTTAACTATACTACACTATAATTTACTATACTAGAATAGACTATACCATACTATACTATACTATAATAAAGGTGATCTCACAATTAGCTAATATCCCTACTTAAAATATAAATAGTTTTGACAAACTAATCCTAGCACTTAGCATTACTAATCTGAGCAGGGCAGGGTTGCAGTGTATTGTTGCTGGTGGTTCTTACCACAATGTCCGATCTCATTTTCTTGCAGAAACAGCAATGATGATGATGAGGATGGTGAGGATGATGGCTCCGGCCACAAGGAGGTAGCACTTCCTCTTCCTCAGCTGCCTCTGTGGGGAGGAAAAGCAGTCAGTAGGAGGAGGAGTTCAAGCATTAGACAGTGCCCTGCTGGACACTGCACACTGTCTACTGTGTGAGCCCAGGCAAGTTATCACACAGAAATAATAATGCCACTGTTAATCTTTGCAATTTTTGCCACTTTTACATGAGCAGCTCTGCAAATGTCAAGTTCACAACTTGCATGTACAAAAATAATAACAGAGAAGGACAAATATCTTGAAAGGGAACATGGAAGAGCTGGGAAAGTGGCATTTCAGCCGGATAAGATTAACACAATAGCAGAGGAATTAGATGAGTCAAGGTCATGCTGACAAATACAGATAAAAAGCAGGAGTGACAGAAGGGGATGACTGTCCAGGGGTGGCCTACACTTCCCACCATCAAAATGTCATGCAAGAGGGAGGTGAGAGATGGCAGTTGTAAATCCCCAAAATGAAATAATGCTCTTCTACTGAATATACATATAGATATATGTAGTAAATTAGCTTGCTTAATGATTGTGTCATGGCTTAACTTTAAGGGTTTTATTTTCTTAGACATGCAAGTCATCCAGGGCACAAATGCTGCCGTATCCTGATTTTCAAGCCATTTTTTTAATTATTTGCTTTCAATTGTCTGCTGCTGTCGGTGAAGGGCACAACGTTTATTTTTGGCCCTTCATCTTACATCATTGAACCGATTCTTTCACTGGGCAACTGTTCTCAGTGAGTTGGGAAAAAATGCATTCAAAGCATTTGTGATTTCTTCCCATGTCAACTTTACATCATCTGCTCATGGAAGTTTGCTTACAGTTCCATAAATACAGGTTTTCATGCTTGGACCGCCGGGATGAATAAGTTTCTTCTTGGGAGAAGTTTGGTTGCGTGGTGTGCTCCTCCATGTCGAGACTGTCAGTGTCTGTGCACCCATTTAGCATAGCCCAGTACTTTCACTGAGATCCAAAATGAGGTGAAGTTAGCAGCTACCAAGGACTTCTATATGGTTGCACAAAATAAAACGTGGTGATTTTCTAAGCGGATTAAAAAGGATGGACTATAATGTATGGCGGAATTATACTTGAGAGCCACCAGGCTGCACTGATCTACCAAATTACAAAAGCACATCTAACCCCACCTCCAAAAGTTAAAATAGAGAAACTGCAAAAAAAATGCTGACTTCTGCAGCTTTATCATCTCATTATTAAGTAGGGGTGTAATGGTATATGTATTCATCCCGTACTGTCACGGTTCAGGCTTCATGTTTCGGTGCACACAGTCATACGACGAATATGTCTAAGTGAGCATAAAAAAGTCCTCACTCCTATCCAGGAGGTGGTAATGAGCCTAAAAGGTGCCAGCAACCATCATTCGCCACAGAAGAAGAAGCAGTTACAAAAACAAAGAAGAAGAAAAGTGATGAAAGTGTTTAGTTAGAAGGAGAAGAGCCGCTGGCTTCATTTAAATCACCTGCATGAGAACACTTTGGCTTCTCACTGTAAGATTACGGTGATGGCAAAGAGAGTGGTGGACAGAACATATATGCTTGCTGGCTTCAATTTTACACAAACAAGGAATTTAACATTTCAATGTGATACATGTGGTTGAGCTGCTGAGGTGAGCACAGCGCCAGGGTGTAGTGTGTGCTCTTGCGTACTGTAGGATAGATACCAGGAGCAGCATAGAAAGGGGTTTGTTTGTAAAGGATGGAGGAAAGGCTGATTCTTGCCTTATTACAATTTGGCGAGCTGCGGGACATGAGACTGTAGCTCCTGGAGCCAAAACTCTCCCACATTCTGCCTCCCATGTGACATGTACCCATACACTTCTTCTCGCAGATCTCCTCCTCCTCCTCATCAGCATGTATTTCTCTACGTCCCAGCGTAGAGAAATACATGCCATCCTCACAAATCTGAAGAGCACTACAGTTTCCCTCCACTCGATCCATAGCGTAGCAACTTGGTCGTGGTGCACCCTGCTCTGAGCTCGCTTGCACCCTACCCCACACAGCGCACTGCACTTTGTTCGGTGTGAAACCAGTTTAAGAACAAATATGGGTTGCAAAAGTTCTGATTACCGATGATTGGACCTCACATTCCACATTTAAAAACCTTTTCTAATTACGGACTAACACAGTGCATTGTGTCTCTTCTGGATGACAATCAACTATGCAATAATTCAAATATTATTTCATAAACTATGAATTGTTTGATTTTTAATTTACAGGTTGCATATTGTGCATGCAGATATTTGCCTTTAGAAACTGTACATACATCAGAGTTGCAGTGTGTAGGATATGCAGATTGTGAGCAAATTAAAGGATCACCTGTAGAAACTCCACGGCTCCATGAAGAGGACCTGCTTCCTATGGAGGTATTAACGGCTCATTCTGAGCTGAGGAAAACACAACCATTCCTATTTTCAAGTTATTATATATGGATGAACAGTAGCTGACAGTAGCTCCTCCTCAAAGCACAATGGACCTCTAACCCTCATCAAACCAGTCTATTTAACACACGCGTTATATCTAGCTTGAAACAAACTTCCCCCACAGGAACCATAAAGCATGTCAGAACATTTCTTCATGCAATGGATGCTGCTATTTGTCTGATTATAAGTAATTATTTTTTAAATTAATTTGTTTTGCTCTACTAACTTCTCATCTTTTATTTATTCTTTGTTTAGAGCTCACTTTGCAGATTTTAATTGAAGTGGTTTTCATTTCTTGTCATGTTAATAAAATGTGTGAGCAAGATATGTAAATACAGCGGCTATCATAAACTACTTGATCACTGAACATGGAACATGTAACACCAAACAATTTCATAGTCCCCAGCCTTCAATGAGTAATTTGGTTATACCAACATTTCGTTTTAGGAGCTTATGGCTGCTGAATGGTTCTCAACACTCTTTTTGATTTATAATATAGCCTATGGTCAAATTTAGATTTCAAATGCTTCAAATATTTCCTCCACACAGGACATGAGCTGTTTTTATCCATGTCAATTACTTGCCATGTCTGGAAAAAAAGAAAAAAAGTGTTGACTGTGTTAAGCAAACATATTAAAGTAAAGAGAGTGAGGGGTAGGGGTTAGGGAATATTTCTATTTCCTTGTTTCCTCAGGCGGTGACGCTGTGTTGGAGCACAGAATCTATGTTGTTTTGAAATGCCTTTTCCCTCGTTTTTTTCCCAGTCTGTTTTCGGCTACAAAGGCAACGAGAGCAGCAGCGTTAGACCAGAGCCGAGGCTGGAGTCTTTAAATCCTGACGCGCTTCAAAGCACGGAGAGAGCAATTCATCTTCTTATCTGAGACTCAAAACAGGCTTTCTGTGTGGAAGAGAGAGGGAGAGCGGGAGAGCGGCAGAAAAAAAATGCTGTCGAGTAATTTTCCGTTTAAACGTTCCACTCCACAACAATTTGCATAAGCAGCCCTGCGTCTGTGATAAGAAGATTGGTAATTTTCAAAGGCTCTGTGGGGATTGAGAATTAAAAGCCTTTCTCCGCTATCTCCCCTCTTGCAGCTGGCCGCCGCAGATTCCCCAGCTTCTCTCACGCGTTTCCTCCTAAACTATGCCTTATAAACTTTCTGTGCCGTCCTCTCCTTCCCTCTGCTCACTCTGACAGTGCTGAGTCGCTGCCTCTCTCCATGTACTGTATTCCCTCTCTTCCAAAGACTCTTTCCCTTCCCTTTCTATTCCTCCCACTTGCTCATCCCGGCACTGCTGTTATTTGGGGAGAACAAGGAAATAAATAAGGTAGAGGGGGACAAAAAAGGGCTTAGTATAACAAAGGAAGTGATGCAGTATTTTCCAGATTGTAGGGCAGACTGAGAGGCAGGACAGAAAGAGAGGAGGAGAAAGGAGGGACGCTCTTATCACTGGTGACTTAATCTGTCAGAGTATGGTGTTCTTAGTGCCGCCACTTCAGGGCCTATTGGTGCTGCAAGCCCTCAGGGAGAAGACAGCACCCTCTGTGTTCACGTCTAGTGTCTAATACGAGGTTTTAAAGATGAAGATGTGATATTTTACAAATTAAGCTACAGTTAGTATCATAAATCATGATGTTGGTGGTAAAAAATCCTCTTAAAGGATAAGATACGATAACACTGGTCAACACCAAATTTATTGTCTAAGTTCTTTTAGCTGACTTAGGACAATTTTGGTGTGCTGAACCCAAACATAACGATGGTTTTGCTCGATCAGGTCAACTTTTAGAGGTATGGTAACATGTTGTTTTTGACGGTTTGGCTTACATATACAGGAATTTTTGCTTCATATGATGCAAAGCTTTTTTTCTATTGTTTGAAATAATCAAACTTTAAAGAGTTTGCATCTGCCAATATTTGACTAATTGGTATTTTTATTTCACAAGTGAATGAAATGGCTTCAACCAGGAATCTTGCAAATATAAACCTGATGTATTCTGCTACATCTGTGACAAATACACTACAGTTCCTAACAGGAATCCAGTCACAAGTTTCATAAAGCGTGCTTTCCATGCTTATTTTGGTATTAAACCTCACCAACTTCACCAGGATAAAGCTTCAGTGCCACACATGAAATGCAAGACATGCACTGAGTATCTGCGTCAGTGGGCTAAAGGCAAGAGGAGCTATCTGAAGTTTGGGGGGAGCTGACCTCCTATGGCACTGACTGCTATTTCCTACTGGGATCAACAGAAACACATGGAGCATCTGATCTGATCTTCAGTCAGCATCTCGTCCTGTAGCTCACTGTGATAAAATTGAAATGAATCCTATGAAAACTTATCACTAATATGGTGACTGCTTTCAGAAACCTCAGATGCAACAGGAGCATCAAATTTCATTACGCATTCTTTCATATGGATTGTTTTCCTAAAAATCTGGGATCAATGAGCACTGAGCAGGGGGAGAGAATCCACCAGGACATGAAGGAGATGGAGACCAGGTACCAGGGCACCTTTATCAATGTCTGCTATTCCATTTGCAGAAATTTATTCTTGTATCATTAAATGAATAAACTCTGTTACAAAACTGTTTTTTTCCTCTTAATAACTGTTTTGGATAAGAAATATTAACAAAAAAAAAATCACAAAAATGCAAACGATTTACTCAGAAGATCAGATATTTTAAAAATCTACTTAGCACAATGACCTGATACAGAGAAACAGATGTCATTTTTGGATTCAGTGGTGAAAAGTCATCCAAAATGAGTTGAAAAAACATAGACAACTTACAAAAAAGTTTTGTAACCCAGTGTAATCCTTTATTTAATGAATTTACAGGATCAAAGTGGACAATTACATTTGACAGTAACTAACAGTCTAATGCATTACTTTTAAAATAAATAAACACAGGTACTGTTACAGAGTGGTGCGTTTGTTAGGTACTTGGTAAATGATTTCCTGATTATGAATTCAGATTGCTTTCATTCATGCTCTTAAAAGTGACTAGAGATGGGGGGACGTCTCTTTCAGATTCACAGAGACACTGATCCGTCCCCTCACTTTCCCGCATGAGGAGACAATTAATGTCATTGTAGCAGCACTGGGAGCCTGGCCTCTGTGTTTAGACTCATGGTGCGTTCAAGTTGTACTGGAATGTCTCAAAAAGAGCAACAAGAGTCAACTGGACTTGCTTGAGGTTGGCTGAAGATGTTTCAACTCTCATCCAAGAGTAGGGTGATATTTTGATTTCCCCCATGCCATGTTTTGTGTTGTTTTACATAAAACTATGCATTTCAATGATATTTTTGATGACCACTCCTATATTTGTAAAAATAACAACATGACAGTTACTTGGTAGAGGAAGCACTGAATGAATAAATGCAGAGTTTTCTTCAGAAATATGAGATAATATGTGGAGAAAAGTGAGTTAGTTTATAAACTATAGACAAAGCTAGGACGAGCTAACAGGCTAATGTTCGAGAACTTTCCATCACATGAACCACTAACAGACCCACCTTACCTATGAAAGAACTGGGTGACAAACTGTCGACCCTTCACTTCTTTCTCCTGTCTGAGCGTTTTTCTTTTCTTTTGAGACATCCTGTCATCTCTTCCTCCACTCGTTAAGTTGCTGTTCAGGCTGTCTGATGGAGCAGCTGGACTGAACCATTTTACGTAACTAGAGAGGAGAGGACATTGGGGGGGGCACACGCTATACACACAGAAGGAAAACCGGACATTATCATCAATTAATAAAAAAAAAAACCCGGACGCCCCGGACAGGACGTAAAAAGTGGACATGTCCGAGGAAAAGAGGTCAGCCTATCCAAGAGGCTTCTTGGACTCTCTACCTGTCAATTAGAACTGAGGAAGCCTCGTGGATGAGAGGTGTAGCGTCTTCCACCAACCTCAAGCAAGTCCAGTTGACTCTTTTTGCTCTTTTTGATTTTCCTCGACCTGGATGACTGAGACTCTACACAGACATACAGGAATGTCGGAATTTCCAAGCTCCAAGCCAGAATTTAAATCAGAACGCTTTTCCACGAGTACCTGATTCCTGGTACGAGGTACTTTTTTCGTACCTCCTCAGCCCTGGTTCCAAGCGAGCCGAAGCGATACAAAAACACGACATCAGCCAACTTCCTTCCACTGATTGGCCAACGAGTGTCGTCATTGGAAGCGCCGTTGGATGCGGGACGTCCGATTGGACTATAAAAGCCAAAAACTCTGCCATTTTTAAAACCGGCAACTGCTTCGCTATTTTTACTCTTCCTGGAGTCTTCTCTGTCTCTTTTCTTTCACTTTGTGTGTGACAGAAAGTCACAAAGTGAGCAACAAATACATGATCACTTCCTTGTCCTCCACTGTTTGTGTTGTTTTTCTTCTTCCTGGTTGTCTGTGTCGCATGCAAAAAAAGTTACGGCAGTTTCGCGCTGCTGTATGACGACCCCACCCATGCCAAGGAGGTACTCAGTTGTAATGCAAAAGCAACAAAACTGGTGCCGTAACTGTGTAGTGGAAAAGTGCCATCTGAGGTTAAGATGATCTGAGCTCCAAGTTCTGACAAACTCTCACTCCCCATGGTCCTAAAGAGCAACTAAAAAGTTGCTTTTAACACTAATACGTTACATTTTGATGTCAATAATCAACAAAAAAATTGAGTTACTTTTTGAATAATGTAACTAGTAACTGAAACTAGTTACTATTTTTCAGTAACTACCACAACACTGTGCTGGATAGAAGTTTGTGCGTCATGCATCGTGGTACATGTAGGCCAACAGGGCTCCATAAGCAGGAGTAATCAGCTTTCTTAGTCACTATTGCAGCTTTGATGCTGCTGTTGTTTCACTAGCTTTGAGACTGACTGGAAGAGAGATTCCATCCATTTGATGCATTTTCAATTTGGCTGTTAAAAAAACCTGAATGAAACACCAGAAATTTGGCTGAGTTGAGAAACTTGGTGTCATTACTAAAACAAAATGTGGCAATGTGAAATGGAAGCAAACAGCCACTAAAATTGTTTTAGAAAGATTATCATGTGTGAAATAGACCCAGCATACCCCTCAGAAGACATAGGTGTGCAGACACAGTCATAAGCCTCCTCTTTGTCTAAAAAAACACCCATGAGCCCTTCAGTGTTTGTGTGGAGGTAAAGAAAGAATCCAGTGCTCAGGACACTTTCTGCAGGGCACTGACTGAATCTGTCCTACATCCACCTATGGCACCTGGAAATACATTTTACAAGAGCACATCCTCCAGGTCCCTTAGGAAATGCAACCACCAACCCCATCTTCCTGTCCATTGTCTCCGACTTAAGGAGTATACAAAAGATACGTGTTCTCCACAGCAGAACAACAAAATGCAGAGCCTTCAGCAGCTCAGGGAAACACTGGTTCACCTTGGGATCGTTCCTCTGTGGAGGTTCCTCACTACATCAGTGACCTCTGTCAGGGAGAGGGGGAAGGATTCCCATGAGTCCTCCATCACTACCAACCACTCCAACCTGTCTGACATAAAGTCCTGTCCTGTCTCCTGTTTGTCTCTTTTACCATCTACATTTGTAAAGTTTACATGTGTTCTGAGCCACAGAAAAAAGTGGCATTTGAATGATTTAAAAAAAAACAATCGGCATGTATATAAAATAATCAGGAAGTGAAACAGTTCTTCAGTTTCATTTTATCTTAGACAAAAACAAAAAGAAAAAAGAAAAAAAACAAAAGAAAACAATTTTGTTTTCCTATTTTGTTTGTTACACAGTTCTTCAAGACAGTCTTAAGGATGTACACACTGAAACACTGAAACAGGGCTACTCAGTTTCACAATTGTCAGTCAAACTACCATTGATTTGAATAAGCATAGATAGAAAAGTTTAAATATAACAGAATACAAAATAAAAATGGGTCTCATACTTCAAGCAATACTTTAAGATTCTCAAAATATGTCATAAAAGGTTGCCATTTAAAATAAAATTTTCGGACTGGCCCTTTCAATGTAAATTTTACTTTTTCTAGTTTGAGAAAAAATAAAACATCCCTTAACCATTCGGCCACCACTGGTGGAGAAGCAGATGTCCAAACAAATAACATTCTACGACGGGCAAGAAGTGTTGTAAAAGCAATAATGTCCAATTGGTCCCGGGTTGAGGTTAAACTCTCCTTTGGAATACCATCCATCCATTTATCCATTATCTCCCACTTATCCTCTCATAAGGTCGTGGGGGGCTGGAGTCTCTCCCAGCTATCTTAAGGTGAAAGGCAGGGTACACCCTGGACAAGTCTCCAGTTCATCACAGGACACATAGAGACAGACAACCACTCACACTCACATTCACACCTACGGTCAATTTAAATTAATGTTTTTGGATGGTGGGAGGAAGCCAGAGTACCAGAGAGAGTACCAGAGAGAACATGAGGAGAACATGCAAACTCCACACAGAAAGGCCCAGGCCGGGATTCGAAACTAGTACCTTCTTGCTGTGAGGCGACAGTGCTAACCACTACACCACCGTGCCACCCCCTTTGCAATACCAAATATTGCAATCAGTGGACATGGATTAATTTGAATTTTTATGACTTCAGATAAAGTTTGAAAAACAGATGACCAGTATTGATTTAGACAGGGACATAACCAAAACGTGTGTGTTAAATCAGCTGGGGAGAGGGAGCATCTGTTGCAACTCCCGTCCGTTCCTGGATATATATCTGCTCACCTAGCCTTACTGAAATGAGCCCTATGCACTACTTTAAACTGAATGAGCCCCAGGCGTGCACAGGATGAAGATGAGTTTAAACTTCTTGAAAAATTGGGGGGGAGGATAACCGTCAGATCCTGGAGATTTACCAGTTCGCATATCTCCAATGGCTGTAGTGATCTCTGACAATGCAAGAGGTTGGTCTAACCCTTCCCTATCTCCTGGGTTAATAGAAGGTAATTCTAAATGATCTATCTCTAAATTATCTAATTATTATCCGTTCATATTCGTAATATCTGATGGAAGTTACGATGTATGAAGTGTAGAGTAAAATGTTGCAAAAGTATTATTGATTTCCTTTGGGTTGGTGATTACATTTTGATCCTGATCTCTCACTTTGGGCATGAGCCGTGAGGCAGTGTGACGTTTCAGCTGGTGAGCCAACAATCGACTAGCTTTTTCTCCGTACTCATAGTAAGTGCTCTGGGTCCGCAATAATAAGTATTCAGCCTGATTGGTGGATAGAAGTTTAAGCTTAGATTGTAAAGCTATCCGTTCTTCATCTAATTCTGGGGAGGGGCTTTCAGAGAATTTGTGGTCTAAATTAACAATTAAATCCATCAGGTCTTGTGTTTGTTTGTGACATTCCCTACTGACATGTGCTACATAGGAGATAATTTGTCCTCTAAAGTATGCTTTTGAGGTTTCCCAAAATAGGGAATATGATATATCTTCCTTCTTGTTTACTTCCAAGAAAGTATCTATATTAGTAGCCACACGTTCGCAAAATTTCTCATTTGAAAGCAGCAGGGAATTAAGTTTCCAAAAGGATTGCTCTCTAACGTTCAAAGTGAAAAAGAAGTCTTAAGTGAGTGGGGCATGATCCGAAATGATGATGGCCAAGTATTCAACCGATTTCATCTATAAAAAGTAGTCTATCCTTGAAAAAGAAAGGTGAACATGAGAAAAGAAAGAGAATTGTTTGGAGGTCATATTTTGAAACCTCCAAGGGTCTATACAACCATTTTGTCACATAAAGTCTGAAAAGACCCTTGACATTACAGAAGATGAGGCAGATTTAGGGCTAGATTTATCGAGCAATGGGTCAATTGTACAATTAAGATCTCCTGCAAGAATCACTCCGTGTGTATCTAAATTGGGGAGAGATGACAGAAGCTTATTGGCAAATTCAGCATCGTCCCAGTTCGGGGCATACACATTTATGAAAAGTATGGATTTTTGAAATAGGAGGCCCAAGACAATGACATATCGACCATTGGGATCTGCAATTATTGCATTTAAAGAGAACTGAATTTGTTTATTACTCAAAATTGCCTCCCCTCGTGATCTCTTATTAAATTTGAAATGGAAAATATGGTTAACCCATGCTTTGTGGAGTCTGATGTGATCTTCTAACTGCACGTGTCTCCTGCAAAAACAAAACATCAGTTTTTCAATTGTTTAAGATGTGAAAAAATCCTATAACGCTTCACAGGACCGTTCATCCCCTGAACATTCCAGGACACAAACCTAACTGCAGCTCCCCCGATTGAGCTTGTACCACCTAAATTATTTATCATAGGAGAAGTCCAAAATGTGTATGATTAGCCTGAACCACATTATGGAAGTGCAGTTGTGGACATAAGTGGTATCAATTGTGTAGAAGTAAAATGAAATAGTAATAATAACAAAATAAAAATGCAGTTTAACATAGCTGTGTACATCCTTAAAAGATAAAGTGTTACCATGTAAATAAAATGCTCCCCAGTTTTCATGGAACTTAAGTTGGAATGAAGAAAGAAGAAAAAAAATCCCTTTAAACACCCCAAACCTAAATCTTCTTCCCCAAACGAAGAAAACCGCAGGATTTCCCAAGTGAAAAAATTCCAAGACATCCAGCGTTGTCTGTAACTCCTATCCTAACCTGAGGATGGCTGGAACACCAGTACTTACTGCGCAGTTAAGCAGAGCATGGTTGGACTGGTAAAAAAAAAAACACAATTTGTCGAATAAATCAAAGTGGCAGGCCTAGTTAAAACAGTGAATTCGGCTCTCTTGAAACAGACATTGCTGCTTAATTTACCTTACTAAAATTGACCAGTCTGTGAAATAGCCATCTGCAGAGTTATGTGTGAAAGCCACACTAACTAAAACAACCATGCCATATTAAAAATAAAAGTAATACAAATAAAGAGAAAGCATAACTGTTGTATATTTAAATAAACATGTATAAAAAACACATTAATGAAAATGCTACCATGTAGGCTTATAGTTTACTTGAGAAAAAAATGTTCTTGTATATATTAACCAAGTAAACTAATACTCTCAAGGGATCTAAGCGTCTGAGCCTTATGTCCCCTGAAGAAAAGCTGTTCTTGTTTCCTCGTTCTTATGCGGTGGTTGTTTTAGAAGAGAACGAGGAATGTCCACGGCTGTTTGTGGCCAGCGCCGGAGTTGGCAGTCGGCTTGGGTCCCACAGGAGATGATGAGGGGGTGTGGGAAGAATTTTTTACCCAGGACTTTCTCGAAAAATTCGGTCATGAACTTAAATGTGTCCGGCCCCCCCCAGATGCTTTGGAATACCAACAACACGTAGATTGGACCCTCGGGAGCGATTTTCGAAGTCCTCCACTTTATTTTTCAGCCTCTCGTTCTCAGCTACAAGTTAGCTAACTTCGATCCTGTCACTGTGGTTGTTTAGCCCTTCTTCCATATCATGGATACGTTCTTCATGGGAGTCAAGAGATGATTTTACCCGTTCCAGGGATGCCAAAATTGGTGCCAGTGCCTCGCCGAGTGCTTTTTTCAGAAGGGAGTCTGTTTGCTGTGCGAGGTCTGACAGGAGCACCGAGTGAAGCTTCGCAAGGTCAGCAGGTAACGCCGAGCTGGGGCTAGCTTGTGTAGCCATGTTGTCGTCACTTGTGGTTTCTTCGCCCATCTTGGTCGTTTTTTTGTCCTCAGTCACGTCTCTTTGGTCCCATCTGGTTGTACAGAGTTATTTCTTAATGTACACGTAGTGAACTCAAGGTGCACCAAACTTAATGCCAAAAACGTTCAGTAGAAAATAAAGAGAAGGGAGCCACTTCTCACACGTCTGCTCACTACATGCTCCAAACGGAAGTTCATATAAGCACAAGTTTGACTAACTTGGATGTGATTGGCCAGTGGTCCCAGACCTGGAACAAGAATGCAGCAAAATCTCATGCAAACAGAGAGAGAGTGGCAACTGAGTGGGAAAAGCACTGATGCTATGTGCTCTAGCTGGTATATAGAGTAACAGGGAGGCTTAAACTGTGGATGACTCAACAAGGGTCAATGTGTGGTGAATTCAGTTCTGCCCAAGATGCAAAAATGGTGAAAAACAAGTCTAAATCCACAATTCTGTACCACATAGTTAACATTTTAAGCAATATAAGCTGGACTAAGCAGCTTGTGCTGCCATTGTTGGCAGGAATGCACAGCACGAGCAGCAGTTAACTGGAAAAGTAAGGACTTCAATAAAATCTGTGAGGTCAAAGGACCAAAGTCTTATTCAGCTTGATAAATAACGAAAAGAAATGCGGGAAATTAAAGGAATAAAGGAGAAGGCTCTGGGAATGATTGGTAAAACAGAGTGAAAACATGTATCCTCGTTTAGTTTTCTCTTATGCAGAGTCAGGTTTTTTTTTACAGTTTTCTCACATGTCCACATGACGTTCAGCAGTAGTGGAGAGACAGAAAAGAGGAAGTAGAGGACAGCAGAAATGGCTCATCCACCTTTCCATTTTTAATGCCCCTCTGAGACTTTTAAAGACCATAAACCATTTTAAAACCTGTTATTTTTCGAGGGAATATGCAGAAAAAATGCATTATAGCCATTAAAGCTGATAGGACTGCCATACAAACCAAATGTCTACGTCCTAGCTGCATCCCTAACATGGAAGGCAGACTTGCTGTGTCTCTGGGAGAAAAACTACTTACCTTGTGTGACATGAGAAATACCCTCATAATACTACAATAATGCAATGCAATGATAATGGCCATAATATTATTTTCCCTTTATCGCATCTGGTCGGGAAAATTGGAAGTCTATAAAATAAATAATGTTTACAGCGGAACTGCCTCACTTGTAATCGGCTTATGTGCAATTTACATAAAACTCAGAGTCCATTGCAGTCACCCTGATTATGATATTTAAGAAGAGCAGCAAATAAACACAGACTTCATGGCCAATCCTGGCATCCTGGGAGGAAGCACTGTGAAAACCATTGTCAGGAATGGAACAAAACTCTCTGAATCATTAGCATATTTGGCCTTTTGGGCTGAGCAGTGCAACATTTGCCATGATTTTACACTACCCACACAGCCATGCCGACCAACTCGATCTCATGGAAAGATGTATAAATACAGTTGTATTTAATTTTTAATGCCACACTGTTACTGTTGTTGAGACGGTTAAACACCTTCTTCAAAAGCACTGTTGGACCCATCCATCTCCCCTACATCACATCATAAGCAGTCTCTCTCACATTTATTTGATGTTATTAGCTTTGAGTGTAGCATTTTCACACAGATGCATTGACAGACTAACTGGCATGGACATGCCAAAATGGCATTATTACTGCATGCAAAAAACCTTACAATTTATCCTGTAATTGGTGAGACCAGCTGTGGCAACACACGTGAGGGAATGTGAATTGTGTAACTCCTGGTGGCGTTTGATTTACTGGATGATTCACTGGTTCTATATAACTTTGGCCGATCATAACTCCATGGCTGAAAAAAAATGGAGGATAGAATTAGATGATAAGGATGAGCTCCTGTGCCCAGAATTGTTGTAATGGTTGTGAGGTTCATGTCCGTGCAGCTCACTGCAAGCTCTGCAAACCATCTCTGTGGCTTTGTGGAAGCTTTTCTGCAGAAGTATGAATCATGCTTTAGTATGTCAGCGACCATAGATGTGCACACACTGCTGCATAGAACTCTACTGCATAAAGCAAGATAACCAGCAGATTATTTTGTCCATTTCTGACCTTTGGTGCTGTTTAAATAAAGAATCTAAAATCAACTGCACAATGTCTTCTTTTTAAAATGTAGGCTCCACATATCTTGATAAAATCAAACAATAGGACTATTATCGCAATCACATATATCGAGCATTGTTGGTATTTGTGCAACATAGCAGACCTTGAATCTGTCACCTGTGGAGTAGCAACTCAGTGAATGCTGTGTTCCTATGCCAACTGGGAGAAAGATCTGAGACCAACAGTTGTAGTGTTGGTAGCACAGACAATGTCCATTCATCAAGACAAAGCCTCACACTGTTTCAAGAAACCCAAGAGACCTAAGAGATGCAGTGCTCCAATAAAAAGACCAACTCTTCAGTCTGGAATGGAAATTAAAACATTAGCAAAACAAACAAAAACATTCAGGTTTATTCATGATATCCTCTGGACCTCCACCTGGACTACATGAAGGGACGAGTTCAGAGAAGCTATAGACTTCACGCACAGATTTCTGGTACTGCCTTTACCAATCAGTAGAAAGTGACATATCCATCATTTAACATTATTTACAGCTGACATAGAAGCAGATGTGGCAGCAGGAAACTGGTGCTCGGTAAGTTTTTAAGAGTTCTTATGTTTGTAAATTTCCTTGCAAGACTGCAGCAGTCTCATTCATGCATGTTGCCAGTTTTGTTGCCAGATATGTGATCTAATTCTGTCTACAAAGTTCTTGAAAGCTCAAAGGTCAATTAATTAACCAAATAGACCACAGCACTGGATCACTGAGTAAATATAAGTTTGTCCAGTTAAATGATTTGAGATGAATTAATGGTCAAATATTGACTGTAGGTGATTTCCTTTTAGAATATCAATAGAAATCCAGCTTTGGCAAAATCAAATGAAGTTGTGGAGTTACACATACAATTGTCACCTGACCAACTACTTCAGATCTCATTGTTTAAAGAAACAAAAAAGCCACTCAAAGTGACATGATTCATCTCTTGATACTCTTAGCTACAACAGTGAAGACTCACAAGGGACTCTTCATTGTTGCTACTGAAGGTTAACATTGAGGTGTGAATCTCAGAGTAACTGGATTCACAGTGCCTTTCACATCACATCACATCACATCTACAGTCTGTGTGGAGGTCAGCTGGATCCCAGATCCAGGGTTTGGGGCAGGTGAGGGTCGATCTGCATTTCAGTTCAAAAACATACACGAAATAGAACTTCCATATGGATCCATACTGAGCTGAAAATAGTGCTGTGCAGCATGTGTTTGCCTGAAACGTTACTGCTCAGTAATCACTGCTGTTGTGGTCTTTTCTGTTTGCGCTCAAACGTTTGCTGTTCAGATGTCATTTCTGGTTTTGCTCTGCACTTTCCACAAATCATGTGTCAACCAAACAAACAACACAATTGTTTTCATGATTATTTTTTTGGGCCTTCTGATTCAGGATTTAGTTTTAATCAAGTTGTGGCATCTGTTGGCATCACTTTTATTCTATTCCAAAGTCCAAATGGTTAACAAGGTGCATAACTTTGTGTTTAATCTCCAGGCCTTCCAGACATACAGTTTTCAAGTTAATAACCCTGTCAACACAAGTTGTTGTTGTGTAACAATTCTAGCCTACAGCAACAGTAAACAGGCTATTCAATTAAGGATACAAATAAAATGATAGATAGATAGATAGATAGATAGATAGATACTGTAAATAACCAGCAGCAAATGTTAAATATGCAGAATAAGAGCAGATATACAAACATCAAGACATAACTTTATAACAAGTATACACACTAAATATGTGCACATATTTTGTAAGTGAGCAGAAAAAGCCAATTTATGTATGAATAAAACCAAAGTGCATATAGTGTGCAATATCTGTACACAGTGTGCAAATAGGCAGAAAACTGCTGGGTAAATGCTGTTTCTGTGATGAGGGTGTGGGTTGGACCAGTTATCAGCTGTAACTGCTGTATGAGAGCAGTGCAGAGAGGTGGCGGTGAATTAGCCTGTAGGGCACACCAACATGCACTAGCATGCACTAACATGCACTAAAAACACACATGACCTGAATGCCAACAACACGCACATCACCAAAACTGGCTGCTATATCAACACTCTGGGGCACATGAGCATCCGCAGCAGAGCCTCATCAGCTCAGAGTATTTGAAGATTTTTAATGTACAGGTTACACTGGCACAGAAAGGCTGAATGTACTGGTTATACTGGGACAGAGAGGCTGAATGTACTGGTTACACTGGGACAGAGAGGCTGAATGTACTGGTTACACTGGCACAGAAAGGCTGAATGTACTGGTTATACTGGGACAGAGAGGCTGAATGTACTGGTTACACTGGGACAGAGAGGCTGAATGTACTGGTTACACTGGGACAGAGAGGCTGAATGTACTGGTTACACTGGGACAGAAAGGCTGAATGTACTGGTTACACTGGCACAGAAAGGCTGAATGTACTGGTTATACTGGGACAGAAAGGCTGAATGTACTGGTTATACTGGGACAGAGAGGCTGAATGTACTGGTTACACTGGGACAGAGAGGCTGAATGTACTGGTTACACTGGCACAGAAAGGCTGAATGTACTGGTTATACTGGGACAGAGAGGCTGAATGTACTGGTTACACTGGGACAGAGAGGCTGAATGTACTGGTTACACTGGGACAGAAAGGCTGAATGTACTGGTTATACTGGCACAGAGAGGCTGAATATACTGGTTATACTGGGACAGAGAGTCTGAATGTACTGGCCTTAGCAATGTAAAATGATAGATTGCTTGATTCATGTGGATTTATATTGCTTAATTAATTAAAAAGTTGGATTCATAAGCACGAACAACCTTCCTTCAGCTTGTATGACCAGTAGGTTAATGTTAGGTAATATTTGCACACTTTAGATGGATATTAAACAGCAGTTGCCACCAACCAGTTTATGAAAATTCTCTGCAAGCACAATGTTTCAGCAGTCACCAATCAAAAGTCAAACTTGTTTTCTTCATGGTCTACAGAAGAGGTGAACTTTCCCTTGACGGTCTAACACTGTTCAAATAAAACAAGTATTTATGGTTTGTTCAACCCAAAATTTTTGCATTACTGGTTGGTGAGTCTTTTAAAATTTAATATTGTGATTAATCAAACTAAAAGTTGTATGGAGAAACACCTAATGTATCCATGTTTTATCTGAAGCCAGGTGTTTTCTGTGCTCTTCAGCAGGCTCAGGCAGGCTGTGGCTGATGGGGTAAAGCCAGATGAGTGTCACTGGCATCAAGTGGGGGAACTTCAAACATTGTTATTTCCACTCCATATGCTTCAAAGTAGCATAAAGAGGCTGGAGGGACGGGGAAAGAGTGATTGAACAGTAAACCAGTTTCCCTGCAATCTGTCAGCATAAGTCCATCCCCCTGTCCGAGTGCAGAGATCAGTCAAAGCTTTAACAATGTCATGAGGTTACTCTTTCTCATTATCTTATTCGTCACAAAGGCAACACTTTGTATGTGTCTGTATGTGGATGAGTCTATCATCTGTCTACCCCTGCATTTACAAGCCATCATCCTTTTTTGTCTTTTTTCTTTTCCTTTCTTCTGACTTTGTTCTTTTTTGAGACCACAACAGCCAGTGCTCTGTATTATCCTCAATTAAGCCACAGGAAAACTGTGTTACATTGATTTTTTTCTGTTGAGACTCAGAAGAATGTAGTTGCTCACTAGGAGATCAATGTCAGCTTTGAAGATGGATGGACTTCAAAATCTTAACAATGACATCAGCAGGGAACCACCCCCCCCAACACACACACACACACACACACACACACCATCTTGCAAATCAAATCAATAATGACTTAAGTTATTTTGTTTTTTCTTTGTGTGACTGAAGCTTTTGTTCACTGAAATGCTGGAACATCTGTGTTTTATTGGTAATTAAAAACTGTCTTGTGCAGCGATCACCAATCAGAGTTTGTGGTCCACTGAACACAGATGAGGTGATAAAACATCATCACAACTAGAGAAACTTGCAGCGGGGAGAGTAATCTGGCCCCAGGATAATGGATTATAGATTCAATTTATTTTCAGTGTAAACTGAGCAGACAAGGCGGGGCACGAGAAGAAAATGACATCCGCTCTTAATTGACCATTGGTAGAGATGTGCAGTGGTGCATGTAGGCCAGCATCAAGGAGTTCACGGCTTCATCAGTACTGAGGCTTGCTGGAAAGCGTCTCTTTCTTTCATTGGGAGGACTTAGGGCAGATCCAACTCCCCAGCAACCGACATCCAAGTGAACCTGAACAAGATCTCGTGTCCACACAAGACCACATATTTGCAGACTGGCCTGGACTTAAAATCAATATGACAATCAGGTTTTTACATCATTTTGTCTGGACATAACAGCATCAGAGAGAGACAGCATCGCCGAGCTTTCCAATCAAAATACAATACTTCTGCGGCCTTCTGCAAAAAATTTGCCACTGGCACTTAAAAAAAAAGGTTTAACCAAAGGAATCCTTCTTTAATTTCTGATGATGATACTAAATATGTCAACCTGATTTTTTGTAAATGTCCTGATGATGATTTCTGAGAGTACATGTTGAAGTGTACTCTGTGAACAGATTAAATGTCTAAATGTTAACACTCTGCTCAAAGAAAGTGTTTGTGATTTCACCCTGAAGCACTTGAGGGTTTGAAGAATCAGCTGAAGTGTAAGCATTGAAAGCAGATAAATTATCAGTTATAAGTAATAAAAACAATTAGATTTCCACTAAAAATCCATTGAAACTACATTTCAATCTTGTTTCTTTATCCAGATACATTGCCAGGTGTGACAGCTTGGTCCAAGTCTTGTGAACCAAATGTGCCGATCTGGACACAATAATCTACATAGAGTAGAATCTAGTTTACTTGATGCAAACTTGCAGCAAAACACTCTCACCATGCAACAGCTTCTCCAGCTGTCAATAGGAAATTAATGGAAGGGGTTAAGACTGCAGGCACCTTGTACTCTCGATGTGCCCTCAAAGCCTTAGGAATGGCTGAGGTTTTGAATCTGAATATCAGCTAACCACTGATATTTACTGTAGACATTTAATTACCAGTTCAATTGTAAGCAATAAAAAGTGTCTTTGCTATGCAAGACCTGCCAGCAGCTGGAGTTTAATAGCTGAAAGTGGTTAGGCGAATTGTCGGCTGACTAGTATAAATCTACTGAGGTATCAATTAAAAGGGAAGTGCCATCTTTTTACAAATTGGACCTTATTTCTGGGATAAAATACTGCCATTTACTCACCCATTTCACTTTGGAGTCATTTGGAGTATTTCTGATGATACTTGGATTTGAAGATATCCATTTAACAGGAGTGAATGGGGGAACTTAAATACAGCCAGTATTTGATTTGATTAAACAAGAAGTTGTCATTTTTAACCAGTGGCTAAATAAGTAGCCTAATCGTAGGCTACATGGTGACTGCTATAAGAGAAGGTAAGGTAAACGTGGCTCCACTGATTAGGTGATTTAGGCATATTTATCTGTCTTTTCCTAACGTGACATATTTGTAAACATGTTTATATTTTAGCAAAGGATGAGAAATATTTTATCATTCACAAATAGTTTAAGATGATAATGAGCGATTTGTTGCAACATCCCATCTTTATTCCATTGAAAGACACTGCTGAACGCTTATGTCTTAAAGATGCCGCCCATGATTTGAGTGGTCGCAGCTCTCTCTATATACGGTACTGAGCTGTGTCTGACCATGCCCCCTCTCTGGAGAGAGGAAGTAGCTCTCTCTCGACTTAACGTGCGCTTGTTTACTTCTAGATGTGTACTGGCACTGAAAAAAAGAGACTGCTAACATTACTCTGCAGTGCACGGACAGTACCGTTAACAGTCACCCAAAGAGTCACCCAAATTACAAATAAGTGTATAACATTAGCTTCAAATGAGTCTTGTGCTCACAGAGCTTATGTTGAATATCTCTGATATTAATTAGTCAAGGAACACACTTTACACAGCAAAACACTGTCCACGGAAGAGTAAGCAGTGGAAGCCATGGGCTAGTCATTTAGAGTAACAGGTGAAAGCTATTGATTTATCAGTTGATGTGAGTCAAATCAGCTTGTCAGCTTGAAGTCGAAGCACCAGGGACAAGTCAAACGTGTGCATTCTTTTCAAGTGTCAGTTGGACGACAGAAACGAATCCAGAGTAACAAACAACCACTAAAACACATTCCTTTTTGTAAAACAGTAAATTTGAAAATTCACTTTCATCAGTGGCGCAACTACCTACTTTCTGAGGGGTATGCAGACACATTACAAGCATAATAATAAGAAAAAACAATTTGTCATGATCTGTTACATTGTAAATACCGATTAGTTGCAAGACAACAGTAACCTGTCATTTTACTCATAGTAGCTTGAGCTAACCTGAATATTTACAAGCCTCCTCTTGATACACTGATATAACTGACCGACTGTCTTTCAAACAACTTTACCCCTTTTCCACCAGGGTGGTTCCAGGGCTGGTTCAGAGCCTGACCCCTAATTTCCACTGCATGTGGAACGACACCAGCCGTCGTCCGTCAATACCCACCAGATCTGCCTGCTCCGCCGAAAACGGCGCTGAATTCATGCATCGCTTGCCAAATTCCGACAAAAATAGAAAGCTTGTTGATTTGTTTCACCAGGCGTTGGCACGTCGGCGGCGTTCAGTGGAAATTGACACCTTGATTTGAATGGATGTGTATCGGGTCCGAGAAAACGTCGGCACCATTACGCATCCGGTGGAAATTAGCGGTGACTTAGCACCAGTTCTTTGTGTTTCCACAGCCTAAGCACTGGCCCCTGGTGCTTAAAACTGTGCTTGTGCATTTGCTCATTTAAAAATCGCTCAAAATCTGTCTTTGTTCGCTCTGGAATGTGGTACAAATATAAGGCTATACAGTTAGTTTTGTCGGCTCTGGATTTTTTGCAAACCCTTGTTTTGATTTTGAACCACACAAGCTTTTCCTGGTGAAAGCCAAAATGCTGTGACGTACCGACGTTTTGCAGTGACGTGACAGAAAATGCAGGATCTAAATAATTCCCCACCTATCACTCTGATGCACCGCATATACTGTAGTGCATACCGAATTTTTGCGCCACTGATTTTGCTGAATGAGCTCGCACATACCAGTGGTTTAACCATTATAGAAAATATTATGGCAATCAGGAATACTGTTAATTTAGGACAGTGAAACACTGTATTGATGCTGGTCAGTACTTGCAATCATAGTCAATAATGGTAAATGGTATGTAACATTTTACAGTGTTCACACTGCCTCGTACTGTGGCTCTCTCCTGGTTCGTCATGCTGTCTGTCTGTCTGTCTGTGACTGCCTCTGTGTCTGTCTGTCCCCTCCTTTATTGTTTTTCTTTCTTTCAGCTGCTCTGCTTCTGCAAAGACAGCAGCTGTCCGGATTGGCGGAGAGCTAAATTGCTCAGTGTGAGCTTGGTCACGGCTCAGCTCTCCTTGAGATAATGAAATGACAATTAATGGGAAAGCTGTTGCCATTCGCTCATTTGTTCACTCAGTAGTGGAGCAGCAGCATGGGGGGACAGACAGAAGCTACTGCACACTCCGAAAACTGCCCAGCAATCATTTTTAGATTGAATAGCTGTTTATATCATGTTGACTATCAAAGCATATATGGAACAATTTAAGTAGAATCCATGATTAAAACTTATCTTAATCAAAATAAAATATGTTTTTGTATAAGATTAATTTGATCTCGAGAACTGTTTAAATATGACTGTGTCTATATTTTACTGCAATTTATAGCAGATGTAAATGTCCAAATGTCAACAGTATTTTCCATGGCTATCAAAAGGCATTGCAGGAGAGTTTAGCTGCAGAGCTGAAGCTGTGTAACCCATTTAAAAAAAGGTAGAATCCTTTTATTAACCCAGTGACACTTAAGTCAATACATTATTTACCATAGCCAGAGGCCTACACAACACAGAGCCTCTCTGAGCTCTGGCCTACTGAGATAGTACCTGACAGAATGGCAGAAGACACATATATTTCCTTGAAAAGAAATAGTGAAAGCAGACCCTTGGGCATGTCATAAAACGTCCCTCCAATATGTGCTGTGAAGTGGAAATTCCAGCCATCCCCAAAATCAGAAAAATAATTTTAAAAAATCTATTTAATTTCTGGCTGTACTTATTTGTCCAATATTGCAAATTTCCTCTCAAGTCAATACATTGCAGGATAAAATTGCTAATTTGTAACCATTGTCTCAGTAGAAGTGAGACTTCATGGAATTATAATTACATATGTGGTTTTGTGTTTTTATAAGACTCCAGGCAAGTATGTCATGTTTTTTGTCTCTACATACAATTGACTTAACTGAGGCAAAAACTAGAAAAGTATGACATGAAATTACATCATCTCTGTTATTATGCTAGTGGGGGTTGTGATGAAGCTGTGTAATCTAGTTAGCAAAGTCCCTGTTTGCATGGCTGATCAAGCTAAACTTCTTGTGACTGCATGACAATGTGAAAGTTCAGTCATGTACACAAAGTGAAAACAAATCAAAGTGGATGCGGAGTGTGGAGCACACCACAGTACTGGACGGATCACCGTACCTGGTATTGGTTGGCCTTTGCAAGCTCCTGATTGGCTGATTCCACATTGGATGATGTAGTCTGGATGTAATCCTCAATGCTGTCTGAAAAAACAAAGAGCAGATTGATTGCTAATGGATCCCTGTGATTCAAAAAAATATACAACGATGTGGTCATGTTGTTAGAGCAACTGATTCCAGTTCATGCCTAAACTGTGTTCCTCTTCCATTGTTATATCGCACAGAACAAACAGGTACAGAAAGTCAACCTCTGCCAAACCTTATGATTATGGTTATGATTTGATTGAATTATTTTCGCTATAATCAGCAACACTAAAACAAAGGAAAAAATACAAGTTCAGGGCAGACTGACTTTTAATACCTTGTACAAGTCAAGCTCCAAAACCCTATATTCCCATTATGAGATTCAATTTTGTGTTTCACTGGACACCTCCTGCCATCTTTCTAATGCCCTGGGGTTGTGACACAGACTCACTTTTATAAATGTGTAGTGTCCACATCCATACCCAGATAACTGCAGTTACCATTTCTTGGCAAACTATCCGCTCAGCACTGCTGTGCAGAGCCTCTGGCTGTAGAGTGGGTTGCCAGATATGGTTGGTGAGCACAGGTGGTGTTGGTCTTTGTACAGACACAATGGTTCCAAACCTTGAAACCTCACAGTAAATGAATCCAGCTGTTGTGTACCAAGATAAAGTCCTCAAAGATGTATTCAGAGCATATGTATGTCCTCTGCATGCCTGAGTTAACGGTGCTTCAAGCACAAATAGAACAAATAACGGCAGCAGTGCTAACAGAGCTAAAGGGAACTGGAGGGTTGATGTTACACTTCAGAAATGACGCTGTTGTTTGGCATCAGCTGACATTACTCACGCAGCTGGCTATCGTAAGAAAACACAGAATCTCTGATACAACACACACAGGTAGACATTACTCCTCTATATCTTTACACAGACATTAGTAGACGATGATATATTAATACTGTGATATCACAGACTCAGGTAGACATTACTCCTCTATATCTTTACACAGACATTAGTAGACGATGATATATTAATACTGTGATATCACAGACTCAGGTAGACATTACTCCTCTGTATCTTTACACAGACAATAGTAGATGATGATATATTAATACTGTGATATCACAGACTCAGGTAGACGTTACTCCTCTGTATCTTTAAACACAGACAATAGTAGATGATGATATATTAATACTGTGATATCACAGACTCAGGTAGACGTTACTCCTCTGTATCTTTACACACAGACAATAGTAGATGATGATATATTAATACTGTGATATCACAGACTCAGGTAGACGTTACTCCTCTGTATCTTTACACACAGACAATAGTAGATGATGATATATTAATACTGTGATATCACAGACTCAGGTAGACATTACTCCTCTGTATCTTTACATACAGACAATAGTAGATGATGATATATTAATACTGTGATATCACAGACTCAGGTAGACGTTACTCCTCTGTATCTTTACATACAGACAATAGTAGATGATGATATATTAATACTGTGATATCACAGACTCAGGTAGACATTACTCCTCTGTATCTTTACATACAGACAATAGTAGATGATGATATATTAATACTGTGATATCACAGACTCAGGTAAACGTTACTCCTCTGTATCTTTACACAGACAATAGTAGATGATGATATATTAATACTGTGATATCACAGACTCAGGTAGACATTACTCCTCTGTATCTTTACATACAGACAATAGTAGACGATGATATATTAATACTGTGATCATGCAATGAATATTGAATTCAGCATCATCATATATCTAGCATCAATGTGTTAATGTTGATCGCTGCGGTTTTCAGATTACATGCTGAGCTAAAATAGTATCCCTACTACTTTTACAAGCTTGACAAATAAGGTCAAGCATTTTTAATAAAGGGAAGGAAGACTACATATCTACTCTGTCATTGTACACAAGAAGAAATAAACACTAAAGTGCTCTAATCTTTGTGTCCCAACTTGCTGATTCATGACTTTCTTTCGTATTGTTACTCTAATAGTCGCACCAGCAGCGCACCAACCTGAGGACTACATGTCCAATAGTAAACACTGTTAAAACAGCAGGGCTCGCTTTAAAGGCTGTCAATACACACAGGTTAATGGGATGAGAAAGAACTTGTTTAATGAACTGGATGGTCGGAAATATTTGTTATCACCACACAATTACCCACATATATTTACAACTGGCCAATAACAGTGAGAGTGCTATTGATTGGTTTGGTGGTGTGAGAGTGAAAAGGCTACAGCCAGTTCAGAGATATGGGTAAACACTTAGTGTTTCACGTTGTGATGGTCTCTGATAATTACTGCATCACTTGAACCCAACTTTATGTAGGAAGTCACTTGAAATCAGTGGAACTGAGCTCAGTGAATAAATTCAGTTACTCCTTCAGTTGAAGAAGTCAGTGAAATTTATGGTTCGGCTCATCAGCTAAAGACTATAATAAGGTTGACCTCTGGGCTGACTCATTCATACTTTTGCTGCCTCTCTGGTCAGAATTGGCTCTTTATCATGATTGATTTCTGTTTTGCTTTAAACACAACAGAAGTCCTATTTCCATTATACACTTTACAATTACAGCACATATAGATCACCAAGATGACTGCAAAACTAATGACGTCAGCTACAGCTATACTTCGATGAGCAGCTTGTCAGACTGCCTTAGCAAGTTACAATTGTCTTAATGACCATGTTATCATGCTGACATAAGCGTTCAAGTTAAAGCATCGTAATGACCTTGAACCACAGAAATAGAATAGGACTTGGTGGAGGAGTCAGATCAGTGTAGTAGGATGGCTAGAGTGGGTTTATGAGTGCTGCTGCCATGGATGTAAGAGAGCTGGCCTATAAACTGACTTGTGGCAAATTGTGGACTCACTCATGCCAACATATCCACGGCACCAGGGACACTACGGCAAGCACAAGCTAACTTCACATAACAGTGTATGAGCGGTGTGACGATACACTCAGCTCACGAGACGAGACAATACACGATATTGGCTTCACGAGAAAGAGACAATATTTTAACATTATTTTTAAGAAAACTAAAATGACAAAATATATCATTGGACAAACACTCATTTCAATCTATTTTATTAAACAGAGTTTTTTTTAACTCTTCCTCTTAAATAATTCATAAAAATACATTAAATCAAGTATTTGTCAAAAATAGTGTTGTAGTATCAGCAACATGAGGGGAGATGTGTCTGAGCTAAATTTGATGTTGCTGCAGTTCATAATGCATAAGTTATTGAATATCCATCCATCCATCCATTTTCTACCGCTTATCCTCACATAGGGTCTTGGGGGGGATGGAGCCTATCCCAGCTGTCTTAGGGTGAAAGGCAGGGTACACCCTGGACAAGTCTCCAGTTAATCACAGGACACATAGAGACAGACAACCACTCACACTCACATTCACACCTACGGTCAATTTAAATTAACCAATTAACCTAATCCCCATGCATGTTTTTGAATGGTGGGAGGAAGCCGGAGTACCAGAGAGAACCCACACAGACACAGGGGGAACATGCAAACTCCACACAGAAAGACCCCGGGCCTGGGATTTGAACCTGGTACCTTCTTGCTGTGAGGCGACAGTGCTAACCACTGCACCACCATTGTTATTGAATATGAAACAATAATTCATAAAAAATTACATTAAATCACTTTTAGTCAAAATCAGTGTGGTAATATCAGCAGCATGAGGTGAGATGAGTCTGAGCTGAATGTGGTGATGCCACAGCATATACACCTAGGCATGCAGACTGCTTTTACAAACATTTGTGAAAGAATGGGTCGCTCTCAGGAACTCAGTGAATTCCAGCGTGGAACTGTGATAGGATGCCACCTGTGCAACAAATCCAGTCGTGAAATTTCCTCGCTCCTAAATATTCCACAGTCAACTGTCAGCTGTATTATAAGAACGTGGAAGTGTTTGGGAATGACAGCAACTCAGCCATGAAGTGGTAGACCACGTAAACTGATGGAGCGGGGTCAGTGGATGCTGAGGAGCATAGCGCGAAGAGGTCACCAACTTTCTGCAGAGCCAATCACTACAGACCTCCAAACTTCATGTGGCCTTCAGATTAGCTCAAGAACAGTGCACAGAGAGCTTCATGGAATGGATTTCCATGGCCGAGCAGCTGCATCCAAGCCATACATCACCAAGTGCAATGCAAAGCGCCGGATGCAGTGGTGTAAAGCACGCCGCCACTGGACTCTAGAGCAGTGGAGACATGTTTTCTGGAGTGACGAATCAAGCTTCTCCATCTGGCAATCTGATGGACGAGTCTGGGTTTGGCGGTTGCCAGGAGAACGATACTTGTCGGACTGCATTGTGCCAAGTGTAAAGTTTGGTGGAGGGGGGATTATGGTGTGGGGTTGTTTTTCAGGAGCTGGACTTGGCCCTTTAGTTCCAGTGAAAGGAACTCTGAATGCTTCAGCATATCAAGACATTTTGGACAATTCCACGCTCCCAACTTTGTGGGAACAGTTTGGAGCTGGCCCCTTCCTCTTCCAACATGACTGTGCACCAGAGCACAAAGCAAGGTCCATGAAGACATGGATGACAGAGTCTGGTGTGGATGAACTTGACTGGCCTGCACAGAGTCAACCTGATAGAACACCTTTGGGATGAATTAGAGCAGAGACTGAGAGCCAGGCCTTCTCATCCAACATCAGTGTGTGACCTCACAAATACACTTCTGGAAGAATGGTCAAAAATTCCCATAAACAAACTCCTAAACCTTGTGGACAGCCTTCCCAGAAGAGTTGAAGCTGTTCTGGCTGCAAAGGGTGGACCGACATCATCTTGATTCCTATGTAGCCCCACCATGCTTGCTGTCCTCATGCACTCACATGTACTGTCACAACAACAACAACAACAACCACCATTTCATTTCTGAGCTTGTCACATGACTATGATAAACAGCTCAATGTTTGTTCTACTCCCATTCACCTTATGGACTTTACTCTGGTGAAACTTTCACCCATCAGCAGTGTTGGGTCCATGTGACTTCAAAAAAAACAAAACTCAGTAAACTCAGATTTGCATTACATTGTACCATATAACAGAAATAAAGCACCAGCATGTCCATTCCCAGAACATTTGAATCACTCTGTATAAAAAAGAAAAAAGAATAATGTATAAAAATTACAATGTGGCTCAACAGATCTTCTGTTTAGTAGCTGAGTTTGTCTGTCTGCTGAACCAGCCTTCTTGATTGTGTATCTCGACTCATGGGCTTTAGTGTAGCGTGTCTTAGCTGACATGAATAGGCCATAAAAGCACTAATCCTTCCTTCTTGAGCCTTTTCATTTCTTTGTATTACCCACTGCTTTTGCTACCAACGCCCCCACAGCACAGTGACATGTAATTCATATCCACCACTACACCAAGAAAACCTTTAAAAAAAAGCCAACGGCAATTTCAGTGCATCTCTTTTTAACAGGGAGAGGTCCATTACTGCATGACTCTGTAATGATCAGACTGGACTTATACTGTGGTACAATGCTGTGAACTCTGCAGTCTTCTTTTGGGTGGGAGCACACTGTGTTCTTCCACCTAACATTTCCAAAATACCACATCAATAGCCTTACACATGCAAAGTGGCTGAATGCCTCAAAAACTCTATATAGTTCATGCATGCTTCATTATGCTGAACAAGCACTAAATGCAGCAGAATTCACAAACGGAAGAAATCAGTGAGTGGAATGGAAGAAGTGTTCAATATGTTCAACATCCAACTGAGGAATTGATATGTGGAATATGCTGAAGTGCATATAATCATTTTTTATTATTTTTAATTTCATTCACAAATTCAAGGTCCTCATGCAAGTAGTAGCAGTGAGCTCAAGTTTTCATTCATTATGTGGGTTAAGACTACAAGGTATTCAAAACACAGTGTTGTGGTCATTCTGAGAGCTCAATGCACTTCGCCTTTAAAAACACCAAAATTTCCCCTTGAAAAAAACAGTGAAAGTCTATGGCAGGCCCAGAGCAAAGCTCTTCTGTATTGTATTGTATTGCTAAGAATAAAAATAGTTGTAGGATCCCTTAATTTTTGTCCAAGTGCCATTGTCTCTCCCTCACTACCTCACTGTCAAAGTGTATATACTCTATATATGTGTATGTACAGTATATACACAACTGGCCACATCATTAGGAACACCGCCCTTTTGGCTTCAGAATGTCCTGAGCTCCTAATGGCATGTATCTATTTTTATTTATTACTTTCTATCATCCCAAACCAATCTGGCTGTTCTCCTCTGACCTCTGGCATCAATAAGACATTTCACTCACTGGATATTTTCTCTTTTTCAGAACCCTAGAGATGGTTGTAGTGAAAATCCTGGTCGATCAGTCGTTTCTGAATTACTCAAATCAACATTGAGTCACTTAAATAACATTTCTACTCCATTCTGATGCTCAGTTTGAACTCCAGCAGGTCAGTTTCACCATGTCTACATGCCTAAATGCACTGAGTTGCTGCCATGTGATTGGCTGATTAGATATTTGAGAAAAATTTGATGCACAGAATGTTTTGTACTGTGACTGTTTGTCTGTTTGTTTTTACCTTGTTCCATTCTTGTTTCATCAGAAGTAGAGGACACTTTCACCAAAATAACCACTTTTTGTCCAGATTCTGTTTGTTTTACTCTCTAATCTCAATCATCTCCACTTCCTGCTTTGATCTCTGTGGTGTATACCGTCTCTTTATGCTCCGACTTATTAGCATGGCTTCATTTTCTACATCAAAACAACTAGATATTACTTTAGGTTTAGGTTTATATCACTATAGTTTTATTATTACAAAGTGACTCCACTTGTATGCAGTATACTGGTATACAGTGTCTTTTCACTCTTCATACCACTGAATTGATTTTCACTTCAAATGCTTCAGAGTTAATTTGTTGAATTTATTACCTTCTTAATGGGGTTGGGACCATCAGTTGTGTTGTGCAGAAGTCATGACGGTACACATCTGACAGCCCTATTTGTTACTGTAACTATTAGAATCCACATTATGGCCAGAACCAGCTAAGAGAAACAACAGTCCATCATTACTCTAAGAGCTGAAGGTCAGTCAGTCCATAAAATTACAAAAACTTGTGACGTTACAAAAACCGTCAAGCACTAAGAAAAAACTGGCTCACATGAGGACCGCCCCAGGAAAGGAGGACCAGGAGTCACTCCTGCTGCTGAGGATCAGGTCATCCCGTCACCAGCCTCAGAAATCACAAGATAACAGCCGCTCAGATTAGAGCTCAGATAAAGACGACACATCTCTACATCAACTGTTCAGAGGAGACTGAGCCAATCAGGCCTTTATGGTCTGCAGAGCTGCTGAGAAACCAACACTGAGGAAAAGCAACAAGCAGAAGAGATTTGTTTGGGCCAAGAAAGACAAGGAGTGGACATCAGACCTGTATGTATAAGTATTTCACAAACTCTTTTATTAAACCCCATTTTTTGCTGCTATAACTCTGTTTTTTTCTTCACTTGTTATTTGTCTACATTACACCAAAATAGTGTCACCATATTGTTTTGCACATTATAAATAGCACAATGGAAGGTGCTGGGTTTGACATCTTTGAATTAATTGTAATGACATTGTGTGGAGATTCTGACCTTGAGTTGCATAATGAAGCTGTTTGCCTCGTGCTGGAGGACTCATATCAGCGTGCACATGCACACACAATCCACAGTCCTACCATGGTGTCACGCTATTCCACTGATCAACAGATGGTGCCAAGAAGTGCAGTAATGCACAAACCAGCTTGTGTCTGGAAGGAAACTCATAAATTACAGAAACTTGTTAAAACCCTTGCGAGACTTGTTGCCCTCACCTTAATTATTCAAGGTTAATACCTAACCTTCACCACTACCAACCTGCCTTCAAGACACAAGGAAGATCCCTGCAAGCAAGTAAACATGAATGGAAACAATGTTAGAACTGTAAATATTTATGGGGAAATAAATACATTCTTTTATATATATATATATATATGGGCGGCACGGTGGTGTAGTGGTTAGCACTGTTGCCTCACCGCAAGAAGGTACCGGGTTCGAATGATTATTTCTGTGTGGAGTTTACATGTTTTCCCCGTGTCTGTGTGGGTTCTCTCCGGGTACTCCGGCTCCTCCCACCATCCAAAAACATGCATGGGGATTAGGTTAATTGGTTAATTTAAATTGACCGTAGGTGTGAATGTGAGTGTGAGTGGTTGTCTGTCTCTATGTGCCCTGCGATGAGGTGGTGACTTGTCCAGGGTGTACCCTGCCTTCCGCCCTAAGACAGCTGGGATAGACTCCAGCCCCCCCGCGACCCTATGAGGATAAGCGGTAGATGATGGATGGATATATATATATATGTATATATATATATATATATATATACATATATATATATACATATATATATATGTGATATAATGGGCTCTCTTTTCATAGACACCGCAAGTCAGATGAGGCGCAAATCCCGACATATCCTTATTTTTGTGCCAGTTCAAGGCCCACTACGAGTGTTTGTCAATTTGGTAGAATATTCTTGCACAACATGGTCTCATGAAATATTCGTACAAATCAGTACGAAAAATATTGCACTAAAATTCGTACATAACCCACGTAATTCGGACATCACGTGACGTTCGATGCAGGCTGCTCCGTCTGTGAAAACATGTCGGACATTCCTTACATTCTCAGCAGACATTCATTACGTTTTCAGTTAAGTAGTTTATGAGTTCGGGTGCATTTTGATCACATTTCTAGTGGGAAATATGCATTTTATTTCCATAAGCCTAACCCTGTAATCCTATCGCTAAACCTAACCATCACTGGAAGTGTTGTCAGGCTTATTTCAATGTGTATTGTAATGTTACGGTTTCAGCTGACAGTGAAAGGAATGTCCGGCATTTTTAAGGCTGTCACTTCTGGGTTCTCTTTGGGGCTCGCACATGCGCTGATCGGTCATGTTGCCGGTCATTCATAAGATATGCACGAAAATTTGTGCCTTACTTTTCATATGATATCATACGAATATTTCATGAGACTACGTTGTCTTGCACCAACATGGATGCAGCAGAAGGAGTTTTGGCAGAGATGTGCCTGGCCCAGTTACAGTTTGGTGCCAGAAAGTGGACCTACACTTACCCCTTACATCTAACTGCCAATGCAGGGGAGCGCAGCTGGTCTAATGCGATTTGATCACGCAGACAGAGCCGAACTCCATGAACAGGTGTGGTGGATGTTAATGTCATTCATAAATATGTGAACAACTGTCATCAAACCCTCTGAATCTTTGTAGGAATCAATGTATAGAGTACTTTTTTTAATTATCAGCTTTCAGTGAAACGCATCAGAATATTAACTTGGCTCCAGCTCTGGTGGTTGTTCTACATTAAATTGTATCCCCTAAAGGGGCTCTTGCCCAGGAAAATTGTAGCTAATATTGGATTCACATCATATAGGTAGTGTTTGTGCTCTCTTTCTCTTTCAAGCAGGTTACAATTCTCAGTTATCAGCAAACTCACAGCAGCTCTACTGATGAAAAACACCTGCTCTAGCGTGACATGATTGATTGAGGCTCTGCTAGAGGCATTACATATTGAAAGTAAGACGGCAGGATTACAATTTATTTGCTATATGTGACTTACACTTGCTCAGGTTTCAGTTTGCAACTAATGAATGTGAGAAGCACACTGACTGGTGCTTTCAGGATTTCAGTCTCTCCTCACTCTGCTGTCAGAGCGTTGCCCTTTCGACTGTTGCTGGAGTGCACAAAAAACATAACACCGTGTTGAGTTCTATGAATTAATCTTTTGTTGTGAACTAATTATACACATTGTGTTGTGGCTCGATATGGTCCAGAGACAGTAATAGAAAAAGGAAACAAAAAAAGCACTTTGAAAAGAATAAACACTGGGCCCTTCCTCAAAATGTTAGCCATAATAATTAAGAATATGTTGCAGAAAAAAAGAAAAGAAAAGAGGTATTCCATTGTTGTAGAATTATAGAGAGCTAGTCTGAGCCAGTCTGATACTAAAGGGTATTTAAAGGGCATCTACATTAGCTTGATTGAAGGCAGCAGACAAAAAGACGCTCTACAACAAAAAGGCAACAATTAGCTAAAGTTATCTAATCCCATTCTGTCTGCAATCCTCACATCTAACAGTTTTGCACCATAAATATAAAAGAAGCATCAAACATTTGTAGGTAGCAGCACTATATCAAGCTGTGTGTCTGTGCTGCGGTGACTGAATTTCCCCCAATGGGGGATACATAAAAAACTATTCTATTAAACGTAAGTGTGTGGTGGGTTATGACAAGGCTTGCTTCATGTCATAGCATGACTCTGACACAATTTTAATCAAATCTTGTGACCATACAGTGCAGATTTTCAGGTAATGTGTACAAAGTGAGGCAAAGAGATTTAAACGCACATCACAGATTCATTCTGTTCGTCCTCTGAAGACCCAGTGGAACGATTTATTTTAGCCGGAAATGTAGCAAGAGAGCTTCCCAAAGTTTAGCATGTATGCGCTCATCATCTCACAAAGCAGGCTTCACTAACCAGCTGAAGATGAAGCATGGATCTGCACCAACTGTCTGAGACAACAAACAACAAATGCTGAACTCTAAGTTATTCCATTTTGTGTTGCTTTACTGTGTAGCTCTACTTAACATGATGGTCTATAAACATGTCCCTGTAAATGTTACAGGGACATGTTTACACTGCAGCTACCGGAGCTACCCTCCAGAGGTACCGGTAGCTCCAGTAGCTGCAGTGTAAACATGTCCCTGTAACGTTTACACTGCAGCTACAGGAGGAGTGCTAAACAGAACATGTTTATAGGCCATCACGCTAAGTAGAGCTGCAACACAAAATGGATTAACTTACAGCTTCCACCCCTGTAGTGTCCTGGACACTACAGCACTGCAGCTAACCGAGCTCCATCATAGAATAACGTATTCCATACAGTCCATATCCTCCCAGTACTATTTCCCCTGTGGTATACTTGTCATCTTAGCTAGGTCTGTTAGCAGTCCTCCGGAGCTCGTTTAGCACTGCAGCGAACCGAGCTCCATCATAGAATAATGTATTCTATACAGATTCTCCCAGTACTTTATTTCCCCTGTGGTATACTTGTCATTTTATCTAGCTCCGTTAGCTACAGTGCTAACGCTACAAGGACATGTTTACAGATGGAGCACTGCCACTAACGGAGCTGTGATTGCTGCAGAGCTAACGTTTGTGTCCTTGCTTAATTAATATCAGAGACATTCAACATAAGCTCTGTGAGCTCAAGGCTCATTTGAAGCTAATGTTAAACACTTATTTGTAATTTGAGTGACTCTGACTACTGTTAACAGTACTGTCTGTGCACTACAGAGTAACATTAGCAGTCTCTTTAGCCAGTAGGCATCTAAACAGAAGCACATGGTAAGAGGAGAGAGAGCCACTTCCTGTCTCCAGAGAGGGGGCGTGGTCAGACACAGCTCAGTAAAATTTAAAGGTACAGACACAGAAACAGTCTGTTCTCAGCAGAGATCAATACAGTGATTTTTAACTGGCTGCAATTCAGGACCAGAGCTGAGTTTGGGGTAATACACTTTGAATATAATATTGTTGTACGTCTGAGACCTATATAAAATTGCAGAAAAAGTGTATAATATGAGACCTTTAAAGGTACAGTAGGTCTGGTGGTAATACAAGTGTCTTATAGTCAACAAGTATTAAAAGATTAAACAGAGATTGCTGCATATATATCATATTCCTTTGTCCAATAGAGCTCCATTGTTGTCACACTGGGTGACATGTTCCTTGACTGTTACATTATAAGATCAACATTTTTATTCATTTTGTGTCATGACACTAAGACATCCTCATTTTACCAAACATCCATGTACAAAGTAGATCTATGTTCTTTGAAACAACACATTTCACTGATGATAAGTCTTCTGTACACTTTTTCCTGATGAATACCTTTTTTTTTTGCATATCTCAGGCTTTCTCCAAGTAACAAGCTAAGCTAAATGCTTTATATGTGAACAGCCGTGTCAATCTTAGTCTTGTTTTTCTCTCACTAAACAGAGTACTTCACAGTTCCATGTAAAAAAGGCACCAGGAAGCAAAACTCAACTCATGTTCTACAGTTCTGTCCATGCAACATTATTGCCACCCTTTATTGTATAACCTGTGCAATGTATGGCATCAGCAATAAATAAATGTAATGTGAATGTCTCTGCAACTTTGTGTGACTCTGTGACTCTGACACAGGTGACAGCTGAAAACATGCCATCTCTAGTCTGTGTTCTGCACTTGAGGGAAACACTGAAAGTGTCCAACTTCTGTGCTGTCTCTAATGCAAGCTAGTCCAAGTCAAACAACAAGATTTCCCTACTTAAAATGTTCATACAAGCCCTGTGCTCTGCCTGTTGCATCTGCATTACCTGCTGGCATCTCACTCAAAGAATGCAATACATACTGTATTTGTCCAGCCCAGCCTGTATGTCACATAGGAACTGTCCACCTTTGTGGGACAAAGAGTGCTAACTACCATGCTGCCTTTATGAACCTTTACTACATCTTCTCCAGTGGTCAATGAAACCTCATATAGGCCACTAAATTCCCCATGTTCATCATGTGTCTGTTTGACCCAGGATGACAAAAGGAGTATAGCTGATACAGTGGTTAAGCACAATTCCTGACCTATTCCTGATTGATTTCTGGTTCGTTCTGTCATTATCGAGCTCTGTAACTGTCAGCTATGTCGCTAATAATGGAGCTGCTGATCAAGTTATGCAGCTCATTTTGAATATTTCCCAATGTCTCAACAGTGTTTTACTTACCAACCACCTGGCTAGACATGGGTCATTTACTGCTTGATATTTTAGTAGTGAATCAAGATTTTCCTGACTCAAATCATGGCTAATGTGCCCTCGTACACATGGGTAGAGGCTGCTGTTTTGTGACAAACAACTGAATCACTTTCTTTTCCAGCTTGTGAAGTCTGTTGAAATAAATGCAGGTTCCGCATATTTGCCAGATCTGAGGTAGAACTATATGTGAGAAATGCTTTGTAACAGCAGGAGAGAGAACACACCTTCCCCAGCAGGATTAAGTGGAGCCATGGGGATCTGCTGTACCACTGTTCTTGAAATGTGAGGGAATATTTTCCTCCTGACTGCTTGACAATGAGTTTAGGTTCTGGTTGATTTGGTTGTGTTGGTGATGATTGGTTGAATGAAGACTGCCACAGCAGACCTGTCCTCTTCCTGACCCTCTCTCTCTTTCTTCTGTTTATCTGTTCCCTCCCTCTTCTCCTCCTTCTCCATGTGCTTCTTGTGACTTCTGGACCCACCTTCCTGAATTAACATCCAACATATTAATTATAAAAAAAATACATGACCGAATGTCAAAGAGGGGCGGCACGGTGGTGTAGTGGTTAGTACTGGCCTGGGGCCTTTCTGTGTGGAGTTTGCATTTTCTCCCTGTGTCTGTGTGGGTTCTCTCTGGTACTCTGGCTTCCTCCCACCATCCAAAAACATGCATGGGGATTAGGTTAATTGGCTGATTTAAATTGGCCGTAGGTGTGAATGTGAGTGTGAATGGTTGTCTGTCTCTATGTGTCCTGTGATGAACTGGAGACTTGTCCAGGGTGTACCCTGCCTTTCACCCTAAGACAGCTGGGATAGGCTCCAGCCCCCCACGACCCTATGAGGATAAGTGGTAGAAAATGGATGGATGGATGAATGTCAAAGAGGTATTGAATTTCAAACCCATTGGCTGCTCTGTTGCTGGCAAACTTACACACATAGCATTGAGTATGCTACAGATATAGCTAACTAATATCAGCTGCTGTGGTGGAATGTAGCTAATGTTTGAATGTATTTTAGTAACTTCATAGATTTGAAGTTTTCATCCCCTTACTGTCCAATAAAAACTGACAAACCATTTCCTCAAACCTCCCTTGGATCAGCACAAAAACAAGAAACATGTACAGTATGTTAGAAAACATGTAGAGCAGTGGTGGGCAACCTGTGGCACTGGAGCCAAATGCAGCTCTTCAGCTCTTCTGCAGTGGCTCCTTCTGGCTTTGAGGAAAAATGACATGGAAATATTTATTTACTATTTTATATTTATTTATTTCATTTATATTTATTTATTTTGTTGTATAATTATCTTTTAATACAATATTTTTTAAATATTTTGTTATTTAATTTACGCATCATTTCCTTTATCTATGATGAAAAAAAAAAACAAACAAACTTCAAGTGAGGTTTAAAGGTTAAATTAGCCTCCTGGCTAAGTCAGCTAAAACACAAGATGTAAATAGATGAACACTCTTCCAGCCACAGCTGAATGTGTTCTGCAGCACCAAACAATCACCTCAATTTGGAAAGTCACCTGCCTTATCAGACCTTTCACTCACTCTGAGTTGATCTACAGCCCCATTGCAGCAACATCTTTCAGGTATGTCTCTGCTCGGTTGACATAAGTAAGTAACAGCCAATTCTCTAGTGAATGCTCATGATGAGGCCAGACAGAGCTGATGGCAGATTTGTGACCCAGCAGCAAATCCTCTATATCTGCCCTATATCTGTGTGCTACGTTTAGTTGTTTTCTGGCCAGTCTAAATCACTGCAGGGCATAGAGTGCCATTTCCAGATATCAGGGTGTCTAAATGGATTTTCTCTAACAGTCCACTGTTTGTCTAAACCCAGAGCATTTTGCTTCTCATCAAAGAATCTTAACAGCACGGCAGTGAGGTTGAGGTTACAAAGTTTGTTTTGGCCAGCAGCATTTTCAAACTCATGTTATTAATCAAATGCATCAAATTAAAACATGACCACAATGGTTATCTTTGCTATTTGAGTCAGGGACAACAATGTAAACAACATTTAACACACTCACACGCACGCACACACACACACACAAAGTATCTTACCTATGGCATCACCTTGTTCATGGACCATACTGGCCAGATCCTTCATGATTTGACTGACGTCCAGCATGTCTCTCTATGGAGAAAGCACATAGTAAACTAATGTTACATCTCCATTCACCTGCAATCAGGGTCATGGATTTGTGGAAAACTCATCAAATAGAGGAAACCCAAATCCTGACTTGCGAATTATGTTGATGGTTTAATCATATGTTATTACCGGTGACATGTATAACTATTAATGGTGCTAAACTTCAGAGTATATATATGATTGAGGGATTGCCTCCATACAGCTCTCAACATGGTGATGGCTGAGCCAGTCGGTAGCAGCTAATGGTGCTAACAGCACAAACATTGCAACGACTGTATACATACTCAACAACAAAAGACATGCAAGTTTTATAAAGTGCATTGTAGTTGTTGCCGTCAGCAGCAATGTGAAAATTGTTTGGACAAAACGTTGTGCATGAATGGTAACGTGTCAAAAATGCAATTAGTGTATGTTGTGACGCCGTATTCCGATAACATACATATATATATATATATATATATATATATATATATATATATATATACGTATATATATATATATATATATATATATATACGTATATATATATATATATATATATATATATGTATACACTAAGAGGCGTTAAAAACGCAACATTGTATTTTTTCTGTATTAATTTGAATTTTCATAATTTATTGGGCGACTTCACTTGGTATGATACTGAACATGAATGAACAAAAGCAACAATAGAAAAATGAATGGACATGGATTACAAATGTCAGTATCTTGTGTGATCGTCGTGGCATAGACATAATGAGCGCGTTGATTTCAGCCACTGGAATCGCTTCCCACTCTTCCAAGAGTGCAGTACGGAGATCAGCAACCGTCACCGGCAGTGGAATACGACCAGATTGTCCCAAAGGTGTTTCGGATTCGGATTCATATCCGGGGAATAAGGCGGCCAGTCCATAACCTGCACATTATGTCTGTGCATAATGTGCCTGCAGGCGTGAGATAGTGCATCTGTGGACGCCAAAATGCCTGGCTAACCTCGCTTCAGTCATTCTGGATCTCAGCATACCAATGGCCTGCTCCCTCATGTTTGCTGCTAAGCGTGGCATGGTGACCGTCTGTGACAGCTTGCATTTTTCCTCTGGGTTTTTAAAGCCTTGACCAGTTGAGCTCAAATCACCAAAAGAACTCATTGAAAGCTTTCAAACAATGTCCTAACGAATCACACATGCAAAAACAGGGATTGGTACCATCTGCCACGTTAATTTATTGTTTGAGCTGAAAAATGTGGCTCCATAGTTTCAATAGCCACGAGTGGTAGTAAACAAAACGTAGTCGTGTCCAATTTTATTTTACAATAACTTTGTTGCGTTTTTAATGCCTCTTAGTGTATATAAATATACAGTCATGTTCAAACGTTTACATACAGTTGTAAAGAACATAATGTCATGGCTCTCTTTAGTTTCCAGTTATTTCTACAACTCAGATTTTTCTCTGATAGAGTGATTGGAACAGATACTTCTTTGTCACAAAAATATTCATGAAGTTTGGTTCTTTTATGACTTTATTATGGGTCAAACTGAAAATATGACCAAATCTGCTGGGTCAAAAATATACATACAGCAATGCTAATATTTGGTCCCTTGGCCATTTTCACTTTAATTAGGTGCTTTTGGTATCCATCCACAAGCTTCTGGTTGAATCTTTTTACCACTCCTCTTGACAGAATTGGTGCAGTTTAGTTAAATTTGTTGGCTTTCTGACATGGACTTGTTTCTTCAGCATTGTCCACATGTTCTCAATGGGGTTTAAGTCAGGACTTTGGGAAGGCCATTCTAAAACCTTAATTCTAGCCTGATTTTACCATTCCATTACCACTTTTGATGTGTGTTTGGGGTCATTGTCCTGCTGGAACACCTAACTGCGCCCAAGACCTGCTGCTTTGAAATGGTTCCAAGTGACTTTCCTGAATTGTTCAAGTCAGTGATTCACTTTTTCAGATCCGTGTTGAGCTCCTTTGACTTTCCCACTGTAGCGTTTGTGGGCGTTTGTATCCAATGAGCCCTATTTAAATGGCCTCAGAGAAGTCACCAGATGTAGTCACTCATGATCACTCACAAGAAGTTAAGATGCCATGCTGTGAAGCTCATTTCATTGACACAACTTTTTAATGGCGCTTTTCCACAGGCGCTGTACAGTACGGTTGTGGCGCTTTTCCACTAGTACCTGATACCTGGTACTGGGTACTTTTTCGTCCCTCCTCAGCCCTGGTTCCAAGCGAGCCGAAGTAATACTAAAACACAACGTCAGCTGACTGCCTTCCACTGATTGGCCAACGAGTGTCGTCATTGGAAGCATCATTGGATGCGGGATGTCCGATTAAAAGCCAAAAACAACTTGACTGCGCCATTTTTTAAACCGGCAACTGATTCACTATTTTTACTCTCCCTGGAGTCTTCTCTGTCTCTTTTCTTTCACTTTGTGTGACAGAAAGTCACAGAGTGAGCAACAAATACATGATCACTTTGGTGTCCTCCATTGTTTGTGTTGTTGTTCTTCTTCTTCCTGGTTTTCTGTGTTGTATGTAAATAAAGTTACGGCAGTTTCGCGCTGCCGTATGACGACACCGCCCACGCTGAGGAGGTACTCAGTTATAATGGAAAAACAACATAACTGGGCCGTACCGTGTCGTGCCGTACCGTGTCGTGCCGTACCGTGTTGTGCCGTACCGTGTCGTGCCGTTACTGTGTGATGGAAAAGCGCCATAAGTTACCAAAATTGCTAATTCATGTTGCTATATGTATATTTTTGACCCAGCAGTTTTGGTCACATTTTCAGTTAACCCATAATAAAGTCATAAAAGAACCAAACTTCATGAATGTTTTTTTGTGACAAAGAAGTATCTGTTCCAAACACTCTATCAGAGAAAAATCAGAGTTGTAGAAATAACTGGAAACTCAAGAGAGCCATGATATTATGTTCTTTACAAGTGTATGTAAACTTTTGACCTATATATATATATACGTATATATATATATACTGTATATACTGCATATGTACTATGCTTATACTGTAGATATTAATGTACCCTTTGCAAAAGCAAGTGATGTAGATGGGTGAATTATGTGTAACTGCTGAACTTTTATGGTTTCCATGTGTGAAGTGACTGGGACGAAAATCAGCTCCCACATGTGAGAGGCCATGGAAAAGCTGTTAGTTTATTTATCTATTTAGGAATCAATTATTCCTTTATTTTTGTTTAATCACATAATTGACTTCACAAGAAGTCAGATGTGCAGCTCAAATACATTCACAGATTTGTAAGTTCACTGTCCCTGTATAATTTACAAATTCGGATTTGTAGGTAATCCTAAATATTGTGCGCTGGGCTTGACTAAATGTGAAACAGGAGTTCAAAGTTTTTGTTCAATTATTTCTCTGTCAGGGCATAAAACAAAGTGGTTGCAGCCATGGTTGACCGCAGCTAATTCTCTGCAGTCCCCGAGCTTTGAATCTGCTCTCAGTGTTTCAGCTCAAAGCAATATGAAAGCTTATAAAACCTCTGTCTATCTCCTGCTCACAGGTCCCCTTCTCCTCCATTATGGCTCCACGTAATCACAGCTGCGTTTGTGTCACCTAACCCACTGGGCCATCCATCACAGGTGGCAGAGATTGCCGTGGCAACTGGCAGCCATCCTACCACTTGGCAAAAAACATTTCACTGGAGCCAAAATGGCCCCTGGCAAGCCTTGTGATGCTAAAGACTTTTTATATTTGTCTTTGGCCAATGCTGTCCATCATGCTGTAATAGAATAACAAATTTATTTTACCTGGCAACGTATTGGGCAATCAGGGTTCATTTCATCATAATGACATGAACAGTGTGTAACTAATTTAGCAAATAGTGAGTGGAGGTGAATAGGCAGTGAGGGAGACACACACAGGGAGATGGCAGAGGTGATGGCTGGGACCCCTGCCTGAGGCCGGAGTGGGTGGCCAGGCTCTGGGCCACCACTGTGCCCTTTTCTATATTTCATGGGTTTTGAATTCTGCTCATCTAGAAACTGGATACTGGCACTGGGCTGGGAACTAAGACCTGAGATTTTCCTCTTATATTCCCAACAACAGATACACCAGTACATCAGCATTGCTTGGAGATCCTGTATTTTCTGCTTCAGTTCTTGTGTGGACCTGATCAGGTGCAGGGAAGGCACTCAAAGTCAAAGGATGGGGTTGCTTTGAAAACTTTGGTTCTTTTGGTCTGGATTTAAGAAAGAGGAGAGTGTAGGGTTTGAGTCTGTGACAAATGAAGTACTCTCTTGATAGATACAGTTTCCCCACAATATAATTCACAGAAGAGACAGAGGAGCTACTCAAAGTTGAAGTATATAAATAGAAAAGTCATTCACTCATTCAAAACAACAAAAATATGGACCAAAAATAAGCTGCCTGTGAGTTGCAGAAAGACCTTTGGAAGTCTGATGTTGTATGAATTGTGCTAGTATGAAGCAATAAATGTGGGATTTTTCAATATGGTCATTTTTTTTGTGTTGAAGTGACTAATTAGGACAACAGTTTCTGAAATTGCTCCAGTATTGAGGGACAGCCAAGAAAATCATCAATGTAAAATTAGGTTTTCTAAAAGTATTATTTCTTGTATTTGCCACTTAAAGACTCACATTGTTATTAGAAGTATATGACAACATTATGAAATATAACCTTCAGAGAAATATGTTTTTTTTACCTTTCTGTTGATCCATTTCATTTGTTATTCTGGCCTGAAACTCCTTTTACTCAGGTTCAAATACAGGTGGCCTTTGGATTCAAAGACATCAGCCACATCGTGGAAATCATCCAAATCTTCAGCCATGACATTGGAAATCTTTTGCACAACATTAAGCTACATTTTCTGTAGTACAATACAAGAGACACATTTTCATCATGGATGTGTTCCACTATTGTTTGCCAGATTTCAGAACAAGTCTTTTTTCTTGAGCGAGACTCTTTCCATGATGTCAAACAATCAAAGCCTTTCATGGAAAAAACAAGCACTTTTATTGGACATGAATGATGCTCCTTAAAACGAGACCAGTTTTAGAAGTTGACCTTATTATAGTCTGTTAGACCCAAAAACATAGGGAAATAGGTTTAGGATGAATTACCCTTTAGAGTTACCCTTAACTGGTTTAAATTCTAGCTACTGTATATACTGACAAAATATGTGCACACATTGAGTCTTGTGGACTGGAATCTTACATAATGGAGAGTTGGTGATGGCCATTCTGCTAAATTTAAGAGGAGATTGCTTCCTTCACAGTAAGAGCATTTGGAATGATTGTACTGTGCCAAATCTACTATCACAATCCTATGGAAGTCCACTTGCCACCATAGAAACACAAATGCACCAGAGTTTGCTTGGGGATGGACTGTGACCCTCCTTTCCAGGTGATGTTTTCTATGGCTGTTTGGTCTGAGTTCAAAAATAACAGCTGTCACCCCAGCAGAAATGAACCAAACCAAATGTTTAACCTCACCAGAATGTTGATGAATTGCTGGTGCATCGTAGGAGGTCCTCCATGAGACAATGAGGGTTACATTCACAGAGATCTGCTAACAGCACCTTGAATATCGGATCATTTTCTATCTTCCCTGTCAGATTCACTACAAACAATGTGCCACTGATATTACCAAGGAAATACACCACAATGCTCCTTTAAATCAACAACTCACTTTTGGATGGACGAGGACGAATGGAGCAGATTGTTTATTGTTATTTTTTCTAACACCACTTGTTGAAAGGCGTAGCGGAGTCAGCCAGGTCGTTGACCATTATCTGAATTAAATGAACTCCATGTGTACTTGGATTTCAGGACAGACCACCCGCTGAGTTGCAACATTGTATTTGGCAAAATCCAATTGAGAAGCAGGCCACTTCCTGTTTTCAAGGAGGCATCATTTTATGATAGAAACAACAAAAGACGACTTACGACCAACATGTCATGGTCACAAATGCCGCGTCACACTGTACACACTGTAAATGCAACAACACAATCTTCCCCATACTTGGCATATTGTGTCCCTTCTGCAGCACTTTGTGTAGCTTTGTGCTGATGGTTTGAACCAAACAGTCCACTGTTCATATCCCATGTACAACGTCAAGGTGGAGTTAATTACCGTAGATTGATCCAAATATATTAGACCGCCACCTGTTTCTGAAATGGTTAATTCACCAGTATGTGCAAGCTCTTTAATCAAAATGATATCTTTAATGCTAAACTATAATGACTGCAGTTATCCATGAAATTTAAAATTTACAGTTTTACAAAAAGAGAAAAAAAAAATATCACATATTCTTAGCATTTTTCGATAGAGATGTTAAATAGCAGTTATTTGCTGTCCTTCCTGAACAGAAAAATGTGTTTTAGTGGTTGTTTGTTATTCTGGATTCATTTCTGTCTTCTCAGTGAATTCCAGTGTTCTGGATCAAATTTGGGTCTAAAAAGGTGAATTCAGTTCAAATTTAATTAAATGGTGAAGAGAAGTGAACTCAGTGAGGAAGAAAAAGTCCAGTTAAAGTGAATGAAGTGATGCTGGAGGCTCTCTGAGACAAACAGGACGGATGGTCTAATGTATTTGTTAAGCACTGTATATAACTAATATCAGATACTTACAGTATTTTAACCCAAACCACATTTTCCTAAATGTAACCAAGTAGGGGTTTTTTGCAGAAGTAAATGTTAAACCTATGCAAATCTTGGATGCTTAATTTCAAAAGAGAGACTGACAAAATACAATACAGTACAGTACAATACCTGTGGACACAGGAGTTTATTTTGAAAATACACTATGCATATAACAAGCAGAAACTAATGTGATGTCCCTGAGATTACTAAACCTGCCTTAGAGAGGTACCTATAGTGTCATAGCTTGAACTTTGGAGCTGCTGACTACAAATCATTATGAGTCAAAGCGTTCCTCAGTGCTGACGCTCACCTCTGCTGGCCTCTGCTGTTATTATTGTGTGTGACTGATGAGAGGAACACGATTAAAAAAATGAGAGGCTCCAAGGGTCTGTATATTTTCATGAAACTGAAATGTCAGACTGTGATTCAGACATCTGTTCCATCTGACATTAGGGCCACTGCACAGACAGCAAAAACACAATTAAAGTTGAGGCCAAGAAAAATAGCAGAAAAAAGAATCACAAAAACAAGCCTGCCAGCAGCATCTGATTGGCACCTCAGTCACCAGCCCTGCATGCCTCGCATTTCTCCAGTCATAAGGATATGTCTGATTCTAGCTGATATGAACACTCATGGGATAGATTACAGCTTGAGCCAAAGCTTTGCAACCTGAAGATCGTCTGATAGAAGATGAGCAAAAAGGGGAAAAGTGACCCTTCTTTCCTGTTGTTTTCATGAACTACACAGAAATCAGTTCATGAGCTGTGTGAATACATTATTCTGCTTGTGTCTGGAAAACACTCTCTTTAGTTAAAGTCTCATTTGCTGGACACAGTTTGATATGTTATACTGTAACAGGACAATGAAGATGATTTACAATCCAATATATGACAGCGATCAGCAGGGATTAGAGAGAGTGCTACATGCAGTGCAGGAATCTCCCAGCAAGCTTGTAGAAGGCAAGACTGTAGTTCATAGAGGCCAGCAGCGTGCATGCTAATATGTCATTGAGTGTTACGCTGCTTGAGTAATAACAGGTGATTAAGTATGTAAGTCAGCCACGAGGAAAAAAAGCACTGATTGACAGCACGACCCCTTGAAGAGACGTCTGGGAGATTGAAGGCATTTTCACACCTTGTTCGCTTGGAGTTACTTGGGACTCTGAAGTGCTCTCAGTTTGCTTCTTTTGGCCAAATGAGAGCACAGCAATCAGAGCAAGACCTCACTGAGCGAGAAGTCTCTCAAAGTGACACTTCCTGTGGACTCTGAACGTGATCAGACTGATCAAACTACAGAAAGCATGTCACTATACACCATCTCTGTGTGTGGGTACATTCATTCATATAAAGTAAGAGGGATGGGAGCTGTGTGACACATCTGAAACAGGCTTCCACAACCATCTCCTGCCTCGAACTTTGTTTGTAGGTCCTGTAAACTCTAATGAACCCAGCAGTTTTTTCTTCATTTCTTTAAATCTAAATTATGACACTTTTAATAGGCACAGTGTTTTATGTTTTTGCATGTCATGGAAATTGAAGTATGGTATACTTAACATTTAATTCACATCAATTACAATGTAATTACATCATAATATATCAAGCAGCTATCAGCATTATTACTCACAATAAAATCTTGAATGCTGTCTCTATATCTAGTGATCCAGTGAGTGAATCCCAAACTCCAAATATAGTGTGTGTCTACCAAAAAGATGATTTTGCTGCCAAATTAATGTTAACTATATGTATTGTGTGGAGTTTCTGTGTGGAGTTTTGCATTTTCTCCCCATGTCTGTGTGGCTTCCTCCCACCCCATGTGAGTGTGAGTGGTTGTCTGTCTCTATGTGTCCTGTGATGAAATGGAGACTTGTCCAGGGTGTACTCTCACCCTAAGACCCCCCGCAACCCTATGTGAGGATAAGCGATAGAAAATGGATGGATGGAACTATATGTACTGTACGTTCAGGTGTTAAAGCTATACTGTGTAATCCTGTTCAGAAGCCCTTTTTGTTCTACTGGGTGAAATGGTCCTTCCATCCTGAGAGCAGTCAATACATGGTGTGTTCAGAAAAAGGAAAGGAAAGAATCAGACCTCTGTTGCAGCTGTGGGACTGTAAATTTTTTTGTACATAACGATCAGGTTACCAGTTACTAAAGCAGCTACAGCTACAGTACGACAGCTGAATACTGCGTTCTGTGATTTCAAGTCTTAAAATAAATAACTCTAATCTAGCCATTGTCGGCATGATGGACAAAGTAGACACAAGGCTTGTTAAATAGTATTCCAATAAACAAAACATCTTAATTATTAATATATAATTAGTTCTTGTTAATAAAAATGATGTGATGACATAGATAAATAGTGTTGCATTTTTCATCGCATCAATCTTTTCCCTCCTTGTTATATTTTACAACTCAGACAGAAGCTGAAAATAAGGATGTCTGCTCAAATTGTAGTTTCACACAGGACATGAAGTCCCCTGGCCAACATTCCTGTTTGTTTGTCCTATCCACCTCCCTGACCTCACGTCCTTAGAGGATTTTCTCTCTTCTACTATGTCTGTTGCTCTGAGAGTTTAATAATGACATGACTGGGTTTACACTGGTGTGTCTCACTAAAGGGTTTCTTGTGTGTGGTATCAAGTCACAGAGGGCCACTTCCATCCAGGCTATCCACTGAGGAAGGGAAGTTTAAGAAGAAAGAAATTTAATATTTATCATCCTTCCAATTTTCTACTGCAAACGATTGGAATGCAAAAACCTCTCTCATTCCACTCGCCCATAACTCAACATCTTTGCACTTGCTTGTAGCTGTTCACTCCTGTCACAGTCTTCTATTGCGTTGCTGTCTCTCTAGGTCCCTGGATGCTCTCTCTATTTTTTTTTTTAATCTTTCATTTTTTTAAGATGTTTTTATTATCATGCCACCTGTGTTGCTTCTTTGCCCAGGTTGTCATTGTAAATGAGAAGTAGTCTACTGACTTACCTGGTAAAATAAAGGATAAATAAATAAAATAAGTGAAAAAAGTGCTGTGCTAACAGATGAGACCAGTGGAACATGTGTTGGCTTGTGTTTTAGAGGGTGAGCTGCTGTATATCTCAGGTGTAGTACTGGTTTAGGGAGCACATCATTTGACTCTGTCATATCAAGTGTGATGTGTGTGTGACGTCTCCAGTCTCCTTAGTCATATTAGTCATCATTTGCTGTCAGCGCCTGTCATTTCAAGTCCCCTCTATTGCTGCTGCATACTGGCAAATCCATAGCCCACAAGAGGGAAGCTGTTTCTTTACTGTGTTGAGCAGCTCAGTGTGACTCTGTGCTCCCAATCAATCCTGAATATAGATCAGTCTGCATCCTCACAAGAACTCAAGTTGAACAAAGAGAGATTTTTATGTAAAAATCCCGACATCTTATCAGTTGAAATCACAGAGTGTGTCTTCAGCAGAGACAAGTGTTCAACCACTAGATCCCGTAAATATGAGCACACTATACAGTACTTGTATTCAGATTGATACTGACAAGAAATCCTCTCAACACAGACGGCGAGTCAAAACTGAAGACTGTCTCCTCCACCACAGCAAGTGAGCACTCCAACCTGAGAGAAACGCACCTCTCCGTCACCTGTGCCTCCACTACATAAGAGGCAACCATGTGGGTCAGAGATGTCGCTTATGATTCCTTATGATGCTGTTTGTGATGATTATGAAATCCCAACACTGCATTTATAGACAACATATCCTAATACAACGACTGGAATGCTATCTTGAGAAAAGGTATTACAGTATTACTTTGAGACTGTTTTATAACAGGTTAAAGTTCTTTAACTATGTGACAAATAAGTCACTGTTGACTTCTGCTTTCAAATGGAACACAGACAGTGGCCTCCTGTATGTGTGGTATGTGTAAACAGCCTGATAAAGGTTACTTCACTGACTTAATTATACTCCCTACATGTTAGTTTTATGCTTCATTGAGAAGACACTTCTGCCATTGCTATTTAAGTGAAGGCGGAACATCACAACATGACTTGCTAAAATGTTTCCGTGGTACACAACCTCAATTAACATACTGCGTGTGCAGGACATAGACTATATATAAATAGTGGACTGAGCGTGATATCACCCATTTGGTTTGTGAACGATGGCAATGAAGGCCATACGGAGGTAACTAAACGTCATTCTGTCCAACAGCCAGCAGGGGGCGATACTGGTGGTTTCAAAAAGAAGTCTGTTTGTATTGAAGTCTATGAGAAAATGACCCTTTTCTCCCCTGCTGTATTACCTTTGCAACCCCTATGTTATCAGCTAACACTAGCACTAGTGAGCTAGCTTGAGTAAAGATGAGCCTCCCTAATTCACATGAACTGTGATATTAAACGGACACTATATAATTTTTTCTCCCATCTCGTGGTTAAATCTGACTTTGCATGCATTGCAGCATGGTTGGAACTACGGTGAGCGGGATGGGTCAACTCCCGGGTGGCCACTATCACCACGGATCCCCCGACCCTGAGCCCCGGTCATTTTTTCCCCAGACTTCCACAGCTCTTCTCCGGTCTGGAGGACTTGCCGACAGGCCCCGGGCCAGCTGTGGCCGGGCATGGGGCGCTCCCGGACGGCCACTCAGAGCTCCGGTCATTTTATGGCCCTTTTACGCTTTTTTGGGGATGAGGCTTCGGCGCGGCATAAGTATGGTCTTGTATTATGACCAAAAGTACAGTGCAGGTTTTAGTGCCTGGTAAGTAAAACCAGTATCTCCACCTTGCTTCTCTGTGAAAAGTGACATGTATCAAAAACATGTCTTTCAGGTTTTTGATAGACCTGAAAGACATGGAAGCCTCTGTATGAGCGACCCGCTCTATGTAAAGACACATAACTGATTCTTCATACAGGAGGATTGAGGTAATAAAATACTTAAAAAATTACATAGTGTCTCTTTAACTGGAATGTTAATTATGCCTCAACATAACATTACTCACCGGTAAACAGTGTCAGTGTCTCCTCAGATGAAGGAAAAGGAGCTCAGACCATCAGTGCTGCTCCTCTTCAGGATGTAATGACAGCAGAGACCTGTCAATCACATGGTGGTCACGCCCCAAAGCAGATCCTGCTTTATGTCTTATTTTCACCATATATTTCATTATAATTCACTAAATGGATATCCTGTTGTATTATAACATTATTTGAACTAATCATTCAGACCATAAACTTATATTTATAGTGTTTACAGAGGTAATACAGCAGGAGAGAAAAGGGTCATTTTCTCATAGACTTCAATACAAACAGACTTCTTTTTGAAACGACCAGTATCGCCCCCTGCTGGCTGTTTGAGAGAATGACGTTTAAGTTGTTTCTGTATGGACTTCATTGAAGAGACCCTGGTGTTGCCTACTGGTGCAGGGTAATCACTCTGGTCCCTCTGACATATCTGGTAATGTTCTGTATACATCAACATGTCACAGATATCTATCTAAATGAAATTTAATTCTCATCGTTCTAACAAGCAAAAACTATTGAACAGATATTGACTTGATGAAAGGTTTTCCATCATACATTTTATGAGATTAAAATTGGATATAAAGGAAACTGGACCATTGAGTCAAAATCTTCTAGCCTCTAATACAGAGCTGTCCCACAGTGCCCCACATAATTTTTAATATTAGTACAATTTGTGATTGTTTGATGTGTTATTTTCAAGTAGATTGACTTTGAATTGGGCTGTTCCTCAGAATATACCAGTGGTGTTTTCAAAATGAGTTTGGAAGAATATGGACATTGTTTCCTGCTTCGTTTAGATGGATATTGATTTTGTATTTGCCATGTGTATATTATTGTTTGTTATTTAAGTAGAGTGAATATTGTGTTGAGTGAAAACACAGGAGATGATGTTTCATACATGAACTATCTATGGTGATAACTGGCCATCTCGTCCTCATCAGGGTGTCTGAGATATTACATTTAACATATAACATTTATGTCTATGTAATGTCTATTTCTACATTTAAATGAGTTTTTGTCAGCGCTGACTGTTAATGTTAGCTTTTAAGACACATTTTAGTCTAATTCAGAACAGCATGAAGGCCTGAACAATCCTCATAAGCTGTGGGGAGTGTTTGGAAGATGATTGTTTGTTTGTTTGTTTTTTGGTCAGGATAATTATTAGTTGTCTTCATATTACACTAAAAAGAGAGAGAGAAAAAAAATTAAATGTAATATCTTCCCTTCAATTCTGTTAAAAAACAGATTTTGAAATAAAAGAATAAAAATATTAAGTGTCCAATAAATTGGAGGCGCTGTTTCAAGAAAGCCAGCCATGTTGTGATGGTTTGAGAATGGACCAATAAAGAACCTGGTGACCAAGTACAGGAAGGATTCATGTTGAGGTCTGAGTGCATGAATGATACCAATCACAATAGTTAAGGCATGGGGGATCAAAGTGGTTCAGACAAACCCACCAGCTGTTTTGTCCCATGCTCAGTCATTCATCCTCCCCCTACTCCACACACTCTCCTTGATAAGTGTGCTTAATGCTGATATGAAATTCTTCCTACATCTCCCACTCGAGCCCAAAGGCATCGGCCAACAGGACACAGTGTCCCTGCCGCAGCAGAAAAACTGTTAAGCAGATTTAGTTGCATGCTTACTGCTGAGAAAAGGGGGGAGGAAAAAAAAAACACTGACATTTTTCCCACTCCGACTTCATGGGAGACATCTCTTTTTTGCCCTTACTGAATAAATGGTTTATATATGTAAAATCATGTTTACTCAATGGCAGTAGCCCAAGGACCTAACACCTTTGAATATGATAAGGTGACGCCAGCAGCAGGGCCTGAAGGGCAGCGAGGAGACAGAGCTGAAAACATTAGAGACAGAGGTTACAGTCTGCTCAGGCTCTTCTGTGATTTAAATAACACGCATCGAGGCAACAAATGACATTTACTCCTGTTACTATTAGTGAGTAGCTTTGTGCTCTTGTACACGTGGTGTGCCTGAGGGTCTGAGAGTCTGTCCATCTGTTCACCCCAACAAGTCTTCCTCATGACAAATACATTGTCAGTCCATGCCCTCTAGAACACATTAAAGAGTTTTCTGATCCAACAGGATGACATCATTTGTCTGGGTCTCCCAAAACTGTAACAAGTCACTGCTGAAAAAATAAACAGTTTTATAATGTGACAAAGGTTTAGACATAAAAAGAGGTTTCAGAAAGAATCATAAGTGATATTCCTTCAAATCCAGAAAATAACACAGACGCCTGAATTAAGCTCAACTTTCACCTAACAGAAGACAGACAACCCCACGGTACGGCCCAGTTTTGTTGCTTTTCCATTACAACTGAACTGAACAACACTCCTATCACAAACAATGATGACACCACAGTGATCATGTATTTGTTGCCGGTTTTAAAAATGGCGGGGTCGATTTGTGTTTGGCTTTTACAGTCTCGTCGGACATTGCGCATCAAATGACGCTTCCAATGACGACACTCGTTGGCCAATCAGTGGAAGGCAGTCGGCTGACATCACGTTTTAGTATCACTTTGGCTCGCTTGGAACCAGGGCTGAGGAGCGCCATTATTTCCAACACTGACTCAGCTCGTGTCATGTCATATCAAGCTGGCCACTTTAAGTGTTAGTTTTTATCTTTGTTTCATTATATGTTGTCATGTCCTGTTTTATATTGCAGTAACTATTTTCCCTCTCGTTTCAGTCACATGACCTCCTGTTTCCTTTGTCTGGTGATTGTCTTTCCCACCCCTGATTGCTTCCAGCTGTTTCTCATTTCTTCATGTTTAAATAGTCTGCATCTCCCCCAGTCCTGTGCCACTTCCTATTGTCCATGTCATGCATACAACCCACCAGTCCAAGTCATAGTCAGTGTTTTTTGTCATGTCTGTGTTTGTGTTAGTGTTCATGTAGTCAGTGTCTAATCAGTCAGTTTTGTTTGTCACTTTGTTTGGCTCATTTTTCCCCACCTTTTGTGAGCATCTTCACTTTATAGTTCAGTTAGTTTCCTTCATAGTTATTTCCTCATTTTTTGTGTGATACTATCAGTTATAGTATCCTTCCTTTGATGCGCCTTTTGTTTGCTTAGTCAGTGTCGTGTGTTTCATAGATAGATTTCCCTCCTGTTGAAGTGATTTTTCATTGTTATATAGCCTTGGTTTGTAGATAGTAACCTTATTCCTTGTCAAACAAGTGATTTGTTTGTTAATGAATTTTGTAAATAAATATCTATTTTGATACTTTTTTTGCTGACCCATGCATTTGGGTTCAGTCTGCCTTGGGAGTTCTAACAGCTTTATTGTTTAGCTTACTGTCTAGTACTCTCTACTAATTCTACTAATGGTTAGTCTCTGATTTCATAATTCACTTCATTATATTTTAATTTACATGTAATTAAACCTCAGTCCTCCTAATCGGTTTTTTATGTTGCATCTGAAATGTAATTTTCTTGAATTAAAACCTGTAACTGAGTTATATTTCATTATACATGATTGAGAAAAGTGTCAGAGTTTATTAGCTGGATATTAGTGTCAGAAATACTAGAAATACTTTAATTTACCTGCTGTGCTGATTTGCTTCTCTGTGTCTTGCTGTACTTCTATGGTAATGACAGACTGTGAGAGAGTGGTGTGAACAGGGTCATTCGTCAGTAGGAACCTGAAGCCTGTGTTGGTACGCTTTAGTGGATAATCAGCTTTGAATGGAATATCAGTATTTGAATTTCACAGAGGGATGATATTGTCATTATGTTGAGGGAACCAGCCAGCAGTACGTGATCTGCCATCATGCTATTAGCTTCACTGGGTAAATACAGGAAAATCAATATGGTTTTGATTGCAAGAGTTAATAACACATGCTTAAGCTAATAAACCACTTTCTATCAGATCCGTTTTGCTGAGGGTGTAAAAGTTGTCTTGTTTGTCTACTGGGCTGATTTATGTGGTGGTGTTTCCCACTATACCTGTCTTCCCTCAAGGGTAAATGCTGTGGATAGATGTCCTGAAGATGCATTGGTATGATGGACACGCTTTGCTGTGGGCCTTTTTTTCCTCTTTCCACTGGGCCAGGTGTTGTATTCAGATTCCCCTTGAAAGGTGTCCTCTGTTATGTGTTTTTTTATGAATTCATTTTTGATGAAATGATCTCCTGTGCCAAAGCATATAAAGTGCAGCTGGGAGGTGACGGTTTAAGGGGCGACTGAAATGTGCAGAAAGTGCTGCAGAGGCTGGTTACTGATATTCTGAACATTTATTGTCAGAACATGTGGAATAATATAACTACACTCAAGGACAATATGTTCAAAAATTAAATTACAAACAGGATGTCTCTTTGGAGAGATAGAGGTTTCCCCAGGGCCATGTTTTTTTTTAGCATGGTATAATTAAAACAACCAAACAGGAAGTGAGAATTATGATGTCCATCTGAATCCAGCTGTTGGACGGAGTTCACAGTCAATCATTAGTTTAGTTCTGATCTGATCATATGATTTCATTACTGATTCACTGGTTTGAACCCTTTGGCTACACACAGCATGCTATTATTTCTGTATGCATTTTTTTCTTTTATTTCAATATTTTATTCAAAGATGAGGAGCTATTTTATGTTTACTAGTTAAATACCATCTTTTCAACTTCACTGCTCTGTCAGTCATTCATTTTGATAAAGCCATAGCTCTTCGTGTATAGCAATGTCTTTTTCTTTCTTGTCTTGAGTTGAATTTGTTTCTGCACATTATTCAGACATACTAAAAACATTTCAATTAATAAAATTGGATTACAAAAGGCACTGAATGTATCATTTTAATTCTTGTAAAAGGGAGGTGCTTTTTTGCATTGTGGCTGCTATCTACCCTGTCTCATGGTTCAATTCACTGAGGATATTATACTATTTATATCACAGAGCTAACATGCCATGTAGTGTTGCAGCAATTTTCCCTTGTTTTGTGTCTCACACTAATTATCCATGTGGAGTAAGTATTACTATTGTCAAAAACACAGTAGGCAAAGAAAAAAGATAAATCCCATTTTCTGATTGAAAGTTACCGGTCCTGACAGATAACTTCAGGCAAGGAGTTTAAACATGACAGAGGGAACCTCTATATAGCATTTTATATCCCAGCCTGTCAGGATAAATCCACTTCCAGTCCCACCAACTCTCTGAAGACAATAAGTGTGTTTGCTTTCTTATAGCAGCTTAGCACTGCCCCTACACCTTGGCTGCACCGCCCTTGTTGAGACAGCAGCACTTCAGCTTCAGGTCAGAGCTGCATGAGTAAAGCATGAGCCAACACTCGTGTGGACAGCTGAAGTGAACTCAAGCATCTCTGTTTAATCAGATGTACATGAGACAGGCTACTAAAAAACATGTCTGAACACCACCCAGTGTGAAAAACCACAACTGGCTGCATACTTCCCATCAGGGTGATCGACTAGTATGACTTTTCACATACAGATAAGTGGGGATGCCAGCAGTCAAAAGAGAACCCTCAGTGCACTGCAAGACAACACATCATGGTGATTTCTTGTTTGAAAGTTCTATAAATTCTTTAATCTTTGTATTGGTGGCACCAAGGAAAATTTATTCTTATCTAAATGTTACTACTAATCAACCAAAGTTAAATTTCTTTTTTTTTCTCTAAAACCTGTCAGTCAGTCATTGTCTGTCATCACTTATACCATATCCAGACTCTCTGGTGGTCTGGATCTGATCCAGCTTCACTGGTGAAGGTAGTTCACTCTGGACAGATCATTAGACCATCAGAGGACCAACACATAGAGACAGAAACCACTCACACTGATATTCACACCTAGACCCAGTTTAGAGTCACCAGTTAACCTGAGGTGACTGTCTGTGGACTGAGGGAGGAAGCTGGAGAACCAGAGAGAACCAAGACAGAACTAAGAGAGAACCAAAAAGAACCAAGAGAGAGAGAACCAGGGAGAACCAAGAGAGAACCAGAGAGAAACTAGAGAGAACCAAAGACAACCAGAGAGAACTAAGAGAACCAGGAGAGAACCAGAGGAAACCAAGAGAGAACCAAGAGAAAGAGCCAGGGAGAACCAAGAGACAACCAGAGAAAACTAACAGAACCAGAGAGAACTAGAGAGAACCAAGAGAGAACCAAGAGAACCAGGCAAGAACCAGAGAGAACTAGAAAGAACCAGACAGTAGCAGAGACAACCAAAAGAGAACCAAGAGAGAACCAGTGAGAAGCAGAGTGAACCAATAGAGAACCTAAAGAGAACCAAGAGAGAACCAAGAGAGAAACAGTGAGAACAAGAAAGAACCAAAAGAGAACAAAGGGGAAACCAGAGAGAACCAAAGAAATAAGAGAGAACAAGAGAGAACCAGTGAGAAGCAGAGCGAACCAATAGAGAACCTAAAGAGAACCAGAGAGAACCAAGAGAGAACCAGAGGGATGCCAGGCTACCACAAGCAGAACATGCAGATTCGACATACAAGGACCCAGAACCAAAGACAACCAGAGAGAACTAAGAGAACCAGGAGAGAACCAGAGGGAACCAAAAGAGAACCAAGAGAGAACTAAGACAGAACTAAGAGAGAACCAAAGAGAACCAAGAAAGAACCAAGAGAGAGAGCCAAGGAGAACCAAGAGACAACCAGAGAAAACTAACAGAACCAGGAGAGAACCAGAGACAACTAGAGAGAACCAAGAGAGAACCAGGCGAGAACCAGAGAGAACTAGAAAGAGCCAGACAGTAGCAGAGAGAACCAAAAGAGAACCAAGAGAGAACCAGTGAGAACCAAAGAGAACCAAAAGAGAACAAAGAGGAAACCAGAGAGAACTAGAGAACCAAGAGAGAACCAGTGAGAAGCAGAGTGAACCAATAGAGAACCTAAAGAGAACCAAGAGAGAAACAGTGAGAACCAGAAAGAACCAAAAGAGAACAAAGGGGAAACCAGGGAGAACCAAAGAAATAAGAGAGAACCACAGAGAACAAGAGATAATCAGTGAGAAGCAGAGCGAACCAATAGAGAACCTAAAGAGAACCAGAGAGAACCAAGAGAGAACCAGAGGGATGCCAGGCTACCACAAGCAGAACATGCAGGTTCGACACACAAGGACCCAGAACCAAAGATAACCAGAGAGAACTAAGAGAACCAGGAGAGAACTAGAGGGAACCAAGACAGAACCAAGAGAGAACCAAGAGAGAGAGCCAGGGAGAACCAAGAGACAACCAGAGAAAACTAACAGAACCAGGAGAGAACCAGAGAGAACTAGAGAGAACCAGACAGTAGCAGAGAGAACCAAAAGAGAACCAAGAGAGAACAAAGAGGAAACCAGAGAGAACCAGAGAACCAAGAGAGAACCAGTGAGAAGCAGAGTGAACCAATAGAGGACCTAAAGAGAACCAAGAGAGAACCAAGAGAGAAACAGTGAGAACAAAAAAGAACCAAAAGAGAACAAAGGGGAAACCAGAGAGAACCAAAGAAATAAGAGAGAACAAGAGAGAACCATAGAGAACCAAAGAAATAAGAGAGAACAAGAGAAAACCAGTGAGAAGCAGCGCGAACCAATAGAGAACCTAAAGAGAACCAGAGAGAACCAAGAGAGAACCAGAACCAGAATATGCAGATTCGACATAGAAGGACCCAGGTCAGATTAGAACGTGAAAACCTGTAGCAGTGACAGAACAGTGCTAACTACTGAACGTTTTTAAAAATGTTACTTATTTTAAAAACACATAATGCACGTAACTAACTACTAAATGTCCATCCCTGACATGGCTCAAACTGCTGCTGCAGGGTACCTAGAGCGTCATAGTGTGAACTTTAGAACCACTGACCAGGACGCCATTTAGTAAGTTGAAAATGAGAATGCGTTGGAGAAATCTAGGTCTGGTTAAAGTCAACAAGCTCACTCAGTCATCCATGTGCAAAGAACATTACTCAAAGAGGACAGTAGACAAGAGTGTGGAAACTATTTGTTCATTTATAATCAAATCCCTGAGAGAATGTTACCTTACGTTAGCAGGAGTGACCAGCTGCTGCCAGGAAGCTGTGAACTTCACACATACTGTACATCATGTCTCTGAGGGAGGCTAAATTAACCTTGGAACACGTCAAAGCGTTTCCAGGCAGAGACCGGTGCTGATAATGATGACAGGCACTTGGCTCTCTTGGTCCTCTGGGAGCAGAGCGGTGAAGAAAAGTGAGGTGTGTTGGGTCTCACAGCGAACACTGCTGATGTAGTGCTATGAAGGGATGGGGTGCTTGGATGGCAATAACAGAGATGAGGAGGCTGGTATGGAGGTGAAAAAGCACATTGTCAGATACTATCACCTGTCCCAAAGGAACAACATCAAGCTCATCTGCACCTGCCTGAGCACCGACAATGACATTTATCCATGCTGCTCGGACTAAAGCGCTGGCCAGACGACCCTGTCTGAACACCAAGCATCTGACTGGCCCATCTCAGCGTCTGAGCTGAAATGAAGCTGTCATTCCTGCTGTGGCTCTTTCACTGCGTGTTGCTCGGGGAGAGACTGATGCTGCTATTCAACTCCAGCGGTAGGATTAGCCGATTTGAGACGTTGATGAAGTTCAGACAGCTCCAACTGCCCAAGGAGATACGTCTTCATTATGCTGTGAAGTGCTCCTAAAACATTATCATTAGTCTTCAAACCTCTGGACGGCAAAAAGTGGACTGCCACATATAGGGCTGTCATTTTAAAAGCAGACTGCAGCACCATGTGTCTGGCTTCTGTCTGCTTTGATTCAGTCATATGGCTCTGAGATGTCTAACAATGTCTTCCAAAGTTTCATCAGTAGATTTTGCACAAGAGGTGTGATCAATAAACAGACACACACAAATAATGGTACGCTGCTTTGTTAAAGTACAAAATGACTGGACAATCATGGTCACATCATAACGATAAAAAGACACAGCACATGTTAAAAGGGTCAAACAGTCACAGACATGGACAAGTCAATACATGGGGAGTGGAGGACTGATCAAAGAAACGCTGGACCTTCCCTCTGGAGGCAGTTTTTTGTGTCCCAAAAGTAAACATAGACCCTGTTATATATGATGCCCACTAGTGTGGTCACATGTGGGGTATTGATTCATTTATCCTGTCGTGCACACATACCATGTGTGAGTATCAATTGGCCTTTACTCCCCAATTATGTCAATAAGCCTCTGGACTTTTTTCACTGAAAACTTGATGAATATCACATGCATAGTGCAAAAAAAAAACACACACACACAATAGCAGAGGAGCTTATACTCCCAGCGGTGGACATGATCACAATCATGCCAGCTCATTTTATTTATTTTATTTATTATTTTATTAATGCTGGTGCCAGCAACTTATACAGTGGTGAGCTACAACTCTCTCATCCATCCATCCATCCATTATCTACCTCTTATCCTCATAGGGTCGTGGGGGGGCTGGAGCCTATCCCAGCTGTCTTAGGGTGAAAGACAGGGTACACCCTGGACAAGTCTCCAGTTCATCACAGGACACATAGAGACAGACAACCACTCACACTCACATTCACACCTATGGACAATTTAAATTAACCAATTAACCTAATCCCCATGCATGTTTTTGGATGGTGGGAGGAAGCCGGAGTACCAGAGAGAACCCACACAGACACAGGCCGGGAATCGAACCCAGTACCTTCTTGCTGTGAGGCGACAGTGCTAACCACTACACCACTGTGCCACCCCAACTCTCTCACTGTGCAATCATTTCATTTAATATTTTACTATGTGTAATATTACTGTGTCACTTTTTTCAGTCTCAACATGTTTCAAATGTTCATGTGGGTGAAAAAAATTCTGTCCCCTTGGGGGGGCATGGCAGAAAATAAGTGAGAATCACTGGTGTAGCACAACACCATTCTACGTGACCGTTTCATATGTGAACGAAACTTGTTGGGCGTAAGTACAGAGCTGAGCTAGTAATGCAGAACACCATCATGCCAGCTGAATAAACACACAGTATTGTGAGCTACAGCTTATAGCAGTAATGCTAACAAGCTAGCGGTTGGTATATCATTGATGATGATGGCTCGAACCTCACCACTCCTTGTCAAACAGCAGGCCTGGACCCCATATGAAAACTGAAATGACATCTGTTTTAAATTCCAGGTGATGATGAAATGATTTTACAGTATTAAGAGAATGATTCAGTAATTTCCCAAGTCCAGTAATTTCCCAAGTTGGGATCAATAAAGTAATTCTATTCTATTCTATGACATGTTCGTTCATGCTGGCTTCAAAAGTTAAGTCTGGAAACATTATGATTCTGTACACACTTCACCCAGGTAAAGGAACAAAGTCTATATAAGCACCTTAGTAATTGGGTAGCATTCAATATCCTGCAGCAGCATTGGTACTGTGACAAAATACTAATAAGCTTTTGGAGGTGGGAGAGGAAAACGGAGCCTGACTGAGTTTCTACTTACTAACTTGGCATGTGCCGGCCTCCTGGGAGGCAATATCTGCACAAAACAAATACCTGGTTTGTTTTTCCTTTTTTTTTACTTCTTTATTTTTTGGAAAGTGTTTTAAATTCAGATGTTTTCTATGTTGGATACTTGACTGTTTGAAAGGTAAATGGCCAGGGGTTCTTATTTGTAGTGTTTAAAGCTATAGGCCATGAACATGGAAACACAGGTTCTCATCTGACGCTTAGTAAATGGACCCTTCGAGAATATCTGTAAACAGGCTTATAATCACAAGCTTGCTGGTTTGGAATTTGTAGGCTGGCTGAGCGTACATGAGTGGGGAAAGTGAACTGTGAGTGACAACTTCTTGGCTTCTGGCACATTTGTGAAATAAATCTGAAGAAATAGTTTGAGCAGAAATAAAACAATATTGAATGAGAAGTTTAGGAGAAGACCAAAAAACAAACAATGTGTCAGTCCATCCTGAAGATATTCAAACTGAAAACAGCTCATAAATATACTGTGTGGTTTTACCTTTAAAAGGCTCAGTAATTTCAGCTGCACCGTGTCAAGACTGTCCTTTTTGTACTGAGCATTCACATCTGGTCCATCTCATATGGTATTTACATGTTTATATTTTATGGATCTCCCACATAACACATGTGCAAAGTACATACTAGTGGAAAATAACACACATTAACTCCTTGAGTGCCAGTGACATATAAACTGTACATGTCAAAGTGGTTTTTCAGCAGCAGGCACAAGAGGGCGCTCTCACACAGCCTGTGAGTAATGTTGGGGCCTCTGATAAAACAAGAATGGAACAAGGTAAAAACATTTTTTTCATGAGAGTCTCTTCTTTCATTTCAGCTATTCAGTGTTTTCGGAGTCATAGTACAAAATATTCTGTGGGTCTTAAAAAATGACTCAAAATGGGCAAAATGCTGGAACTTTGTGGTTTATAAAACAGCTGGCATGGATGAGTTAAAATCCACGAGTACTCCATAACACATGGCTAAAGATCTGCTTTAAGAACATAAAAGCAGCATCACAGCTGTCCTTTCACGGTCGACAGTGATACTTGAAGGTGAGTGTACAGTAAGAATGGATATGCTGTGGCAGACCAGTACCCTCCCCTCATGTCATCATCAACATCAGCATTCACAGTTGAGCTTGAACTGATGCAATACAACAGGGGTTCTCAACCTTTTGCAAGATAGGTCCCCCCAAAGCTGGTTCAGTGCAGTTGGGCCCCCCCTCCTCCCACACACACACACACACACACACACACTTGTTATTGATATTATTATTGATATTTATTATTATTATTATTATTATTATTATTATTGTTATAATAATCATCATCCTCATATTATCAATACTAACTAGGCCTAGTGCTAAAATAATTATATGTTACATACTTTTTATTGATATTATTATTAATTTTATGATTATTATTTTATTATCATCATCATCCTCATAGTGGTAGGTAGGCCTATTATCATTACTAACTAGGCCTATTATTAAAATAATTACATAATGTTACATACTTTTTATTGATATTATTATTAATTTTTATTATTATTATTTTATTATCATCATCGTCATCCTCATAGTGGTAGGTAGGCCTATTATCATTACTAACTAGGTCTATTATTAAAATAATTATATAATGTTACATACTTTTTATTGATATTATAATTAATATTTATTATTATTATTATTATTATTATTACTATTATTATTGTCATCGTCCTCATAGTGGTAGGTAGGCCTATTATCATTACTAACTAGGTCTATTATTAAAATAATTATATAATGTTACATACTTTTTATTGATATTATTATTAATATTTATTATTATTATTATTATTATTATTATTATTATTATCACTATTATTATTGTCATCATCCTAATAGTGGTAGGTAGGCCTGTCATCATTACGAGGCTAATGCTGTAATTATGTTTTATTGTTATTACTAGGCTATTATTGATAGTAATTATTATGTTTACGGGTAGTGGTAGTCCTATTGTCATTACTACACTATTGCTATAATTGGGAATTGACACCAGACCGATGATATGACTTTGGCTTTATTATTGTTATTATTAGTGGTATTATCATTACTAGGCTGTAAGTGTTGTTTTGTTGCTTTACATAAAACGATGCATTTTAATGATATTTTTGATGCTCATTCCCATATCTGTGAAAAGAACAAACTGGTAGAGGAAGCACTGAATGAATAAATGCAGAGTTTTATTCAGAAATATGAGATAATATGTGGAGAAAAGTGAGTTAGCTTATAAACTCTGGACAAAGCTAGGACGAGCTAACAGGCTAATGTTCCAGAACTTTCCATCACATGAACCACTAACAGACCCACCTTACCTATGAAAGAACTGGATGACAAACTGTCGACCTTTCACTTCTTTCTCCTGTCTGAACTTTTTTCTTTTCTTTTCCTCCACCCGTTAAGTCACTGTCTGTCTTCTACGCTGTTCAGGCTGTCTGACGCAGCAGCTGGACTGAACCATTTTATGTAAATAGTGTGGGGGGGGGGGTTGACAAATGTTTCCACAACAGTCAAACACACAACCGGGGGAGACACACAACACACTAATTCAAACACAGAAGGAAAACCGGACATTGTCATCAATTAAAAAAAAACAAAAAAACCCTGGATGCCCCGGTTAAAAAGTACCAGGGAAAGGAGACGTCTGATCGCGTTTGGAGTGCCCACAAATTGATCCCAACCCATGCAAACAAGCAATAATCCTCCTTGATGTATGTTGCAAATTGTTTCTCATCTCTGACAGACAGAGATGAGAAACAGAGAGGAGAAATCAGGAGTCTGGATGTGGAGTAGTGAGGGTCTCCTCTCTGCTCTGACTGCAGCTGGACTGCTGTGAACCTAACCGCCTGTGAGTGCTTTAGGATGGGGGAGCACCCGCTGCCTCTGCCTTGGTTTATTTGAAATGAAACGGTGTTTGATCTGTTTGTGTGTTATAATCCAATCGCTTGCATTTTGACATGGGGAGATTTCTGATTTCTATTTTGTAAGCTACTAATAGCAAATGAGTCCATTTTCCCCTCTTGTCCTCTGCTCGGGCCCCCCTCGAGAGAGTGTCCATGGTTGAGAACCACTGCAATACACAGGGTTCCTGCTACCATGCATGAAAGGGGTCTCAAGTGTCTGTACTGTACTGATGGAGGCAGCCATTATGGCCGTAGTTGGCCAGGAATGTGGCACGTATATGGACAATTTGCCCTGAAACTACTCACTGGCTACCAGGTGGACACACTAGTTAGTGACTGTACTTAACAAGTTCAAGTGTGACCTGTACAATGAATTCAGTTGTTGAAAAGCAGTGCATTAACATATAAACTCCTTACATATTAAAGATACTTCTGTCTAATGCTGAGAGGATGTCAGTGTTCTTACTTCGATCTGCAGCAGGGCCTCCTCTCTTTGGCGAAGCACCTCGACATCCTCCTCACTGATCTCAGACAGGAAAGCCTGAGCAGCTTCCTCTGAGCCCACCGTGTCACCAAACAGTGGACCCTCATCCATCTGCTCAGTGGAAGGGGTCTGGAGCACACAAACAAAAATAAAAAAAATATTACATTTGTATGTTGTATGGACATGAACAGCAGTCTCCCAGGACGCTAAATAGACTCTGTCATGGCCGTCAATGATGAAGGGAAGGTTGCTGTGCTGGACAGGGAGGGGGTGGATGGGTCCAACAAACTTATCCCGTACTCATCTTCATCTTCTTATCAAAGGTTGGGTCATGGGAACAAGAGCACCATTTTTTTTTTTTTATATACAGTCATGGAAAAAATTATTAGACCACCCTTGTTTTCTTCAATTTCTTGTTCATTTTAATGCCTGGCTCAACTAAAGGTACATTTGTTTGGACAATTATAATGATAACAACAAAAATAGCTCATGAGAGTTTAATTTAAGAACTAAGGATTATTCATTTTCCATGGTTTTCTTGATAATAACCAAAATTACTTAAATTCTTACATCAATAGCTATGGCATTGTACCGCCAAAAAACACTACTTTTAAGCATTCCATGTTTTCTTTTCTGTTTGCTTTAAACACATGATACACACAAGAGTTAATACTTGATTGCATAACCATTGTTTTTGATGACTGCAGCCATGCGTCTTGGCATGCTCTCCACCAGCTTCTGACATTGTTCTGCTGTCACAGCAGCCCATTCCTGTTGGACAAATTCAAACAAATTTTCTTTGTTTTTGGGCTTGTGGTTCTCCATTTTGAGTTTGATGATTTTCCACAGGTTTTCAATTGGATTAAGATCTGGTGATTGAGCAGGCCAAGGCATGGTGCGAATGTTGTGGTTCTCCATCCAGGCTTTAACTGACCTTGCCGTGTGGCAAGGGGCATTGTCTTGTTGGAAAATCCAGTCATTGGAGGCAGGAAAGAGTTTTCCAGCTGATGGAAGAAGACTGTTTTCAAGGGTAGTCCTGTACTTGACCTGGTTCATTCGGCCTTCACACAATTGCATTTGCCCTGTTCCACTCAGACTGAAACAACCCCAGATCATGACTGATCCACCCCAATGTTTTACTGTAGGGGCAAGACAGTCTGGGTTGTAAGCTTCTCCAGGCTTCCTCCTAACCAGTAAGTTGGCTGGAGTGGGCATCAATTCAAAATTGGATTCATCACTGAAGAGAACCTTAGCCCAATCATCAACAGTCCAATCCTTGTGGTCTCGAGCAAAGAGTAACCGGGCCTTCCTCTGCCTTTCATTGATGAAGGGCTTCTTGCGTGCTCTGTGTGACTTCAAACCAGCTTCAACAAGTCGGTTTCGAACTGTCCTTGCCGAGCAAGTCACATTTCTCGACAGTGCCCACTCATTTTTAAGGTCCCTGGAGGTCTGACGACGATTCCTGACACAGGAACGGATGAGTGCACGGTCATCTCGTGGGGTAGAAAGACGTTTCCTGCCACGGCCAGGTAGCAATTTGGTAGTGCCATGTTCAGCTTGTTTTTTTTTGTTGGAATGAACGGCTGTCTTGGAGATCTTCAGTTTTTTCGCTACCTGTCTCTCACTCATGCCAATTTCCAGCAGTGCCAAGATGGCTGCCTTTGTTGCTTCACATAATTCTTTTGTTTTAGGCATTATGTGAGAGCTGACAACTTCTGAGTTGTGCTACGGCTTGAATGTAAGCAGGAAACCACTCTAGGCCTTTGCATGTGCAGTGCTGCTTGTGACATGAAATGGCCTCTTATATACCCTGGGAATCAATTAAGCTTAAGAATGTCAAATAGGACATAAAGTATTATGTGACCAGCTGCATTTTTTGTTGTGTTCATTGTATTATACGTTTAGTGGTACCAGATATTAGAATGAATATCTGGTAAAACAAGAAAGAAAGAAAACAAGGGTGGTCTAATAATTTTTTCCATGACTGTATAGTTTTTGTAGTGCTTTAGTTCAACCATGCTGATGCCTGGCAGCATTAGTGGTCTCACCTGCCATACAATCCAGACTGCTTTAGGGTCAAGTGATGATTAAAAAGGTGGAGGAGACTGTTTGTAAATGGTTACTTACATATATTGTATATACAGTTGATCATAACTCATCATACAGTGTGTATTGGCCCAGGTTTCTGATAATCGAGAGAACTCAGACACTAGTAAAATTAGCTTATGCCTCATTTTCTTGTCTGTTTTCTGTGGTTGTAATGGTGATATGCTGAGGTGTAGCAGCCTGCTGAATAAAAAAAAAAAAACATAAAGGTGGACTTAATACGTCCACGTCTCTCCTGTGAGGGCAACCAGAGTTCGTCTGCAAGTTCCTTTTCTTTTCAATTGTCAAAGTAGGACATACCGAGATTATGTTTAACAAAATGCAAAGCTCAAATCAAACTCTGTTTATTTCTGGAATAAAAGAACTGATATTTCCATGAAGTTAGATGTTCATTGGTTTGGGCAGTACCTGATATTTGAACAGTGCATGTTAGCTTGAGACACACAGGGGTGAGCTGAGGCTGTTCATATGCACTTATTTCAAAAAAGGAGAGGCAATGAACCTCTAGTCAGAGAATCGCCTGGTTGACTTTGAATTACTAATATGTTCCACCTTTGTGAGGCTGACTGCACAGCTAATTCATGGTGGAGGGGTCAGCGTGGGTCAGAGCACAAGGACCAGCCCGAGCTGAGTCACAGCGCTCTGTCTACTGGCCATGATCTGACTCACCACTTCTCAACAAACTCTGCAACATCGTGCTCACTCCTCCACACACATCCCCTCAGCAATTGCTCTAGAATATATTAGTACATCAGACAGATGGGAAAGACTCTCAAGACAATCATTCTGACACCTTACTGCACAAGTTCACACGCTGCTAAAAAGTTCACACTGTTTCTCGAGTTTCCTGCTGTCGATTCCAGTCGACCCCTATGACGTGAATTTAACCATGTGGGTGGAAAGTACTCGATAACATTTGCATTAATGTGCAAAATGTTTAACTGAATTTCAAACGTCAGGACGCCTCCCACTATTTGCTATGCATGGAGTGAAAAAATTGTCCACTTATAAACTACAGCAGGAAATACAGACTCTTGTTCTCCCACAGTGTACTCACTGATTAGTCTACCTGGCTGCTATGCAGGGTGTAGTCAGATTTATATGAAGGACCAACCTGCTAGCCGCCCGACAAAACCCTTTACCTCTAGCGGCATAAAAGACTTTGATAATTTGCCTTCAGAGGGACATAAACCCTTGATAGATGCGACTCTGCCCTCTGTAAAAAAGATTGATTTTTTTCGTGGGTAAAATACTTCTTCACAGAATTCTTCCTGTCCAACCAGTTCAAGATGGTTCTTCACCCACTTTTGAGACACTGAGGTGAACTCACAACTTTCTCCTTTGTGATACAAGTGGTACAATATTAGTGATATAACATAAAAGATCATCATATTTGGGATTTTGCCAAGAGTCGAGAGTTGATACCAGTTCGTGTCTGTGCACTAAATATGAAGCCAAAGCCAGCAACTGGCTAGCTTAGCTTAACACAAACACTGCAAAGAGGGAAACAGCTCCATACCAACATTAAGAGGAGAAAAACGAGAGAAAGAGGAAGAAGAGAAAAAAATAAATCAAGGAGTGTAACTATAAGGGAAACACTTTTGGTGCTTGGTTTTGAACACTGCTATTGCAGTGGCCAAGATAAATGTCATAAGAGAAAAAGAAATCTTCAAAAAATCTGCATCTTCAGAAAACAAGCAGAAAAGGATCTATATAAAGTCACGGCTCTAAATATGCACTGATAAACAGTACAGGAACAGAACACTATGGTCACTTTGCAGACCTGAAAAAATATTCTAACCATTCTTTCATTTATACACTGAATATCATGCATCTTGTTGTTTCATGAAATATTCATATTTCCTCCTGATTTTTAAAACCATATGTATATAGGGTTATTGCAAAGCACTTTTAATATTTGGCGATAGAGAAATGTCCTGAACACAGCAAAGTATTAAGAAAAGAGAAATTCCACACCATCACGTCTGTGTCCTGGCCGTCACATTACAACCATCTGTTTGTTTGTGTTCACTGTACAAACTTAGCAGTTTTAAGTCCTGCATTTATTATTTCCTAAACCTAATTAAGTGACTTAAGTTCTACAAACCTAAACAAGTCTTTTTGTTTGTGTCACAACAGTAAGCATGTGTTTACATGAGGTTACTGCAACTCAGAAGTGTCTGACGAGTTGATGAGCACTTGTTGATTTTCAATTGGACTGGGTCAGCTGTAATAGTGATATTTTTGTTCATGATAAGACAGTTATTATTAACTTGTGTGCACTGAATAGTTCAGTCATTCAGATTCAATAAAACTCACTAAGAATGTGTGCTGTCAATTTGGCCAGTAATGACAGTAAACCTTCTTATTCTTACTGTATTTTTAGACTTATTAAAATATATTAAAAGTGATTCAATTTCTACTTATGTTCATCTCTCTAGCCCTTCACTCTTACACAGTGAAAATAAACTCTAACCAATTTAGATTCTGATGAAAAAAGAAATGGCAGCACATACGAGTTGGATGTGATGAATGGTCCACAGCAATATAATAGAGTGGAAGAGACGAGACAGAGCTTAAAAGGAGCCCTTGTGAGGATGCAATCAAGCAGAGAAACGCCATCTCATCTTCCTGCTCTTTTATGAGTGACAGTGAAACAAAGGGCAGATTTTCATTTTCAGCTCACCTTCTTCTTGTCTTTCTGTGCTGGAGGGAGCAAAGCCCTTGAACGCTCTGCAATTTTCTGAAAGAGGAGCACACGAGGAGAGAGGGACAAAAAGAGTCTGTAGAGCTCGGACAGTGATTATTTTGCTTTAATGTCCAACAAGTACATTCCTGAAAGCACATGCAGAGTATGTGGACAATACCTTCTGCAGATCCCCATAGCGCTGCACCGACTCTGAGAGTTCAGTCTTTAGTCTGGTCAGGTGCAGACGGTCTTGCTGTGCAAAAAAATCAGATTAGCCTTAATCACCTCAAAAGTTGTTTAATCCACTGTGTATTCTTCAAAATGACAGTGAGGAGGAAGAGGAGCGTAAAATACCCGTGACGAGCCACTGGTTATATCAGAGAGCTGTTTGATGAGTTGGCTTGTGCTGGTGATGACTTTGTTGGTTTGCTGCTGCATAGAGTGTCTGGAGAGAAAGAGAGAAACAGGACAATATTCCAACAATTATTATTAATTACACCAAATGTAACCATTATCAAGTCAACAATGACAGTGATGGACTGACATCAGTTGCAGAAGTGTCGAAAGAAGCCCATTATAGATGGCAAAAAACCTGTTCAAAGAAAATAATCTAGTATAAAATGTACCTTAAAACTGTTTTTCACTGACTCCTTTAGGACTTTCTTAACACATTACTCTGCCAATGGGCCAGAAAAATCTGGATGTCGCCAGTGCAGCATTTTCAAGTACGTCAAGAGTGATAGCCTTTAAAACTGAGCTAAAGCCAGATTACCTTAATATTATCACTAAAACTGACTTCTGATGCTAGAGATCTCACAAAACAAATAGATTTGCATTGGAAAAGGTGGAATTATCTGTACTTTTTTTTGCAAAATTTGATTTGCCAAAAAAATTACACTGTTCTTTGTTGTAAAAACAGTGTGGCAGACAACGATATATTATGCTAACCTCTACTGTCCCCACCACATCCAGGACACTGACAGTGTCTTCTCCTTGTCTTCCAATCTACAACTAAAGCATGGATCTACAACTAAAGCATGGATGATATTTAATGGCTATTTAAAATCAGTGGTCAGGACTGTAGCATGAGTCATCCCTTAGCACCCATTGGAAACGCACCGGGTGCTCCTTTAATACCTTGTAAAACAATCTGGAGTGTGCACCAGGAGTGTGGGTGACACAGTTAACAGAGCAGACACACACGCTGGGCAGGTGAGTGAAAGGTAGACTGGTGTTCATTTCCTGTGTCCAGATAATATAATACAATATTAATAACAAAGGCCAAACACTTCAGGTATCAGTGTGCACAACCTGATCTCACAGAGAAAAACATGAAATGCAGTCTCTTGACATTACATAGTGATACAGAATAAGTTAAAATTACTTGCTGACATAATGGAAACAATTTAATGTTAGGTTTAGGCAACAAAACTGTGTTGTTTGATTCTACAATTTAAAGGAGAAGTTCTGTTTTTTACAAATTGGACCTTATAACTGGGATAAAATACTGTCATTTACTCACCCATATCACTTTGGAGTCATTTGGAGTATTTCTGATGATATTTGGATTTGATGATATCCATTTAACAGGAGTGAGTGGGGCACTGAAATGCAGCCAGTAAATGACATAAACTTGACCATTTCTCAAATAACAGACATTAAATAAGATGGGCTACTCTATTACTATTCTCATTTGAGTCCAAAGTTGTCCGTAACTTGAGAAAATTCAATCTGTTTTAGTTCAGGCACTGTGAAGGCCACATAGGTGGGCAGAAAGTAGAGTCTGTTTACAGCTTGAATTTTTAGTTAATTTAAGGACAATTTGAGAAATTGTCAAGTTTGTGTCCTTTACTGGCTGTATTTCAGTGCCCCATTCACTCCTCTTACATGGATATCATCAAATCCAAATATCTTCAGAAATACTTCAAATGACTCCAAAGAGATACAGCTGAGTAAATGGCAGCATTTTATCCCAGAAATAAGGTCCAATTTGTAAAAAACACAACTTATCCTTTAATGTTAACTTTTGGCAAGATCATGGTTTAAGTTAAAGGAATAAGCTTTGTAGTCTATGAAAGTTAAAATAAATTAACATTCATGTGTCCGCTCCGAACTTCTCACTGCTTGGATGTTGATTATTATATATATATATATATATATATATATATATATATATATATATATATATACACACTGTATATATATATAGCCATATATATATATATATATATATATATATATATATATATATATATATATATATATATATTGTTTCCATGGTGATAGTGTATAATTTTAAGATTCCATGCCACCACCACAAAATGCAAAATGCACTGTATGGTGTGGTCATTTCACATATTTCTGTGAGGTCAGCTGGTATAAACTGTCAGAAATGTTGGTCAATTAGCATTGGAAACTCTCTCCCTCCACCCCTTTGCCAAAGTGGGATTGTCTCCAACCATTTCAATAACTCAGCATAACACAGCCAGATCTTTTACAGGGAAGACTGAAGGTGCAGCCAGATCCAGACTCAGCATCATGTCACCTGGACATCTAGGTTGAGACAGTTATTAAATATCTACGCTGACAGGTCACCCAGGGCTGACACCCCCCTCCCCATCAGCAGCCCAGCTTCCCCCAAAGGCCAACTCCCATCTGCCAGACTTGACACTATAAGGGCTGCCCCACAGAGATAGGCAGCTACACAAACACACCTCTGCCACTGCATACCCTACTCAAATATTGATCTGCGTGTAAGCTGGTGGCAGATGAAGCAGACAGACCTCAGTGCACAGTGGCCAGAAGGGCCATGTAACTATAATTCTATATCTGTGACAAGAGCCAAAGTGCCAGGATGAGAAAATACCTATGAAAAAAAACCCTCCCAGCTCGCATTATAACTGTACAGTACAGAGCTGTGTTAAAAGAGAGTTGAAGACTCAGGGAAATAGACAGGGGAGAAGTTAATTTTGGTGCTATATATAAATAAAAAAAAATACTGTAAGAAAATAATTATATTGGACTCCAGCCAGTGTCTCTCTCTGGCCAAAGGTATAACAGAAATAGTGTCTTCTGGTGAAGGAGTTTTACTCTTACAATCTAATCAGAATTTAAGTCTTTATTTAACCAAAATGTTGTCTTATATCGCCACTGTAAATCCGTATATGCTTAGCTAATGTTATGATATCAAATTTGAAGAGTATTAGAGAGCAGTCTAGTGAATAATCATCCATCCATCCATCTTCTACCATTTATCCTCACATAGGGTCGCGGGGGGGCTGGAGTCTATCCCAGCTGTCTACGGGCAATTTAAATTAGCCAATTAATCTAATCCTAATGTTTTTGGATGGTGGGAGGAAGCCGGAGTACCAGAGAGAACCCACACAGACACGGGGAGAACATGCAAACTCCACACAGAAAGGCCCCGGGCCGGGAAACGAACCCAGTACCTTCTTGCTGTAGGGTTGCCAACACCCAGAGATTGAAATAAGGGACATCTCCCGCGGGCGGCCGAAAACATTTGGGGTTTTGAGGGTCAAAAACGCATATATAACAGCAATTTGGCACAGTTACACCTATTACAGACTATACAAACACATTAGGCTACTGCATTACTCTAACAGTAACAAGATTGTAATAACAACTCATGATCAGTTTGATCAGTTTGAATTTGAGGCATACATGTGAGACAGTTATCATTCAAGTATATATTTATTTTTTGCAAAATGTGCAAAATAACATTTAACAATTGCTGTCTCTTCTTCTGGATTTTAACAGTTTTAAAACAATGTAACAGCAGTAAACAATGTAAGAGTAGGCCTAACAGTGCAACTAAGTTGTGCAAACATTTTTTGGTTGTTGCCTACTGATTTGGAAACTTAACTCCATTTCTTTTTTTTATTTTCAAGTAAAAAAAAGTGCAAAATCACAACTGTAAAATCTTCTGAACAAAAAACCAACAAGGTCCAATATCTAAACTGAAAACACACACACACACACACACACACAAAAACAGCACCGCGGACAGTGTCTGCCTTCTCCCTATCTCTCCACTTCCTCACAAACAGCTGCCTGCTTCGCTGCTAGTCGCTTGCTACACAGTACAGCGCGCACGTACCAAGGGGGCAGTTGTAGGTTCTCCAAGTGAGGACCACTTCCGCGTTCAAAAAGCTGCAGTTCTCGTCCGGCCACTGGGGGCTGGCTCCAGAAGTGAGCAATTCTCCATTGACCGCCATGTTAAAATAGATGATTTTACAGCTTTAAAAAACATATTTACAGCCTGGTATATTTTAATTTTTCGGTCTCTACCGATAGTTTCCACCTCTGTGAACACTGTGAGGGGGGTGAATTTTTTTTTACCACAACCGTTTTAGTGTTATTTCGGCTTAAAATTCTTGCATAAATTAGGGCGTGGTTACGTTGAGTGACAGGTTCACAGAGAGCTACCGGCAGTTAGCTCTTTGCTAAAGCGTCGGCTGAGCTAAGCTAGACTACACCCAGGCGTCTGTGTTTGTTTCTGGCAATATGGCGTGTGTGGGCGGCACAGTGGTGCAATGGTTAGCACTGTCGCCTCACAGCAAGAAGGTACCCGGTTCCCGATGTGGAGTTTGCATGTTCTCCCCATGTTTGCGTGGGTTCTCTGCGGGTACTCCGGCTTCCTTCCACCATCCAAAAACATGCAAATAGAGTTTACTTGGATGCTGCTACTTATTGGTATGTGTCGGCATATTTTGCCGCTGGCTTATAATGACTTTATCGCCGGCTCATGATCCCTGTTGATACAGATAGATGACCAGAGTATGTTGAGTCTGTTTAGTGCGGAAATACAACCTTATTTCGTATCATTGTTCTGTTTAAAAAATACGACATTGCATGCACAGAGATGCTCCGTCAGAAAGCGGCTGCTGTGCTGAATAAACATTAGTGGATGGAGGCAGTGTTGAAACACGGTAACTAACATGTTAAACGATCGTTTCACAGTTAAATAGTACAAATCACCCCCCCCCCCCCCCCCCCCCCCCCCCCCAACTCCACCAACTCCACCAAGTCCACCAAGTCCACCGAACCCTGTAGCTCCACCTAAAAACTCTCAATCTGAAAAGGTGATTTTTAAAACACAGCAGCAGCATTATGATCTGTTTTTGCTGCCGGTAGCTGCTTGTTAGCCTAGCCTAGCTTAATAGCCTTAGGCTAGCTCAGTTCAGCGCGGTTAACTTGAGTTCAGTGGGCGGGATCTTGGCCGGCTGACCCGTTAAGTTACCCCCTCTTCTCCAAATATGGAAAGTACACGCCCACTAAAATCCAAGATGGCACAGTTCAAATGTCCATGATAGGAGCACAAAACGGACTCCCCAAAACCAATGGGTGACGTCACGGGTGCTACGTCCATTCGTTTTACAGTCTATGGCACGTACGCACACACACACACACACACACACAAGCACGTAAGCGCTGCAGCCATATTAGACTGAAGCTGTGCCTGCCTACCCTGTCAACTGAGCAGTCCTAGTGCCCGTAGAATACAGCTGGCCATGCAGGCAGGCAGCCAGACACACAATGCATGGTGCACAGAGAAAAAAAATATATGCATCTTCCCTTTACCCGTGCGGCCGGGGCAAACAACGTCCCGTCAAGGATGCGCCTCTTTAGGCTCAAATACGTGACGTCCCGGCAAATATGGGACGGTTGGCAACCCTATCTTGCTGTTAGGCGACAGGGCTAACCACTACACGACCCTAGTGAATAGTCATTGAAATGAAAATGAAAAAAGAAAAAAAAAAAAAGAAAAATCTTACATGGCTAACTTGTCTTGGGCTATGATTTACATGCTATACTATTGATTTGCCTATATGATCAGCAATTACATGAACGCCACATACACATACGTGCTTTATTCTGTTCTATATTCTATAACTGTATTCTGTTCAGAACCACACTAGCTAGCCACACTAACCCCCCCCCCCACAAACACACAACAGAAAGATTAACATGTGCTAAACCTCAGTCTGAATCTTGGATGCGTCATCGTTTTGCTGTTGAGCTAACGATGATGCATTGCATGTCTTCGTAACAGACGTGAAGGATTATTTTGAAATCACACTCAGCTAACGCTCCATCATGTTAGCCACCATAATCAGCCAGCAGAGCACAGACTGTAAGGCTGCTCCTCTGCACTGAGGACCTGCAGAAACAACAAATAATACTCAGTGTAAATGTGCAGCTCTGACGCTCGGTGGGAAACATATGGAGACTTTGATTTTAGGATTCATTTAATGCATCAAACAGTCACCAACACGACAGTGAAGTTGTCGCCCTCTCCGATGACAGTCATAAGTACATAAGTTGGTTGCCCTGATCTGGTTATTCATTACAGCTGAAAGGGGCATTCAGAATAATCTATGTGGTTCAAGTCTGTGCAGCAGCAGCTGATATAAACTTAAGCATCCCCTGTGATGCAACTCAGTGGAAATTTTCATTATAGCCTCCCTGCCTGGTAAATGCCCACATCTTTCAAAGTCCAGAGAGGGATTAAATGGATAGATTACACTGGGCAGACTGTATTTTCCGCCCTCCTTTACATAAGCATGTTGATCAATGTGAACAAACAAAATGACTTTTAACTGCCACACAATCAGCAGGGGCGGCTCCAGAGGATTGTGACTGGGGGGGGCGGGGGGGCTGGATTGTTTCGAGCAGGTTTGAATAGCACCTCACAAAATAGCATTATAGCAACACAAATTACAATTAATACTGACAATTTCAAATTAACAAATGATACATGGACAAAGTGACAATGACAACAACCACAAACTATACAACTATAGAAATGAAGTTGAAAATGCATAACACTGTATAATGCAGAGATATTTTGCTTACTACTGTGGAAACAGGAAGACAAGTTATATTTCAGCTCAGGACATGTTTCTACACACCTCCCTCTGCTGATTTTGACAGAAAGTCATTATGTTATTATATTGTCAATGCGTAGGCAGTTGGTGTTCTTTTCTCCACTGTCTGGGTCCTCAGGTGGCATGGTGACCCTTGGCTTGTGCCTAGAATCTGAACATGGGTCCGGCTTAGTCTCTACCTTTAGTTTGTAATGCAGGCTTTCAAGCTAATCTTGATGACATTACCATGACACCGTCATGAAAACAACACTCCATTGTACTTTAACGATGGCTACAGGTTGGTGTTTGACCTAAGGTGTTGGTGCATAACATACCAACTTGTGCGAAGGTTTTGATATATTATGTACAGAATATGACTAACAAATGGTCAAATTTTCCTGTGGCCAGACTTTTTAGACTTTAAAGAGTGACTTCTAAGCGACTCAGTCAACAGCAACTTTAAACTGCATTCTTTTGACAGGAAGTAAAGGCAAATAGAGGTTCCTTGAAAACTTGCAGTCTAAAAATACAATCTGTGCTGTGCTTCAGCGCTGATGAGCCCTGATGGATCATCCATGAGTCAGTTGAAGCCCTGCCCACCACTGATATGCTTATACCAAACAATCAGAGCTCGCCCACCACTGAGGGCCCTCGAGAGGACCTTTGCAGTATAGCTGCACAGTGATACATCTGCTAGTCACACTCTTCCCCCACAACAAGCTCGAGAGCCAGGCGCCCAGAAACAGCATGCAAAAGATTGGAATTGCTCACACTGTGAATTTCAATCAGTCACCTCTGTTGTGTGTTTCTCCTCCCTGCTCGGTGTTTGGTATTCCTTTGAGGTCTGGCTGGCCCCGCTGAAGGAGAGCTGAGGAGTCTGGGAGCAGCTGGCTGTAAGGGGAGGTGTGAAGGATGGAGGGAGTATGGTATGGTGGTGATGGTGCGGGGGGTGGCAGGCTGTTCTCTGACTTCACTGTAATCATAGTTTGAGAGCTTTACAGGATGGAGTGGTGCTTATACCAGGGCTCTGATAAGGATTAAGCCACCAAGCTGGAGTTGCTTCACACACACTGCTGACCTGTCACAAGCTTATATGACAATGCAGAACATTTGTAAAAGTCAGCACTGATGCATTGAAGTCCAAAATACACCACGGCTGTATGCTGTCACCTTGTGTGCACTGACAACACAGTGAAGGCAGCACATCAGCGTCTTCAGCCCCATTTCAGTGTCTTCACAGGATTTGTTTGATAGGAGGACTGAGGTGGGCTCAGACCAGTCTGGAGCTGAACAATGACTGGCAGGTTGACAGAGAGCTGATATTAGTTTCAGCTCTGTGCGGAGGTGTAGAGAGGGGGTTATGGGGCCAGTTTATACCAGAACTAGCCTGGTCTTACCAGATCCTCGTACTGTCGTACAGAGGACTGTCGTACAGAGGATCTGGCATTTCTCCATTGAGAACTGATTTCAGACAGGGGTTGTGAACTCTGTTGAAGTTTGAAACAATTGGATCTGATTTTGCCCAATCGCTAACGTTTGGTCTTGACGTATGTAATGCGCTGCTAGCATTCAGGCTAGCCAACTCCTTCACTACTAACAGAGCGACTTCAACTGCTGAATATTTGGGAGCCTAGCCAAAACGGATTGAATGGCTTCCTTCACTTCTGTCTCCACCGCCATTGCCAAACTACAACCAGCTAGATTACAACGCAAATGCTGCACATTCGACATCATTGTTAATACCCTCCTCCCACCATTCACTGATTGGCCAGGATGGAAATCATCCTGAGAAATCGAGTCCAAGGGGATCTGACCCAGAAGTAATCTGTAGAGAAATGATAATTGAGGGCTACGGCCAGGCTATACCAGAACATAACTATTACTTGTTTTCCATGCTTGTCGAAAGGCAAAAGTACAGTGGAGTGATGTTGTTTCTGGTGAAGTTTATTTTGAAAAGACTTCAGAGTTTATGTGTGTAATGAGCAAAGGATAAAAAGAAGATGCTAATTGTTAAATATGAGGGATCTGAGCTCCAGAAACAGAATGCAGAAAGAGCATGGAGAGTTTAAACCAACTCCTCACCTCTGTACTGCTGGCCAATCACAGCGTGAATTGGGTCTGCATTTTAGCCCCCAGTTGGACGTCTGAAAGGTGTGGAGGAGAGTGTTTCCAAGGCAATTCAACCATCTGACAAGCAGTTGTGATGAAGAATACTGCCAGCTTTAAAAGAAATACACTTCCACAGGAGTCCTCAGTTGTGTTAGCTGTCAGCTAGCTGCTGCTATACAATATATGACATGTGAGCACGGAAGTTTGAAGTCAGTTACAGATCCTTCAAAGGAGTAAGAAAGTAATCTAGCGAGTGACTAAATGATTACAACGTTCAAGTCAGTAGGTCTGTTGCCTGTGGTTACCAATTCGATGCATGAATCATTTTGCCTCCTGTGAGTGGAGATTACGTTACGTAAGACACACATGAGACGGAGAACTGTTACCTTCTTGATGAACTCAATAATATTCCAACCTACCAAATGCGTCAGGAACAAAGTGGAGAAGTTATCTATTCAATCCCACATTTTGCTGTGATATCACCCAAAACACACACTGTGAAAGGCTGCAGCTTCACTTCCACATAGAAAAAGTGTTCTGTTGGCATTTCTTTCCCAATCACCTACGCAGTACATATTGTAAAAAAAAAAAAACAAGGAACAATTGGCTCGAAGCAAAGTCAATGGGAGACAATGGTCATCCAAAAGGACACATTTTCTAGAGTGATCCCAGCTTAAAACACAGACTGTGTAGAGAGGCAGAGAGTCAAAACATGTGATAAGGTACGGTATGTGGTGGCCTCTGGACTTCCTCTCTTTGCTGTGTCAGTGGACGAGGATGGAGTCAATATTCTGGTTGGAAAATATGCACTAACTGGGTTTAAAAAGATAATGACCGGTGACAGTGGCTCTTCAGGTGAGGGATCACATAAAGCTGTATAGCTTGGAGCAGCGTATGATGTGCAGTGTTGTGCTACATTTCTGTGGTACACAGTCATGTACTTTACTTAAGCAATGATATCACAATTACTAATCAAAAAAGATCATGTTTTTACTTCACATCCTTCCACTATCTTTACAACAGGAGGACGTCTCTTTTCCTGTTTGATCAACTTTCATCATGACTTTGACTTGGAGCTGGTTAAGATGCCTTTAGAGGACAGTAAAGAAGTGAGAAGACTTTTACTGTGAAGGGCTGTTTGGACAGATGTTCACTACTTCCTCTCAGCTTTGAGATGTTCAAGAGCAAAAAAGAGAGATCTGCTGTCTCCTCCTGTTATTACAATAACGAGCTTTACTTTGAAATGATCTGCTGTCTGTCCTCCTTTTATTACAATAACGAGCTTTACTGTGAAATGATCTGCTGTCTGTCCTCCTTTTATTACAATAACAAGCTTTACTTTGAAATGATCTGCTGTCTCCTCCTGTTATTACAATAACGAGCTTTACTTTGAAATGATCTGCTGTCTGTCCTCCTTTTATTACAATAACGAGCTTAACTTTGAAATGATCTGCTGTCTGTCCTCCTTTTATTACAATAACGAGCTTTACTTTGAATGATCTGCTGTCTGTCCTCCTTTTATTACAATAACAAGCTTTACTTTGAAATGATCTGCTGTCTCCTCCTGTTATTACAATAACGAGCTTTACTTTGAAATGATCTGCTGTCTGTCCTCCTTTTATTACAATAACGAGCTTAACTTTGAAATGATCTGATGTCTGTCCTCCTTTTATTACAATAACGAGCTTTACTTTGAAATGATCTGCTGCCTGTCCTCCTTTTATTACAATAACGAGCTTTACTTTGAAATGATCTGCTGCCTGTCCTCCTTTTATTACAATAACGAGCTTTACTTTGAAATGATCTGCTGTCTGTCCTCCTTTTATTACAATAACGAGCTTTACTTTGAAATGATCTGCTGTCTGTCCTCCTTTTATTACAATAACGAGCTTTACTTTGAAATGATCTGCTGCCTGTCCTCATTTTATTACAATAACAAACTTTACTTTGAAATGATCTGCTGCCTGTTCTCCTTTTATTACAATAACGAGCTTTACTTTGAAATGATCTGCTGTCTGTCCTCCTGTTATTACAATAACGAGCTTTACTTTGAAATGATCTGCTGTCTGTCCTCCTTTTATTACAATAACGAGCTTTACTTTGAAATGATCTGCTGCCTGTCCTCCTTTTATTACAATAACGAGCTTTACTTTGAAATGATCTGCTGCCTGTCCTCCTTTTATTACAATAACAAACTTTACTTTGAAATGATCTGCTGCCTGTCCTCCTTTTATTACAATAACAAACTTTACTTTGAAATGATCGGCTGCCTGACCTCCTTTTATTACAATAACGAGCTTTACTTTGAAATGATCTGCTGCCTGTCCTCCTTTTATTACACTAACAAACTTTACTTAGAAATGATCTGCTGCCTGTCCTCCTTTTATTACGATAACAAACTTTACTTTGAAATGATCTGCTGCCTGTCCTCCTTTTATTACAATAATGAGCTTTACTTTGAAACAATCTGGTGTCTGTCCGCCTTTTATTACAAAAAGGACCTTTACTTTGAAACTATTTGGCAGATCAGTTATTGTATCTCAACTGATGCTACAGTAGTGAGAGATGTTGTAAATTCAGGGATTACTTTTTAAAGTAGGACGTAATCTGTAATCCATTATTTCTTTGGAGTAACCACCTCAACACTGGCCATTGCATTTTATGTTTTCAGTTTGAGTGATAGAAATGGAGCAAATACAATTTTGGAAACCTTTCAGTGTACACAACATACAGTGATTTCCATGCCAACACCTCTCTGAAACCATTATTGTAGTGGAATAACCCTTTATGTGTCCTATACTAACATGTAAATACAGGCCTGATCTTATTATGTCTTGTTATGATTGAGGATCACTGATGATTTTATCATAAGTACTTTGCCTCATGGTCGTAAATAAATGCCAACAAGTCATTAAAGAGCTTCCAGATTGAATTAATAAATATACAGACTTTATTTGAACATCTCAGGGTCTCCCTCAGCAGACAGAGCCTGACCAGCTGACATTGAGTGCACTCCTTTCTTTTATTTAAGCGTCCACATTCTCTGTATGTGATAAATTATGCACTGCAGGTTGCCATCAAAAATGTCCGTAATTGAAATAAAACAGTGTCTACGACATGACATGAGCACTTTGGTATCAGCAGGTGGTGAAGAAGGAGGCTGATGTCTGCAATGTGGTCACTTCTGTTGCCTGAATCAACAACATGACATGCTGTTAAAAGCTCCTAATTCATTAGTAAGCAGACCTTTGTACTTAGATTCTCTTTTTGTTCTCAAATATTGTTCTCAGTGGTCAAGAAGAAACATCCACACACAGATTCAAACAGCTCTGCAGAGGTTTTATGAGGAGAAACATGCATTCAGCATCTTTGTTAGGACTCAAGGATACATACTGTACAATTATGTATTTAGGTAAGAGAACACTGTAAATGAGACTGAGCTTGTTTACAAGAAAAGTCCACAGGGTGCCTTTAACAGCACTTTCTTTCAACGCCAGAACTATCACCTCACAGTATGCCTCCACACTGTCGGACGGACAACCTGAAAACATAATGGCTCTGGCCACAGCTGTCGCTGGAGTGGAAGCATAAAAAGTTTTAATGTGAGTGACATGCAGAATAAACATGTTCTGATCCACAACACACATGACATTTTATATTCATATACTGTATATACAGGGATAAATTTCAGGTGCTTAACTCAACACTTCCAATGAGAGCAACAGGGAAGTAGAGTTCAATTCCAAGGTCAGAACCACGATAAAATTATACCCATCTGAACACACACAGCTGCAGTTATGAAATCCATCTGACATTTAAATGTGCATCTCCTACAGAAAATACACCTACTGCTGGTTCACACATACACATGGACGTATGAACGTGGTGTTTTAATGTGGGTTTGAGAGGCAGAACGATGCCTGCTTGCTCGTTGTGTAAGAGTGGAGGAGGACAAGGTGGAGGGAGGTGCATCCACACAGTCATGATGTAGGTCTGGAATGACGGCTGTGACATTTCTACTCGTCTCCTGCATGCGGCCAGTCATGTGTGTGAGGAGTGAGGAGTGTTATACAGTAGGTATGTGATTACACAGCATAATGATCACCAGCCCCATGACTGAGGCCTCGTGTCACACCGTTAAACCTGGAGAAACACTCGTCCATACGGTGGCACTGGCTGTGATGACATATTTGTCATTGCATTTCAAACACAAAAATGTGAGAAAAAACAGTGAGGCAACATCCTAATCCATCTAGAGACTATACAAATGATGTTTAACAAGACTGCATATCACATTTTCTGTAATTTTTCATTCATTATGACATAAGTAAAAAATAGCATCAATGTCTTATTTATTAGTTTAAGTGCCTGTGTTGTCTTGATAAATTATAAGGAGATTTCTCAGAGAGAACTGAGTCATCTAATTACAGGGAAAAAGACAGTTAATTAAGAGTTTAGTTTAGTTTGATATATAAGTAGTTACCAAGGTAATAAAAAAACTGATTAATTTAGATTAAACTCAGGAAACTGAAAATGTATCAGCTAACTTTGGGAATTAAAACATCCAAATCATTTCAAAACTTTTCATGTGGCTACTTACATTCTGCTTCATGGACAGTGTTCGAATTTAGCTAAATTCCATCCTAGAGAAAATATAATAAAGTGTAATTAAAACTTTTTCACTTCTCAGCAGTTTCTTTATGATTCCATCATAAAACATAGTTTTGTATACATTAAGTGACCGTAAAGTGATGCCCATGGCAATCAAACAGTTATTTCCTCTGAAAACATTATTGTCATGTGTAGATAAACTGACTTTTAGGAAAGTTACAGTTGATTTCTATGTCTTTGATCTGTCTAGTGTACTTAAAATGTTATTGGCTGTATCGGCTTTAACTGGTTGCTTTTGACTGTTTTTAAAAGCACCAATTAAAACATGTACAGAACTCAATACTATCAAGTTATTCTCTCTGGGTCTGCAGGGTCGCCTGTTAGCAGGATGGCGGCTGTACTTTATTACTTTCCATGTGAACTATTGAAAGTTATTTGCAGCAAACATTGATGTTTCACTCGCTCTTGTTTAATTTCAGTTCATGCCTATGTGGCACGATGTGTTGGTATTGTATCATGCTGTGTCTGCAGAGGGGTGCTCAGTCAGTCGGGGGCGCTCTCCTTCAGACAGCCCTGTGTCCTCTGGTGTGTTCCAGCCTGGAACACCAGTGAATGCCTAATGTGCTAACAAAGACAATGACACTCAAAGGGTGTTGGCCATTAATCCACTTAGACTTTTTGCTGGGTGCATTTCCACGATTACAGGGGCGGGTCAAATTCTATTAACCATGAGATTTGACCTTTTTTTGCCTGAAGACAGGCAGGCAGATGGTGGGTTACCATTCTAACCATAGGCACAAACAACACATGCTTTTATTTCACGTGTGAATGTGTGTGTGTGTGTGTGTGTGATTAGTGCACGAAGCATGTGTATGATCTTTTTTTCAGTGTGACTGGATGGAGATCAGATAGAGGTCTATCTTCCATCTTCAGTATGCCATTTTTTTTATTCAAATGATTTGGATATCACCATATAGGGAAAGGAAACAACTTCACCTCAACACCTAATAATGATATCATTATAATTGTAATTTTTGGAAATGTATGAGAATCAGTTGGTTTCTTGCATGATTTTGAAAGTTGAATTTAATACCTTTTAAGACCTTCTTAAGACCTCAAAAAATATAATTTAAGACCCAAACATGTCATAACAATTTCTTTTGTAGAAAATAGTCAGTTTATTGTAGGGCCCAACCAAGATGGAGTTTTTGAGGCCAATGCAGATGTTAATATTAAACAGGTAAAAAAATCAGAGAACTGATTCATTTCTGATAACCTCAATGGCAATATAAATTGAAGGCATTGCACTTAACTTTCTCCTACAACTTTAATTTCACAACTTCCAAAATCAAAGGAGTGAACTTTATGAACAAAATAATGTGCAAAATAGCTGTAAATCTCTGAATACTGTTTTCCAATTGGCATTAAATGCACCATCTAAAAACTGAACATCTGCAGCAAATTTACGGTAAATTTAAGACAATATAAGACCTTAATTACTCAGATTTAATGTTAAGACATGTTAAGACTTTTTAAGGAACCCTGTTTAACGTTAATACAAAAACAAAAGTCTCTAGTTAGTTATTTTGTCTTAAAATCACCTTAAGAACCCACAGTTACATCAGTGTAAAAAGCACTTTGAATGTCCCACACTTTTCCTTATAAAGATTTATGTCTGACCTGAACTTATCAAGTCCCTAAGTGACATATACAAAACATCCTGGTGTGATGACCATGTGACAGTTATGTGACTGTGACAGGAAGTGACCTCTGGTGTGCTGGTGTGGCCTGTGTGCAAATTTCAAGGAAGCAGCTAATTTCAGAAAGCTGTTTTTTGATACTAGAGATCATTTCAAACATGTTTAACAGGTTCAATGCTTTGACAACATGTCATTACTTTCAACCTGGTCTGACTGTATCTGTTGAAAAAAGTAAGATCAAACCAGTTAGGGAAATATCGCTGTAATACAGTATATATGTCACATCGGGATTTTAGCCTTAAAATCAGAATGAAAAACCTGATGTAACCCATTTGTCACAATAACAAAAATGGTAATAACCCATCCTATTAATTTAGCTGGATCAATTATATTAAGTTGAAATATGTTCTGCTGGTCAGTTGAAAGTGTACTGAACAATTAGAAACACAAAATGAGCCCGTCAGCCCACCGTACAGGGGGCTGGTGTGTGGTTAGGTTAGTTTAGGACAGGATAGCATAGGATAGAAAGCTCCAATCTGAACATGTGGCACACCAAAATGACGGGGAGAATCTCAACTAAAAGCTTCCATTAAGCACTGTTACCTGTATGAAACACAAATCAAACCCTAAGCAATTGTATAGGGCTTTAACGAACACACGACAACAGCGCATGTCTCATTTATTGCTTCTGCTAGGATCGCAACTCAGAGCTAACCACACAAACAGGATGTCACATGAAAGCAGAGGAGCTGCTGAAAACAAAGAGGTCTCTCTCTCTCTGTGACTAAAACTCGAACAGCTAGAAGTCAAAGAGTCCAGAAAATAATATTCACGAAATCATAAACTATGGCTTAGCTTTGCTGTTTTGTGATCAAAAGTCATTTCTAGTTCAAAAAATTATGCTAATAGTTTCTCCTGTGACTCTGTGTCAGTTTGAAATGAATCACAAATTTTATGCTTTTTCACAGAGAGAGGAAGGGCTTTCTACAGTGGAGTGGAAGGTCTATCACAATATGCAATCTTTGAGTTTCCCTGAGTTTACTCCCCCTGGATCGATTGGTGTTTGTAAAGATAAATTTAGGTGTGGCTTTGGATTCCCCGGACTCTGATTCAAGTGAGGTGTCAATCATGACAATGGGTTGTCAAGATATTCTCCCGCATAACAGGACGACTGCCTTTTATGCAGTAGCGCATCTATGACACAAGATGCTTCCATTGGATTAGAAATAGTTGCATTTGGGTGTAATGAATAACCAGAGTGATATACACTATATTGGCAAAAGTATCCGCTTACCCATCCAAATAATCAGAATCAGGTGTTCCAATCACTTCCATGGCCACAAGTGTATAAAATCAATCACCTAGGCATGCAGACTGATTTTACAAACATTTGTGAAAGAATGGGTCGCTCTCAGGAGCTCAGTGAATTCGTGACATTTCCTTGCTCCTAAATTTCCAAAGCACTGGACTCTAGAGCAATGGAGACACGTTCTCTGGAGTGATGAATCATGCTTCTCCATCTGGCAATCCTATGGACGAGTCTGGGTTTGGTGGTTGCCAGGAGAACGATACTTGTCGGACTGAATTGTGCCAAGTGTAAAGTTTGGTGGAGGGGGGATTATGGTGTGGGTTGTTTTTCAGGAGCTGGGCTTGGCCCCTTAGTTCCAGTGAAAGGAACTCTGAATGCTTCAGCATACCAAGACATTTTGGACAATTCCATGCTCCCAACTTTGTGGAACAGTTTGGAGCTGGCCCTTTCCTCTTCCAAACATGACTGTGCACCAGTGCACAAAGCAAGGTCCATAAAGACATGGATGACAGAGTCTGGTGTGGATGAACTTGACTGGCCTGCACAGAGTCCTGACCTCAACCTGATAGAACACCTTTGGGATGAATTAGAGCAGAGACTGAGAGCCAGGCCTTCTCGTCCAACATCAGTGTGTGACCTCACAAATACGCTTCTGGAAGAATGGTCAAAAATTCCCATAAACACACTCCTAAACCTTGTGGACAGCCTTCCCAGAAGAGTTGAAGCTGTTATAGCTGCAAAGGGTGGACCGACGTCATATTGAACCCTATGGATTAGGAATGGGATGTCACTGAAGTTCATATGTGAGTCAAGACAGGTGAGCGAATACTTTTGGCAATATATTGTATCACTGAAACACAATTAGTTTTCCACATTTGTTCCTGAGAAAGGTCAAATGGCACAAAAACTGTCAGGTTTACTTATTTTCAAATAAGGAATATGTTAACGCCCAATGTAACATATATGTAACAACATAGATCTCTGGTAATAAAAAGTGTTATTCTGAAAAAAACTTTAGAAATGTGTTCTATGTGGTCCACTTGGTCTATGGTATAGTCCACATAATTTTCCTGGGTCTGACTTCTTATGGGTTAAAAATGCTCCCTGACTAGTTTCTGGAACAATCTTCCGAAGCATAAATCTGCTACATAACACAACAAATCATACTAGATGTGATTTGCCTCAGTCGGGGGTACAAGGTGTGTTGTTTGCATAGCGTCAATACTGCTGGAGGAAAATGGGCAGTTAAAAATAAAAGCAGCCAAGCATTGTCAGTAAGTTTCCAAGGCGATCATAAAAAATGTTCAATAGAATTGATGACATGCCAGCCAACACAGTGGGATATAATGCATTTTAAACAGATGCAATCATCTCAGATTGGCCTCTTTGTCATCAGCTTTGAATTTGGTAATTGTTGGCAGCTCAACTCAAAAAAGAATAATCAATATGAAAGAGGGTGGTGGAACAAAGAGAAAATAAGCACTTGCACTAGAGCAGAGATGAATGTAACTCTTACACTGAGCTGGACCACTCAGTAATGTGCAATGAAAGTGTAGAAATTTGTCTCTATAGTGTAGTATAGTATATCCTATATTATGGTGTGTGTGTGTGTGTGTGTGTGTGTGTGTATGTGTAATTTGTGTTTCTGTTGAACCTTTATGGTTTTGCCACAGGGAAACAACCATTAAGAATAACTACATGGAAATAGCCAATATCTTCTCACTGGTGGTCTTGTTAGCTTACAGAGGCATCAGTATCACATTAATAATGCTTCATTACCAGACTAAAGCTCCTCACACTGACTTTAAAATAGAGGCTCATTTTTTATGGGGCTTTGCTGATTTTTTTTTTTTTTTTGAAGTTTGGTATTTTTTTATTTCCAGTGCATCATTCTACAAGTTATTTGTATGTCATTGCGTGTATGTACAATCTGTAATGTAACATATGCATTTATTTACCATCACTGGGGTGTGTGTGGGCATGTATTACTGATGTTATGGGAACATAAATCTGTTTAACAGTCACATTGTGGGGACTCATCTTCCTTGTGGGGACAAAATGCATGTCCCCATAATGTGAACTGTTATATTTTGGAGTGATGACTTGGAGAAAATTTTATGTTACTGTAAGGTTAGACTTTGGTTAGGGATAGGATTAAAATTATGCAAGTACTGGTTATGGCTAGGGTCAAGTAAAAAGTCCCCCTAACCTGAGTAATACACACTGTGTGTGTGTGTGTGTGTGTGTGTGTGTGTTTTACTCACAGACTCTGTCGTAGCTCTGCTGAATCTCTAGACGTGCCCAGTGACTGAAGGTTCTTCTCTAGTGTGACAACTGGGGAACAATACAAACATTAAGTGTGTGCATACACTCCAGTCTTAACTAAATATTCCTTTCGTTCTAGAACCATACTGTGAAACAAATTCAAGTCTAAACCCTAAGAAGTTTCAATTTCCACTGAATGCGGAACGCCGGCGACGTGCCAACACCTGCCAAAACAAATCGACAGAGCTTCTATTTTTGTCGGACAGCTGGAATCATGAGATTCCAGCTGTCCGACGGAGCCGCAGCAGGTGGATCTGTTGCGTATTGACGGTCAAAAGGACGTCGACAGACGTCAGCGTCGTTCCACATCCAGTGGAAATTAGGGGTTACAAGACTCAAATAACACACAACTAATCCTAAGCTAAAGCAATCATTTCATAACTGCCTGAATGACAATTTTACTCCTCTTAATGACACTAATATGAGTCCAACACGTATTTAACTATGGCGCTAATTTTCATACACAGTAAAACATACACCTCAAATGTATCTTTTTTAACCCTTTTTTTTAATCCCTAAACCTAGATCCTAATCTTAGAATCCATTTGAAAAGAGGATCCAGGATCATAATGTCCTCATTACAAAGGTCTCATTAGTACATTTATGCTGGAACAAACGACATCTATGACAAACACACACACACAGTGAGTTTCAGTGATTAGTTTTTTAGTCATTTTTACCGTTGGCGTTGATCTGGAAGATGTTGGAGGAGGTCTCCTGGAACACATCTTGCAGTTCTGAGGGGCTGACCTGTGTGGCTTTGAAGAAAACATGATATCAGTAAACGGTTCTCCAGTGGAGCGTGACACTGCAGCAGAGAGCTGATCACACAGTGACAGCATGTAGGGACACCTGACTTTGTACTTTCTTTCATCAAAACAGTTTTTAGAATTGCAATGGATCAAACTATGTCATGTGAAGGTATGTGAAGAGGTCACTCCTACAATGAATTTCCACCCAACTGTGCAGGTCCTCTGGACTTTTTTGGCCTCTTTTAGTTGGTTGTTGGGTTCTCTGGTCGCTTTTTACATGTGATAACCAGAATGAAGCATGAACTAGATGCAGATACAGGATTGAGGATGCAGACTTCAAAGTGCAACGGCAGGGAAGCGAAGGCATGAAGAGCACAGTAAAAACAAAAACTAAATAGTAAAAAGCCTTTATTATCATATATACAAGTCCATACATGAAATTTGTCCTCTGCATTTAAACCATCCCATTAGGGAGCAGTGAGCTGCTGTATTAACAACTGGCTGAGAATGAGCAGAAATGTTTGAGTGCAGGACTAATGAGGGAAAGTGGAAACAGTTGAGCAGGTGGGCAAGGACCGGAGGGAAAGGGCTACTGCAGTGCACATGAGGGGAAGTGGAAACCAAGCATGACTGCAGGTGGAAGAGTCTGAGGGCATCTGGTGGACAGGTAGAGGATGACAATGAGAGGGAGGGTGGGAGGGACAAAAGCTTTTTATTGATAGGTTGATAGGCTGACTGCTGCATGCTCATCCCTCCTCAGCTTTGTTGCATTTACATGAGAGCTTTAATTCTGAATAAAAATTAATTCTGCTTTAAAAAGACCATGTAAACACTTAATTCCGAATGAAAATGATTATCCGAAGTAGCCACGTTTACATGGTGTTTTTTTTTTAATTCCGAATTAATTGTTCGGAATTAAATAGTTCGGAATTAAAATATTCTCCTTCGAGTTTACATGGAAATAATAAAGTGGAATAAACCACCCACTTACTTCAGAATTAAGTTTAATTCCGAATAATCATTTTCATTCGGAATTAAGTGTTTACATGGTCTTTTTAAAGCGGAATTCATTTTTATTCAGAATTAAATTAGTTTTATTTGGAATTAAAGCTCTCATGTAAACACAGCAAGTAAGTGGGTGGTTTATTCCACTTTTAAAGCCGAATTACTTTAATTCTCTTTCATGTAAACGTTTATTCTTCTTAAAGTTTATTCTGATCGTTCAGCACATGTTCGTAAGAACAAAAAGCAGAAGCAGAAGAAGATTCAGTCCTTGCTTCGGACTTTCATCCACTGCTCTTTGGATTTGCGAGTGGGACACGGGGGATGGGCTGAGGTAGAGCAGCTGAAGAAGTCATCTGTCTTCTTCATCCCTTCTCCGACAATCTCCTCTTCTCCTCCTCAGCTGGTATATGTGAAGTGTGATAATATTCTCAAGCTGTTGCTTAAAGAGTAGGCATATTTGACTGCGTGTATTATATTTGTGTCCATGGTGTAACATTAAACCGAAATGACAAAAAAGCCACTAGCCAGCTGGAGTGTGTTTTCTTCCAGTAGACAGTAATTACATCAGCGTGCCCACTGTCCAATCAGAGCCCTTCCCGACCGCCAGACGTTGAGCAGAATTAAATAAAGGCGATTTAATGTGTTGTCCACGTAAACCTCAATTCGGAATTATTATTTCCATGTAAACTCGAAGGAGAATATTTTAATTCCAAACAATTAATTCAGAATTAAAAAACATCATGTAAATGTGACTAATGTCCACGGCCTTGTAACCTGCTATAAATCATACAGTGATCAAATTTCAGTAACTTATTCATTCATTTTTTGATTTATTATTGTTATAAGTAATTACCATAATGCTTTGCACTTTTCTACACAGTTGTTTTCTACACAAGTTGTTGAAATATCTCAGCTGTTGGATGAAGTGCCATGAGCTTTAGGATAAACTGACGTGTTTCCCTGTTACTGTCATCAGCTTCAAATTTAAATTCGTCCAAACCTTGCATCTATCACCAAATACCTGCAAAAGGATTTATTCATTAATTACTTACAGAAATTGTCATTTACATCAGTTGTAGTTTTATTTAGTGATTTCTGATTTTGTTTTTAGTAAATTTGATGAACACGTAACACACTGAACTTGCATGCTAGAATTAGCATTTAGCTTGAGTACAGTATCATGGAGTTAGCATGATTGTGGTCTGACTAAATGCTCATGATATTCCCTCCATTGACTGCTCTCCATTTTATCATCCGCCATGGTTGTTATTTTTCTTCCCGCTGCTGCCTACTTCAGCGCAGAATAGTTTGTCACTTGTTGATGACGTGTAGGTTGGATGAATATGACCTGGTCGTTCAGACTGAAGTCACATCAAGATCGGACATCTGAGTGGCCTGGGACGCATTTGAAAAAAAATTGGATCTGTGTCGTTCAGACTGTAATTAAAAGATCAGATAAAGGTTGCATAGGGGCAAAAAAAGGGATTTGTGTCACTTAAGACTGCAGTCTGAACGTAGCCTTAGACACAAATAACCTAATAATGTATCACATCAGACACATCATTTAACAGGTTTAATTCATGCTGAAATATTCATCAACATCGAACACAAGATCCTGTGGTTGGTCTGTTTGCTTCCACTGGTGCTTTTACAAAACTCCTTTCTCCCTATGCCAAATGTGTGGTATGTCCAAATCACATTGTTTTAGTCAAACAATGCTTAAACACAGGAGAAGAAAAATGACTAATGGGAGTTTCATAGAAAAATAAATGTAAAGATTTTTCAGCATCAAAGTTACATTAATTGGAGAGAAAAAAAATGCAATTTCTAGTAATTGTATTTAATACAATATTGTTCTTATAATGAATACATGTGGCAACTGAATGGACATCAAAGGCTGTGGAAGCCTCGAATGCAGAATTTAACTGCAGTGATAATGACAGAGTAGGCTACATGGGGAAAATGGCATGGCACTGAGCCACAGGCTGGCAGCTGGAGTGGTGAATCTACTGTATAAAATATGTGGGCAATGCCATTTTCCTTTTTCAAAAGCGCATGTCATTACAAATGACAGTGAGGGTTAATGGCCTGGAACCATTACACTAGGCTGAGATCAACATCGCGAACCTGAATAAGCTGCATGCACAAGCCATCTCACTCACCATTTAGTCAGATAGTGCAACCTGAAATTACTGCAATTACTCCATTTTTTTCTGACATGGTGAAAAGTGTGGGGGCATAAACAGAATGTAGAGGCAGGAAACTCTCAAGTCTGTGGATTTCAGATCAAATATCAAGAGACAAAGCAGAGCTGGACAATGATCGTCATGGTGTGGGCTGGCGGAAGAACTGTACACTTCAAGTCATTAACTCTCCTCACTGAGCTGTACTGACAAATCGTCCAGGTAATAACATGATTGCACGCGGTCAGTCGAGCAGCATTACAAGATTGTAATACATTTGGAAAGGGGTAATTATTCAACTGAGAAACCTTTAGTGCTTTTTTTAATGTTATCTCAGCACACACAAAGATCTTAAACTCACGCTTCATCCACCTTTCATTGAGCATGATGGATGGATATCCAGTGTGTATGCTACAGTGGAGGAGGCCTGGTTCTGCATCGGTCCCATATTCTTACTCAGCACAAACACTAGGTCTGCCTTCACTGTGGCTCTGTTATTTGTACAGCACATCTATATGTCTTTAAATATATTGCAGTGATAGTAGATGAGGGTTAACTGGAAGAAAAGCTAACTCAATGTCATTCTTTGCACATCATTGAAAACTCCCTAAAATGTTTTATACTAACCCTTTCAGCAACTACATGGCTTCTTTCTTGCCTAAAATGGTTTCAGAAATACATTTTCATCTAACAAGTGGAAAAAAAAAAATTCCAAATGAGTCGCCATGTTGTTACTGAATTGAATCCTGGCAGCACTGAGCTTATTTACTCACAGGAAGCTGATGATTTGTTGTCTGGCGAGTCAAATGCAAACACTTTATTGGAGCCTGAAGATGGATTTTCCTGTGACATTCAAGTCTGTGACTCTTGCATGAAATGTTGACATTGAGAGAATCCTGGAAAAGTAAGTGTTATTAAGTCATTTTCATGCATAACCTAAATTATGGTAATTCAACAAGTCACTAAACACTTGCATCCTCACGATAGTCTGACAGATAAGCTGGGTTGTAAAATGTAACTTAGATGTGTGTTTTGATGATGACTAAAACACTTAAGATTTCTGAGCGGTCATTTATCTGACCATATAAGGACGTAAAAATATGTAAAAACAGAATAAGAACTATATATCCAGGCCAAGTGTTCGCTTTATTGCGATGCTGTGGCAGAAACTCACCCTCACAATCAACCAATCTTGGAGTGTAACACTGCTTCCTGTTCCTGTTTACCATATTCAACCGGAAAACATGAACAAAAGTGATGTTGTGATTTTTACATAAATGATTGACCTGGAAATATAAAATTACAAAAGTATTTACCTGAATGAATTTACTGACTTTACATCTAACATAAACACAGAAGTTCCACATAACCACATAATAAAAGACAAACAGTTGATGTTATTGTCACACCATCCTATTATGGGGGAGTAACATCATTTTAACACATACTCTGCATTTATGGTTTCATGCTCATTTCACCAGCTCCACTGGCGCTGTGTTCCCTGGAAGGCTGAGTGATCCACAGAGGCTCATTTCATGAGCAGTCCAGTGTTTGGTAAATGCTTTGGAACATTTCAGCAGTTTTTTTTTTTTTTTTTTATCTTTTCACACTTGAAACTTTTCTCTCACATTAACATGTGGAAACTTTAACATGCTCATATCAGCATGCCACTTCAAAGCTCTGCTGATAGGCACTGCCTTCACAAAAACACTCTTGAGCAGTGTGTCTGATACAGTCATTCTGTCCTATATTACATCCCTGCAGAGCCATTTTGGAAATGCTTATGAGGGGTGTAAGAAATAGTGTTTAACATTTTAGAGTCTAGCACTTCTTTGTGCCTGTACTTAGCATAAATTGTAGGACTTACAGCCAAATGCTAAAGTACAATGACAATGTTAACACACTTAACTTCCCTTTTTGTCTGCAACACATCGGTAGGAGAATTTATCTCAAAACCACTGAGACTGCAGACAGGGAAAGACCTTTCCCCTGGGCAAAAAAAGACAAAAAAAGCACACTCTTTTCTCAGTATTCCTGCACTTCACCTCACTTAACCTGACTATGACACTGTTTCCCCCTTATACCATGAGCCTTATACCGTCACCTTTTGCATGTGTGTGTGTGTGTGTGTGTGTGTGTGTGTGCAGGCTGATTTCACTGTCTGTCCACAATGTTGCTATCAAGGCTCATTTGTGCATTCTGCTTGTTTAGCTTACTAACTGTAGCTGCACTCTCTATCTTTAGCTTTGCTCACATATATTTCCCACCAACTTCAGCTATTTACATATGAGTTTAACAAAGATGTATAAATAAGTCTGACTTGAGCCACAATTTGTGGACTTTAGACTTGACTTGACAAAAAAGAACTTGACTTGGACTTTAATGCCAGTGACTCGTGACTTCACTTGAACTCTGAAAGCACAAAAAACTGAAAGAGTAAAAAGTATGCTATTTTAAAAAATGCATACACAAAGATGTTCAACTGCCTGGTACCAGATGCACTATTTCTGAGAAATCCTTTATTGAATATACAGTATAATACATACTATATATGCATACTGAATTTCTGTTTTATCTTACTCTTAATTAGCCAGATACACTTTGTTTGGACTGATCCAAAAACCCTGAAGAACTGATGTTACATTGCTGAGCACCACATAGACCACATTTTTAGGATCAAAACTTTAGGACTTGACTACAAATAAGAACGGTGGTCTCCGTCCTGTACGGGATCTAAGGATGCTAAATAAATGAAAAGTTCAGGATGCTGACTTTGTGTCAGGTAATACAATCAATTGGCTCACAGCACTGGACCTAAAGGACCCCTACAGAAAGAGAAGAACAGTGCTTTGCTCTGGAGACTCTTTATTTCCTTGCTGCATGATAATACGAGGAGTGAAGCTAAAATCCATGGAAGGGGATAAATGACTGCCTCAACAACAATGAGGCTGTTGTCTTAGGATATTGTAATACTATTCAGGGGGCTTTAAGTGGACTGCCAGTGTGTGTGTGTGTGTGTGTGTGTGTGTGTGATCACATATCCGTCTGTTGGCAATATTTTCCTATCTTAGGTTATTTTAGTGTATGATTTTGGGAGAAGTAGATATGTTAAGTATGATGTAAAGATGGATTACTGTAATTCAACTGACAGTATAACTTGATTTTTCAAATAGTTACCAGTTTAATTGTCATTGATGGTATTTGGAGTTTTCAGTCTCTGTTCTTCATGCAGTATCATAGATGGCAAGATAAGAGCAAATTCTCTAAAGGGGAATTAGGACTCAGATAGCTGTAAGGCAGGCTCTCACTTTGCATATTCCCAGTAGCTAATGATAAACCCCAGTCAGCTGGTTATAGATGATGTTCTCTTTGGCAGCGTGGTTGATTTTCTTTTTTTTTCCTTTTTAAGCATTGAATAATCAATAGCAAGTGTCTTGATTTCTCCAACTGTAATGAGTGAGAGTCCTGAGCACGTCAAGGATAAATTACCATCGAGCTTGTCGATAGCACAAATGTGCTATCTGCAACATGTTCAATTATACTCTCAAATTAGAGAGGAACTTAATCAAGAGTTCCCATCGACATGTGCCTGAGGTCCGTGCTGTCTCTCCTCAGTGAGGAGGGCCAGATTTGACTCTTTCCAAAAATTGTCAATTTAGCCACTGAGCTGAGAGAATGAGAGCCTGGCCTGGTCCCAGCAGCTGGCCCTGTAGGCGGCGCTCCTGAAACTGGAGTTTGTTTCACCAGATTTTGACTAAAACACCAAGTCCATTCCATAGATCACTTTTATTAGAGATATTTCAACATTTTCAGGTTAAAATAAAATCAAGGTGTTTTTAACATTGGCTCTAAATGCCCAAAACACAGAGACTCTCTTTGTACAGCTTAATGAACATTTTCAAAAAGCATAAAAGTTTATTAATGACTCATATTCTTTGTAACTATAAGCTGATGTCACAAAGAGTGTGTTTTAAATTGTCTGTGTGTAAAACACATAGATGGAAGTTTGGTTTTATTCCAGAGGCCATTCGATTTGTACCTACAGTGTGCCAGTTATAGATTGATCCTTGTCATTGTTTATTTTCTCTATTATCACACTTGTTTTTTGGCACTTTAGACAAACGACAGAATGTAGCTTGGTGCCAGCTCCCCCTGGACACTTGAACAAGCCAAACCCTCAACTGCTGCTGCATGGCATCCCCATCACTCCACTTAATGTATGTGTATAAATCCTGAAGTATACTTCTCTATCTTGTTTTATTGTGTGAATGCATCGGTAGGATCTGCAGTGTTGTTTTAAGTCAACTTACATTATTTGCTGAATAATTTTGTGTTGTAAAATCAGGAACAGTAGCACAAATGAAAATCCCACAGCTGCTTGGTCAGTACCCCTTGATGTGAAGAAATATGGATCAGTCAATGGTCGGAGAAGGAGCCTTTGAAATCATTAAAGAGCTAACAGTTATTGAATATTCGGATATCAGGAGGAATAGGAACACAGTCAAGCACAGAACAATCAGTGCTTCAGTCTGTCTCTCATATTTCTGCCCCCTCTCCTGCTGGTCAGGCTTTTAAACCACCACTCCATAGTTAGGGCTGGGTACCAAACTTCAATACTTTTGTAGCACCGATCCTATCGGGTATCAAAAAATGAATCTTTCAGTGCCAAATTCCAATAATGAAGTGCCTTCCCTTCAGGTTCATAGTCACACCGATCCGTCGCCCCTCTTTACCAGCATAATGAGACAACCACCACCAGTAAAACACAGGATCAATGTCACTGCAGCAGCATTGAGAGCCCAGCGTTTGTGTGTTTTTGACTCATGGTGCGTTCAGTTGTACACAAATGTTGGGAAGTCAGAATTTAAATCAGAACCCCCCGTGAAGTCAGATTTCCAAGTTCTGACTTCCAGTGAACGCACCATTAGGCAACCTCTCACTCCCCAGGGTCCTAAAGAGGAACTGGTTGCAGCCTGAGCCTAGTGATCATCATCACACCATTGTCTAGTATAGCTTACATGATAAAGACCAACTTACACTAAAATAACACATTGAGTTGAAATAACAAAATAATAATAATGATAATAATAATAATAATAATAATAATAATAATGACCATGATTAAAACCCAAATTACAATAATTTAATGAGGTACTGAAAAAAAATATAGTTCTGGAACCGGTATCGAAATTAAGATAGCAAAATTCTAAAAAATATACTGTATCTCCAAGTATTTACCTTGCACTACTTTACGTTACACTAGGAAAAGCCCATCTAGTTGTTTTACCTAATCTGGCACTACTGTTTTCTTGCTGACTTCAGGTCACTGAATTGGTCGATAGGCCAGCACAGGGGGCATCACTGAAAGCCTCCTCTGACCATGGTTGCTGGATCAACACAGAGATAGGCAGACATCCGTTCTCCAGAACCAAACCATTTCTCAACTCTGCATTCTGAGAAGATGACAGTTTCTGCGGCCTTAAGCTTTAATGCTGCTTACAGGGCCCAGTGGTGACCGCTAGAATAGAAGACATTTAGAAAATACTATAATACCCCTCAGGGCCTGATAGCCTTATAGCCTTTAGCCTCTGAATGAGACACAGCAGGCTTTAGACCTGGAAAAATCCACCTCTATTATTTGGAGATGGTCAGAGCGATTGGTGTAGAGACTGTGTGAAACCAAGGCACCATCATTTTACTCGACCAGAAAAAAACTCTGATTATTTGTTCACCATTATGTTTTACACATCACACCTTTAGCTAACACTGACAGGTTCTTTTGTTGTCAAAATACTGGAGGACCTCAAAAAGGCTGCCACACTATAAAGCGCCAGGCGTCACGTGACTCTGTTTACGCCTCCATATTGGCAGGAAAACCACTTCGAAATGAGTATCACCAGCAGGGAATTTACACCGTCAGAGTTTTAAATCACAAGCTATGACTACAATCACAAGAAATCTAGAGAGACTAAATATCTCTGACTCCTGTTATGCCCTGGTAAACTTTTCACAAATCTTTAGTTGCACTGTTAGTAGTTGTAGATGTTTCAAAATCTCTTCTCTTAATGTGAATCACATTACTAGAAATCACACCATGCTCTGTTCTCTAATCACAAGAACAGACATGCAAACAGCACACTAGCAGACGTAAGACGGAGTTTTATCTGCAGGAAGACTGAAACGACTCTGCAGACAAACATTTTTACGTTGCGTTTGCTTGTTGCTGTGTGAACAATGGGAAGCCCCACAAAATCCATGCCATAAAACTTTGGTCTAACATGCTTTCAATGAGAGTACAACAGTTAGGAATCGTAAAAAAAAGTTATCGATCTATCTTTGTTCATGATCACTGGGAATCCTGTCAAATGATCTTCCCATATCCATCATATCTCTGAAAAACGTAGCTTGAACAGAGCGCTTTCCTGTGTGGTGGTGTTTTGATTTCTACTGTTGCGTGCCGGTATTGTGTGACATCAATTGCAAGAGATCTATTGGTATGATATCACCACAGCTATATATTAGCTCTATATATTTATCTCAGCAACATCATGGGCAAACAGGGTTATTTTCAGCATATGACTGAATGAAGCTTGGAGAACATAGGGTAGATTATTCATAAAAGATTCTTCTTGACATCACTGGGAGGAAGAATACAAACCCTCCCTCGACCAAATACAAATACACACTCATACAGTGCAGCACCCCCACCACCCCATGCAGCCGTCTAGGGCCGTTCTGCTCCAGTTGGTGTGCCACCATGACGCTTGTAGGGAGGACGTGGAGAAAATACAGACCAACGTGAAGTCATTACCAGGAAGAGCTTTGTTCTGGTCTGACTGAACACCATGCGGTCCGTGTGCTGCAATTTGGCCAGATATTTTTGTCTCTTTGATGAAAGCTTGCTAGTAATTTTGCTTCGCTCCTTTGCTCAGTGGGCGGTAGGCATTTTGCAAACAGCGTGAGGAAAGATACACATATTAAGTCATCAAATTGATCCAGCTTAAGCATTTAGAAAAAAAGTATCAATTATTTATCATTTCAAGTGAAGAAGATTTGTCTGTTGTGTACAAATTCTTATTTAATTAAGTTTTCTCTTTGGTAATGCAAAGACAGACTATAAATGACTGTTGAGTGTTGAAAAAAAATGATGTTCCTGTTGCTGCTGCTGTTAAGCTTGAACCTGATCCTGAGTGTTTTGATTTTGTAATTATGATGTAAAATGTGATGTTTGCTCAGGGCCGGACTGCGAGACTTTTTCAGTCCAGGAGTCAGTCATGTAACCAGGCCACCCTGGCCTTGCCCACACACACACGTTCACACCCACACCTACATACGTGGGCATGCATGCACACACACACACACACACACACACACAGTGGTATGTGTTTGGCTGATTCAAAACAAATATGCACTCCAATATAGGCATCACAGTCACGACAACACTCACCCTAATGTCACATGGGCATTTTCAGGCCATCTGTGGAAGTATTGACCCACCAAATATTTTGAAGCAAAATATGAAATAGACTGTCATTACCATGTAAAAAAGGTACAGTATTAATACTATGGCAATAAAGTATATTCCTGTTTTTAATATTCAAACATGGATGATCTGATGTCACCAAGTATTTAACACATTCTGATGATCAACTCTGAGAGCATAGTTCTGAATAAGCAATCACATAATATTGACTTATATTTTAATATAGGCTCTAATTATCATACAGGGGAATACTAATGAACCCCAGTCTAAATCTAAGGTTTGAATAAATTAGTCAATTTGAGGCATTTGGCAGCATCATTCTCCAGCGCCTTTTTCTTTTTCTCTCCCTCTCGGCACCGCCTTTTCCCTTTTTTTTTTTTGACCCAGGTTCGGTTCCATCATCTCAACGTCTGCTCTCCTGGTCTGCTCTCTCTGAACACACACACACACACACACACACACACACAAGTCACACCCTCTTCCTCCACACACTGTCTGTGCGGTTGATACGGACTGTTGGGACGGGTGTTAATCGAAACAAACCAATCGTCTTGTCCTCCTCACATGCTACAGGCCTGAGTGGCCTCTGACTGGCCTGGCCTGCCTCTCTGACTTTAAAAAAGATAGCCCCGACACCGGCTGACCGACAGCCTGTTTTAAAAAAAAACAAAAAAAAAGAGCAAACGGGCCCTATGCCAGTACGGGCCTGTGTTTGCTGTTTTCCAATAGAAAATCAGATTCTGATTGAATTGTCTTTACCCTGAGAGACCATGTAGAGTTTTTTACCTTTAGGAGAAGCTAGATAGTCAACAGTATGTGTCACATATATTAGCTGAATGCTGAGCCTGATTCTGATGCAGCTTGTGACAGTGAGTCATGTTGTAACTTAAATCAGAAATAAACAGGAATAAATTAATTAATAAAAAAAATACATTCTCAGAGTGTCTATGGCTTAAGAATATTGTAACAGAAATACAATGGCCACTCTCCTGCTCTATTATGCCCTACCAATCAGTGACATTTCTTATACAGATTTGATGCTTAATTTAACATTTTTTTTGTCACCACATTAAGATACCAAGACCCTGAGGTACACCACAGAACAAATGTTGTGATTTAGTATTTAACTTCTTTTTAGCAATTAATAACACACTTATTATGATAAATTCACAAAACTGCATGTTTATCGCCCAAAGCTGCATGTGATCATAATGAAGTAAGCATGTCCGTATTGGGGATACGGGTGGGAAGCAATTTTCATCCAGATATCCTGAGGTCAGAGGTCAAGGGACCACTGTGAATATGGCCAAAATCTAGCATAATGTGGTTAGTAGAAATGGTTCCAGCTTTATATTTGCGTCCCTCTAGCTTTAACACAGAATGCTATTTAAATGTAATTCATGGCTGCACACGGTGTTCCAATCAGCTGTTTATTTGTGCCTCATGTTCACAACATTCAGTGTCATTTTCACTGTAAAAACATAGTAGTTTTAAGGCCAACCATAGTTTTGTTGCATTGTTATGGTTGTTACACTGCTACATTATGGTGTTACATTACTATTCATCTTTTTTTTCCTTAAACAGGTAGTTTTGTTGCCTAAACCTAACCAGTCTCCTCAGTGTGTACTAACCACATTACTGCATTTCTGCAAATGTGATACAACAAGGGCAAACTTGCAGGCCATGATAGGTTCTAAACTTTGCTTTTGCATGAGAATTAGCTCTAATAGGCACTGTGTGATGAAACAAACATCTCTCTCACTTTTCCTTTTCGTCCATTTCACATTACAAATTAATATTTTAACAATGCTCTTTGGTAGATTGTTTGTTTGCTGAATTACAGGAGAAGCTTGGACAGATTCAGAAAAGATGGTTAATCTAATTTTATCAGCATGTTTGATCGTTAGTTATGACTGTGTTGTTAATTTCCTTGATTTTTGAATGGACTTCTGCTTCATGACCTGCCTCTTTAGTTGTTAGACATTTCCGGCAGTGTCCAATTAGATTTACTGTCGTGGATCATGTTAATGCGGTGGCAGCCCTAAGTATAATATAATTGAATTTTATAATATAATTTGGACAAGTTTAGCAGGCCGGATTAAAAAGCCCAAGTATATGGTTCGCAAACCGTAGTTTGCCCATGTCTGTGACACAATAGGAAACGTAATATTTCAACAAACATCCCAGTGTGCTTCCAATGACTATTTTTACATTTAATGCCCAAAGCTTTTGTTGGCTTTATCTTCCAACAAAATTATGGAACTTGTTTTTTTTTTTGCTAAAAAATGATAGAAGCATCAGGATTTCCAGGAATGCACTTTAAGTTCACTGTGAATAAGCAAATATTAGCTTTTCATTGTGAGCTAACATTTTCATTATGGAAAGCAGATTCTGCCACCTAGTTCCAGGGCATTTCAGAGAGAAGGGCACACTGAAGCCAAAGTCAATAGAGGTGCTCATATAAGGCTGCAGGGTCAGAGAAGGCTGGACTTGAGATCAATGGCGTCTCAGTCGGTCCATTAATCCATGCGTGGCTGTCTCACACATGGCCCACTTTGGCCACTTACTGCCCATCAGCAGTTCATGGAGCAGGAGGAGCAAGTGCTCATCACTGCCCTGTCACACCCAGTCCACCATGTTGCTTCACTCAAGCTTAATAACCAGAGCTTTGTCTCCAGAGAGCTCATCACAGGGAGCTAACAATGTGGACACATCCATGGGTCAGGTCCAACACCCAGCACTGCGCTGTCTGCTGCAGAGAACCAAGTGGGGCTCCTTATACTGTGATGAGAGGATGGGAGGGAAGCAATGACAATCTTTACTGTGCTCACAGCTAAAGTCACACTTTATGTAGTCCAAACAAGAACACTGATTTACTGTTTTATTTTCAACTGTTTTATTTTATTTTCAACAAATGACACACACTCTCATGCTCCATCTTCAGCATCACTGCTACTACTGCTTTTCTTTGTCATATATAAGCTTTATATCTTTGGATTTTTAATTTTTGGTCAACAAAACATTATTTTACTATTTATCAATCAAATTAGTTAATCAAAGATGACTTGTAGGTGAATAGCCTAGATTATATTAGATAATCATTAGTTACAAACAATAGTGTTGCTTAATCCTTTTTTTTATTTTAGGGTTCTGAATATTGTATGCTTAGACTCAATGTATAGAATTTATTCCATAGATATTTCATCTCCCTGCTGTGGCAAATTAACGCACTTAACCTTATTGTTTCCGCAAAAGGTCCAAACTGGAGAAACCTGAAACTCTCACAACTCAGTGAGAAGAAACGTCCAGCTCAACATCAAGTTCCAGACATCCTCCTGAAACTGGACTATATGAGGAAAATGATCTAGACTTGAGAAAAGCTCAGAGAGAAGTTTTGGATTTGAACAAATGGATTCCAAAAACAAGGGAGAGCATCTGAAAAATGCACTCAAGTGCTTTACAATTTATAAAAGCATATGACAGCTGCTAGTGTAAACTGTCAAGCTTAAAATAGTGAGCTGTTGCTTTTATTTTCAATGCAGCATTTATTAAAAGCAGCATAAATATGTGTTGATATTAAAGCTGTGTCGTCCTGTCATCCTGAATGAGACACTCTGGGATGCTGGGAGTGACATGCAGCCTCTCACAGTGGAGGGTATAGAGGTTCACAGTTTTTTTTTTTTTTTTTTTTTGCTGGGAGAGGGAGGAGAGAGATTAGCCTAAAAGACAGCTCTATTAGAGACTTAACCTGGGCTTTGATCATTTCTTGAGCTCCCCTTCAGATCAGCCTGAGCAACAGACGGCAAATCTGACAGGCTCCTGCTCTACCCACATCCCCCACCACCAGCCATAGCCCTCATAATGTACCCTGGCTTCAGTGTGATCAAAGACTCCCTTTCTGGTGACTGAGGCTCCCATCTGTCTGCCAGCAAAAGAGAAGGCTGGGAGAGAGAAACTGGCTGTCAGACATCATTTCAGGGCACACATGTGAGTACAGTATGCTGAATCTAGAAACAAAAAGCATATGGGATGTATATTTTTCCTCCAACACATCCTCCCCTCCTCCCTCAGTGTGTATCTGGATTGTATGTGACGTTTGCCAGAAACTGCCCTGAATGTCAGCAGTGATTAGTATGAGCATACATTCTGCACCGCCTGCTAGAAATGCACAGCACAAAGCAGACAGATAAGGGCCTATTCATTTGTCAGTGACTGGTCAAATAGGGAAGAAAGAAAAGAGCCAAGGCCTTATTCATAAAGCTCATCACTGACAGCAGTGGATTGCACTGCATGTTCTGCTCTGTAATTTCCACTTTTTCATGAATCGGTGAGGTTGTGACTGCCTGATTCACACTGCTGCACACATACTTTCACCAACTATTTCAGTGACAAACAATACAAATCAACAATCATTCAATAATACAGTACATAACACTGATGAAGTGGAGGGAGTGGTACTGTATGAATAGTAGAGAGGGCAATTTTACCTTCAAAATAACTATAAAAGAAAACAGTTACTATCATACACTGGAGCTCCAATGTGATTTTAGCATTGTTTATTGTTTATTTCTGATGGCATAGTCTTTAAGATAGTATTTTTATTTTTTTCTGTTGAAAAACAAAGCAGTCCAAGTAAATTATACACAACAGTCACCGAAGAAAGACACAATATTTGCCAGGAAACCTCCATGCTAACATATGTAAAAGTTTACAACCATGCTAACAGCTAAATATCAACACAACATACAACACTAACATAATGATGTTCAGCATTCATGATGTTTGGCATGTTCTGAATTTAACAATGTTAAATTTTATTTAAAATAAACATCGTAAACCTATAAATGAGCCTACAACTCACCTTGAAGGACACATGCATGTCAACCCCATGTTTATTTAATTATTATTCATGGTGGTGCTGGAGAAAGTCAGGGGGTCAACAAAGTTAGCACAATTCATGGTGTGGGGAAGACTGACCAAGCCTCTGACATGTTTGACAGCAAATACTTTGGATATGTAACCTTATAAATAGTCATAATACCTATAATACCTTCAGCAGCAAAGTGAATAGATATGTTATTATGCATTGGCCACCTCCCCACTCTCATTTATTTATTTATTAACTATTTGAGTGCCATTGACTTTTAAACACGTCAAAGTAGTTTTTCATCGGCTAGCAAAAGGGCACTTTCTCACACAGCTTGTGAGTAATTTTGGGGTTTCTGGGATAAGTAATTGGGACATAAAGAGACAGGATACGCTACAGAGATCAAAGCAGGAAGTGGAGACATCGGGATCAGAGAGCAGAGCAATCATTACTCGAAAAAAAAGTGGTGTTTTTGGTGAAGCTAGCCTCTACTTCAGATAAAACAAGAACAGAACAAGGTGCAAACAAACGTTTCTTTTCATGATTAAATAGAGAGTCTCTTCTTTCATTGGAGCTATTCAGTGTTTTCAGAGACATAGTACAAAATTTTCTGTGCATCATAAAAATGACTCAAAATGGGCAAAAAGCACTGGCACAAGACACTTTCTGTTTTATGAAACGGCTGGCACTCAGTGAGTAAATGTGGTTTATGATTTTGTATTCACACATAAGCAAAAAGCAAAAAAAAACAGAAGCGCTTGAAAGTCTGGTGTTTGTTGGACATCTGGAGCTCATCCCACCCATGATAAACAGTAGAAAACACTGCTTTGCTCTAAATAACTGGCTCTAAAAGGAATACAGGATTCTATTATATGACCAGTAGAAACCTTTTGAAATGATTTGGAGTACATCTGGTTTATTCCTCTGTGTGTTTTCAGGTGAGGGGGCTCATCTGTGTCATTTCAGACAATGATGTCACAGGTTTCTCAATGGCAGAATAACATTATCTCTCATTCATGCACATGGATATTCTTGAGTGTCACCAATGACTCTTTGTCCAACCCACAACATGAAACATTCATTCATTGTCCCTGCCATCTATTCATCTCTGTGTGTGCACTGAGTCTCTCTCCAGCTGTCAATCTTTCTTTCTCAAACATGCACACACACACACACACACACACACACACACACACACACACACACACACACAGTTTGAGTGGGAGCATGTTTTGCCTCAGGCCTCTGTCTTGCTCCTAACCCATTACTAGGCTAATGAAAGTAGAGAGGATCAAATCCAATGAAGCTGCTTTTCACACTGCTTAACCCTTATGAAAACCTGTGACCTCCGCACAAGAACACACACACACACACACACACACATTACATGCACACACACTGTAAGAAATTACATACGATGCCACTAAAACGGAGAGTTCATGAACATGAACACTGTACAGCACTTTTCTTCCCATGTTAAGTATCTGTACTCATGTACATGTGAGTTTGTGTTGATTGCTTGAATTCTTCATTTCTTTATGAATAATACATGTGTTGTGATGACAGGAGCACCTGATTGCGATTAACTGCCTTCAAGTGGGTAAGATCATGCAAACTTTCGTGAAGCCATTGTTGACATTCAACTGATATTAATGACAGTGTTCACTTGTTTTTCCTTTGGACGTATGTTAATTCTGATTCTGATTGACAGAGATTCAATGGATTCAATGCTCAAACAGTCACTGAACACATGTGAGCTGCCTCAAAAAATGTCATGATTGGACTCCAGTTCAGATTAATATTACAATACATAAAATATCTGCAAAACTATTTACTTGCACAGCATTATATGTTCCCTGCAACACAAGCAGGATTCACATGTTTATGGTTACCAGAGTTCATCAATAATAAAAAATAATATTTTTGTATTAACAATGACCTATGTGAAAAGTTTCTCATACAGAGATGTATCATCCAGTCATCTCTATAATATGTCATCATCTCATTATTACAGGCAGAGGTCGTCACTGGCGTGGTAGTGACAGGTAGTCCTTTATTCAGATATCCTTCCAAATGTGCAGTTCCCGTACACACTCTCTGGAAGGGAAGCCCCTCAGTCTGCAGTGATGTAGAACTCAGCACTCGTGTTCTAGCAGCTTCTACATCAGTTGTTTCTGCTGATTTTTGGATTACACCTGAGTGATTGTTTCCCAGCAGAGTTTGACAGTTTGAGTTTCATTCCAGACCTTGATGGAAACAGTTTGGGTTTCCACTCAGTACTGACAAACAGTTGTATGCACTGATGATCTCAAGACCTGACGCTGCTTTGTGATATGCCTTACATGAATAAATTATGCATTTTCTCATATCTGCACTGAGCTCTAAGGACTTTTTCAGTGTAATATTTATTATGTGTAGTCAAACAAGAACTATTTTTGCTGGCACACAGAAGTTACAAGATCATATTTTGAAGTTAAATTGTTTTTTATCTTTCTGCGCTACCAATATTTAGAAGTTCTTGTGTATGTGTTTGACTCAACTAACTTATCTAAAGAAACCAAACTTATTTGGCTTGTTTTGTGCCAAAGAACCAATTAATATGTTTCAGAAGGAGAGCTGCCATCACAAGCCTCCATCTCAAATCTATGGAAACCTTTTACACCACAACAGAATGCACTGTAGAGGGTAGTCAAGGAAAATAATAATGGTTAAGATGCCAGTGTTGCAAATTTTGTTGTAGCAAAATGCCACAAGTAGGAGCTATAAAGCGGCAATGAGAACGTCCATATCTTACCTACTGGCTGGTAGCCCTGCCTTGTTGGACCTCCAAATGGGTTGCGACTGCCAAAAGAGCCTCCGTCAATGGACCCATATGACATGGCGCCTGATGGTTGGTGTGTCTGCTGCAGGCTGCTGTTCCTGGGGAAGGAACAATGACTGGATTTAACAAAAACATTTTTTTTTTCCCATTTTGCTCTGACAGTTTAAAATCAGTTCAACTCAGGTTGAACTGAGTTGAACTCTGACAGGAAATGAAGAAAGTAACTATGGTTTGTGTAATGTTTGAGTGGATGACTTTTACAGATGAGAGGAGGGCTGCTAATGAAGGTTTTACCAGATAAATAACCTACTTCTTGCCAATCACAGCTTAATTGGGTGCCATTGACGTATTTCAACATCATTTAAACTCTGACGCTTGAGTGCCATCCATGTAATAATACGTCTAAGAGGTTCGTAGGCAGCAGGTCACAGTCTCCCGCAGCCTGTGAGTAATGTTGGGGCTTCTGGGATTTGTAGTCGGAGCATAAAGAGACGGTATATGCAGGAAGTGGAGACAAGTTTAGAGAGCAAAACAAACAAAATCTCGACAAACTTTTTTTTTTGAATCAAGTTTGAATTTCTAACTCATCAGTTAGATTTTTTTCGTCATTTAAAGGGTTGAGTAACTAGCATCTATTGACTAGTATGAGTACTGCACCAAATGTGTATGATGCATTATTTTCATCCTGCTTTTATCAATATTTCAGGTATAAACATTAAATCAAAAGACCATGTTGGATATGAAAGCATTAGTGTCTCATCTTTACAAAGCTGCTGGTCTTTTCAGCTGTTTTACTGCACATTTACTTTACTGGTTGCACAATGACATCTGTTTGCTTGATGTTTGATGACTCAGATACCACTCAACAAAACTGTTTGAAAAACTGAAAAAAACATCATCAAATTAGCAGGAACTCTACATAAGTCCTGTTGCAGGCTGTTTAGAAATAAAATAGCTTTTTTATCTGCCCTTTCTCCATCTGCTTTTATCTTAAAAGGTAGCACTTGAAATAGAATCATAGAAGCATGATGCTGATGTGTGAACAACATAATTGAATGCATTTATGTCAGTTTAGGTAATTTAAATTAACAAATGACATTATCTTGGGTCTCAGTGTACTCTTTATTTGAAAAATAAAGGCCAAATGGCTAGTTGCTACGCTACAAACTACTTCCAGGTCCAAACCCCGGCTGCGAATGTAAACTGTAATGGTTGCAAAACTGTGTTTACTTTAGGCAACATAACTAGGTAGCACTATCAACTACACTGTACAGTTGTCTGTTACGTTGTAAACTAACTATGGTACTTATTCTGATATACTTTACTTACTTGCTAGCATACATAATTAAACAATCATTAACGTTACCCAGGTACAGTAACGTTAGCTTCATTGCTGACACCCTTATGTTTAGCTAACGTTACTTTTTCACCTCAACCTCATACACTTTCCTTTTCATGGAAGTCTGGACTTTCCCTTTCAGGCTGTCTGACACTAACATGTACACCTCTGTTGGAGTTGTTACAGTTCAGTCCCTTTTTGACAGAGTTGGGGAAACTGGCAGAGTATGAAGTGACCATGAAAAAGGTGACTGGCTCTTTAGCTGCAGCCATCTGTTTACATTTGCGCCGGTGGCTCGTGATAATGTCGCACGTGAGATAACAATCCCATCAACTTAACTTGAAATGTGGACGAATCCTCACAGTTTTGACTTTCAAACGGTGTATTCCATGTCTTCATAGTCTTACCACGCATTTTACAATCCAGTGGTATGGATAGGCTACAACTATTACAGTTTACATTCTGAATTCTGCTGAAAGGTCAAATCATCATGTGAACATGTGTTTCACCCGCAGCCAGAGACACACAGATGAAGCTCTAATCACCAAACCCCTCTCAACGCCTCAGCATCTCCATCAAAGGTCAGAATGTGATGCTGGTCAAGTGGCCAATGCTCTTTCCACACCATGAAAGACAAGCATTCAGACAAGCAGGAGAATGTGATTACACTCCAGAGTCACTGTGCAGCCCATTGTTCCAGTGAAGCCAGTGAATCCAGCCTATAGGACTGGCATTATGGGTACCAAGTGGGACAGAGGAGCAGCCGGAGTTTCAGCGTCCGACAGATTCACTGGGCCACGAGAATGTTTAATCCGATTAATTTGTACAGAGAAGAGAGATTAATTACTTTTGGCAGTCCATAAACAATCTTCACCCTGCTTATATTCAAGCCCAGTGACTGCGACTCGCATCGTTCAGAAGTGTGGACACGCACTGCCTCGATCTGCATACAAGATGCACACCCATGGATGCACAATACACACACACACACACACACACACATACACACACACACACACACACAAACATTTGGACACCCTTACCCTTCACCACTGTGTAGAATTATAAATCATTCTGGTTGTTCACTTAGTTGCTCATACAAGTGAAAATGGAGGTCATTACGGGTGATGCAACATAAAAAAAAAACAAACATTAAAATGTTCCATTACCCATGTGCATGATGTCATCAGAGCTAGCAGTGTCCCCTGGATCCCACCCCTCTGTCCAGGCCTCATCACCACAGTTGTAATGGATGACTGTCCAGATGAGTGTGGGGGAGGTGCCAAATACATAATCACAGCCATGCTGTTTATAGTGATTCTATTCATTTTACTGTTCATGAAGCTGAATATAGTGCTGCTGGCCTGTGTGGGGTTGTGTTTGCTGCCACAGAGGATAAATTAACCATTTCAAAACAAAAGATCCTTAAGTTTGACTGTTATCAGGTCATAAAATTGGCATAAGCTTCAGTATTTGACACCCTGGCAAAGAGAACAGGCTGTGGTTTTTACTAATGTTTTGGAAAAATTGGTCAACTCAATCAATGCATGTACAATGCATAAAAATAACACTCAACATGAAATTAACAGGATAACAGGAACGACGCCAACAATTTATTATAGACTATTCAATTTAAAACCATAGACGGATTCATCAGGTTTTGATGCCATGTGATTTTCTAGACAAATATTATTTGAAAAAAAAAATGCTGTGACTCCAGTCACATACATAAATTATATGTCACATAAAGATTTAATATTGGTAAATATCGGTATCAGCATACAGTGTTTACCAGGATATATTACAACAACAACAAGAGCAAGGAGTGGATTACTATCCGTGGCTAACAAGCTAGCTTTCCACTGTCTGACTAGCGTTATGTCTCAGGTTTGAAGTATTTCCAGTGTGTCCTATGGATGGAAAATGTGCCACACACACATGAGGACTTGAGGAAAAAGAAATATGGCAGTCACAGAGCCCCATCAGGATCAAATCTGTTGCATTTTGAAGGAGTGTTATGGTTATGGCTACTAGTCTGGACCAAAGCTGGTCAACTTTTTGTGCCTTTCCTGGTTTTATTTGCTCTATTTTCTTACTCATGAGAAAGAACAGAGTAGATTGAGTCCAGTTTATAATTTAATGATTGTATTATTTGCCATGTCATGGCCAGCAATAAGGTAAGATAAGATAAGATAAGATACAATAAAATAAAATAAGATAATACTTAATTCATACTGAAGGAAATTCTTTCACAACAGTTGCCATACACAGTGTTGTCTGGATGTTCTTTTCAACTTATGCATATGATAATTCCACAACATGAGACGTAGTTTTGGTGTAAAAAACCCGCACATATTGGTATTGGTTCATATTGGATTTGGACAATATGAGAAAACCGGATATCAGCAAAAAAGCAAATATCGAGCATCATAAATGAGATAAATGTATTGCTATCTGTACACATCCATCAGAAAAACACTTTTTATCGCCAAACATAAATATAGGAATCCAGCATTTCTGCTGTTTCCTGCTTGGAAACTATGTCTGTTACAGAAATTAGAGAAATTACACAGCACACAAAAGACACACATGGTGTAGAACGGTCAAAGATGTTTCTGGCACATGTACTGCCACTGTTGGATGGAGACAGTCCTTGCTTCTACAGAGAGAAAAAAACAGCCGTTTCACTGCGAAACAGAGTAGAAGAGAGGTAGAGTGGTGTGCACCCCTGTGTGATGTTGCAGGACACAGAATGATAGTGAATACAGGCCTGGCAGGCAGAGTGACTGGATACACAGCTACTGCCCACCCCCACTGCTTTTCATTCAGTTCCCCACTCTTTTCACAGCTGTCATTATCAGCAACACAAGGCTTAGCTTAGCAAGAGCGGGCAACTGAGCAGAAATAAGCCTACACCCTGGACACAAATGCTACATTTATCACAAACGGGCAAGAGCCAACCTGTGGTGGCAACGTGTGTGTGTGTGTGTGTGTGTGTGTGTGTGTGTGTGTGTGTGTGGGAAGGCTCGACTGATACATAGTTTTCAATGGCTGATATCATTATTTCTAAACGGAACTGACCATTTATCTTGTCATTACTCAGTACTTTTTCAACCACGTTCTTGCCAAATCAAACCCAAATCTGAGTTGTTGTTTTTTTCCAGTTGTCTTGATTATGTGGGAAAGCCTCTTAAACAGCCTCATGGACTGAAGTGAACATGTGATATAAAAACCTGCTTTGCTCATGAAGCCCAAGGTTACTGCACAGTTCTCTGGTTTATCAGTAAAGTCAATTCTCTAATGATGACACAGAGTGACGTGTGAGTCACATGTCCAAAGAGGGTTGATTGTGTCGGTTGGTACATAAAATGCACCTGGTCTATTAAATGTCTGTATCCTCACTGCACTCAATTTTCTGTATATAATCGATGATAATGTGGTGATTGGCCAAACCTCTTGCCAGCATCCAGGCACCATTTAACCACCTCTTCTTGCAGTTAGAACAGAATTTAACATAAATGAAATCCATTTTTGCCATTTTTCTTCTTTGTCAGTGGAAAACCTGGATGTTCTTTTCAACTAATGCATAGAGAGGTGTGCTTTTCTTTTTGTCCCTCTGACACAATAGCAGAGTAGAGACTAAAGACAGAGATAGTCAGCTGCATCAGATCCAGCAACACCTTTTAAAATTCATTTTAAAGTCATTTTCTGTTCATGTGAATTGTTATGCTAATTGTTCTGCTAAGTTGTTTTGTCACCTGACTTTCCCGGTTACAATATTTTTTCCCTGCAACTGACAATGTCAAAGGCATGACCCACCCTAAACTGCTTCATGTTAGCTTGCATTGAAATCCTTCACCTGAGCCTACTAACAATACTCCTCATGATTAAACCCAACCAAGCTACAGGATGGTCTGGTGATGTCATTCTGTATAATAATTAGCCATGTGCTTCTGTTTGTACACACAGTGTTTATCAGATTAATGGGCCATCGGTCTGTTTTTTGAGACTGATTAAATCATCCAACCAGTTTTCAAAAAAACAAATCAGAAACTAGCAAAAACACATCAGACCAGTATGTAGCATGATCGTTTCTCATAATTTGGGTGTTATTAGATGTAATCTACAAGTAGTCTGTGTTGTGTAGTGATGAAGGAGCAAATGTGATTTTTCTGTCAGATATTGCAATTTCAATTTGATTCACGCTTTTCTCCAAATGAAACTTTAGTGCAATATTCACAATGCGTACAGTCACATTCACAAACATGAAGGAAAATTACATTGTACCATCGCAACATTAAAAGCTGTTACTCTAATGCAAGGATGAAAAATAAAGGTAAGAATTGCTTCCAAATTTATCCATGACAGCGTTGCTACAGTTACATTGAACAAGTAATGTAATTACTTGATGCTAAAAGTAACTAAGTTAGATTACAAGTTACAGTATTAGTTGTATTCAGCAGCTGCCAGTACCACCCCTCGCCAACTCAACATAAAAATGACAACCGGTTTTGGTAAAACTCACATTATTAGAAATGCATTTTTAACAGTAATGTCAATAATGTATCCCCTGATATTTTAAGTTCAACTTAATGTCATCATTATTATTTTTTTTTGTTATTTCAACTCAATAAGTTATTTTGTGTAGTATGGGCTCTATCTCATACTAGACAATGGTCTGGTGATGATCATCAGGCATGGGCTGCTACAAGTTCCTCTTCAGGACCCTGGGGAGTGAGAGTTTGTCTTATGGTGTGTTCACTGGAAGTAGAACGTGGAGCTCAGATCATTTTAACCTCAAAGTTTAGTGCTCCCAGCTCTTCCAGCCTTACAGACGTACAACAAGACATGTAGCTACTGTTTACGTCAGTCGCAGATAGCATGAATTCTGTGTCTGGTTGGTGAGAATAATCTTTCTGGTTTGGAGATCCGTCTTCCTGGGGGTTGTGAATTAAATTCTGACTTGGAGCTTGGAAATTCCAACATTATGGAATACACCATTGGGCTAAAATAAGCCTAAATGCTGGGCTCCCAATGCTGCTGCATGTGACATCTGAGCACATGAATCATTTCCACGAGCCTTTTTCCTCGTGCACTCCTCAGGCAAATACCTTACAACTTTAGCGCGACAGGTTTTGCACACAGTACCTGTTTTTGGTGCACACCTGCAGCCTTAAAACCGCAATACTCCCAAATAACCGTTGTACTGCTTTTCGTGGAGATTAAATCCTAACTCTGCTTCTGATTTGAAACTGTATTAAGACACCTCTAATGGTGTCCAAATAGGTTGGGATCACTAAATTAAATTAATGGCCATTCTGGTGGGACCCTGCCCCCTCGAATCTCGGGGCTGCGAGGGGGGGGTGGTTGGGGGTGGGTGGGCCCTCGTGTCGCTGGCCCCTTGGACCTGTCCTGGCCTCCTGGGAGGTGGTGGTTTCTGTCTCCTCCTGGTCGTTGGATCTGCGTGGTTCTCGGTGGCCCGGGTGGCTCCCCGGGTTGTTGTGGACACCTGGCCGATCTGGCCATGAGTGGTCGTGGTAGACGCTCTGGGCTTCGGTTTTCTACACACATGCATGTTTTATCCAGACCTTATTAACTCCTCCCGAGTCACATTGATGAGTACTGATGTGAACTGCTAGTATGCCAAATCATTCGTCCGACTTCTCACTAAGGTCATATTTTCTCCACATACTTCTTTCATTTGTGTTCTCGGTAGCCTACTCTATACGGTTAGGTCCTCCATTACTCTGGTGTTCAATACTGTTGGGTGTTGGGATGAAGGTGTTAGGAATGACACAGTAGTTTACACGTTTTTTTTATTCCAATAGCACTGCCTGTCTGTAAACTTCCCTTTTTGTTTTGTCTTATCTCCCTGTCTGTCATTTATTTCCCCCTCTTATCACCCAGGTGTAGCACGTCCCTCTCTGGCTTATAACAGGAAATAAATAAATAAATAAATAAAGGAAGATTAGATTCCAGGGAGGGCCGGTGATGGTCACATACACGCGCCAAATATTAATAGCTTTTGCTGCAAGACTAAAATATGCATAATCTCATAAAAGGTCGACACTCTTTTGTGGTGTTGAACAATGAGAACAATGCAGACAAAGTGAAAAAAAAAAAAAAAAAAAAAGACACCTCTAATGGAAGGTGGGGGTGCACAAGCTGAGTCTACATAGTGCAACAGCAGGTTCTGCATATTGAATGTGGAGGCCTTCCCTTGTCCAACCATAACAATGCACACAGATTTTGTGTAATTATAATGAAAACAAATTAATAAACAAATAGTATTGCAAATGCATATTTCACTGATCCAGAAAGACCTGAGTGCAGAATACACAGGTGAGGAGGCAGCAGGTGCTGTTTAATGTTCTATTTCATCCCTGCTGACCGCCAGAGGGCGGTGCTGAAAGCACTGGATGATCCCTTCGCGCATGCGCAATTCGAGTTTGCATACCAACGTCACTTGTGACCAATGGGTGACCCGAGAAGGCAATAAGTTCCGGTGTCACCAGAGGTTCGGTTCCTCTTTTCTTCTCGCGTGCCATTCGCATACCGCTGGTTACAGCAACACTGAAGAAAAAGAAGGAATAAGCCTGTACGGCGTCTTCGCTCCGTCGCTGGTAGCCTTGTGACCTAGTAGGTCGGAGCAGCGGTGTTCTGCCCTCCAAAGGCTGCAACGACATTTTTTCTCTTGTATTTTAGAAGTGAATTAACGCCGCTTGGCGTCTCTTTTCGTTTGAGACCGGTACGGTCGAAATATTTCCTAACCTCTCCCGACCGAAGGTAAGGTTATTGAATCAGTTTTTTTATTCTTTTCAGAAGTGGTTTCCACAGGTGCATCTGAGTTGTAATTTGATAGGTGTAGACAGCGTTTCGCTCTCTTCCCCCGAGTTTCACTGGAATTCCCAGTTTATTAGTAGCAGGGTGACGGCAGTATTAGCGTCCCGCTACCGTTTTTCTTTCTGACTGTGCACTATGATAACCCGTAAACTTGTGGAGTAGCGCGTGGGCTGCCTTTCCGCTTGTTGTTTGATAGTCAAGTTAGTCTAGCATTAGCGCCCAGACTGCTCGACTCTCTCCTCTGTTTTGTCAGTTTATGTCCGCTGGGTTAGACGACGTTTGCGCCCTCTTCCCCCCGGCTAATCGGTACAGACTGTGTCCACACAGTGGGACTAATTGAAAGTTTTATAGTAGTTCCTGCTGGTGGAGGCAACGTTAGTGTCCCCTCTCCCAGCGAACGGTGTGACACCAGGAGGACGCAGCTCTCAGCTGATCTACTCTTGATAGTAAACAGTGTATTTAATAGAAAGCCTCAGTTCGCAGCGATTTTCTGAGGCTACTGGGACACTTTATTGGCCTTGCGCTGCGCAGAAGCCACGGGTTCTGCGCGACTTGCGTCTGCTGTGTAGGCGTAGTTCGCTTCTCCACCGTGGTCTCCACCGTGTACCGTAACACATATTGATCTTGGGTTGCGTATAAGCCACTGGCGCTGCGTGACTGCGTCTGCTGTGCAGGTGGAGTTCGCTCCTCCTTCCCTCAGCTGATTGCATACTGGGCTGAGCAGGTGCTGTTATATGCCCTTCCCTCAGCTTACACAATTTCTGTCATCTACTGTAACATATTGGCCCTGTGCTGTACAAGCCACTGGCGCTACGGAACTGTGTTTGCAATTCCCTTCCCTCAGCCTACCCGAGTAGCGTGTGACTATTCATAATGGAGGGCTCCCACGGTTGTGTGGCCTGCGGCGCCCTCCTTCAGGCCACTGATGGCCATGACCTATGCCCAAAGTGCCTCGGTCCGGACCACCTTAGAGAGGGCCTATCTGACAGCCCGTGTATGAATTGCAGCTACATGCCTCAGGCACTGAGGGTTGCTAGACTGGAGCAGTTATTCTCTGTTGGTGACGTTGACCCCTCTCCCCTAGAACAATTGCCTCCGTTCCAACCGAGATGCTCAAAGCGTCATAGTGTAACTACTCCTGCAGAGCCTGGCCCCTGCAGAAAAAAGGCGAGAGCTGAGCGACAGGTTGCCTCAGATGTGAGTCGCTTATATGTAGAGCTGGTTGAAGTGAAGGCCCTCCTACAAGTGCGTCAATCTACCACTCCTGCAGACAAAGCAGGGTCACACACCCTGTCAATGCCAGTGCTTGCCCTAGAGGACGACGTCATCTCTCTGGCGGCCTCAGCCTCTCACTTCCAAGATGATGAGGGTGGTCAAACCCCCATGCTCTTGGAACCAGGATCCCCATCCTCTGCTCGGAGCCCATCTAGTGAAATGGTGGGGAGCTCAATGCAGGCTATCATGCGCACAGCCTTGGAGCGTCTGCATGTGGATATGCTACAGCAGACCCAACCAGCTCCTGAGAGTGCTTTTTTCAGGCACAGACAGCCCTGTCCGTTTTTTGCAGTTCCCCCAGCAAGGGACTATTTGACAGAGCTACATGCTTGCTGGAGAGATACTGGAGCCCTCTCCAGACTCTCAGTAGATGGCCATGCCCTAGCAGCTATGCATGATGCAGCTGAAGCCGGCCTGGAACGGATGCCCAATGTTGAGCCAGCCATAGCATCCCTCATCGTGTCCCCAGAGGAAGCCCTTCAGCCAACTGTTAGGTGCCCCCGCCCCCAATGCTGGGTGACGGATGACCTTCTCACATGTACCTATAATGCTGGTGCACGAGCTGGGCACATTGGGAACTCCCTGGCTCACCTTATGTTTGCTCTGTCTGCCTCCCTGCATGAAGGCAGTGTAGACACCACTGCCCTAAGTTTTAACGATGCAGCTTTACATGCTTTTGCTCTCTTGTCAAGAGAGCTTGGGCGGATGATGTCCGTACTGATTCAGGCACGCCACCAGGTGTGGCTTGCGCAGTCCCTTTTGACAGAGGCATCTAGGAGGACTCTACGGAGTGTTCCGGTGGAAGCGGGGGAGCTTTTTGGTTCTGCCACGGTGGAGGCACTAGAGAGAACAGCGAGAGCTCGTGAAACCAGACAGCAGTTTTCAACCCTTAATAGGGGGATGGCCCCCCCGAATAGACCTAGGGGCCCCTCTGCTGTTCGCCGCTCCCACCCACCACCTCCGGCTTGCCGCATGGGGAGTTATGGTCCCCAGGGGCCTGTGCAAGGACCAGCTGCGGACTTTCCCACCTCTGCCCATCTGCCAGCCAGGCCTCCCCGACCTGCAGGTCTTGCCCGTCGTCCCTCCGGGGCCCCTAGGGGCCAGAGGGCCAGAGATTGAGGCCTCTGGGCCGGTCGTCGGTTACTTTTCCCATCAGCAGCTCAATCGCTGGGCTGCTTGTACTTCAGACCCCTGGGTGGTCTCCAACTTAACCCACGGGTACAAGCTCCAGTTCCGACGCCGGCCCCCTGTTTCCGGCCGGGTCAAAGTGACCATCATCAGCGAACCGGCAAAAGCCTTGGCACTGGACCAGGAACTGTCCACCCTCCTGGCCAAGAAGGGAATCGAGGCTGTAGATCCTCTCGCACACCCTGGGGGCTTCTACTCAACATACTTCCTTGTGATGAAAAAAACGGGCGGATACCGCCCAATACTAGACCTGAGGGGGCTCAATCGCTATTTGAAGGTGTTACCATTCCATATGCTGACTACAGCAGCTGTCTTACGGACTATCGCTCAGGGGGAGTGGTTCACATCTGTCGACCTGAAGGACGCCTACTTCCATGTCCCCATTGCACCTCAGCACAGGCAGTTTCTCCATTTTTCCTATGGGGGCCGCCACTGGCAATTTCGAGTGCTCCCCTTCGGGCTCTCCCTCTCCCCACGGGTATTCACCCGGTGTGTGAAGGCGGCTCTCGCGCCCCTACAATCACAAGGCGTGAAGGTGTTGACATACCTGGACGACTGGCTGATCTGTGCACCTTCACAGACTCAGGCGGTCCAGGATACCACCAGTCTCCTGGACCATGTGGCTCAGTTGGGCCTCAGGGTCAATTTCATGAAGTCTTGTCTGACTCCCTCTCAGAGGACAACCTTTATTGGGGTGACCTTGGACACCACAATCATGAGGGCCCAGCCATCCCCTCACCAAGTAGACGATGTTCTTCGCCTCCTCAAGCTTTTCCAGAGGAGCAAATCATTGCCGTATGTCACTTTCCTGCACCTCTTAGGCAAGCTGACACCCATGGCAGCTGTGGTCTCGCTGGGCCTGCTGTCATTGCGACCTCTGCAGAGGTGGCTAAACGGCTTCCACTTGGATGCCAGGTGGCATCGTCACTGGAAGCTCAGGGTGTCACGGCGGTGCCTCCTTGCCCTGGCCCCGTGGGCAGACAGATCTTTCCTGACAACAGGCGTCTCACTTGGTGTGACCCCAGCCCGCCGCGAGACCATCACTACGGATGCCAGCCTATCAGGGTGGGGTGCTGTTTGGCAGCACAGCACAGCCCAGGGGCGGTGGTCTGTACAGGACAGCACTGATCACATCAATGCCCTGGAACTGTGGGCAGTGCACCTGGCCCTCAAGCATTTCTTACCGCATTTGAGGGGAAGACACGTACTTGTACGGTCAGACAATACCTCGACCGTTTGTCACATAAATCACTAGGGCGGCACCAAGTCCGCACGACTGTTGCAGGTATCTCAGCACCTTCTCAGGTGGGCTGCCCCCCGTCTGGCCAGTTTACGGGCCATGTACCTATCAGGGGATCAGAACCTGCTTGCAGACTCCCTCTCCCGTGGGAATCCTCTACCAGGAGAGTGGCGCCTCCACCCAGAGGTGGTGTGCACAATTTGGGATATTTTCGGCAAAGCAGGGGTCGATCTCTTTGCCTCGAAGGAAACGACCCACTGCCCCCTTTGGTTCTCGTTGAGGGAACCCACCAGCCCTCTGGGCCAAGATGCGCTGGCGCACTCTTGGCCAGAGGGCCTCCTTTATGCCTTTCCACCACTCCCTCTGATCTTGCCAACACTTCAGAGAGGTCTTTGGGAGGGCCACATGCTGCTGCTGGTGGCTCCCTTCTGGCCAGCTTGAACATGGTTCCCCCTACTGCGCAAACTCTGTTGCAGCGAACCATGGCGTCTCCCCAGCAGGAAAGATCTGCTGTCACAACAAGGGGGTCAGGTTTGGCACCCCAACCCTCACCGCCTCCGCCTATGTGTCTGGCTACTGAAGGGTCCGAACCGCTGCTGAGCAGCTGCACGGAGCCTGTCAGGCGGACCATTCTTAATGCCAGAGCGCCGTCCACTCGCCTGCAATATGATAACAGGTGGAAATTGTTTGCAGAATGGTGCAGAACCCATGGGGAGGACCCAGTACTTTGCTCGTTACCCAACATTCTGGAGTTCCTGCAGTCTCTCCTAGACAAAGGAAGGTCTCCATCCACTCTGAGGGTGTATGTAGCAGCCATATCAGCCCGACATGCCAAAGTCGACAATAGCATAGTCGGGAGCCACAACCTGGTGTCGTTATTCTTCAAAGGGGCTCGGAGGCTTCATCCCCCAAGAGCCCTAAGAGCCCCGGCATGGGACCTGCACCTAGTGCTGGAGGCCTTGTGTCTGCCTCCCTTTGAGCCTCTGTTAAGAACAGAGCTGCAGTGGGCATCGCGTAAGACTGCGTTCTTACTGGCCATTACCTCAGCAAAGCGTGTCAGTGAGTTGCACGCCTTGTCAATCAGCCCACCATGTCTGAAGTGGCACACGGATGGTTCAGGTGTCACACTATGGCCAAACACTGCCTTTATTCCCAAGGTACTGTCAATTCACATTCTAATCAGCCTATAAGGCTTGCACGATATGAACCTTCACCAGGGGATGATGGAGACAGGCCAGAGCTCTTATGCCCAGTTAGAGCTCTGAGATTTTATATTGAAGCTACTGCAGGCATGCGTACATCTGCACAGCTTTTTGTCTGTTATGGGGGCCCTAATAAGGGCTCAGCTCTCTCAAAACAACGCTTGTCTCACTGGATCGTGTATACCATTCGCCACTCATATCAGATGTTCAACCACCCCCCACTACCAGGTGTGCATGGTCACTCTACCAGGAGTGTGTCCACATCCTGGGCTGCCCTGAGGGGGGTGCCCCTGGAGGAAATATGTGCTGCTGCCTCATGGACAACACCTGGCACCTTTGTCAGGTTCTACAATGTGGATGTTGCTGCACCCCACCCACTGAGTGTAGTCCTTCGATCCTCTGAGGCTCCTCAGTAAGGTTGGTACCTGGGATTCTTTGTGACTAAACTGGGATTAAGTCATTCAGTGCTTTCAGCACCGCCCTCTGGCGGTCAGCAGGGATGAAATAGAACGAGAGTTACGAATGCAACTATGGTTCTATGAATCCCAAATGACCGCCAGAGCACTTGGTCACTCAGAATCCTCGTGTTCACGCGAGAAGATTCTGCAGGAACCGAACCTCTGGTGACACCGGAACTTATTGCCTTCTCGGGTCACCCATTGGTCACAAGTGACATTGTTGGTATGCATACTCGAATTGCGCATGCGCAAAGGGATCATTCAGTGCTTTCAGCACCGCCCTCTGGCGGTCATTCGGGATTCATAGAACTGTAGTTACATTCGTAACTCTCGATTTAATGATTAAAAAAAAACTAACAGAGATACCAACAAAGCTAACAGGAAGAGACAATGAAACAGACTAAATACACAAGAGAAGCACAAAGGCTGCTTCGCTGTATCATAATGTTTGATATAAAATATTATTAATTTATATGCTCACGATTCTTGTTTTTATGACAAATGGACTGTACTTGTATAGCGCCTCTCCAGTCATCTGACCACTCCAAGTATTTTACACTACATGTCACATTCATAGTGATAGTGGGAGACCATCAGGGGAAACTACACATTCACTCATCGATGCACAGCATTGGAAGCAATTAGTTCAGGTTTTACTCAAGGACACCGCAACGCTTATGGCGCTTTTCCACTACTAAGTAACGACACGGTATGGTACAGTTTTGGTGCTTTTCCTGAGTACATCATAGTACCTCCTTGGCGTGGCCCGGGTCATCATACGGCAGCGTGAAAACTGCCATGACGTCGTTTACACACAGAACACCGGGAAGACGAAGAAGAACAACAGCACTACTACTGCACCATGGTGTTGTTTTCTGCGATGCCAATATACATAAACTTTATTTCAGACTCAAGGTCCTCAACCACAGACACAAAACACATGTAGAGTACAAGAGAATAAGGCTAAAAATACAAATAAAAATAAAAAGAGACATCTGTTCCAGTGTCTCCAGAACAGAGACTGATACCTGATAGAGCTACACTTAATGTGGGTCAAGCTGTTAATTATATGATTAACTGAGGCATCAATAAGACACATAAATCTCTACATGAGGTTTCTGAGTACAGCGTTAAGGGTGTTAACACATGCAGTTACAAACATTTTACTCGCACTCTGCCATCGAGGTCTTTTTAGTAAGATTCTTAATGCATCATTATAAGCAACCTGTAGTTTTAGCATGCTTGCTTTCTTATAGTTAACCCACAGGTGTGCAGTGTACAAAGGTGTACAATACACTTTGAACAGAGATATTTTGACATCATCAGTACATGAATAAAATGAGCAAGAGTGTTAGCCTGCACATACAGTTTGCAGCACTGCCTATGAATGCTGTATGTCTTTATATCTGTTTATAATTATATCTGTCATGTCCTCTGTAAGGACATGGCCAAGGTATTTTACTTTTTCACAGGGAGCAATATTATTACTTGACAGTTTAAAGACAGGGAAAGACATTTTTTTGGTCCGATCTACTGTGGCAGATCAATACATAACTTTTGCTGGCATTGTATTTTATGTCGTGTTCAGAACCATACACAGCGCATACATTCAGAAGCTGTTGTGGGCCAGCACTGCTCAGGAATAAAATAACCAAATCATCTGCATACATCAGATGATTTCTTTAAAAGCATAAATACACATATACAAGTCAGTGCCATGGTTACACTTAAAGCCAAACTGATTATATGAAGAATTTACTACTTTAATTAATCTGTCAAGCAGTATAGTCTCCAGCACTTTAGAGAGTATGCTGGCTAAGACTATAGGCCTGTAATTGTCCATGTTTCCTAGCTTGCCAGCTTTGTATTTAACAACTGGAGCCAGCAAAACTGTTAGCATAGAATCAGGCAAGATCATGTGTCATAAATCCTGTGAAACAAATTGAAAGATGAGGAAAAATCACACTGTACACATCACGTTTAATGGTATTGAACAATACATTATAATGCTGTCTCCATAGTTCTGCAATATTATCTATTCCACTTGTGCCTTCCATGGTGCATGGTAAAGATGTATTGGAATTACCTCCTTCCAGAACCATCCATCCATCCATTATCTACCACTTATCCTCATAGGGTCGCGGGGGGGCTGGAGCCTATTCCAGCTGTCTTAGGGCGGAAGGCAGGGTACACCCTGGACAAGTCGCCACCTCATCGCAGGGCACATAGAGACAGACAACCATTCACACTCACATTCACACCTACGGTCAATTTAAATTAGCCAATTAACCTAATCCCCATGCATGTTTTTGGATGGTGGGAGGAAGCCGGAGTACCCGGAGAGAACCCACGCAGACACGGGGAGAACATGCAAACTCCACACAGAAAGGTCCCGGGCCCGGGATTCGAACCCGGTACTTCCTCAGCTCTCATTGCCTGCTCGTTTTTGCAAATATAGCATATAGCATACTTATATCTCACAGTAGTAGACTTTTTGTGCTCAAAAACTGGACCTTGCCGTGGTCGGCCTGCAGCTACACAGGTTTTAAATGTCTCATGTGCCTCATCATGGTTCATGGCTACATAGTGATTCTATCCTGGTCTCATATTAGGAATTCTTTGTTTTTTTTGTAGAAAAGCTTAGTGCCCTCATGCAGCGATCCTACTATATCCTACACAGAGCACAGGGCATTTCCATGCTCCACACTGACACAGTTAACATCATTACATATAACAGTATCTCTGGAATGTGGATGTTACTTCAGGATTGATCTGTACATACACAGTAACCAGGATTTCCTCCTTATTCAGGGCAGAACAATCAAACTTTCCAGTTTTAATACTATCTGTATTTCCAATTAAAGCTGGCAAGGTATCAATTTCAACTGACATTGTAAAAGGTATATGGTCTGATACAGATGTTCCATACAGAATACTCATGCTGCCTAGTGATGCATGCGCATCTGCTGTACTTATAGAGTGGTCTAAGCACGACATGGAGTGCCAGGCTTCACTCACATAAGTGTAACTATCACTGGGCATAAGTACATCACTAGAAAGAATTAAATTGCTGTTCTTACAGAACTCACTCAAATAATGACCAAATTTTGACCTCTTATCTGAGATATCTGTATTCAAGTCTCCAATTAGATATACACTGGTGTGAGAATAATCTTGAATAAAAGAACTGATAAAAGCAAGCTTATTCAAATATACCTCTTCATTCTGAACACACTCAAAAGGTGTGTACACATTCAGAACCAGAAATTCCTTATTATTATGTGTGTAGTTTATCGCAATGCACCAGTCAGCATCAACTCTGATTACATTTATCAACGGGTCTAACTGCTTCCTCCAGAGAATCGCTACTCCCCCAGGTATCCTACCCCTGACAATTCCCATGCTGAGGTCAGTCATAGCCTCCCCAGCTCCATGGAAGTCAGGATTTAGTGAGCTCAGCTGTCCAAGGTCTTGTTTGGACAGGAAAGTCTCTTGAAGGCACAGTATATCACAATGAACAAGCAGGTTATCAATTACTCTGCAGCGAGCTCTGTCTCCTGCGCTCTGGCCCAAACGCAGACCACAACAGTTGTACGACGAAACCCACACAGACATCAGTGTGAACCTGTTGACATGACAGGCAGGCTCAGACCCTCAGCCACACCATTTTGTCCGATGATGACCAACTTAGGTGGCTTATAGTAGTGCCGCGCTAGTGCTCCATCTGGCCACAAGTCTGAATTATACATTTCATTCACTTCCTTGCATTCAGCTGAAAATTTAAATGAACAGAATCTGCTGTTATCAGTGCCGACCTTTTTACAGTTCACATCCTGCCTGAGCTTCTCTTTAAGATAGCTGGATAAAGTCCCTTCATCCAAGTCAGGGTCAAATCTGGTAGCAACTACACTCACCAGTTTGGTCCTTACTGTTCTTATGTTGCCGGCTCCAGCTCCAATGACCTGGAGCTGAATGGCACGTTTCATGGAGAAAACATCCGCTTGTAAACATTCAAATTTCACCAGCAACGGGTAGCAACTCATCCAGATAATGTGAAACAAATCTTGGCATATTCTCACCACACTTGTTCATTACTTTAAGGCAGCCCTTGATATTATTTGCGTCTCTCTGTGCTCCTTTGTGTGAGATACAGCGCTGCGTGGTAGAGCGTACCTCAAACAGAAGTTTCTTCGAAGCTTCTATCCACTCGGAATGGAAGGTGTTCACAGCTAGCATAATGATCATCAATCATCTTGAGTCTCATTTTTATGGCAAGAAAGTTTAGCAGTTCATCCTCTACAATAACCTTTCCATCATTGGTTTTGTAGATTTCAGGTTTAGTGCGAGGCCCGCAGCCAGCTGACTCACAGCGCACCGCGTCTGCCATATTCCAATATCTTGTGTAACAATAGCGAAGCCGGTTTTAAAAATAGCGGGGTTGAGTTGTGTTTGGCTTTTACAGACACGTCGGGCGTTGCGCATCCAATGACGCATCCAATGCTTATGCTCATTGGCCAATCAGTGGAAGGCAGTAGGCTGATGTCATGTTTTAGTTTCGCTTTGGCTCGCTTGGAGCCAGGGCAGAGTAGGTACGACAAAAGTACCTAGTTCCAGGTACTATTCGAAAAGCACCACAACCATGTAGAGTTGTGCCGTACTGTACTGCACATGTGGAAAAGTGCCAATAGACTGATGGAGGTGGGTACTGAACAGCTAACCTTCAGATCAGGAGCCGACCTGATCATAACAGACATCTCTCCAAAGAATACTGCTGGATTTAGATTATTAGGATTCCCACAAGCAGCTGTTTGTTTCTATGCATCTCATTATACCACAAAAATCCACATGCAGGTGCGTCAGTTTCCTAATAATTTCCAAGAGAAGAAAAGTCTTGATGATATTTTGTTATTTTTCAGGTTTCCTGCAGATGACTGAGAAATCATGTTGTAATTACAGTGAACAGTTAGCGCAGTTGAAAAGGAGCCCTGATTTATTTCAGTTTCAAGGAAAGCTTTGAAAATGTATTTGCATAGAAAATAGATGGAGTCATGTTGTGTTTTGTATTATTAAGTTTATAACAGACGTTCATAATTTTGCTTCAGTGAAAATTAAGGAACCTGATCTCATCCATTTCTATATACAGTAAGCTTTGTTGTGTTCTCTTCTGCAAACAGTAACTCCAAAAAACTCTTATTCTGACATATTTTAAGTATCAAAACAACTGCAAAAATAAGTACAAATGTTGAAATGCAATTTCAACACTATGATTGATTACCACTTTCAAGGGATTATCATTGAGCTTCAGTCAGAATTTACAGTAGAGGTTGATGGTATGAAATCCACAATTCTCACATTGGCCTCAGTTATGAAATGATAATTATTTAAATACACCCGTACATAAGATAATCCAGGACATCTGAACTATGTAAAATGAAATAGGCCTCTGTTTCACCCCCTGTAATTATCAAAATAAGTAAGTTATAAATATAAAGATAACTGTTATAAACTCCATAATCTAATGATGTAAGTATTTTAGGGTAAGAGTAGTGACTTTGTAGTGCTACACAGACTGTATACAGACCACCTAACACACTGGGGAGCCCAGTAGGTCAAACTCTGATGTTCCATTAAAGTCACACTACATACATGCTTGACATTGTGGATTCAAACTAAGCCATTTGCTTAGGTTTAGGCAACAAAACTACTCATAGTTAGATTTGGGAAATGAGATTATGGTTTGGCATTAGTAACTTGAAAATGAAATTTGGCCACAAACAACATGTTGTTGGTTCCACACAGGACATGTACAAAGTGTCCAGGGTCAAAGTCCAAGGTTTGTTTGTCCCGTCCAGCACACTCCTGTGCAGCACAAAACACCTAGAGCACTTTCTCTGAGCGTTTAATGTAGTTACTTGAAAGCCGGGTCTTATGGAGACGGTACAGGATGCTCAGTGTGTTGGTAAAAGACATTGGTGAATGTGACAAAGTTTTGGAAAAGAAAGAAAAAAATGTTTTGTCTCTGCTCATAATGCTTCATGGAAATTGCATTTAGACATGCAGTAACATTACAAAGGAAACATCGTCTAGTACAAGTTGTATGTTCTACTGCTGCTCAAAGTCAAAATAACAATGTAAATAAAAATTACACCTGTAACAATGCATCTCATGAAATAAGCAAATGAATTTATTGTTCTAGTACATGCTGGGAGGTTTGTAATATTTGATAAAAAGCATGATAGATCCATATCCATCCATCAGTTTATCAGCTAGGCTCTTTCAGATATCCAACACATCCTGGTCCCCTGATGGAGACTCCCTGCCTAATTATCTCACATACATGATTCAATAGAGTGACTCTATCAGGTTAATGGATGTATAAATGTGTTAAACTTGATTAATTCTCCAAGTCAGAAATGCCTGTTGGAATTATTTCATATTCTACATTGAACCATAATGGTTCTCATTTAACCCTAATGCTTATCTGTAGCCTCAGGCAGATCAGACAACCGTAAAGTGCTGTGGAGAAACAGAAATAACCAAGACGTTAACACCTTATGTCAATATAGCAGAAACTGCTGATCATAAGAAATATTTTCTGTGACGAACTCTTTAACAAGACAAATAAACTAGGACAAGACAGGACTGCAAGATTACTAAGGACTTTTACATTTTCATGCAGTTGTTTAGACAAACACATACGTCTGTAGTGACAGTTCTGCTGTAATGAAACAATTTCATGTAGATAAAGTTGTTAAGAGTATAATTTGAACATTATACGATGAAAATATACATATATAAATATAATATACAATATAGAACATGATATTAATGATGGTGTCCTCTGGGAAATGAAACCATGCCAAATTGTGACATACTGACACTTTGTCTGACACCTATCACCACTTTTTGGCCACATGCTCAAAGTTGTGTATTAACTCACTGAGTACCAGCTGTTTTATAAAACAAAAAGTGCCTTGTGCCAGCATTTTTTGCCATTTATAGTAATTTTTTAAGACCCACAGAATATTTTGTACTCTGAAAACACCAAATAGCTCAAATGAAAGTAGAGACTCCCCATTTCATCATGAAAAAAAACAGTTTGTTTTTATTTTGTTCCATTCTTGTTTTATCAGAGGTGGAGGACACTTTCACCAAAATCACCACTTTTTGTCCAGATTCTGTTTTGCTCTCTAATCTCGATCGTCTCCACTTCCTGCTTTGATCTCTGTGGTGTATACCGTCTCTTTATGCTCTGACTACAAATCCCAGAAGCCCCAATATTACTCACAGGCTGTGTGAGAGCGCCCTCTTGTGCCTGCTGCTGAAAAAACACTTTGACATATATATACATCTATGGCACTCAAAGAGCTAAACAAAACAATTTGCTTACTGTCAGACAACCGAACTGTTTATGATCAGGAAAAAAAAAAACATGCTTCGGCTGAATTCTAGTGTTTGCTCAGTGAAAAATGACTTGTAGAGGAAAGACTGTCTGATTGCATTCTGTGTCAATTAGTCCAAGAATTACCCCCTCCTTGGATTGCTGATTGTACCTTTGTCAGCCTAAAATCTAATATTTGGCAACAGCAGTACCCTACAGCTGTGACAGATTATGAGAGTGTCAGCCTGAATAACCTGAGTGCAGCTTTCTGTGACGCCGATTCTGAAGCCCATTAGCTGCATATTATTTATGAACCACATGGCTTAGAGGATGCTTTGCCGTTACCACAAAGAGAACCGAGTTATTGCTTGTTTGATTGCAAGCTTTTTGATGTGCATACTCAGAGATACATATAGTACCACATGGTAGATTTGTATGACAGGATCAAAGGGAAGGATGGGAATCAAAAGGCAGTGTATTTTGAGGGTGAGCCCTCAACAGTAACCTCTTCAGAAAAGAAAAGAAAGATGAACTCAGAAGCAGTGTCTGTCCCTGCGGTGGCTCTGCTTCATCCCCTCTCTTTATTGCCACCTCTTCAGCTGACACAGCCAAACTTGAGGATTGCTCATGTGTGTTTACTAAAGCCTCCTCCTCGTCCCCAGTCTGATCTCAGACCATTCCATCAACACTGCATCCCTTTGAAAACAACCTTCAGACCGGCGAGGAGAGAAAAAACACCTCTGGGCAGTGAAATTGCCTTGTCACACAAAAAGGAGTCATTATTGAGATAAATCACCCCATTCTATTCCATAACTAAACTCTGCCTTCCCATAGCACCTGCCATCCAGGCTGAGCTATCACATGAGCTCTTCAGACTGAACCTCTGTCTGCCAGGAGGCTTCAGTACTGCCTCTGGTAGTATTGCTGTGGCAGCTTGATCTACAGAGAATATTTGAATCAAACAGGTAAGGCCAAAAGCTAAATCAATGATTGTTTAAAACAAGATGGAAAAAATACGCTGCAGGTGTCACAACTCCAGCCAGCTCCAAACAGCCATTCTGTTGTCTGCTCTGCTTATACTAACAAGCCCTGTCATAGCAGACCCAGTCGCTCCCTCACTTTCCCATTTCCTTAATCAGCCGAGTAGGCCCGACCCCAAACCCAAACCACCCCTACACATTATCCTTTCACTACCGAGTGTCACTCCAAATGAAGTCTCACTCCAGCTGTGTAGGCCCTTTAACTCAAGGGGGAGGGTATAAATAAGATGAGCAGGTATGGGACGCCCTCCTCACTCCACCGGAAAATGAAGCACTCATCACCATGGCACTAAAGATGCCTCCTGTGCAGGAGGAGCTACATTCTACCTCAAATCATTGTAAATGATTCCACAAGTCAGTCAACTCCAGCAGCATGTGACATTTCCAATCAAACAAATGAAGCCAGATGAATTTTGCTGCCAGTTGTTCTCACATTTTGAGGAACCAGGGCTGCAAAATCAAACCAAAATGTCAGCAGAGAGGAAGATTTGCTACTTTTATGTTTTTTATTGTTTATCCTTCCAAACCACGACTTCTGTTTTATTTTTTTTTTCAGTGTAACGGAGGTGTGAGGGACATACTGGACACATGCAGAACATTGGTATGTTGCTTCCGTCTTCCCACAAAATCCATCATGCAAAGTGTGTGTCGAAGCAGACTCACTATTTAAGGGCTGAATGATCCACTCGTCCTCCGCATTATGAGGTTTGACACGGCCCTTAACTCTTTAAGTGCCATTGACGTGTTTGTACGTCATTTAAAATTCAACGCTTGAGTGCCATTGACGTATATATACATTACAATGGTTTTTCGGCAGCTGGTAAAAGAAGGCACTCTCACACAGCCTGTGAGTAATATGGCTTCTGGGAGATGTAGCCAGAGCATAAAGAGACAGTATACACTGCAGATATCAAAGCAGGAAGTGGAGACGATCGAGAGTAGAGAGCAGAACAAACAGAATCTGAACAAAAAGTGGTGAGTCTCTTCTTTCATTTGAGCTATTCAGTGTTTTCTGAATAGAGACATAGTACAAAATATTCTGTGGGTCATGAAAGATGACTTAAAATGGCCAAAAAATGCTGGAACAAGACACTTTCTGTTTTATAAAAGGGCTGGCGCTCAATGAGTTAACATGGAGAGCAAACAGAGGGCGAGTGTGTAGGGAGAGTGTGTAGTGGGAGGTTTGGGATTGAGCTATAGTAGACACCGGCCCATCTCCACTCATTCAGTCCAACTGGTTTGGTCAGAAGGTGGCACTATGGGATACACATGGCTGTAAACCACCAGCAAACAGAGTAGAAGAAGTACAGGATGGAGCGAAGTACTAGAATGTCGACTTGGCCATCAAACCATTAATGAGAAAGGTCTTCAGGAATTCATGTCAGCTAGTATTGATCATGTTTCATACTGTCTGGAGACAGTCATGACATGTCGGAGGAATATCAAAGAAGACGCTGACAGCAGAAACAGCTGATCAGTCAGGTGAGTTGCTGCAGTCGGTCACCTTGAGCAAACATGATGGATGACATGTCAGTCAGCTGTTCAGGTCACGTGTTCAGTGTCTTTTCACTGTACAACATAGTTTGGGTTTTTTTTGGCGCCACCTTGTATTTCTCTCTGAAAATCACTATTGTGGTTTTGAGACTGAAAATAAAATGATGCTCAGGGGGAATGACAACAACCATTTTCACTGTATGTGAAAGTATTTTTTCTTTGGAAATGGGACGAGGCTTGGCTTGGCTACCTTATTTACTGTGATTCATCTTGAAAACCAAGAAAATACCATTTATTCTTTGTTGTTATTTGTTGTAACCTCTTTAACGCTCTGACGGCCCCCCAGCAGACCTGGCCTCTAGTCTGTCTTTCAGCGTATTAATGTAGCTACAGTAGAAATACTGGTATCATATGAATCTAGACAAGCAAATGAATCCATTATTTCTGATGTCATGTTAGCTCACTGTGAAGAATTGGCCATTCTTTGACATCTGACCTCAAGCTATGTGAATGTTGTTTTGGTTACCCACACATAGAATCACTCCACAATAAAAATGATATATATTTTTTCTTACTGACTGAAAAACTGAGACTCTTATGGATTTAATGAGCCCCTCTGTATTCATGTGTGCTGATGTTGGTCCCTATAGTAGCATTTCATTATAGTGAGTATTTGAAACAGCGCAGACCTCTGCCAAGGCAGCATTCGGAGAGAGTGTATACTCCTGCAAGCCCAAAACGTCTAAAAGTGAATGTGTTGATTTTGACGCACCTTGAAAACCACATTTAACATTGTATTCACATGAATATCATGTATTTTTTTAAATTTATTTTTTCTCTATTTCATATTTTGTCACATTTGAATTTGAATTTTGAAAAAGACCAAAATAGCAGTAAAACTTTGCAAATATAATTTGAGAATTCCAGATAGTAGAAGGGATAGTAGTAGAGTAGTTGCATTGCTCTAGTTCCTTCCTACATAAAGTTATGAATAAAAACACATATTTGACCTTGGTGACCTTGAACTTTTACTGATCTTGACCAAATTGAATCGGTGACTTCTGGTTCCCTATATTAGTTTATTTACCATTTTAGGTGATGATTGGCTGAAAAGTGTACACCCTGGAGCATTCAGAAATATGTGAAACCTCCCATACATTACTATGGTGTGACCTTTTCATCTGACCTTGATGACCTTGTATCAGATCCAATCACCACCAAAAATTAACTAATTTTAAGTTAGGCCACTTCTGACCAATCCTGAAAATAACTCTGTCCATAACTTTTTGAGTTATTTTGCAAACCAATAAATAAATAAATAAACAAACCCTGGTGAAAACATAACCTCCTTGGCAGAGGTGATAAAAATGAAAGGACAAAAAAATTACAAATCTCTATCATATAAGCCTTAATGTACTCCCATAATATTTTGAATGAATGAATGAATTAATCAATGAATTATTATTGTATGACTAGAGGGGCCTTTCTGTGTGGAGTTTGCATGTTCTCCTGATGTCTGTGTGGGTTCTCTCTGGTACTCCGGCTTCCTCCCACCATCCAAAAACATGCATGGGGATTAGGTTAATTGGTTAATTTAAATTGACTGTAGGTGTGAATGTGAGTGTGAGTGGTTGTCTGTCTCTGTGTGTCCTGTGATGAACTGGAGACTTGTCCAGGGTGTACCCTGTCTTTCACCCTAAGACAGCTGGGATAGACTCCAGCCCCCCACGACCCTATGAGGATAAGAGGTAGATAATGGATGGATGACTAAAATGATGATGATAGCTGATTTGTACCTCAAATTAATTCTAGTTTAAAGTAATTTTGTTTGTGTGTTTGTCTACATTGTATCACACCCACTCGCAGAGATATGTGACATGCAGAGTGGCATTCCGTGAGCCTTCCCATCATCCATTCATTTCAGTATTAATTCAGACTTTTCAAAAGCAGCATTGTTCACTACAGAGAGACCATCACATTAGATGATTTTAGGACTGTAGCATAAATAGTTTAGAGCAGATTAGTCAATCATTAATTAATATCAAATTATGTATTTATGAACAATATCTTTAAGTTATTGATCATAAACCAAAAATTGCCTGTTTTGCTAAAACAGGGAAAACTTGTGAATTTGACATTAATTAATAGAGTCTCTTAGTCTCAGGGTGCTACAGAGTTCTTGACCTAGTGTACAGTGATTCAATCTGCTTTATATACACACACAAATCAAATAACCAAGTTCTTTATAAATGAGATGTTTATTTGACAAACTATAACCAGACTACTACTCTAGCAGAAAATAACTAATAAACGATTAATTTGACAAACTAATGACCAGGCTACTAACAAATAATAAAATAGAAAAATAAAACTAGAATAAAGGAAGATTGATGGTGAAAACATGGGATTGACTCATCGTGACCAAAATGGAATGAATGATTACATAAAAGTTTAAAGGATGAACAATTAATTGATTCAATGTGACCAGTTAAATTCAGTGGTGGTTATCTAGACCAAATTAAGAATTAGGCTGTTAACAAAATTTGGTTTAGGTTTGGTGGCGTTCAGCAGTTGAGAGTTTGAGAGACATCAGAGAAGATTGTGAGTAATTTACTGCTCAGAATTGGTTTAGCATTTTATTGATATCTTACTAAATATTATTAAGTTTTCGGGATTAAGCCCTAAATTCAGGCCATTTAATTTAGCGTCTAATCATCAAACTCTTTAATATCTGTAAGATGTATATGCAGTATATCACCGTTCCTGGATGGATGGGAGTGAGGAGTGGCTGCAGGTTCTGTCTGGATCTGCTGGATCTCTGCAGGCGACTTCAGCTTGAACTTCACCAGTGGGTCTTTCGGGCATCGGTGGACATCTCTGGACATCTCTGGACGTCTCTGGGGAGTTCTGGAAACCTTTGGTCATCTCCGGACAGTTCTGGACAGCTCTGGACATCTTTGGTCATCTCTGGACATCTCTGGTTGACATGGTTCCATCTCAGTCTCTCTCTGTCTGTCGCTCCTCTTCACAGCATAGTCTCTGTGCCCTTGCTTCAATTCTTCCCCCCCTTTTGTTGGTGGGGGAGGTCGGCCGGATTCACACCAACGTGTCGACCGACAGTCTTTTCTTCTTTTAAGTTTCTTCATGATGGCTGGAGTCATTTTCTGCAGCCTGTGTCTGAGCAGAGGAGCTGACTCACATTTTCAGGGCAAAGGAGTAGACAGAGGAGACAAGATGGTCTTGAGGCAGGATGCAGAGTTGGAAGATTCTGGAGAGGTTGCTCTTCATGCCATGAGGTGCTGGGCCTGCGGTGGGACAGCATGTCTCTGTCTCTGGGTCATCATTGTTTCCCTCCCCCTCCCAGCATGTGGGAGAGGGAGAACAGAGATGCAGTGGAGAGGATGAAGACCAGAACTTGACTGACTGAAGGACTGAAGAAGAGTAGTGAGAGTGCTCAGACTAGCTGAGGCTTTTTATGATCTTTGTTGAAGGTCCAGTGGGGGTGTGACCACTGGTCCCTCCCCATCCACCAAGTTAACTGAGATGCTATTCTTTTAACTTATTTAATGTTAATACTGCTGTGTTTTACTTTATTAAAGTTTCTCTATGTGAAAGCTCTCTCTCTCAGTTGTAAAATGACACCAAACAACCTATCGTAGGAAACCACAGAACAAAACTTGACCAATTGAATCAAAATTAATCAACAAATTAACCAACACTGATGAACCATGATATCAGAGCATGTAGGAAGGTGTACTACAACAGGCAGATCTATGTATGATTGTGTCTGTAGACTTAATCCACAACCAATCCCACATTTAGTCCTTATCAGAAGAAGGAAAAGGAAGAGGATCTATGTGGAGACTGATGTTTGACATTGTAACAGTGATACTTATATGACAGTAGTATGATAGTTAACCATTAGAATCTTCATGTAATGTTCTGTTCCAGGCAGGGAGAAAGGAAGAGGCCACATTAAGCTTTGGATGTCTGGCAGGATTAAAGCAGGAATGTGGGCAATAAAACTCCTCCTCCTGGTGTATGTCCTGGAGTTTCTTGGGTCAGAGAGGAGGAACTGGTCTTATCTGTTTACTCTGCCAGTCATAAAACTTAAGCCTTAAGCACTTAGGTGCCACATAGTGTCAGATGGATTTCCTGGGGAAATACTCAGAAATGAGAAGAGTTAAGTTCATTATTTTATGCTCATTGATATGCTACAGGACCACTGATATTCACATTTTGCTGTTTTGGCAAAAACGTCATTTTTGGTCAGTGTGAGTTCTCTGAAATGAATGGATGACTCACAAGAATGCCGCTCACATGTCTCCGTAAGTGGGTGTGTATTAGTTTCAATAGAGAGCCCCCTGTGTCAGAAACCAACGCTGAGAGACACTTTTGGCATCAGTATGCAACGTTCAGGGGTCCTGACCAGGCGTTGGTTTTTGACACAATGTGGCATAGGTATAGATGAGCTAGACAGCCACAGAGACTGGGACCAGGGGGAGGGGCACCAAAGAGGAGGACACACACATTTCATCTGTTTAATGTCACTGACATCCAGTGCACACAGATTCACATCACTGCTATCAGTCACTGGTACTTTTAACAAATATGCAGCTAATGTTGTGTCAGTGCGTAATGTCTCTGAGATGCCAGAGCACATCAATATGTTTCCAAGTGATTACAAATAACGACCTCTGCTGCTCCAAAGCAAACTCGCTAATGGTAACACACAGTACTAATGTGGGGCAGTTTGCAGCCTGACACTGTCTTTATCTTCCTCGCCCTGCAGAGCACTTCATGTCATCTCACAAACAAGATCTTGTGATCTACGGCGGCCCTTTTTCTCCTTCAATAGCATGTGTGGATTGGCAGGGATAAAGTAAACTGTTGGAGGGGAGGTTTAGATGGAACACAAAGGACGTGTTATCTGTGTTTGTTCTCTGTCACAGCTTTGGCCTTAGGAAGGCAAACAGTCTGGCTCAATATGCAGCGCTGTGCAAGGAGAGAGGGTGAACACACTGCTCTGCTTTAATTAGCTCACACATGTTGATGGAGCTTCACTGAGGATTTGTTACTCATGTTATATTGATTGCATATGGATTTCAGCCTGGGTGTTAGTAAATTAATCTGTGTACATTATCATGCCATCAGCACCCCAATAACACAGCCATAAAGAGATATGACCATTTGTTGCATATCCACAGTCTGTGCCTCTGTAATGTCAATTTGGCAGTGACTCCTACATGTGGGCAGAATGAAACACTGTGGGGCTCAGAAATGACTGAGGAATTAAGAGACAAAAGTACAGCGCTCTGACAGTTTAGGGACAGGAGGGGGTTGCTAGCCTGCTGGCTCCGGCTATTGTCTTCATGCTCTTACCTATCACACACCAGCTCTCTTGGCTCTCTAATTGGAACAACCTCTTTAATTGGGTTTGGAAACCATGGAGACAGCCGCTCCGTCTGGGCGCTGATAAGCCGAAAGAGACACCTTCAGCAGAGGAGATGACACTGAGTGAGGTGGCCTTGGCTTTGTAGCCACCTGAGAGGAGTGAAGCAGCATGTGACCAGCAAGTGTTGCATCAAACCTTCCCAAACATTCCCATTCTACAGCTGGATGATAACACAAGTTTAAAGAAGTGACAGTAAAAGCTATATCAATACAGCAGTTTCATCAGAACAGTTTTCAGACAACTCGTGGGAGGATTATTTTGCTCTGTGTCACAGTTGTGGATCAATTCAGAGCCCATTTATGAGCAGTGCCAAGTAATAGCCTGCCTTTGTATGGACCCACCTTGAATTTGGACAGATGACCTTCACTAAACGACCTGAAAGGCTGAATGTAAAGAAAAAAAACATTGTGTGTATTTTGTTGCTGTAATACAGAAACCCCTCTGCCAACTACTTTCTAGTGATGGGCAAAACAGCTCTTTTGACTGAATTGAATCTTTTAGGTCGCTTTTTACACCTAACCAAGTGGACTCAATTCACTTGGGGGGCTGAAAGTTGCAATATTGTTGCATTTATCACTTAGTTCGGTTCTGCTTTCACAGTGTAATTCCTGAACCGCTCCAAACTTTCTGAGGGTCAACAGTCAGGTATGTAACCTCACAGACTACAAACAGGTGGACTGGTAATCTTGTATTGTGTTCATTTGTGGCGATTAATTTTGTTCAAATATGTCAAATTGTGAATTTATTGGTTATGTTCTTCAGATGTTTGAGCTAAGCTAGCTAACTGCTAATGGTGGTCACTCGTTTGTTTTGGTCTGGAGTGTGTACTGTACTTGCTGTACATGCACTACGTACATTTGGTCCTGTGTTTGTTTCCACTGAGCTTTCACACTACATACGAACCACACCAGGGTTCACTTGAAAAGGAACCCAGAGCCCCATTTTCAAGAGGACCAGAGTTCGTTTGTTTGGTCTGCACCAGAGTTCGTATGAGCTTTCACACCTGCCCAAACGAAGCGGACTATCTGAGGAAACGAACTCTGGTCCGTTTGAAGCGGACCAAATGAGGACAGTGTGAAAGCGACCTTAGAATCCGTTCATTAAAATGATTCACTCAAAAGATTCATTCACTGAATCCTTCAGTTCTTAGCAGGAGCTCTGTCCCGCTCATGCAGTTCATTCATGCAGTAGGTGAATGAGTGACAGAGCACTATAGCAGCAAGCAAAGAGTCCTCTTTCTGGTATATTGCAGAGTTTACTAAATATTGTAAATCACAGAGATTCTGTTCCTTTTAGAAACATCAAACATTACTTCAAATTGGCTGAAACTAAATCCATCTTGCAGTCGGAGTTTATAGATGTGTATTAATGTATGGTATATGCACTGTTTTATATGATGCATCCCCTTGTAGGTCTAATGCAAAACAATTTGATGCTCCATCTGGTACAATAGACTTAGATAGGCTGAAGACCAAACACTGTGCATTTCCAGCCATTTTAAGAAACTAAGTGTATGTGATTCAGTGTCTGGTTGTTAAATGTTATTGCACTGAAATCAAAACAAGAAATAATAAAAGTGGGAAAAAATAATTAAAAAGCAAAATGACAATCAAAAACTATTATAAATAGAATAAATAGAGTCACCGAGTTGTTCATTGAGGGATACATGCCATTCATTGACAGTGAATGAATCACAAGTCACGTTCACTCAGGCATCACCAAAAGCCCCTCCCCTCCCCACGCTGACTAAGTTATTCATTGAAGATTCACGAGTCACTCTGAAGTCAGGAATGATTCAGTTCAGGAAATGATTCAGTTCAGTTCATTCACTCAAAGGATTTGTCATTCGTGAACAATACAACACTACTACTTTCAGGGAATGTAAAAAACGTGAAATGTCCAGGTGATGATACACCAATGAAAACATAGTTCCTTTACACTTTCACTGCTCCTTTAAATACAATACAAAATGATTCAAGTCTCTATCTGGTGTGATTCTATATTTTTCTGGAGCTTCTGGGGTGGAACGGAAATGTAGGCTCCAGTATTTTTGGAGATTTGCAGACTGCTCTACTATTTTTACCTATTCTGTCTTCTTCCTGTCTCTCACAAGTGTTTTGGAAGTGCCCCCTTAACAAAAACAAAACACGTGGGAGTCAGAATGTAGAGCCTGTCTGACATTGCAAAGCCTTCCATCCATCCATCCATTATCTACCACTTATCCTTACATAGGGTCGTGGGGGGCTGGAGTCTATCCCAGCTGTCAGGGTACACCCTGGACAAGTCTCCAGTTCATCACAGGACACATAGAGACATACAACCACTCACACTCACATTCACACCTACGATCAATTTAAATTAACCAATTAACCTAATCTCCATGCATGTTTTTGGATGGTGGGAGGAAGCCAGAGTACCAGAGAGAACCCACACAGACACGGGGAGAAAATGTAAACTCCACACAGTAAGGTCCCGGGCTTGGAATCGAACCCGGCACCTTCTTGCTTTGAGGTGACACTGCTAACCACTGCACCATCATACCGCCCATTGCACAGCCTTGTTTAACTATGACATTCACTGTTGTCACATAGTGAGATTGTACTAGATTTCACCAAATACAGCGTTGCAGCTCGGCAGGTGGTCTGTCCCAAAATCCAAGTACAGACGGAGTTCATTTAATTCAGATAATGGTCAGCGACCTGGCTGACTTCGCTACGCTAGGTGGTGCTGTAGCACTTTCAACAAGTGGTGTTAGAACTACTTCCGGTTGACGGCTACTTAACAACAACGTTAAATATTAAACTCTGTCCGTCCGTCCAAAAGTGAGTTGTTGATTTCTTCAAAGCCATGGTATCATTTGACTTTTCCAGCATTACTATTTATGATGGCATGGGCACCTTCTTCTGCTTCCAGGTAAAATCCCTGGCGGACATTCTGGAGCATACACAGGATGCAAATACGATACGATCCCATTCACAAGAGGTACAAAGCATATTAACAACGTCTTAAGCCAGGGGTTCCTATCGTATCCGTGAATCCAGTCCTGATACGATCCTTAGCCTGTGCACATGAATTTGATATGTTTTCAATGCCTTTTCTTTGACATCATGCTAGCCATATATTTGCTCTTAAAAGTCTGTGACATCAAATGCTAAATTGACAGATGACTATCAGAATCAGCCAGGCTATATTCCACTTCTCGCTTCCTCATCTTTGACCAAAATGGGATTTTGTGGCTACAGTCACAGAGACAGTGGTGAGGTACAAATCCAAACTACAGGCCTTAGATCACCTACTTAAAATTTTAACTACAGTAGTTAGGAAAACTGGTCTTTAACTTCACCCAAGATTTAAATCAAATACTAAAATTATTTCTTTCCACAGCAGCTTTTTTTCACTACATGGTAAGCACTGTTGAAAGAATAATATGTTGACAAAAAAATAATCTTAAATAAATCTCCACTTTTACTAGAAAGCTCAGACTCTATGCAGAAGGGAATCACCTGCCTGTCAGCCTGCTGGTTGTCTTTTGATTGAACCCAGCACCAGACACAATCCAACCTTCCTGCAGCTCCTGAGACACAATAAAAATAAAACACAGCCATTGCCAACATCTAAAAATTGCCTTTACGCTGGCTCTCAGAGAGCCAAAACTGTTTTTAGGAAAGAAGAAATCATGAAAGGTGATGATGAAAAAAAACACATTATTCAATTTGTCTGACAGTCCTATGATTGCTGGAGGAACTTGAGGCACAGAAATGATGATGAAAGAAATATCAATTTAAAGATTTCAGAGAGTCAAAATGTATCAACGTCTATATGAAAACACTCCACTTTCTTGTGTTTGGAGGGGAGATGTCTGGAACTTTCACCCACAGCGACTGCAGGGGTAATGGAATATTAAATGCCATCTGCATAGCATGAGTGGATGGTGCTGGGAGGACAGTAGTGTCAGAGATGGATATAGTTTATTATCTGTCATATAATCTGATCTCTGGGCTCGGATCTAAAAGAGCAATATGTGCCTCAAACTAAAGTTGGAGCTTTAAAAAAAGATAATTTAGAGCCTTTTAAAAGGACTGATCAAACATGACATGACCTCACTTATCAAATATAAAGTCACAATTTCTTGACATCAAGCACATGCAGAGAAGGGGTGCTACAGGGGCTCGAGCTCCTGTTCTTTTGCTCTCTGATGTCAAAAGTGCCCTTTTGGCAGGGACTGTTTTTGGATTTTTTTGTAACATTGTAACAATTAGGCTAGTTCCAATGTGAATATTCAAGAAAATATCTCATTAATAATTTGTGAAATTAGAAATTTACAAAATAACAGTTTTCTGTGTAAATTGAAATACTACCTTGCGGCCACCGATCCGTGACAACCATCATGGACCATCTGAACGCTCCTGCTGTGACTACCAGCTCCTCAACACTGCAGGGATGAACAGTGAACTGCACTGATGTGGTTATGTGTATATCAAAACATAGTTTAACGTTCAGAAAGTGCACGCAGCAGGCAAGTCGAGGCGAGTGCTTTTACCATGTCATACTCCCTCCATTTAAATAACGTGGCAGCTATGAAAATCTAAGGCTGAATGTTCATAATATACACTATATGTAAAAAAAAAGTATTTGCTCATGTTGGAAGAGGAAGGGGCCAGCTCCAAACTGTTCCCACAAAGTTGGGAGCATGGAATTGTCCAAAATGTCTTGAAGCTGAAGCATTCAGAGTTCCTTTCACTGGAACTAAGGGGCCAAGCCCAGCTCCTGAAAAACAACCCCACACCATAATCCCCCCTCCACCAAACTTTACACTTGGCACAATGCAGTCCAACAAGTATCGTTCTCCTGTCAACCGCCAAACCCAGACTCATCCATCAGATTGCCAGATGGAGAAGCATGATTCGTCACTCCAGAGAACACGTCTCCACTGCTCTAGAGTCCAGTGGTGGCGTGCTTTACACCACTGCATTCGACGCTTTGCATTGCACTTGGTGATGTATAGCTTGGATGCAGCTGCTCGGCCATGGAAACCCATTCCATGAAGCTCTCTGTGCACTGTTCTTGAGCTAATCTGAAGGCCACATTTCCTAAATCCTCATAAGCCAACAACCTGCACGGTTGTTTAACTGTTGAACCCAACTCCACACTTTATTCTCTGTTGACCTACATTACGTCATTTCACTCAGTGACCACATGCACATCACATGAAGCTGCACGACACCAGCTTGTTACTGGTGGTAGTTCACTGTGATAAACAGTTAAAATTAGCTTTGAATTTAATGAATAAGTACTACTGTATAGTTCTGCCCTGATCTAACACTCTTATTTTTGATGTGGCCTAATACCACTATGATCTCTGAAGACAATAGCCTATGGAAAACTGCATGTGCCCTGCTACATGCACTATTGAATTTTCAGAACCATCCATCCATTTTCTACCTCTTATCCTCATAGGTTCGTGGGGGGGCTGGAGCCTATCCCAGCTGTCTTAGGGTGAGAGGCAGGGTACAACCTGGACAAGTCTCCAGTTCATCACAGGACACATAGAGACAGACAACCACTCACACTCACATTCACACCTACAGTCAATTTAAATTAACCAATTAACCTAATACCACTATGATCTCTGAAGACAATAGCCTATGGAAAACTGCATGTGCCCTGCTACATGCACTATTGAATTTTCAGAACCATCCATCCATTTTCTACCTCTTATCCTCATAGGTTCGTGGGGGGGCTGGAGCCTATCCCAGCTGTCTTAGGGTGAGAGGCAGGGTACAACCTGGACAAGTCTCCAGTTCATCACAGGACACATAGAGACAGACAACCACTCACACTCACATTCACACCTACAGTCAATTTAAATTAACCAATTAACCTAATCCCCATGCATGTTTTTGGATGGTGGGAGGAAGCTGGAGTACCAGAGAGAACCCACGCAGACACAAAGAGAACATGCAAACTCCATACAGAAAGAGCCCGGGCCCGGGATTTGAACACGGTACCTTCTTGCTGTGAGGCAACAGTGCTAACCACTACACCACCGTGCTGCCCCTTTTTTCAGAACCAAGCAATGAGAAAAATGTGTTACAGCTTTGTTTGCTACTTACACCCATCCTTCTTGATACATTATGAATAAAAATATGAAAATACATCAAATATTTATCAGGACATATATTAGGCTGTTTTGTAAATTGCTAAATCATACAATAGCCTATCCCACCATCATAATTTAAATAGCATAATGCTATAGAATTTGCTAATTTGAAAAAAAGTCCAGTTCATGTTCTGATGACCAAAGCTTTATTGGCTAATGCCAGCCCTTTTATAAAACCGAAAGTGTCTTGTTCCAGCGTTTTTGGCCATTTTTAGTCATATTTCGTGACCCAAAGAATATTTTGTACTATGACTCTGAAAACACTGAATAGCTGAAATGAAAGAAGAGACTTTCTATTTCATCATAAAAAATGTTTGTTTTTACCTTGTTCCATTCTTGTTTTATTAGAGGTAGAGTAGAGGACACTTTCACTAAAATCACCACTTTAATCCAGATTCTGTTTTTTTTGCTCTTTCATCTCGATTGTCATAAAACATAAAAATAACAGTCATATGCAAAAGTGCACATGAAAGCAATAATTTGGATTTAGAATATTACGGTAAAAATATACATGTTGTATCAGACAATATATAAATATTTTTAGTTACTTCTTACACTAGAATATCATATATTCTGAATGTTTGCATTCAAATCCTAGCAGAACACAATTTGGTCAACATTTAGGTGAAGTAAGACTCTCAAGAAGATCCTCCAAGAGGAAAAATCATATTTAAAAAAATTACAGCAGTGAAATCAGGCGAGAGCTATTAAAACAGATCTTGAATATTACGGTAAAGTAAGTAGAAAAAGTATGCTTCCAGTTGATCCTTCTGACCTTCCGCTCTCACTATTTCCTTCTAATCGCGTCCCGAGGGAAATAATGCAACTGTTTACCACGTCCAAGCTGAACAGAGCAACCATAGGCTGCACAACATGGCATTTTTCATTCGAAAAGTAATGGCATTACAGAGATATCTCTATATTTCTCTCTTGTGAGCTGTCACACTTGCATTGTTGATAACGATGTTTGATTGCTGTTTATGTCTTAAACATGGCGTCCAGCAAACATGCGACTACCTTTGAACCAATCCCATGAGAGAATTGTCCTGAACGTTCTAAACGTTGTCGTTGTCGGTACTCTCTCTATTACCTGACCCTGTCACAAGCTATGTGAGCACACCCTCTTGTGCCTGCTACCCAAAAAACGCTTTGACTTATTTATACGTCAATGGCACTCAGTGAGTTAAAGAACACATCAAGCCCACTGATCTTAGCTGGAGTTGTGTGTCAGCGGTATTCGACCAACAATAATACAGTAGTGCTCCCAGATCACATCAATTAACCTGACTAACTGACAATATTATTATTACAGGTAGCAGAGTCCTTCCAGCTTTAGGTCAGATAGTTAGAACAATCCATAAGCTGCTGTTGTGTCTGAAAGGAACCAGCTTTATCTTTATTAGTGAGGAAGGTGTGCAGGCACAACACATGCACTGCCACCATGCGATTATCAATAGCACTGTACAGACGGGGAGTCTACAGGTCCCACAGTGAGACAGGAACACTTTAGTGAAAGGTGACCTTGAGTCAGACAGCTAAAGCACTATATACGCTGCTTTCATTTCTTTGAAAGGACCAAAAAGGTTGTCCTCTCTCCACTTATTTGATTGGATTGTCAACGGCAGGATGAGAATTTTCTGCTGCACGTTGATGCTTGCATGCATACGAATGTGGCGTTGAGCAGGTGATGGTCCTAAGGGGGAGACTCCTCTTACTAATCTGTGCATAAGAACTCTTCAGCCTCTTTCCCTCGTGATCTCAATCTGGTTCGTGGCCTTTCTCTAAAGGACAGCAGAGCGTGCAGCAGATATATTTGGCCTTCTTTTCAACTGACCTTTGAAAAAAGTAGCCATTATGTTACCACGGGGTTGTGTAACACACACCCACATACCTAGTAATGTCTCAAGTCAGGATATTCAGCAATCTCAGCTGATTGTATTTTTAGAATGTCAGCCCTTGAAAGAGAAAAATAACCAGAAGGCACATACATGTTGGATTATAGTTAAGGCTGGAGCATAACAACACAACCCATGTGTCAGGGAACATATTTTTGGTTCAACACAAACACACAGGATGTGAAGCCATGTTAGAACAAATGAAGCTGAGCAGAATTTCATTCAGGAGGACTTTAATGCTCCATCTAAAGAGCTGATGATGGACGGCTCTTTCAGTTAAACCAGCCAGATTATTGTCCACAATCACATTGTATCTGTTCAACTTCTAAACTGCTCTCCTTTGTGCTGCTGTCAGTAGTCATTTCCTCCCTCCCCCTGCCCGTTCATCTTTACTTCTCATCACATCCTGCCCCCTCCAGCAGAGGCCCAGCTCCACATCACATCCATTCAGCTCTTCAGGCCTTTTCATTCTCTTCACCACCACCACACTATAGATTCCATTGGGGATCATGTTCTACTCATTTCTAATCCCATAAATATTGTCCCATTTTGTATTCAAAATGCTAAGTTTCACTTTCACTTCAAAACATCTGCCTGAGTCATTTTCCCATTACTGTCAAAGTAATTTTAAACCAAACCATTATGTTTTTTTTCTTAACTTAAATAAGTGGTTTTGTTGCCTAAAATTAACAGCAGGAGAAGATTCAGTCCTTGCTTCGGACTTTCATCCACTGCTCTTTGGATTTGCGAGTGGGACACGGGGGTGGGCTGAAGAAGTCATCTGTCTTCTTCCTCCCTTCTCCGACAATCTCCTCTTCTCCTCCTCAGCTGGTATATGTGAAGTGTGATAATATTCTCGAGCTGTTGCTTAAAGAGTAGGCGTATTCGGCTGTGTGTATTATGTTCGTGTCCATGGCGTAACATTTCACCGAAATGACAAAAAAGCTGCTAGCCAGCTGCAGTGTGTTTTCTTCCGGTAGACAGTAATTACGTCAGCGTGCCCACTGTCCAATCAGAGCCCTTCCCGACCGCCAAACGTTGAGCGGAATTAAATAAAGGCAATTTAACGTGTTGTGCAGGTAAACCTCAATTCGGAATTATTATTTCCATGTAAACTCGAAGGAGAATATTTTAATTCCAAACTATTCAATTACGAACAATTCATTCAGAATTTAAAAACATCATGTAAACGTGGCTATTATGTGTGCAGAAACAGGAAGGAAAAGAATCAGACCTCTGTGGCTGCAGGACTGCAAAAACTCTGACCAATCAACTGACACTCGGAGCGAGATGGGAGAACCAATCAGGTGCCTTCATGTCTCGTCCTGACCACACCCCCCGTCCCTCCCTCCTCCTCACTGTTTCTGGAAACATCCAGAACACTCCTCTGCAGAAATACAGAGTTAGCAGGAGAATCTGTTCTGTAGGAACAATGTTAGAGAAAATGCAGCCAAAAATACCACTTCCTGTGTTACTTCTGATGACTCACCCTGCTAAACAGACAGAGAAGAAAGAGGGAGACAGAAAAGACTGAAAGACAAAACTCTGGATAAAGCTAGAGGATAAACCAGAGTGAACATCAGTGGAGACACTGAGACATCTGAAGGGACTGAAAAGTGATGCAGAAGTTCCTGCTTTCTTTCTGTTGAACAGGTCATTATTTGTTTAGCTTCAGGAGGAGTTATTATTTTCATGAAATATGTAATATTTGCCAACTTAGCTACTTTTGTAGCGAGTATTAGCCCAATGCTAACGTTAGCTTCTCTGTGGATGTAAGCCGGTTTGTATTGAAGAGGTTATAGGATATGACATTTTGAACATATTGTACAGTCTTAGTCTCCAGTGTCTGCATTATAAAGGTGTTCACAGACTCCAGCAGACTGAATCTGGATGTCCGTTCAGCTCAAAGCTTCCATGGTGGAGCGCTCTGCTGCTAGCCGTTTCCTGTGAAATTTCTGTGAATTGGAAGATTGATGTCACTTTTAAAGCGGATCTATGTGAAAAATAGATGCCGAGCAGTGTTTTGTGTGACAACAGTGTGGAGCGGAAGAAAATTTGAGCTTTGCGCACTCGGTGCCCGTTAGTTATGACTTGATGTTGTTAGTTTCCTTGATTTTTCTAGTTGAGTTCTGTTTTATGACCTGCTTTAATCTTCTTTAGTTGTTACGTGTTTTGGGCAGTTTGTCCACTTAGTCTCACTGTTGCACATGCCGCAGCAAATCGCGTTAATGCGGCAGAAGCTCTAAATATAATGTAATTGACTTGAATAATATAATTTGGACAAACTTGGCGGGCCAAATTAAAAAGCCCAACAGGCAGTATATGTGCCATAGCTCAGCATGCTCACAATAAAGACAATGACAGGCAGATGTTAAAACTGAAAGCTGATTAACCAGGGAAGTGGGGAATCATTAGTTTTGAAATTTTGAGCTCATGATAGCAATCATCCATAACCACAGTGTCTTGTTGCATCAGAGGCTTTGCTGTCATGTGAAACCATGTGAAACAACCATTTACAAGAAAAAACTATCACATATTATAATATTATCCTAAAGCTATCTGGAAATAGTTTTAATTATTATCATGATGTTATAATTCCTCATCTGGTTTTCTGTTTGATCCCTTTAAACTGAAACACAACCTCTAACTCTGTCATGTCACCACTTCTATGTCACGAGAAATCCAACAGCACACTGAGCATTTGATTTCATTCAGGACTAACGGCAGTACAAACATTGTCCCTAACCAGCAATGGAATGCCAATAGGTCTCCTCAGGCCGTGTGGACAGGCCTCCAGTGAGCAGGATGGTAATGGGTTCCCTGTTTGGAGCAGAGTGGAGCAGCCTGAGGACTTGGCCCGAGATAAGGAAGAGTAATGATCTTTGGCCGATGAGTGAGCCATGCTGTGGCCACTTCCGCTCTAGCAGTCTCATGCTGCACACCAACAAATGCACCGCATGGAGTCATCGCTCCAGTCAAGGATGTTTTCTGAGAGCCCCAGTGAGAGCATCTGAAGCTCAGTGTCTGGGATGTGCCCAGGAGCTCCCAGGGAGAGTGAGTGCTGTCCAGGACCCTGGCATTTGCAAATGCCGTTCTTCCTGTGTGGTTTCTGGGGGCTTGCTGGCCCTGGCCCCAGGGCCACAACAGATGGCCAAATGGACATCCATGACATTGCCTTCTGGTGCCATCCTCATGCCACATATGCTTCATCCTGCGGCTATGACTTCCTGGAGATTGCTTTCTCACAGTCCCGCACAGCCGTCACCATGGCTACACAATCCCAGTTGTGAGGAACAGATTTTGGCGTGCGTGCGCACACACACACACACACACACACAGACCAGTATTAAAACCTTCTTGAAGCCCTAAATCACCACGTGAGGTACGACAAAGCCACTGTTGGATATTATTGTATCGTCCTAACACACTGTTAATGTTGGACCATTACTTTCTGTTATATGCCATAATATTAAGATTTCACTTGTCATGGAGCTGACTCGTTGGTTATGGATGATAAGATGCGTCTTAGTAAAGCCTCCACAAAAGCTGACTGTTGAGTGAATGGATTTCACTCTCTGGTTATGACAAGATAATCAGAGGTCTTTCCAGACACAATGCTCAGCACTGATCTGGTCATGCTTTGTGAAGTAAGCATACTGACTGATAAACTCAGGCTAATCTGTGAAATACTTTGACAGCAAATACAATTGATTTACTGCAATCAGACTCTGCTGTGTGTGTGTGTGTGTGTGTGTGTGTGTGTGTGTGGAGGCATGCATCAGGTGGACAAAATGGTGGAAAGTACATATGAAATAGAACTTTGAAGAAATGAAATCACAATGACAGAGGCAGCGAAGTGAGAATTAGCATTATTTATAAGATTTAAAGGAAAAGTCAGGCATTTTAGGAGACATGCTGATAACTTCAAGATAACTTCACCTATGTGTACATTTTAAAATGGTGGTCATGGTTTTGGGATGGAGTTTGTTTCTACAAAGCAACCACATCTTATAGTTTTGTTTTTTTTTTAATGACTTTAACTTTTTCTATTTTTTTGCCGTGACTGGACCACTAAATCAATGGAATGCTGTTGCTCGTGGACTGCTACTACTACACTATTCCCTGAAGAAAGCTAGTGAGTAAATGTCCTTCTGTTGCTCTTTCTTTCTTTATTACATACACATTTACTGGGCATTGTAGTCCAGATTATTATGGCATGTTTAAATGTGGCAGACGTGTTTGCTAACATTCATACTCTACTCCACCATAGTATAACAAAAATAGGTTTCACAATTAGTAATGTTCATGCCAAATTCCTCCTACCTATGTTATATAACTTAAAAAATAGTTATATCAGACAATTTTGCCACTTTTTAGGTGCCAGTTCTGCAAATGAGTCATCCTCAACATTTATAATGTTATGTTTTCAGAATGATGACAGTGCCAAGGTTATTCCTTCATTCTAAACTGAAAATCCATCATCATTTTCTCATTATACCCATTTCTTTCTTGACATGTCTCTGAAAAATATTTGAAAACATGTATAGTCAATTGATCATATACTTAATATATGTTTTTCGTGAAACCATTCTATCCCCATGGCCATAGTCCAATTAGCTGAAAGAATAGTGACAACTAGCATGTGATATCAAAAGTGACCTTGATTCTATTAGCAGATGATATCTATATTTCCTTTACAGATACTGAAAAACTGAAGAAAAAAAACACATCTCTTGTGTCCAGTGAATTTACAGATAGTATTGGTTTCAAGATTTATTTTTTCCAGGATCTGTATGAATAATCCTTTCGTATCTTTTGGTAATAAATCATGGGCATATACATAATCAGTCTCGAGTCTATCTGAAATGAAAACAGAAGAAACTCTGAAATACTTGCACAAGAGTCAGTTTATATCTAGTTTTAGTCTCCCTCAGGTTGGTTGAGCTGAATAATTTTCTTTTCTTTTTTTTAGATTTATTTTGTGTTCTTAGAGAAGCACCTTTTGGTTTCTAGTGCAGCGTAGTCAGTTGGTTGCATGGAGCTCCACCTGCCACGGAGCATGTGTGAGCTGATCCCTGCATTCTCCTCCATTGCTGTCACTTTGCTTGTCTTCTTGAGGAGTACTGTGGTTCAAGTCTTGCATCTGGGTTCATACAGACAACAGACATTGACACACGGCCTCCAGCCTCAGCTGGGCCCAAAAGTCAACGTTTTACAGTCTCAAAATCGACCTTTTTTATTTTAGTCTACAGATTCTACATACAGTGGGGTAAATAAGTATTTGATCCCCTGCTGAATTTGTAAGTTTGCCCATTTCCATAGAAATTAACAGACTCAAATTTTTATGGTTGTTTACTGATTATGGGTATAGACAGAATATCAGTCGAAAATGCATAAAAAACACACAATATAAAAGTTATAAATTGGTGTGCATTTAATGAAGTGAAATAACATTGGATCAGAACATAGAGATAACAACAGTGTGTTTACATGATGACAGTAACTCAACTATAGCTTCAGTTGAACTATCCTATTTTTAGGGGCAACTGCAATTATCCTGATATATATGGCAGTGAATAAATCAAATCATTGGCCAAAAGCATGTCATACCCCGGTACGATAGGTGGCGCTGTACCCATTTCAACTTGTGGTAATAGAACCACTTCCGCTTCTCTTCACCACCACCACCAACAACAACAACCTCAGGCATTCAGGAAAGATGGTGAACGGAGAGCAAGATGAAGCTATGTCCCTCTATATGTCGTTTGTGATGAGTGTGGTTATAGCACAAATGCGATGCCACATGGCGCTCTTGGTAAAATTGATTATGGAGGAAAGATGCTGCCGCTGAATGATACAGAGGAAAATCACAAGCATGCACAGAATGCAAAGTCCAGTTCCCAGTCCAATTCACCGTATACAAGCACACCTAGCACAACTAACAACCAAGTTATCTCAGGGTCTTAATCCGACTGCAATTGTCCGATTTTTAGTCAAACTAAGGTGTATACATAATAACTCACTCTCAGTTAAGTTAGCCAATAAGCCAATACGTTGAATCATTACACTCCCATGTAAACACACTGAGTCAAATTTGATCATACTCAATATTGGTTCTCTCTTCAGGCCTTATGTCTCCAGTGACAGAGTGTACACTACTCAAAGTGTTACAAATGGAAGTTTCCATGTCCTCAACTTTATATTTTGGTTAGACACATGAGTAATTACAAAGAGACAACACAGACACAGCAGCCCATTATCTGCATTCTGTTGTTCTATCACTCCATTCTCTGGGGAGAATTAACCATGGCATCGCTATGCCCTTGCCAATACTTTATGGAACAAACAAAGTTGTGAGGCAGAACCAGGAACTAATTTCATTAGCAGCTGCCATTTGTGACTGATTACAGGCTGTTCGTGGTGGCTGCCAAGCAGGTCCAAAGTTCCAGGAGGTTAATAACCAGTAACAATCAATTACTTAACCGATCTGATATGATCAATGGGGTTTCCAATCTGTCGGACAGCGAGATGAGTAGCGGAATACGATAAGAGCTTGAACATGCTGAATGCTTTCCAGCAGCAATAACCTGCAGCTAAACTGTTCCCAAAAGCTCCGCTGTTTTACATCAACTGAATGGAGAAAAAAAAAAAAAGTTTTTTAAAACAAAGTCGCTCAAGCAAACAGTTTTTTTTTAATTTTTACAGAGCACTGCCACAATAGAGAACAATCCACACAGGGGGGAAATGTAAGTCTAATGAATAAAGAACTACAAATGAATGAAGTCTAACGGCATATTAAAAGCAAACAGAAAGGTTGGATCAGAGTACATGAAAAAAGCAGTGCACCAGCTGCATCTTAATTAGTGTACTATCAACCATCAGTAGGCCTCCCTTGTATTGCTGTGCATCTTCGACCACATCAGGACTGATTATTCCAATGATGTCTAAACCTCTGTCCGGCCATTATTCACACATCACAGAGCCTGGCCTTGTTATCTCTAATGGCAAGGCCTCTTGTCTCCCCGAATCCACCAATTAAATCCAGAAAAATGTCCTCACTAAGGGGTCTCAGTTGTCATCCAGCATTCAGGTCACTTACTTTAGCTATTAGCTGAGCTACGATGTGTATGAGTCATTTTCAACAGAATCTCCAGGTAGGAAGGGAGGAAAATGTTAAATAAAAATGCATTCCCATTTTGTGTCATAACACTAAAGGTGTAAAGCCCCGCTACAATGTTTATTAAACCCTGCAACATTAGCGTTGTACAAAACAAACAACATGTTGGTGCTACAGGCAAGGCCATGGGAGACAGGTTTATCCATGGACAAAGGAATTTGTTCTGGAATTTCCATGGCAATCAGTCTGTGAGGTATTATATGTGCATTGTAGATAGACTGTCCAAAATAGGACAGTGCTCCAGTGAACATGAGCTAAAAATTGAATTCATTCATTTCCCACATATTAAAAATATATTGCTACTGTTCCCATCTTTTCACCTTTGTTTAACTCTATGGATAATCTAATCAACAAAGTACTTTGAGTTGGGTTGGCATAAACACGTTTGTCATGTTTGGCGTTACTCAATGTTGCCTTGGTTTCTTCTCCCAGGTCAAAGTCCTGCATTTGTCTGAACCACCCATCCAAACCAACCTCCTCACCTCACTTCCTCACAGGCAGCCCTGTGCATCCTTACAGTGAATTTCTCTTTGTTTCAGTACGAACACTGAAGGAGAACAGCCTGTGCTGCACTGAAACACAGCTATTTCACCTTCATATCATCTCAAAAAATAAACAATAATTCACATCAAGTGTTAATGTGACTCAGACTGTTAAAATACCTCCACAAACTGGCAAATATCAGCAGGAGGCATATTCAAGAAAATAATATAATATAGATACTTTATACAGCGCTCTGAATGTTACATGTTGTCAGACGTGGTCTCATACAACAAACCCTCAGAACAGGACTTTCAACTAAATCTAATGTAAAGCCATCCACATTATTATTAGATGTATTAGTGTAACTAGGGTCAAACAAACACAGGATTTTCATTGCTGAAGCATCTGGTTCAAATTGACCTGCAAACACCATTGTTGGATAATAAATTCACATCAATATTTCAGACAGCACGGGAAAAATGGGTTAAATTGTCTGACAACATATTCGGATGGGAATATGATAAGATTTGATCATGTCTAGCTTGGTCTTACCAGACCCTCGTACTGTCGTACAGAGGGTCTGGCATTCCTCCATTGAGAACCGATTTCAGATGGGAGGCACGAACTCTGTTGAAGTTTGGAACGATTGGATCTGATTTTGCCCAATCGCTGACGTTTGGTTGTTAAGTATGTAATGCACTGCTAGTATTCAGGCTAGCCAACTCCTTCCCCACCAACAGAGCTAACTGAAAAAGAAGAAATTTTCCCTAACCCTATGGGGAGTAAAGCCACGACATCTTTACCACCAATAAAATTGGTTAAACATTCCTCTTGCTCCGACTTCAACTGCTGAATATTTGGGAACCTAGCCTAAACGGATTGAATGGCTTCCTTCACTTCCGTCTCCGCCACCATTACCAAACACCAAACTACAACCTGCTAGACTACAATGCAAATGCTGTGCATATGTTCAACGTCATCCTTAACACCCGCCTTACCCCGTCCCCCACCATTCACTGATTGGCCAGGATGGAAATCATCCTGAGAAAGTCCAATGGGATCAAACCCAGAAGTAATATGTAGGGAAATGATAATTAAGCAGAAGGTTACAGAGGGCTAATCTTCCTCTGCAGGTAGCGTTTGCTTAGGAGTGATGGAGATGCCTCTCCTCAGACACTCATACCTGTATGAGTATACGTATATCATTTTAACCGGGTGGTACGTTGGTGTAGTGGTTAGCACTGTTGCCTCACAGCAAGAAGGTACCGGGTTTGAATCCCGGGCCCAGGGCCTTTCTGTGTGGAGTTTCTGCATGTCCCCCCCATATCTGCGTATGTTCTCTCCAGGTACTCTGGCTTCCTCCCACCATCCAAAAACATGCATGGGGATTCGGTTAATTGGCTAATTTAAATTGTGTGAGTGTGTGAGTGTGAGTGGTTGTCTGTCTCTATGTGTCCTGTGATGAACTGGCAACTTGTCCAGGGTGTACCCTGCCTTTCACCCTATGACAGCTGGGATAGGCTCCAGCCCCCGTGACCCTATGTGAGGATAAGTGGTAGAAAATGGATGGATGGATGTGATCGTCACTGTATCATCTCCTTGAGAACTGAGCAGACCTGACTTGCTGAGGAAGACTTTCAGATGCATTGAATGCTGTAGAAAAAGATATCAAGTGGTCAGTGATTGAAAATGGCATCTGAGCATATTTTCATTATAGTTCTCTGAGCATAAAATGGCTTAATTTATTGAGATAGTTTTGAATTCAGTGTTTCACTGCACACAACTATTCAATACTATGAAAGCAATATCTTCTCTTTGTCTCCTCTCATAGCCTACAGTGCTTCAGACATTCTCACAGAACTTGGGCTAATGCCTTTTACAGGTCAGAGCAATGTATTTATCACAGTGACTTTGGCCCAAGAGAACAGTACATATTTTAGTGAAATATACATTGGCAGAGGGAGAATGTTTACTGTTGCCTGTTTGATGGCTGGTGGATAGCAGAGTTGTTCTTCCTGTCATGATGTCTGAAATAATCACACAATATTAAGCAAAAGCAAACTCTGAACGCAGTGTGACTGTGAGTGTGTGCCAGAGGATGAGTATGCATTTGTACAAACAGCACAGCAGATGGCAGTTCTGCATGGGAGCCATACGCAAACATTCACAAATGTGATAGAGACTGTGGATCTCATGTCAGAGTGTCTCTGTGGAGAATCCAGACCAACTGTACGAACTGTCTCCTCAGTGTTATTTACTCTAACTGATGACACAGCAAGAAATGCTCCACAATTCCTATTGCTCATGAGAATTTGGGGACTCTGCAAAGGAGTCAGAGATCATAGAAAGTTGACAATCCAGAATGTGCTCGTTGACTTAAAGTTCATCACATTCAGAAAAGAAGTACAAACTGCAACACAATGCACTGTGAGATTTTCAAGTTACTACTTTAGATGATACGGCATAATGCACACATGTTGCATTAGACAGACACAGGTCTGCACTTGTCCAGCTTGTAGGACGACGTCCAGGCTTCACTGGCACACTGTAGGTTTGTCTGGCAGGTTGTTTCAGAACTGCAAATACCATTCTTACAAGTTTGTGCAGATTTCTTTGTGTTTTTTTTTGTTGAGAGTCTACCATCATACTTCAAAATGATTAGGTATTTCTGATGGTAGCTATGAAACAGCCTTGACGATTTTTCAACAACAAACATTTGCAAAACAATTTCTATGGAAGAAATTTCTATGTATGTGTAAGATTAGCATTCATATGAAAATGTCTTCCTGGACAAAATAAATAGAGGTGTAATTTTGCTTTTATGGACTCCTGAGAGAGAATACTCTCAGCTGCTAAATGCTCCATTATGTTCAAAAGCCATCCAGCCATTTTCTAACGCTTATCCTCACATAGGGTCGTGGGGGGGCTGGAGCGTATCCCAGCTGTCTTAAGGTCAAAGGCAGGGTACACCCTGGACAAGTCTCCAGTTCATCACAGGACACATAGAGACAGACAACCACTCAACCATTTAAATTAGCCAATTAGCCCATGCATGTTTTTGGATGGTGGGAGGAAGCTGGAGTACCAGAGAGAACCCACGCAGACATGAGGAGAACATGCAAACTCCACACAGAAAGGAGTGCCCTCAAAAGCTAATCGTTTCTCTGAAAACAATCAAGGTCCATGAGAGCATCCACACTGAGCTACTGTCAGAATACAGCAGGTCAGTTGCAAAAACAAATAACACATGTTCTAATCTCTCTCTGACCCCCCACAGGCTTTAGCGAAGCTTCACAGGGGGGTTAAAAGGATCTTTTGATTACAACAGCTTCGTCCTGCCATAGAAAAATATGCAGTTAAAACAGCCAAAGTGTTGATATCTGGTGGACAAAAACACTGACTTTTTTAAAAAAAAGTCTGCAGTAGACCATCACTTGGTCCAGTCCAGAGTCCATCAATTGATACTACTGTATTACAATACCATGTGACCATTGTTGGCTAAAAGTACCTTTCAGGAATGACAAGCCACTCTGTTTTCTTTTTCATATTGTTGTGTTATTTTCACTATGGACCATGAGGAGGGATTTAAAGCTAGGCTGGGACAAGTCTGCACACTATAACACAGGTTTCTGACTTTTAAATTACTTTTCTTCAACGTCATTAAACCAACACTGTGAGCCAGAAACAGTGTGACCCACGCTAGGTCTCAACTCCCCAAACCATGGTTGGCTCCAGTATACAAATGTATTGACTCATACTGTAAGACACATCATCACTGAATAATCATAACCAAACAGAAAATAATAAAATCGTAACTAGGATAAGAAATAGCAAGATGACAGAAAAATGGTAAGAATAAATCTGCTGCCCAGATCGACTTGATGAGCGATGAGTCATTCACAGAACACCCACTATTCGACATACTTTTACATATAATCCAGATAACACACTGCTTTTATAAGTTATGTAATGCGTCAATAGAACATGTGATGAGGTGAATCATATTTGCAGCCAATGACTGTACACCTACACACTACAAGAGCTTTGGTAGATAGACAGAGCGCTAGATAGAGAGTTCACCTCCAAGGATCCAAATTGAAATTTATTTTTTATTATTTCCCTTCAGAAATCAAAATGAATACTCCATCTTAAATAACTTGTATTATGCATACTGTATAATACAGCCAGCCAGGTCAGCAGGCCCCTACAGTACCTTGACACACTCCACTCTCAGCAACAAATGTACCAAGTGATTTCATATAAATAGCATTTTTTGCATTTCATTTTTACGTTGTGAAACAACTTTTTGAAAACAGTGTTATTGTGAAAAGGTTGAACTTGTGTTTAGGCAATGTAACTATGTTTTGTAAATACATCAAAGTAATTAGTCATTGCATGCGTAAACACATAAATGCATAAATCATGTCACTAATTCAACTCTAAATTAACTTAACAAAACTTTGGGAAATGCTGGATGAAAAATCCTGTATTTGCTGGTTTGTCAAAATCAGATATTTCACTGTTAATGCCACCGTAAATTTCCACTAGCAGTAACATGTTTCTTGAATACTACATGTATCAGTAGCATACAGTTCGTGGTTTGTGTTAAGCTAAGTTTCAATAAAAAGACAAAATGTTAACTCATGTCATTGACATATTTCAACATAAAAGTGGTTTTTCAGCAGCTGGTGGCTGATCGCGGTCTCCCGCAGTCTGTGAGAAATGATGGGGCTTCTGGGATTTGTAGTCAGGACATAAAGAGATGGTACACACCACAGAGATCAAAGCAGAAAGTGGAGACGACTGAGATTAGGGAGCAAAACAAACAGAATCTGGACAAAAAGTGGCATTAAGGGTAGGAGTGGCCTCTCCTCTGATAAAGCAAGAACTGAGCAAGGTAAAACAAACATTTTTTTTTATGATGAAATAGAGAGTCTCTTCTTTCATTTGAACTATTATAGTACAAAATATTCTGTGGGTCTTGAAATATGACTCAAAATGGACAAAAACGCTGGAACAAAGCACTTTCAGAGTTTTATAAAACAGCTGGCACTCAATGAGTTAATCATGTATTTTACTCACTGTGCTCTGTGTAATCAGGGCCTCAGGGCCTCTACATATGCTTCTTGTGATGGTCAAAGCTTCACCAGACTTTGGTGAAGGCAGACAGTCTCCCCTCAGTCAATTAGAAATGGAAATAGCCATGGTGATTTGCAGCAAACAGTGGTACTGGAGTACAGAAGAGAAGGGGAAGCCACTTTCTCCATGATATCCTACTGAGCTAATGAAAAGTGGATTGAAATGTTCAGTGCTGAAAATGTTTTAATGTTATGTGATTTCATGGTTTTACTATAGATTTTAGCCTGTATAAATCACGTACCGTCACTTCACTGACATGTCTGCATCCATTAGCAGACCTACCTGATGACTAAATCATAAAAACATACTTATATTCTTCTAACAACAGCACTTCCCTTAGACTTGAGTAGCATGGAAAGGTGGACAGGAAGGAAACAGAAGGCAGGACTCGTCCATATTTGGCTTTCTACCTGAAGAACAATAGCAGTTATGTTGAAAGAGGAACTGGTTGTAGTACTCTCACATAGCCACCCTTTCTCCATCATTCTGCATGTCTACAGTAATTCTGGCTCTTTTCAGAGACACCCACTCTTCACACACAAACCTCAGGCACAATATGTTTACAGCAGATACATTTACACACTACAAGCATCTGTGCTTCCTTGTTGTTGAAAGAAAGCAACGGAGAGGCATCCCTGATGGCCTCCCAACCCCCTCATCCTTGCCTATCATCTCCCTCCCTCTGCCTCTGCCTCTCCTCTTCTTCCTCCTCCTCCCTGGTCTGAGTGAGGCTGCAGCATCCGTTACTAAAGACAGAAAAACACAGGGTGAAACGGAGGGATTCCTCCAGCTTTACCTTTCAATGTAGAGAGTGATGTGGGCTTTGATTCAGCTCAGATGCTGCTGCTTCTCAGCCTCGGCTAACAACATCATGTGACCAAGAACCATCTGTTCCTGCTGCCTGGTCATATGACCGGCTTATCCCTGACAAGGATCGCTGGGATTTGTAGTTGAGGGAGAAGAACTGATGGGACTTCATCCTGAGGAAGACTGTATGTGATAGTTAAAAAACAAAACTGGAAAATTCACTTATGTGTCAGATCTAGGACCAGTATTTCAAGATATTTAATATAATTCCTTTAAATGTATGTAAACAGGTAGAGGAATGATAATATAAGTTTGGCCATTAAAATTAATTTTTGGTATGAGACTTGTTACTGGGTAATTTTATACTATTATTTTTATTATGTAAATGTTTACATGATGGCCAAACTGAATATTTATGAGTCAATATAAGGTGACAATAGAAGATAATACTCCATATCATCAAGATGGTGCAGTTCTGGTCTCCATCATAATGCAAAATTAGTCATAATCACTTTTCTACATTTCATTTCTGTTCACATCTATACTTAAGAAGACAAAGAGCATTAAATGTGCCACTGTTAGCTAGATGGGTAATATTCAACTGTAGTAATAATGACACAAGACAATAAGATGCCAATAAGAGCTGCAAGGTCAACAAGCATGTCATTTTAACAGTGCTTAGCAGTAAATAATAAATACAATGGTAATACTGACACACTAAACACACAGACTGGCTGAAGGAGGGATTACACAGCAGACCTTGTTGCCCTGTTCTTTATAAAAGCACTAAGCTGTGGTGGAGCCCAACCATTTACAGTCCTAGTGAGAGCACATATATATTTTCATATGCTGTGTGCACGTGATTAACAATGTAATATAATTTCATGTGATTTTAATGGTTTCATTTGTCTCCCTTGTCCATCCAGATCATGTAGCATTTTACCCATTACTAAAATAATGATCATCACGTTGCAGACAACAGAAGTGGTGTACGGTTGCAAATGCAGACAGTAAGACCACCCTGATGGGAACAGACGCTGAAGCTTAGGACTGACAGTGAGCCCAGCTGGACAGCAGGTCTGAACCAAATCTCACCATTCACAGTCCAGATCTGGACCACTCCCTTTCTACAATTTTTTACACTCAGTAGACTACTGGCAGTTTCAGTCTCCAGCAACTGTTATTTCATAGTGCACCACAGTGCACCTACTGAAATGTATAACAACAGTTTACTGCTGTAAACATAACTTGGTGCAATATATTGTTATTATATATTGTTAAAATTATTTTCCAACTGCATGTTTATTTACTGTAAAATGTGGTAGTTACACTACAACTGCTTTTGCACTTCAAAATAAAACACACTATAGTGTAGAAATGACAGGGATGGCTTCACAAAATTATGTTTTTATTGTAGACAATGCAGTATCAACCACATGCAACTGATGATTTTGAAGTAACTGCAGTTTTTTTGTTTTTTTTTTCTGAATGAAATTCATAAAAACAGATCCTAGTCCATGTACCCTGAATTCAGTTTTCTTTTTTGGTTACACTTTCTGTGACAGCCATGGTTAGATCGCATTAATAATACATTACTGTTGTCATAGCTCTGTAGAAACACAATTTAAACCACGTTTGGGACTGCTTCAAAACAACAACCATAATATATTATAAAGTATTGTATAATGACTTATGAGGACAGGAGCCATGCAGTGGCATGTCCAGACTTTTTTTTTCACAGGGGTGGCCCAAGTGGGGCACAAAGTCCTCCAGGGGTGGCCAGCAGGATTAGATGCTCCTCCATCAACACAGCATCAGTTTGTTATTTTTTGTCTTTTATGATTGTGATTACTGAAATTACAATCTTTAAGTGTCCATACAGAACTTGTAATCAGGGCACAACTGAATGGGACAATACAAGTGTAATATTATTATCATTATTAATATATTATTTTTTAAGAAAGGTGCAAAAACAAAGACAACAAAAATATAATAATATTTTTTTTTAAAAAAATCAATAACTTCACAAATGCTTTAATGTGATTAATGGCACAAATCATAGGTCAAATTGCAAACAGGCCACCCCCCCTAGACACGGCCCTGGAGCCATGTGGAGAAACTGTGAATTGTAAATGATAAGGCATAGTGTGGAACTCATCTGGCTTCTGTTGCTGTGATCCTGTCAGCTGAGATGCTTCTCTTTTATTATTGTGTCAGGATGTAAAAAAACATGATCAAACAGCATCACCTGTGTATTACAGGGACAGAGATTGGTAATTTACATAAACTGTTGAACTGAACATGAATTTAAAGCTGCTGTAAAAGTGGAATCAACACACGAATCAAAACTGAATTGTCTCTTTGGAAGTGCAAAATACAGTTTCCTTTCCATAAATTACATTTTTTTTCCCCCTCAGTGTGCACGTTCATGTGCAGGCTTTGTTTTGAACAGTTTAACCAGAAGCCTCCTGTCTGCTTTTTTTAACTCTGCTTTCCCTGCTCTGCTCAGACTGCTGCAGCTTTTTAAACCACAAACCCAGGATATCTCTGAGGGCATCGAGTCCACAGAGACATCTGTTCCACTGACACCAAAGTGACCTTCACACCCCCCCACTGTCTGATCAGTGCAGCATATAAGGCAAGAAATAGTGCAAACACTATGGCCAGCTGTCCTGTCCACACTGTGACTGATATCTAGTAATCGAGCTGTGAATGACATTTTTGGGATCTCAGCCAGTCACTCTTATCCCATGTGATATGATGGAGGATTCTCCTGTTTCCTCAGTCCTCCTGCTGTCCGCCTGAAAACACTCTATGACTGTGAAGTCTGATGGAGACGTCATTTTGTCATCAGCGTACAATCCTTGAACCCATGTTGCACACTTGACAGCAAGAGATGTTGTATGCTCCTGGGAGATATTAATGGATAGATGGAAATGTCTCCGGCTTGAATAAATTCCTGAGGTGAGAAGAGGAAGTGGATGGGTCAAAAAAACACAGGGTTAGGGGTTAGGAACCTTTAGTAATACTTGATAAAACATTGCGATGCACGCTACTGAGCTGCAAATGTGCTGCAATTGCGCTGCTGAATGATGAGTGACCATTTTTTCCATTGTCGTACCGAGGAGTGCAGAGCACATTACATGATGTTGGTCAGTGGGGTAGGATGTGTGCTGCAATTACTGTGCAAATGCACTGCAATAGCACTGCAATTCTCAGGCTGCATTTTTAAGTGTAGTGAACTTTCAGCTAGGACATGCTGTTGGTGTTCAAAAGTGTTGTGGACCTCTACCTGTTTTAAGCCCAAACATGTTTTTCCTAAACCTAATTAAGTGTAGGCATCCATACTTTTGTACGCCTTCATTTGTTGTTTTGTGTAGAACGACGTCTGAAGAACAAGGTAATTGGCAATATCCACTGCTTCAACTGCACGCAAATATGTAAGATCGGTGGAAAAATTGGTCTTCTTTAGAAGATATGGAGCACCTCCAGGTATCTTTTTTTGATATCGCATCTAAACCGGCGCAATACGAGCTTTCCTGCATCTCCTACCTTGCAGTCGGTCACTTCCTGCCTTCCATTTGATTCTCGCGCGAAGTCAGGATCATGTGACTGAAAACCTCCTATTCCCTCTTGGGTGGTAAAAACGCGCTGTGGGTGCCCTTTTTTCCACCCCGTCCTTCAAAAAGTCTATGCACGCCCCGATGATGCTTTAGCAAACTATGCAGCAAACATCTCAAAATGAATTTTTTTTTGCCCCTAACTGCGATCTTGGTTCAGTCTCCTCGCCCTCATGAATCTTGTTTTCAGGTAGGTATCTTTCTCAGAATAGAGCTAAAAGGAGAGTTAATAAAGCACTTACAGGCTCTGACACAACAGAGACACAGTTCCGGTTTAATGTAAAATCATGACTTACAGTCCTAAAAGTTCTGCATATGAGCTCAAATTTTGGTATTCACAGCAATGACAACATTTCATTTAAACTGTTACGTTTACTGAAACAATGTCCATTTTAAAACCTGAAGTGGAAAATAGCTTTGAATGGAAGAACTTTCTCCAAAGCAAATATTTAAACTGTTGACCCGCCCCTAATGGGGAGAAAGATGTGGCTGTGTGGAGAAGGATATTATAGATATACTGATTTATCAGGGCTGTCATTAGGAGTGCATTCATGCAGCAGCCACTGCTCCTGGGCTACATTGTGTGTTTCCATAGGACCCAGATAAATGCATACTTCCTATGATAAAAACCCTTACCTTGAAGTAACATCTGAAATAATTCACATGTTTCAGCGAGCCTGAAAAGACAAACAACACTGACACTCAAATCAGTATGAGACAATTCCAATAAGACAGATAAGCTGGTGCGACCAGAACAGACAGCACAGTTAACGTGGTCAGGAGAACAGCGTGGAGTATCACTGCAGTCTACGAAAAACACCGAGCATGAGCAGGGAGGAGCAGCCATGGGGAGTGGAACAGACGGACATTTAACCGCACAGATGCTAGAGACATTAGCGCCATTCAGCACTGCACAGGACGTCCAAGGATCTCTGAGGACGACTGTAGGAAAGGTTCACAATGAAATGAATGCTTCTAAATACAAAGTGACTATGAGAGATGGAGGGCAAAATCCAGTCCAGCTATAATTACAGTTAGCATAACTAAATTGGTCTAAATATCTTTGGAGTACTATGTAAGTTTATTGTGTGTCTTGGCAACAAACCACAAAAGACCAATAGAAAGTAACGACATATCAGCAAGAAAATGCAGAAAGACTGGAAAATACAAAGAGAGAATTGTGTCCTTAAAGGATTTTGGCAAACATCTAACAGCAGATGTTTTAATCTGCTGCTATATATCAGATGAGCAGAGCATAATAATTGATGATTTCACTCTCATTTTTGAGCTCACCTTCCACCCATCTGCATTAACAACAATGGATTTGAGGACACAAAAAGCACGGCATGTGGATAGTGCAGGGAATTACAGAAGTGGCGATTTTGGTGAAAGTGGCCTCTACTCTCCTCCAGATAAACCAAGAACAAAACAAGCTAAAAACAAAGTTTTTTTTTTCATGATGAAATAGTACATCTTTCATTTGAGCTACTCTGTGTTGTCAGAGACATGGTACAACATATTCTGTGGGTCTAGAAATTTGACTCAAAATGGGCAAAAAAAAATTGCTGGCACAAGGCACTTTTGATTTTTAAAAATGACTGGCACTCAAAGAGTTAAAGGTGCATAAAAAGTGTGATCAACACTCAAAGCAAAGCAGAGTTTTTTCTTTGGAACTTAAGTTTAACTCAAAAGAAAGATTCCTTTCTGCTTCCATAAATTTCATTTATTTCTTCAATGTGCTTTTTCATTCTGGACCGTCTCTCTGAAGAAGAGCTCCTTGTTGTCGATTAAGGCCGGCCACCACATTGTTTAAAAAGCCTTGATAAAGATGTCCTTGGTTAGGAGAGACAGCTCTTCACACAGAGGGTTGAGGAGATGTGATTGTTTGTCACTTGGTGAGGACATAGGAGTGAGGTGCTGATGCTCAGGTCACTGAGTTTGGTGACCAGTTTGGATGGGATGATGGTGTCATTGTGCACATGAGGGAAGGCCAAGATGGCGTCCTCTGTGCACTCGCTCCGCTGGTAGGTGAATTAGAGTGTTTCCAGTGTTGATGGTAGGCAGACTGCTGGGCCAGTGAGGGAAAACCTCTTGTAACCCATGTTTCCCCTCTGCAGCCAAATCCTGCTTTGTCTGTCTTTGGGAACAGTGATGAGACAGGAAGAGAAACAGCATGAAACTGCCTCCAGATTGAATTATGCATGCCTCCATCTGCTGACAGAACACAAGTCTGTCAGGCCTCCTCAGTTTCACAACACACACATAGATACATGCACAGCTCACTTTACTCATGCTGATCTGTAGTTCTTCAGCCCACTGTGTCTATATAAAACACAATCTCTCAGGTTAACAGCTCCTTTCACTTTACTCTGCTGCTGTTGTTCATCCTCATGAAATGAGCTCATTTAAGGACAAATGTGAAGCATGCACAGTACGGGTATACTGACACATGCTTTATGTTTCAGGACTGTTGTTCCTGAATAGGCAGGCCTGTGACGTCAGGGATGCTGTCTGCTAACTGCAAAGACAGAAAGAGTCTGGGTCTAGAAAGTGACATATATAAAAATACTAGAGGACGTCTTAGATGTGAAGGATTGTCTGTGCTAAAGGTGCAGCAGCAGAAGTTGACAAGAGGCTGATAATTTGGGTAATTTAAAAAATGGTCATGAAACTGACACTGATAAAAGTTAGTAGTAATGTGTCGAGAAATGTTTATTTTAATACAGTCTTCACAATACTCACATTTTTATATATGTGTTATCACAACAGTAATGTACATATTAAACCTGTAACTAGCTCAGTGGGTGCCACCGCTTTACATTATAATGTGTTCAGGCTCTAGTATTGGATTCTAACAATATCATGTTTTAACATGTACTTTTACAGTCAAGGACAAACATGATCTGAGAGTGTTATACAGTATGTTTGCCTCGAAACATAAATGACAGTTAAGTTTATGTCCTGTGCCACTTTGTCTTGTTCCTCTGTTAGAGAACTAGCATGTGTCCTTACCTTGATTTGTTGTTCCAAGCCTTCATCTTTCATTAAGTATTTTTGCCTTGCTTTTAACTGTTTAGCTGCTCCTATACTATCATTGCCAAGCCTTTTGCCTCATTATAGAGACTGTTTATTGTCACTTTGGGTCAAGCATTTCCTCAGTTACTTTTAGTGCCGTTTTTTTTCCTCTTCGGAGTGATTTGGTTTTGTATTCTTAGCTGTGTCATTTAAGACTCTTATTTTGAAACCTGCTTCAGAGTTCAGACCTGGTGTTAAAGTCAAGTCTTTTATTTTGTCAAGTCAAGTCTAAAGTTCTAAAAGTCAATTAATGTGTGTTTCCAGTCTAAATCCACACCTCTGCTAAACACACGTTTTCATCATTGAAGTGCACAATCACACTGACATATATATATATATTTTAAATAGTTTCATAATATTAAAAATGTGTATGATATGAAGATGCGGCCAGAAAGTGATATAAAAAAGCTACTGTCTTACAAAGGCTGATAGCATGCCAACACTCCCAGTTATTCACAGTTTGTGGCTCTCAGCTGCTTTTCATGTCTGCGTTATTGCAGCTCATGCATGGTTTGCTGTGTGACTCTGCATGCTGCAGACGGCTCGGCGGCGTGATGCCTATATGCTCCAGTCCTCCTACCCAGATGGTAGCGAGTGGAGAAATCACTCACTCAGTAATCATCATAGAGACACCTGGAGAATGAGGGCAGGAGTGAAGACAGGAAATGTAAACCAAGCACTAAGTGAACCACTCAGTCAGCCTAATAAGGACCTGAATTATCGTGTGAGTGAAGGGTGCCCTCGCCGTCCCTCCTACTCTACAGAAAGTGAAAAGGTTCCACAGTGTTGATTGAACGGCTTCAAACCACAGCAATGTCATTTGATAGACCCATACATTTCCTGCTCTGTTTAATGACAGCTGTCTAGTGCTGCACACAGTCCACGATGAATAAAAGCAATTTGTATCTGTCATTAAAATGACTACTTCCTGGTGAGAGCCTATGTACAGTCCATTTTTAATGCAGCTAGAATGGAGCAGCATCAGTCTACATAATGTACAGTGTATTTATCCAGACCCCTCAATTATTCATGTTTAATTGTTTCAGCCTTATAATAAAGACATTTAAATTCAATTTATTCAAATTCATTATTTTATTTCAAAGGAAAAGTATAGTCATGTTGATATGACATTGACACAGGTATTCAGACCATTAACTTTGTACTTAGTTGAAGCACTTTTGGCAGTGACTTCAGTCTTCTTGGTTAAGACGTGACATGTTCTACACAGACCCTCTCAAGGTCTGCCAGGTTGGAGCTCCATCTGGTCCCTTTGCCATGAGGCCCAGATTGGTGGAGGGTGCCGTGATGGTTGTCCTTCTGGACGTCTCTACCATGACACAGAATCTGTGGTGCTCAGCCAGAGTGACCATCAGGTTGGTGGTCACCTCTCACACAGAGGTCCTTCTTCCCTGATGGCTCAGTATCACATGGTGCTTAGTCAGTATATATAACAATATATAAAGATAATATAACATATGTATCTATATAACATACATAACAATATATTATAGTATTAATAATAATAATATGATAATACTATATATATATATAATATAGATTAATACAAATACACTTGATGTGGCGACCAATTATCGGAGGAGAAAACTTTATTAAGTCTTAAAGCTCCAATCCATAATTGTGTTCAGAAGCACTTTTGGTTCTACTGGGTGAAATGGTCCTTCTATCCTGAGAACAGTCAATACATGATGTGTTCAGAGAAAGAAAGGAAAACAATCAGACCTCTGTGGCTACAGGACTGTAAAAACTCTGACCAATCAACTGACACTCAGAGCGAGCTGGGAGAACCAATCAGATGCCTTCATGTCTTGTCCTGACCACACCCCCCGTCCCTCCCTCCTCCTCACTGTTTCTGGAAACATCCAGAACACTCCTCTGCAGAAATACAGAGTTAGCAGGAGAATCTGTTCTGTAGGAACAATGTTAGAGAAAATGCAGCCAAAAATACCACTTCCTGTGTTACTTCTGATGACTCACCCTGCTAAACAGACAAAGAGAAGAAAGAGGGAGACAGAAAAGACTGAAAGACAAAACTCTGGATAAAGCTAAGAGGACAAACCAAAAAGAGTGACAAAAAAAGTGATGAAGAAGTTTCTGCTTTCTTTCTGTTGGACAGGTAATTATTTGTTTAGCTTCAGGAGGAGTTATTTTCATGAAATATGTAATGTTTGCTAACTTAGCGACTTTTGTAGCGAGTATTAGCCCAATGCTAACGTTAGCTTCTCTGTGAGTGTAAGCCGTTCATAGGTGCAGCTTGTATTGAAGAGGTTATACTAGGATATGACATTTTGAACATACGTATTTCACAGTCTTAGTCTCCAGTGTCTGCATTATAAAGGTGTTCACAGACTCCAGCAGACTGAATCTGGATGTCCATTCAGCTCAAAGCTTCCATAGTGGAGCGCTCTGCTGCTAGCCGTTTCCTGTGAAATTTCTGTGAATCAACAAATCAGTGTCATATTTAAAGTGGGTCGATGTGAAAAATAGATGCCGAGCAGTGTTTTGTGAGACAGTGTGGAGCAGAGACTGTGACTGTCGCAAAATTTGAGCTTTGCACACTCTGTGTCCATTCCACTGAGTATGTTTGGGCCTTTAGCTCAGTGCTATCTTATCATGCTAGCTTATCTGTGCTTGTAAACTGGTCGTCGGTGCCGCTTGTATTGAAGAGGTTTTAGGATATAACATTTTAGCCATAGTGGTTAGTGTCTGCATTATAAAGGTGACAAAACGACGTTGATATATTGGCTTTGAACAGGATGTTTTTGTAACATATCGTCTCTCCTCTCCCTGCTGAATGCTACTGTTCAGTTTGAGGGGGTGGAGCTTTGGACGGAGCACTGATGGGAGGGGAGGAGAGGGTGGAGCTTAGAGGAGGCTGAGAGGAGGTGCTACTTTCAAATCTTGCTAGCTCTTTGACATTATGGATTACAGCTTTAATTTGTTTTTATTGGATTTATTGAGGATTTTTTAGGATCTTCTAATTTATTTTTTATTTATTTTATTCAATTGTACAATATTCTTATGTTTAAGGTTAAATTGATTATTATTAACCCATTGGTTGATAATAAATGGGTCAGTTTTTCTAAAGACCTACTGTTGCTGACTATTGTTCTCTGTTTGAGTAATATCACTTCATCAAGCCTTTTCTTCATACTTCATACGACAAATAAGTGATAAAAAATATGTATGATTTGTGCTGATATTGTACCGAAATCAGTATCACTCAATACTCAAGGCTACAATATCGGTATCGTATCGGAAGTGAAAAAGTTGTATCAGGACACCCCTACTTTTGACTACGTCACCTCAGTCACTCCCTCCACACTTTCTTTCAGTCCTGGACAACTAATGTGTTAGTTGTCCAGGACAGTTAATTACTTGGTGATATCAGTTTGTGCCTTTCTTTGAGCAGATGGATTATATTATATGTCGTCTTAGTACTAAAGGCAGCTGGTATGACATGCAGATGGTGGTGACAAAGCATCAGTATTTGACACCCTAGGAATGAGAGCAGACTGGCTCATTTAGTTTTCCTTCAGTAATTACAGTCACAGCATTTATAATTAGAAGCACATGACTTTGAAAAATATCTGTAGCATATTTTTCTCTCAGGCTGCTAATGTAAGCTGAACTTCCTTCTTCTTGGTGGAGGATGCATGAAGCTTGTGAGTGTGTATTTCTAAATATTTATACTAAAATGACACTAAAACTGATCATCAGTCAAACTGAATGCAGTAAACCAGTTTTTGTTGTAAAAAGGTCCATCACTGACATTTGGAATGATTGGGTTTTTTTTTTCACAGCCAAAATCTGTCTGGTGGAGGAAACTTACCTTCATTTTAATCAATGCCACTGTGTACATAATCTGTATAATGGTTTGCATCTTCTTCCTACTTGGAGCAGAGGTTCAGAGTCTGGCCCAAGGACACTTCAACATGTGGAAGATCGGGTATTGAACTGCTCATCTTCTGAGCCACAGCCATACACAGCCAGAACATCCCTGGGTTATTAAAAGCCACTGACTAAGCATCTATCTATCTATCTATCTATCTATCTATCTATCTGTTTACAGTACTAGATTGGTGGAAATTACAAATATATTGGAGAGGATGACACAGGCTGGGATTATACTTACTCACTGATCTGCCATTGTGTTTTTATACACATTTAATTCCTATTTATTGCTGGTGCTTGGCATCTGGTTTCACTTCCATTAGCAGAGTTTCATTTATCAAGCTTTGAAAGCTGACAACAATACAGTTCCATCAGCATCTTTCCTGCTTAGCACTCTCTTTCATAAAGCTTGTATTGTGCTGTGTTATCTCACTGATAATTGAGTTAAGAAAGTAGAACAGACGTTGAGTTTTGTGGCTGTCAAGTAACATGCTTGCTCACTGAAATAGGCCAAACAACATGCCATGTTTCATTACATGGTAATGCTAGGTAGCGTGCCACCATGTGCACGGCATTGTGAAGTGAACTTCCTGTACAGTATGCGCAGAAATGGAGGAAGCTCTCTCCCCTGCAGGTGGATGGCATTATTTGTCATCCTCAGTGTCGCTATAGCTTCACAGCACTGTCTAAATGTCTGTAGTCTGTACTCATGCTGTTTTGTGCCAGATGAGGCTGACGTGTTCGAGTGTCACAGCATCTTACTTTGTGAATCTGTGCTAATGACATTCTGAATGAACCCTCAATCCCTGGCTCTTCCTCTATGTTTTTTTCCTTCCATGTTTCCTTCATGTTTCATTATGGAAACATGAAGCACCCATACTCTGGTAAATTAAAATAAATCAATGATGACTTTTAGTTTTTTATGGGTCATAAAAGTTCATGCCTCTGTTATAGCACAAAAAACTGGCTGTGGCTCAGTGTTAGAGTAGGTTGACCACCAATCGAAAGGGTGGTGTTTCAAATCTTGCCTCTAACAGTCATGTGCCATGGTGTCCTTGAGCAAGATACCTAACTCCATATTGCTCCCATTGCTGTGCAGTGGTGCATGAATGTGAAATAAAGTTGATGGTTGACCACCACCAGTGGTCAGATGACTAGAAAGGACCTACAGAAGTACAGTCCATGTATATTTGAGCACTATCTGATATGACCAAGTAATTAAGAGTCCATGAGAAATGTCAAAGTTGTTTTGGCCAGGACCAGTGTTAGGGTTAGGGTTAACATTGGTCCTGGACTCTTAAATACTTGGTCATGTAAGATCGTGCTACATTTGAGACAAACACTATCACAAAACGGTTGATGTCCTTACCTTTTTTTATTATGGTGACTTCTGCTGGATTCCTGGAGCTTTCTGACTTTACCAACCACAGTTCTCACGACCTGATCAGAAACCAGCAGGTCTGGAGGCTGTTGCTTGACACCTGGAGCTTTGTGACTTTAGTTATCATAATCCGATGAGGAAACAGCAGCTCCTGGAGGCTGTTGCTGGATACCCAGAGATTTATGACCCAACCATAGTTACCATGATCTGAGCAGAAAACAGTAGGAGGCATATTAGTGCAGTGCTTGAGATTTTGGGGAAATGTTTTCATTAACTTAAACTGTACTATTAACTATTTGGGTCGCACACAGTTCACGGTTTTTAATAAGGTAAATAAGCACTCATTGGGGGGTTGCCTTGTAACATAAAATAAAAAAAGATGCAGAAAACAGCAATAAACGCTTTGAATGGGCAACAAAAAGGCAGTGCAGTGTGTGTACTCCATGTTTTCTAGCTGCCAAACACACTGAGTCTGATCAAGGCCTGAGAGATCCAGATCAAACACATCCACAATCCAACAGACGCTAAAATGCAAAAATGCTTCTGATTTATCCTCCAGCAGTGATTTCTGCATTCAGTAAGGTGTGGACAACCTTCCTGATGTTTTGTCTGACACAGTTGTGATTCCAGGGCCTCATGCAGCTAAAAATTTTGAGGAGTAGAGCAACAACAGAGGCTGAGTGGACTGGATATATGAAACATAAATGCACACTTAAATAACAAATAGGTTAAATATATTGCTGTTGCATGTTGTTTTTTTGCTGTAGTGAATATAAAAACTAGAATGTCAACACTAGTACTAAGATTCAACAGTATTTTGTTTGTTTTCTAGCTTTTACTTTATTTTGAAAAGGCACTATGCATGCAATTTGACAGAGGACAATGGATCTAGAGCATCAAACAAAGGTACATATTTCATGGGTTGGGAGTCAGAATGTGATGCCACTGCTCAAGCAGTGTGTGAATGGTAGCTGTTAATTTCATCAGATTAATTAATTCAGTTTGAGTTGAATCGTGCAACTAAAGTCCATGCCTCTGTTAGATAGGATCTTTTCATCACACCATTGCCAACTTCAGTCAAACTCCACAGTCACACTCTGTATTCCAAAAAGAGATTACCAATCATTCTGGATGTGAAAAGCTTCTCCAGTGACACAAAAGATGATCTAAACCCGATCGCACAGGCTGAGTAATATGAAGCATGACAAATACACTGATAAATGGTTTGACATGTTTGGTGTAGTGCCCCTTTAACTGAACACAGTGTGTAGCAAACAAGTACAGGATGGACTGTCATCTCTGGTTTTTGGGGAGGAGTCACGGCTGTTTCCTGTCCTGCTAACACAACAGGGATAACAAGGGGGAGACGACTCCATTACCAGCGTCCTCTCTTCTCAAGGTGTCCTCTGGTCCAGAGCATAACAGTAGGCAGCAAATCGATACACAAACCATAGGAATCCTGGCAAGATGAATGGACTGCAAACAGGGATGTGAAGTGGGAAATGGACTTTTAAGTCACCCTGCGAAGCATTTGAAAGTGGCATTTAAAACAAGAGGACAGAGAGAGGGAGATAAGTATCAGCTGGTTAAGTCTTGGATGGATAATGTATTGTCATGAAAGGTGCATGAGCAAAGCTGGACACATGGACGTAGTATTCCTTCAGCAGCACTTATATGAGGAAACTGGCTTTACTTGTATTCACTCAAAACCATGCAACCAAGATAGATTTATGATATAGCTCTTGCATACTGGTCATTTGTACTCGATTTGCAGTACAGTACATAACATTTCTATGACACAAGGTTATAATAGTTTTGGATTCTACATTATTGTTACCTCCGCCAAGGAGGTTATGTTTTCACCGGGTTTTTTTTATTTGTATGTTGTTTGTTGGTTTGCAAAATAACTCAGTTTTAAGTTAGGCCACTTCCGGCCAACCCTGAAAATTTTGTCAAAAACCCTCCACAACTTTTTGAGTTACTTTGCAAACCGACAAACTAACAAACCAACAAACAACAAACCAACAAGCCAACAAACCAACAAACAGCAAACCAACAAACAACAAGCCAACAAACCAGCAAACAACAAACCAACAAACCACAAGCCAACAAACCAACAAACAACAAGCCAACAAACCAACAAGCCAACAAACAACAAGCCAACAAACCAACAAGCCAACAAACCAACAAACCAACAAATCAACAAGCCAACAAACAACAAACCAACAAGCCAACAAACAACAAACCAACAAATCAACAAGCCAACAAACAACAAACCAACAAGCCAACAAACCAACAAACCAACAAACAACAAACCAACAAATCAACAAGCCAACAAACAACAAACCAACAAGCCAACAAACAACAAGCCAACAAACCAACAAACAACAAACAAGCCAACAAACCAACAAACAACAAATCAACAAACAACAAACCAACAAGTCAACAAACACCAAACCAACAAACAACAAACCAACAAACCAACAAACAACAAACCAACCAACAACAAACCAACAAGTCAACAAACAACAAACCAACAAACCAACAAACAACAAACCAACAAGCCAACAAACCAACAACCAACAAACCAACAAGCCAACAAACAACAAACCAACAAGCCCTGGCGAGAACATAACCTCCTTGGCCTCCTTGGTGGTAACTCAATAAATTTTAAAAAAGTTGCCACTGCCGCCGCCTTGGCGGAAGTGTGCGCTCTCTGAGTGCTTTTCTAGTTTTATTTAGCTTTGTGTTTTTTCCTCTAATTGAGTAAGTTTTAATGAGTTTTTTGGGCAGATTTGCTAGTTTTTTGTAGTTGTCATTTTTTCTCAATGATTAGTTTTTTAGTTTAGTTTTTTTGTTATTCATACTTTGGGCTATTTGTCAGGAGAAGGATTCAAAAAGAATAAAATAGTAAAACTCAACAAAAGATAAGATTTAAAAAATGGATTCAATCACTGTTGAACAACAAAGATGAGAAGCGACAAAAAGCGACAAAATGTGAAGAAAAGCAATAAAAAGCAATGAGAAGCAACAAAAAACAACAAGAAGCAACAAGGATGGTCGAAAAGCAACAAAAAACTTTGAGAAGCGACAAGAAGTAACGTGAAGCAATGAGAAGCGTTGAAAAGTGATGAAGAGTGACGAGAAGTGATGATAAGCGTCAATAAATGAGGAGAAGTGACCCTGAGGTGCACTAGCTCTCGTGCTCGAGCAAAATATATCAATTTCTCTCTACTCTTCATCATTTTGAACAGGAATGAGGAATTTAAACTGAATTCAGCCTTTTAGACAGAATACTGGAATTCACTGAGAAGACAGAAATGAATAAAGAATAACAAACAACCACTAAAACACATTTTTCTGTTCAGGAAGGACAGCAAATAACTGCAATTTAATATCTCAATATAAGAAGAATGTGCTTTGATATTTTTTTCTGTTTTTGTTGTAAAACAGTAAATTTTAAAATTCATGAATAACAACAATAATCATATTTTATTATTAAATATGTCATGTTGATTAAAACGCTTGTACATACTGGTTGATTAACCATGACAGAAACATGAAAATATTATGGTTATCAGTAATACTGTTAAACCTTTGATGCACAACATATGCACACCCCTTCTAATGCACAACATGGGTCAAAAATGGGTTAGTTCATGCTGAGTTTTTTTGTGTTCTATCTTTTGAAATCAATATAATTTAGGATTGAATATTCCAAGTATTCTTTAAATATCTTGGTTTTCATTACCACCAATCATTATTTCCATTTTTTCTTTCATATATTATGAACAAAAATATTTTTTTATATTACACGTTTTTTTTTTATTATACACGTGTCAAAAATGACCCATTCAACCAAGTATTTAGAATTAAATTAATATTATAATAAAAACTCGTTTCAAGTAATTACTTCAGCAGTGAGTGGGGCCAAACACAACATGTATTTAATATTTGCAATGTTTATTTGTCATTTTGTCACATACACATACTTCTGATGACAGATAGCATGGCTATGGAACTGAACTGTATCTGTAGTTTAACAATTGGTGAAATGTGACCAACAAAATAAAACAAAGTTATAGAAAAAATGGGACTGGACATTTGGTTTGGCGATGGCTGCCCCTTGAACAGCATGTTGTACAAATAGATGCCTAAAAAGCAAAGGCCATACAAGTTTGATATTGTTGCACATCCAGGCTGTAAATTAGATGTTGGGGAACATAATATTCAAAAATCAGGCTGGTAGGTCAAAGGGCAAACTTTGATGTTACAACATAAAAAAAACACCTTTCTGCATTTTGGGTGATTTTGGCCGATTTTAGAGTATTTTCAATTGTATACCCCTTTTCTGGGTTTTTGGGTGATACTGGTTGATTTTAAGGTACTTTCAATTGCATACTCCTCCTAATGATATATTGCTAACAAGCTGAAGCTGAAAGTGTGCCTTGGTGGCGCTATGGAGCTCATCAGAAATGAGGGCGAGAGAATACGCAATGGGAGTCCAGGGGAAGAGATCGCCAAGGGCGGCGACTACAGGAGCAGGCGGTGCATCGGGTGGTGGTGCAGCCCACTGCAAGGGCCCATCAGTATCCCACAGGTGTCCTAGTTAGGACCCGAGCCGACTGCTGCAAGCAACGGATGAGAGTCCTATTGAAACTGAAGGATTTAAAAAATATATATATATATATATATATATATATATATATTATTCAGCCCAGTTTCATCCTCTAGACATGCTGAAAAAGTCCTGAAATTTTACAGGTGGCTTGGGTCCGGCGAAAATTTGCATATTTTAAGGGGTGCTACCAAAGTTGCTTGGTAGTGCCCCCTTCAGATTATCACGGTTGGCGAGTTTTTCGTATTACTATGAAATTTTTACGTTTCTAGGTTAAATTTCTATGTCATTTTTACGTTTTGCACATACCACATTGTCATTTTTTATTTTTTCTGTACATGTAATCTGAAAAATATCAATACCATTTGCCTGGTTATTGTGACTACAAAGCTCTGCTAGGCAGCTAGTCTGTCCAAGCTGCCTTGTAAAGTGAGTTCCCAGAGGGCGAACTTAAATGAACGTCTATCAAATGCCTCTGTGTGCTATTGGATGAAGCTTTAACCATTCAGACCACTTTTTTCCTCTGACGTATGCTTAGTGACGAAAACTGCTTGATCCAAAGAACTAGTGTGTCATTGTCTTAAATACGCCTCAATCGTGCCGTTGGAAATGCTAGATTTTCATTGGTCCCCATTCCTGGGGGAATCTGAAATTGAAGAGACTGGTGCAACTTGACCAGACTGACTGTCGCAAAATTTTGTGCAGTGTCACAGGAAGTATGGGTGGGACCAGGCTACAATGCCATTGCAATGAAGGCAAAATTCACTTTCAAAGAAAAAGATCAAATCACAAACACTGGGTTGTGCTGGCACCTCTAGGGGGTGCCAAATTGGGATGAAATTTCCAAAATGGAAAAACTCATCCATCCATCCATTTTCTACCGCTTATTCTCACATAGGGTCTTGGAGGGGCTGGAGCCTATCCCAGCTGTCTTAGGGTGAAAGGCAGGGTACACCCTGGACAAGTCTCCAGTTCATCACAGGGCACATAGAGACAGACAACCACTCACACTCACATTCACACCTACGGTCAATTTAAATTAGCCAATTAACCTAATCCCCATGTATGCTTTTGGATGGTGGGAGGAAGCCGGAGTACCAGAGAGAACCCACGCAGACACAGGGAGAACATGCAGACTCCACACAGAAAGGCTCCAGGCCAGGAATCAAACCCGGTACCTTCTTGCTGTGAGGCGACAGTGCTAACCACTACACCACCATGCCGCCCAATTGTAAAAACCTTCTAATAATATAAATACACACACACACACACACACACAACAGTTTTATTTTGGTGACTAAGTAGCTTCCCTAACTACTTAGCTAGCTACTTTGCTGAGTAATTAGCTAACTACAGTAGTAAGATAGTTAGCAAACTAACAGTGAGGTAACTACAATTGTTAGCTAACTACAATAGAAATAGCTTTCTAAAGTAGAATATGTCAACAGCTAGATACTAGTAATTACTTGTAACTCACTCTCATGGTAACCTCAACCTGATAAATCTTTCACAATTGTCATCAGATATTTTCTGAGGCAACATTAGAACAATTGAAAAGCAATGTCTGAAACAAACACATTTCACACCAAATGCTACAATAAATTCATGTGGGTCATTTCTGACCCATGTGTGTAAAATTGATGTAGAAATACAAAAGCTGTGCTTGTTCATAAAGTAAGAAATGAAAAATAAAACACTATGCAACACAAAACACACTACACAACACACTACACAAAAATAACTACACAGTCATAAACAGTTCATTAAATGTCCAACCAGAGAGGAGAACATTCTGCATCACTGTAAGTTAAGCCTATCATGACATCCCTTGCGCTGCACTGAGTCACTCAGGCCACATGTTTGACTCTGCGTCACCGATGAAAACTGAACATCTAGCCCAGGTTTCAAATTATAATCTCAGTTTTGAGGGGGTCTCTAACATTAATGCCCCCACCACTGCAATTTAGATACTGTTTTACAAAAACTATTTATATTTTTGATGATCATTCCCATATTTGTGGAAAGAACAACATGACAGTTACTTGGTAGGGGAAGCACTGAATGACTAAAAGCAGACTTTTCATCAGAAATATGAGCTAATAGGTGGAGAAGAGTGAGCTGGCTTAAAAACGCTGGACAAAGCTAGGAATAGCTAACAGGCTAATGTTCCAGAATTTTCCATCACATGAACCACTAACAGACCCACCTTACCTATGAAAGAACTGGGTGGCAAACTGTCGACCTTTCACTTCTTTCTCCTGTCTGAACTTTTTTCTTTTCTTTTGTAACTCACTGACTTTTGAGTCATCCTGCCGTCTCCCCCTCTACTCATTAAGTTGCTGTCTGTCTGTCTGTGCTGTGCAGGCTGTCTGATGCAGCAGCTGGACTGAACCATTTTGCGTAAATAGGGAGGGGTGGAGGTGAGAAATGTTTTCACAACAAATAAGTTTAGTGTCACTAGTTGTTTTGGAAACCATGTTTGTTTTAGTCAGAAATATGTACAGTATTTGGGATTAAAATTATGAATGTTGGTCAAGATCCCCACGGATGTAGGATTTTACTGCCTTTGGAAGCTCACACCCCTCCTCATGGGAGCTCAGCTCCCACGTAATTCGAACAGTGATCTAAACAGCTAAATATCCAGTTGAGTAAAAAAAAAAAAAAAAAAAGCCAAAAAAGAGCTACAGCCAATGATAGCGGACATTGGAGTTGCCACGGAATGCAGGAGTGAAAAGGAGCATTAGCAGAGCAGAGGCAGCAGTAGTAGCAGCGGTAGCAGCAACAGCAACAACGATAACAAGAAGAACAAGAAAAAGAAGAAGAAGAAGAACAACAACAACGACAACAACGACAACAGGAACAATGAAGGCAAGAAAGGTTTTGCGGTGTCCGTGGACACAGGAACGTTGGACACTTTGGTTGAGCATTGGCAGAAGCACCCAAGCCTTTATGATGTGTCGCACAAGCTCGACCACAATCGAGTCCAAAAAAAAAAAGAGTTGGCGTGATGTGGTCGTTAGTCTTCAGCAGCCAGGTGAGCAAATGTGTTTGGATTAGAATAGGCAAATACAGTGCTAAATGTAATGTGTGTCCACTGTATGGTAACCTTGAGAGACAAGCAATAGCTTGCAACAAACTGTATACCAAAATGCCATGCAATTGACATTGGTCTTTTGTTCTTTTTTCAATCTTATCTTTCAGTTGAGGAGGTGAAGACCAGGGTCTTGTCTTTGAGGATGCAGTAATCTAGGCTTATAAAGCCCAAACTTAGCGGCAGTGGGAACAAAGGCCTGACGCAAACAAAGATGGCTCCTCAGGGTAATGGAGTTCATCAGGCCACATAATGTTCACCGGTGGTGTGAGATTGATGTAAATACAGCAATGCACACAACAAATACACACACCTTTTTGCTTCTTCTTAGTGTATTTTCTGGTGTTCTTCAGGCTTTCTAATAGACAAAATATTCCCGTTGTCCACCAGCTGGAAAGCCCCCACCCCATTCTGATGTCAGGCTTCATCAACCATGTGATGGTCGACATTCGCCCAGTCTGCAAAGGCTGGAGGTGTGTATGCCTCTGACGGGTGCTCACAGAGGAACTTGTGTATGCACAGGGAGGCCATAGTTATTTTAACCACATTGCATGGCTTCAAACAAATGGTGGACCTGAAAACCCTCAACCTATTGGCAACAATTCTGCCTCTGTTGTTGGTGCCTGGGGATAAAGAGGAAATACGAGTCAGAGTTAAAACTTCAGATGGTACACAGATTCTTCACTTCACTTCACTTTATAAAGGTGTTCTAACAGTAGTATGTGTCCCCATAACCTGTGAATGAGGCCCCAGGAGTGAAAAAAGTCTGTCACCTCCTTCCCCTGCTTGCTCCTCTTCTTTGCCAATGTGTGTTGAAACAGGCGAGTTGAACATTTTTCTGCTTATGATGTCAAGAGGAGGAATGTCCCTCCCTCCAGTAAAGGACACTGCATTTGAGCCGCCCCCAGGTATGAGCCCTCCTCTAAAGTTACAGAGCGGCCGGCCACCATTGTTTCTCCTCGCTAACTTTCGCAAACAAACCTGACAAAGTAAGGAGCAAAGCACGGCAGCTATTCTGTTGTTGGCTGCTTCAACGAGCACAGTAGACTATTTTTACTGTGTTCGTCCTCTGAAGACCCAGTGGATCCATTTATTTTAGCTGGAAATGTAGAAAGAGAGCTTCCCAAAATTAAGCATGTGTGCGCTCATCATCTCACAAAGCAGGCTTCACTAACCAGCTGAAGATGAAGCATGGATCTGCACCAACTGTTAGAGACACAGCTACAAACATGGAGCTGTAAATTATTTCATCTTGTGTTGCTTTACTGTGTAGCTCTACTTGTCCATGTAACGTTAGCACTGCAGTAGCTGCAGTAACGTATTACGCAGTTGGAGAAGTATAGTCGGGGGTGTTACGGGCCATGGTATGTGCCACTTGCAGTCTCTTGAGTGTCCTCCCTTCTGCCAGGTACCGCCCCGTCTCTCCACCTTCTGCTGATGATAAGCTGATTAATCAGCTGCAGTATAAAGACTCCAGCTGGGGTGCTTCGCGGCTACCTGTGAGCCAACCAACTGCCAGTGGGTCATGGTGTGCGCGTGTGGATCGTTTCCGACCAGCATTGTCGTTCTGTATTTTTCCTTTAGTTTTTCTGGCATCTTTGTTTTAATTAAATAAATTCTTGCGTTTGCAGATGATCCTTGGTTCGCCGTTTTGCTCTTGGGTTGTTTTGGCTTGTATTATTTTTTTTTCCAATTGTTACCTCCCTATGTTCCCCTAGATTCCTCCCTTATTCTAGGGACGTAAGAATTTTGGGGCTCGTCCAGGATGAGTTTAGCCGCAATCGTGCCCGTGTTTCTTTTGTTTTGTCACTGTTGTTGCCCCGGTGTTTCCCACGGTGCGTATTGGTGTCTGTGTGCTTACAGCCTGCAGTGACGTCAGTGGCAGCTTCTTCCGATTAGACAGGTGAGTGCCCAGCTGGTCTGAGTTGTAATCAGCCTTTCCTTCGGGTGCTCTTTTGTTGTTTTGCCTTTTTTATTTTCGGGGGTAAACTCCGGGCGGAGATTTCGATCTCTGACGGGGGCTGGCATTTCAGGGTTTCTGCCGCTGATGTGTTGCCTGTAAGACGCCTCGAGCCCGGCACGCTCCCAGAAGATAGGTAGGTGAAGTCTGTATTAGGTAGGATCTGGGAAAGTGTGTCCTCTGTTTGGCTGTTTGTGTGTGGCCTCTGACATCATACATTCCGTGCGTCTACGGTGGTTCTCAGTGATCGTTACGGCAGCCTTTTTGTTTGCGGGGCGCTGCTGCCTAATTTCTCCCGGTGTGCTTGATGATGGCAACGTTTGATCTTGAAGCGTTTGTGTCTGATCCGTCACTAATGTGTGTTTGATAAGTGTAAGAAAAGTGATTTACATGTGGTTGCTGAGCATTACGGGGTTTCCGTTATCCATTCCTTTGTTAAAGCGGAGCTTAAAGCCGTCCTTTTAGATGAGTTGGTTAGCAGAGGGCTTTTCAGCTTAACGGTATCTGGGGATGCTCACTCAGGGGCAGCAGTCTCTCCTGGAGAGCCGCCCGTCGTCCGCGGAAGTGGCAGAGCAGCCGGTTACTCCTGCTGTGAAAGAGGCTTGGACGACGGGGAAGCCAGTTACTTTGCCCCATTTCTTTCCCCTTTCCACAGAGTCAGCTCTTAGTTCTAGAGTGGAGGCTAGGCTGAAAGTCTGTTTAGCCCGTTTACAGCTGGAAAAGGAGGAGCGCGAGCGTGAGTTTAATTTTCCCAGGGAAATGGAGCTTAAAAAGTTGGAGGCAGACACAGCTGTTAGGCTGCGTCAGGTGGAGCTGCAGACACGCACAGTTCAGACTGCTGATTCTCCACCTGTGTCCTGTCCCCCTGTCGCCTTCGATGTGAGCAAACACATTTCCTTGGTCCCTGTATTCCGTGAGGCAGAAGTAGAGACATATTTTAAGCATTTGAGCGTATTGCTGCTGCTTTACGCTGGCCTGAGGATGTGTGGGCTATTCTTCTGCAATGTAAGTTGACAGGCAGAGCTCAGTAGGCCTTGCATGTGGAGGACGGTCTCAATTATGATAAGGTAAAGAGCACTATTCTGTGGGCATATGAACTGGTACCTGAGGCCTACAGACAGCGTTTTCGTAGCCTTCGTAGGGCGCCCAATCAGACCCACGTCGATTTTGCCAGAGAAAAAGGCATTCTTTTTGACCGATGGTGTGCAGCCTGTAAGGCTGATGATTTTTCCTCAGTACGTGAGCTAATACTACTGGAGGAGTTCAAAAGCTGTGTCTCTGAGCGTACTGCTGTATATTTAAATGAACAGAAAGTGTCCACCTTGCAGCAGGCTGCCACTTTGGCAGATGAGTATACACTCACTCATAGAAGTGTGTTGGCCAAACGTGAGGCTCCTCGTGAGGTTTTTGAGAAGTCTGCTTTGCAGGTGCCAGGTGATGCTGCTCCATCAGTTTCCAAAACCGAGAGCCAGTGTTTCTATTGCCACAAATCAGGTCACTTGATTGCCGATTGTGTTGCTTGGAAGCGTTATCAGAGGCCTGCTGTGAAGCCGCCTAAGGGTGTGGGACTTATTGAAACTTCCATCAGTGACAAGGCCACAGTGTCAAGGGTGCCTGATGACTGTTTTAAGCCTTTCACCTTTAACTGTTTTGTTTCTCTAACAGGGCTGGCTGAGGACCTGCGCTTAATGACTGCGCTGCGTGACACTGCCTGTTCACAGTCCCTCATTTTGTCTAGTGTGCTGCCGCCAGGTACTGAGTCAGACTCCAGTGCTGTGGTTAGGGGAATTGAGATGGGTTTCATTGCCGCACCTCTGCACCGAATCCATGTGAAGTCTGGTTTGGCAACTGGTTATTTCACTGTGGGTGTCCATTCTTGCTTTCCTACTGCTGGCATTGATTTCATCATGGGTAATGATATAGCGGGCAGTAAGGTTTATCTTGTTCCAGAGGTTGTTGCTGATCCCATTTTAGAGTCTGATCATGATGACTTGGCTTAGAAACACCCTGATGTTTTTGCAGTTAGTGTGTTAACTAGAGCCAAGGCTCATGAACAGGCCCAGGAGGTTGACTTAGCTGATTCCCTGTTTGTATCCTCTCTCTCTCAGGGTGAGCTGCCCCCTGGTGGTGGTTTAGTAGACTGTGGTTTTAAGAAACCTGAAAAGGGGAAAGTGACTGTTGCTCCTGCAGCTCCCTTGCCACTGCACCGTGAGGCTCTCATTGCTGCCCAGAAAGCAGATCAATCCCTAGCTGGCTGTATGGCCACTGCGCTAAAGGAACCCAGTGAGTGTACATCGAAACAACCATATTTTATTGACGATGGTGTTCTGATGCGCAGATGGGTTTCGCAGCCAGGCAGTGCAGCGGCCGAGCCAGGTGAGGATTGGAGTGTGATCCACCAAATAGTCCTTCCTGGTGAGTGTCGTCAGCCTGTCTTAAAGCGGGCTCATGAACACTTGTGGTCAGGTCACCTGGGGCATACCTAAAACGTACCATAGAGTTCTCAGGCATTTTTTCTGGCCTGGTTTGAAGGCTGATGTGGTGAGCTTTTGTAAGACCTGTAATACTTGTTAGATTGTGGGGAAACCTAATCAAACCTGTGCCCCCTGCCCCTCTTCATCCTGTTCCAGCGGTTGGTGAGCCTTTCGAGCATGTGATTGTTGACTGTGTGGGTCCGCTACCTAAAACCAAGGCTGGTAATCAATTCTTGCTGACTGTGATGTGCGTTTCTACCCATTTTCCTGAGGCTATTCCTCTGCGACATGTTACTGCACCAGCTGTCACTAAGGCACTTCTGAAGTTTTTCCACTACTTTCGGTTTGCAAAAGGTAGTGCAAACTGACCAAGGGACTAACTTTCCAAAGTCTTTAATGAGACCTTGTGATCCCTTGGTATTTCTCATTCAGCGTCAATTGCTTACAATCCTGAATCTCAGGGAGCGCTTGAATGGTGGCATCACACATTAAAATCAATGTTAAGTAAGTATTGCCGTGACAGTGGTAAGGGCTGGGATGAGGGTGTGCCGTTTGTGTTGTTTGCCATCAGAGCTGCAAAGCAGGAGTCTTTGGGGTACAGCCCTGCAGAATTAGTGTTTGGCTACAATGTGCGAGGCCCGTTAGCTGTTCTGAAGGAGCAGTTAGTGCGCAGCCCCCCAAGACAAACTAACATCTTAGATTTCATCTCTAAATGCAGGGAGCGCCTGCATCTTGCCTCCAAGCTGGCAAGAGAGGCGCTCGCCTCCTCTTTTGTACATGTTAAAGTATACACATATCATAACCCCCTAGTTTTTCTAACACAGATGTACAAAAGCAACCAGCGGTTGATGCGCTGGGCACTCCAAGCCAAGCACAAGAAGGGAGCCGACAATCTGGTGGCCGATATGCTGTCCCGTGGGTCAGGTCACCAGTATTGTTACTACATAGTCATTTCCATTTTTTTTTGGGCAGTGAAATTGTGTTTTGAACTTGTGTGACAAATGTCAAACACGTAGGTGGGGGTTTATTCTTATGTGTGGGGGTGTTACGGGCCATGGTATGTGCCGCTTGCTGTCTCTTGTATGTCCTCCCTTCTGCCAGGTACCCTGTCTCTCCACCTTCTCCTGATGATCAGCTGATTAATCAGCTGCAGTATAAAGGCTCCAGCCGGGGTGCTTCGCAGCTGCCTGTGAGCCAACCAACTGCCAGTGGGTCGTGGTGTGTGCGTGTGGATCGTTTCCGACCAGCATTGTCGTTCTGTATTTTTCCTTTAGTTTTTCTGGCATCTTTGTTTTAATTAAATAAATTCCTGCGTTTGCAGATGATCCTTGGTTTGCCATTTTGCTCTTGGTTTGTTTTGGCTTGTATTATTTTTTTTTTCAATTGTTACCTCCCTATGTTCCCCTAGGTTCCTCCCTTAGTCTAGGGACGTAACAGGGGGTTAAAACACCCACTCTCTTAACAACCTGGGCCTGGCCAACAGTCTGAACGACCACTACTGTCGCTGGTCTGGGTCATCAGCTCAAGCCCACCAGCGCCTCAAAAGAGAGGGTCTCCACACCACTTCTCACCTTCTCAGAGGACTGCCCCTCCCCCACTGTGACATACTGGAAAGGGATGTCAATAGGATCTTCAAGAGACAGAAACCCTGCAAAGCAGTGCGACCAGACTGTGTCTCTCCATCCACCTTGAAGCACTATGCCAATCAGCTGTCTCCAGTGTTCACTGACATATTTAACTCCTCAATGGAGACATGCTGCCTGCTTCAAGACCTCCACCATCATCCCCATATCAAAGAAAACAAGGACCACAAGACTTAATGTCTATAGACCAATCGCTCTGTGGTAATGAAGTCTTTGAGCACCTTGTTCTTTCACCCCAAGAACCTACTCCACAATCCTGTTTGTGTACTTCAGCTCTGCCTTCAGCACCATCATCCTGGTTCTGCTGCAGGACAAGCTCTCCTCCAGCTGAACGTGCCTGAGTCCACCTGCAGGTGGCTTAGAGACTTCCTGTCTAAGGAAGTCTGTAAGTCTGTAGGAAGCAGCATATCAAGCTGGGGAAACATGTCTCTGACTCCAGAACCATCAGCACCGCTTCCCCTCAAGGCTGCATTCTTTCTACTCTTCTCTTCTCCCTGCAAACCAAAAACTGCACCTCCAGTCATTAGTCCATCAAGCTCCTGAAGTTTGCAGATGACACAACCCTCATTGGGCTCATCTCTGGTGGAGATTGACCATCTGGTGACCTGGTGTGCTGAGAACAACTTAGAGCTCAGTGCTTTAAAGACAGTGGAGATGACGGTGGACTACAGGAAATATGTTGCGTGGACTATGAAAGCTCTGAGCAGAGTGGCCATTCCATGCAGGTTCCGGTCTGCTCACAGTCTGTATGACACCCCCCTAACAACCCCCCCAACAGCAGTGAGATGTCGGGGGGGGGGGCGCACCCCACCATTTGAGAAGTACTGAGTTAGGGAAACACTGTCCTCATTGACCATTCATTGAGACATGATATGAACGACCTACAAGTTTCCTGTCCACTACAGCAACATCTACACCTTTACTTTTTGCCATAAACGCTACTTCCTGCTCTGGCACTTGGTGGTATGAGACCATAAATTGTGTCCTCCAGAACTGTCTGACAGTGCTGCTACTTTGTAATTTCTCGAAAGAATGCTGATACCATTAAGAAACTGGACAGGGGGAAATTAGGTGACATTAATTAAAAGAAATTTAAAAATGCAAAGCTTTTAGTCTGCAGTGGTACGGGTGCCAGCAGTGACACTGTGATTTACCTGATCTCACAGCTTAACGGATCACTGTGTGTGTGCGTGTGTGTGTACTTGAACACACAAGTTTTAGACCTTCAGAGTTTTGGAAAGTGAAGACATTCTGGCTGGTCTTCACCTTTGGACAGACTTTGAAAGGCATGCATGAGGAACCAGACGTGGTTTCAAGGTTCAGACTTGAATTAGGTTTAGGATAGGCTTCAGGTAAGAGATTAGCAAATGTCCTTTGTGAGTGTCCTCACAAAGATGGAACTACAGAGTAGGCAGTGTGTGTACTGTAGGCGTGTAAGTGTGTTTTTCTGTGAAAAGGCCAACTTGGGGGTCTGGCTGGCCGTCCTCTAGAGATAACATGGAGTAGACACACCAGGATAACAGCACTACAAACTGTGCTCCTGAGGGTGTGTGATAGTGGGTGATGTCCAGGGACAGGAGTAGCTGGACTATCTCAAATAGGATGTCGGTGTGGAAAGGCGAATGCGTGCATGCATGTGTGCATTACTGCATTTTATTGTGGAGGTGCTGCTGCTTTTTGAAGACGGAACTCTGTCTTTATTAATAATTAACATGCTCCTTGTTTTCCAACTTTTGTTAAATGTAATAAAATGAAAACTTTATGAGTGTTTCACGCATGAGAAGCACACTAATAATGAATAAGTTAAACATGAACGTTGTTTCCTACTGTTTTAGAGAAGATACATCTGAGTTAAACAAAGAGAGCAAGAGAGAGCTTACTCTTGTCTCTTCCTCTTATGTCCTCAAGCAGTGCTGTCTGTCAGCACACATTACTACATTTTTGATAAGGTCTTCATAAGTTGCAATAATATTTCCATATTGACAATGGGTAATCTGACTGTTTGTAACAAACCACAGTACACTACCTGTACAGCACACACACACACACACACACACACACACTGGGGAGGAGGATGAGTCCAACAGCTGTTCATTTGTGTCAGATGTTCAGAACACTCAGTTTAATTTTCACTATACAAATGTGATTTTAATTGTGAAACATACAGCTCTCTGTCTCTCTCTCTCTCACACACACACTTGGCATGCAGTCTGTGTGTCCATATTTGCACACACGCACAGTCAAAGTGGAGCTGAATACAGCTCTGAGCTAAAATGCTAATATGAACAGCGTGAGACCAGTGTAATCCAAGGAGCTGTATTTCAGATGATTCCTCACACAGCTGATCTGCACTGCTGTGTTTAGTCACATTTAGAATTTTTTTTTTTTTTTTAATTTAGCAATTTCAGCCTCTCAACACACTTCAGTTCAACTCAGTTGATTGTTGTGGTGATAAATTTTAAGGTGCCATCCACATGACAATGGAATTCTGTGAATCCGACAAACTTTAATACTGTTTCCGCCTTGTGTACAGACGGCTCCAGCGTTGTTGGAGACCCAAAACAGTATTTTCTGACAATGGCTTCCAGAGTGAGAAGATCTGACAACGCAGTTTCGGAGTTGCAGTGTGTACCCATCGTTGTTGCGATGATGTCACATCATCATGTGACCAGAAGGAGTAGTAAACAAGGACTTCATGCTCATGCTCATTGCATTCTTTCATTCTCTTTCGTGGGTCTCTCTGTGTTTCTTTGCAATGCCAGCTATTGCCGTGGCATATTTATTACATCCTTGTCACTCGTTATCGCGTTGCCATGTAGACAGAAATAATTCTGGCAACGTTCTCACAAGCGTTGTCGTGCCCTTTTCGTGTGGATGGAGCCTAAGTGCCATAGGATGTTTTGTTTATGCCAATGAATGATGTTGAAGCGTACCTGTGTGTAACAGCTAAATCTCCAAACTGTCTGTCACTACATTTACATGCACAACATATTCAGGCTTTTGTCTTTTTTTTTCTGGTTACATGGCAAATACAAAAATAATATTCCACTAATATCACAGTGTAATCGTCCTAAATTAACTCATTGAGTGCCAACCTTTATATAAAACAGAAAGTACCTTATTCCAGTGTTTTTTGGTCATTTTGAGTCTTCTTTCAAGACCCACAGAATATTTTGTACTATGCATCTGAAAGCATTAAATTGCTCAAATGAAAGAAGAGACTCTCTATTTCATCATGGAAAAATAGTTTTCCCATTGTTCCATTCTAGTTTAATCTGAAGTTGAGTAGAGACTAGTTCCACCAAAAACACTGCTTTTTTGTGTACAGATTGCTCTGCTCTCTGTTCCAGATGTCTCCACTTCCTTTCTATTTCTGTGTCTTATGACGTCTCTTTATGTTCCGACTACTTATACCAGAAGCCTCAAAATTACTCACAGGGTGTGTGAGAGTGCCCTCTTGTGGCAGCCAGCGAAAAAAAAACACTTTGACGTACATATACGTCAATCACACTCAATGAGTTAAATATTTGTAATGTTTCTGTTATGGTTAATTCATAAGTATGTGCGAGCTCTTTCATCAAAATGATACCCTTAATGCTAAAACATTATTATTGTTATAAATGAATTTTCAAATTTACTGTTTTACAAAAAACAGAAAAAAATATCAAAGCACATTATCATTTTTGATAGAGATGTTAAATTGCAGTTATTTCCTGTCATTCATGAACAGAAAACAGTGTTTTAGTGGTTGTTTGTTATTCTGGATTCATTTGTGACTTCTCAGTGAATTCCAGTGGTCTGGATCAAATTTGGGTCTAAAAAGGTGAATTCAGTTTGAATTTCTCACTCCTGTTCAAAATGGTGAAGAGTAGTGAAATCAGTGGGGAAGAAAGCGAAAGATATTTTTAATTTGCTTCATTATAAAAGTGATTTTCATGTTTTTTTAGACATAAACTTAAGAAGCATGTGCTTATTTGTAGAAGTGACAGTTTATTAACCAACAAAAACTGAAGACAATGGTGCAGCATTTCCCAGCTAATTAAACTACCAAGGTGGTTTCACACTGTGTGCACACTCAGTTTGTAGACACAGAGACACATGGCAGCAGTGCAATGTGGGAAAAAATACAAGAGAAAGAGCAATAATTGACCATTGGTATATCTGGAGTGTCATCACTCTGCATCCCTTATGGATGTGCTTCAGTTAGCATCAACTTTCTGAAGATGCTAATATCTTCACTCTAACATCATGTGGATGTCAGCACTGATCTTTGTGAATTGGGCCGTTTTTGCACTAAAAATCTGAATATTTCCAAGTTTGTGCAGTTGTACAAATAGTGCAGGACTACTGAGCCACTATTTGCAGTCCAAAAGCCATACAATCACAATGTGAATTGGCTCCTCAGTGTTTTAGTGCCCAGAGTGAGCAAAGGCAATTTGCTTCAAGCCTCTTTTCTCTTTCAATGACAAAAGAAGTGGCTAGACTGTTATTCTGTTGCTAATACTGATGCTAACAAAAATATGAAGTGAGTTGTTTGTCTTAAACATGATAAATAGATGCATTATTGCAGAGTCACTGTACAAGCTGCAGACAGAGGAGTGCTAATGATTGTCTTCTGCAGCCACTTGAGACACATTTTCTGACTGCACTCTTAAGGGGTTAAAAATGGATGTTGGATGATAGCAGAAGGAAATGTCCTCTCCTCCAAATCACTTCCAACCTGGTTCATGAAGTGAGCTCTAACAGTATCTGACAATATATTAGCAGGTTGGAGGAGCACTACAGGGCCACATCAAATGCTTGAGGGAGAGCTTAGAGGAGATTTCAACATTTTCGATGACTCATCTGGGGTGTCCTCAGGCAAGCACTGGTGTCACTAGCGAAACTATAGTACAGGCTAATCATGCTTTGCTAAACATATACTGGACAGTCATCATTAAAGTTGAATGTAGTGATGTACTGTGCTAAGCAAATGTATTAAAGCAGCTGTCCTGTTTGTATCAGAGAGCCTCCAGCATCATCTCCTTCACTTTAACTGGACTCTTTCTTCCTCACTGAGTTCACTACTCTCCACCATTTTAAACAGGAGTGATGAATTTAAACTGAATTCACCTTTTTAGACCCAAATTTGAGCCAGAACACTGGAATTCACTGAGAAGACACAAATGAATCCACAATAACAAACAACGCCACAGAGATCAAAAGCAGGAAGTGGAGTTGATCGAGATTAGAGAGCAAAACAAAATCTGTACTAAAAGTGGTGATTTTGGTTAAAGTGTCCTTTATGGAACAACGTAAAACAAACATTGTTTTCATGATGAAATAGAGTCTCTTCTTTCATTTGAGCTATTCAGTGTTTTCAGAGACATAGTACAAAATATTCTCAAAATGGACAAAAACACTGACACAAGGCACTTTTGTTTTTTTTATAAAAGCACTAGCACTCAATAAGTTATGCCAAACTATGATGTGTTAATAAACCTGACTACCTAAAGTGTTTTTTTGATTTACTAAATTACAAACATGTTTAAAACTGCGAAAGAAGATTTTTTTCTTCAAATGTGTTTTCACCCAAAGATAATTGCAAAAAGCAGTGTTGGGCAGTAAGGCATTACTAGTTACTAGTAACCCAATACTGTAACACAACGTTGTTACTTTTGACAAAAACTAATTCTCTAAGACATTAACTTTTAAACAAATAAACACAGTTACTGCTGCAATATGGTGCGTTCGTCCGTTTCTTGGTAAATGATTTCCTGATTGGTGAATTCAGATTGCTTTCATTCATGCTCTCAGGTGTCACTAGTGACAAGGGGACATGTCCCCTTCAGATTCATAGTGACACTGATCCGTCCCCCACCTTACCAGCATAAGGACACAAACATTGGTGGTATAACACAACATTAACTGGGAGCCCAGTGTTTGTGTGATTTGACTAATGGTGTGTTAAAGTTATACACAAATGTCTGAATTTCCAAGCTCCAAGTCAGAATCAAAATCAGAACCCCCGCAACGTAAACAGTAGCTACATGTTTTGTTGTTCGTCTGCAAGGCTGGAAGACCTGAGAGCACTAAACTTTGAGGTTAAGATGATCTGAACTCCAAGTTCTGACTGCCCGTGAACACACCATAAGACAAACTCTCACTCCCCAGGCTCCTAAAGAGGAACTAAAAAGTTACTTTTAACAGTTCACTTTTTTAGTGAAGTAATCAACAAAGTAATAGAGTTATTTTTTGAGTAAAATAATTAGTAACTGTAACTACTATTTTTCAGTAACTAGCACAACACTGGTTGTATGAAACAGGCCTGGGTGCTAAGCAGCTTTACTGAATCTCATGACTATATCCGTGTCAGGCTCTAGTTTTATTGCTTTATGTTGCTTTCCTAAATTAAGCTGTGTAAGTCAGCAAATGTTCCCGTTAGCTGCCATAACAGCAGCCTATGATGGGAGCATATGGAACAGGCCCGTGAGAACACTTCTCAATTTAAAATAGCTCCACAACACCAGCCTCCTGTTAAAAGTGCTGTGTGTTGAAGCAATCTATGCTCTCTTTTTATTCTGCGTCACTAGCTGCATTGTATATTTAGGCAGATGTGTTTACATTGTATTCAGTACAGACTACAAGGTGTCTCATTCTGACACCCTTTAGTGTGACCACACCATCCATTTCCACCTCTTCATTCTTTAAATTAAATTCACTTGACTTCTCTTGGATGTTCATTTAAAGTTTTAGTGTTGTGCAGCATTTCAACACACATCTGTACATTTAGTTGTTATCCATAGTGTGTGCGTGTGTGTGTGTGTGTGTGTGTGTGTGTGTGTGTGTGTGTGTGTGTGTTGCTCTGGAGGCCAGTATTGAGTGCCACCTCAGCTCCTACTGTACATGGCCTTGATGAAATATAAAGCCCGAATCAGCATGCTGGTAATTGCATGCGACATAAATTGATTTCTTGTCACTCCTGGGCTTTATGAAGAGGCCTCCTTTTCTCACAACATGTGTTTTGATTTTCGACATCGCAAGAGGTGTAAATTAATAGACGCTTTTATCGGTCGTCATCTCAGACATGACAGAATAGATCACTGCTGCAAAATGTTCCAGTGATTCTTTTCTTTTACTTACGCTTGTTGTTTATCCAGCTGTATTAAGTCCAGTAAATTCTTTCTGTCATAAGTTATTCCCATTTAAGTAATCGAAGTGGAATTAATGGATAATTGTTTGAGTGCTCGACTTGGCATTATAATTTGAAAAAAAGACCGAAAAAAAGATTCTGGAAAGGAAAAAAACAGTGCTGTCCTGCTTCAGTATGATCCTGCCTGGACCTTTTTCATGTTCTCAGTCATAAAACAAAATTTCATTTTCAATCTTTATTTAATACATTTTTAAAGACAAAGGAGTGGGAAATGAAGCAGAAACTTTGAGTGGTGAGAATGTGCGAGGGATCCCTGCTTGCATGCACAGTATTATCCCAGCCAACTTTTTCATGCTATCCACATACTCATCCGTGCATGACTGGTCCTTTGGAGGGTCACTTAGTGAACCATGACTTATTGGTTCTTCCAGAGCAGCTGGGCTGGCTTAGATTGGATTGGATTGGATTGGTTTCAGGGTTTAGGAAACCATCAGGCTCTCTGAAAACCTAGAGCTGCTAATTTTCAGCAGCTGAGGTACTCAGGTACTGGTCTTGATCCCAGAGCAAATAAATGTGTAACAAGATGATGGAGACTTTAGTTTTTCCAGTGTGACTATGCACAGTATGACATGAAAGATGTTCCTCTCATCTGGGCAGTTGATATTAGTGTCTTTCAGCTCACTCTTTTGTTTTACTGGCTTGCAAACTCCCCTCAAAACTGTGCACTTAATAGGAAATCTGGGGTGCATTCAGAAACAGTCAGGATAAATCAAGTCAACTCAGTTTTATTTGTTAACTCCAATGTCATCTGTAGCATTCTCTGTTCTTTACAGTACAACCTGTAAAGACTTTGTTTTGTATAAAAAAGAGTTTGAGGAAACGCACCAATACGAGAATCTTCAACAAGGAAGTGAATCAAACCAGAGGAGCAAGGAGCCACACAATGAATCTGCACAGTCAACAAAAAAGGCATGGTAAGTATGAGCGGGGTCAAAACAACAATGAGCAAAAACCCATGATGAAACAGTCACTCAGGTAAGATCTGGGAAGAACAGAGCGGATACATATAGTATGAACACACTGTGCTGTATGCTGTATATGAAAAGAACAAATGTTACAAAGGACATCTCGTCTGAGCAACACTTACAGATCCATTTATTAATTTGTACTGTTGCACTCTAGATCCACTAGAGTCACTGCCATAATGCCAGTATTTAACACCCTGGGAATGAGACCAGGCTGCATGTGAAGTCCAACGACTGCATAGTATACTGTAGAGTTGACAGCGCTACTGCAACATTAGCAGTCATTTCACTGCTTTCACACTAAAATTAGCACGTCGATGCAGGATTTTCTGTCGACCCTCCTTACCCCTAATTTCCACTGCATCCATCAATACCCACCAGATCTGCCTGCTGCAGCTCCCTGGACAGCTGGAACTGTGAGAACGAGATCTCGCTGACTAACGAGATCTCACAAATTCATGTATAACCGTAGCCTGGCTATCATGATTACTTGCTCTGCGAGTGTATTCTGGCCAAGCTGCCTTGTAAACCGAGTTCTCAGAGGACGGGCTTAATCCACATCTATCCAGTGCCTCTGTGTGCTACTGGACTTCAACCAATCAGACCACTCTTCCTTCTGACGTATGCGTAGCGACGAAAACTGCTTGATGCACAGAACTAGTACATCATTGCCTTAAACACGCCTCAATCGAGCCATTAGAAATGCTAGATTTACATTGGTCCCTATTTCTAGGTGAATCTGAAATTGAAGAGAACTGCAGCTTGGCCAGAATGACTTTTGTGCAGCATCACACTAAGTATGGGTGGGCCCAGGCTAGTATAATTGTGCAATATAGCGGGTTATAGTGGAGCGTCAGTGAAAGAGAACCACCCTGCATCCACTGAGTATAAGGAAATCGATTATACGATCCGCCGCGAAGAGTGATTATTTTATTTTGAAAATAAACCGGATGTTTGATTTTGTGTCTGTACATGACTTTCTGTTGACATACGACAAAAACTGAAGCTCTGTCGATTAGTTTCGGTAGGCGTCAGCTGCATTCCGTGTTCAGTGGAAATTGACACATTGATTTGAATGGAAACATATCGGCTCCAACAAAACGCTGGCATCGTTCCACATCTGGTGGAAATTAGGGGTTAGTTCGGCATTAGCATCAGCATTCACACTGCCAGCTGTTACAAGTCTGACCTCCTGCTGTGAGAGCTGCTACTCACCTCTCCATCTTGCCAGTGCGCTATCTTGAGCAATAAAAAAGGTGTGCCAGATCACTGTATAAGCTGTGTGTAAACAAGGCCATGCAGTTCACATCAGGATTTCCCCAGAATGACGCAGGGCTAATTCACAAATGTGCTTCCAGTAAAGGTCATATAGCTACGCATTTGATTTGTTTGATTGAAAAAAATCTCTGTTCTTCAACAGGAGATCAACAGGAAGACTGATCTTATGAGTGAGCAGCTCTGCAGCCCTGCAGCTTCACAATGGAGGGACTGAACCAGAACACAATTGAATAATTTTGTGGGTCGACATGGGATGCCTTTCACCCTGCAGGTAAGCCAAGCCGAGCCAATAAACTCCCGGGTTGAGTGGAGGGTCATTTGACCCGGGTCAAAATGCCACAACAGCACTTTCACACTACACAAAAATGCCACTTTAACCTGGGGCGACTCAGGATTTTTGTGCAGTGTGAAAGGGGCATTGGAGTCATGTTTCTGCTCACCTGGTGAGTTAAAGTGCAATATCAATACACTAACTCTGTCTTCTGGTTCGTTCTGCCTCTTTAGGTGCGCCACTACGCTAACTAGCTCGTTGCTAACTTTGTCTATGTGCTGTTAATTGCTGGTTAAATTGGAGTAATTACGTTTTTGTACATTATGTTTCTCACTACATTTGATCCACTGTAGAAAGGCTTCTTCACTGGGAAAGATTGAGTGTCATGCAATCTTTTTTAATGACAACATCACTTTTACTAGTCGTGGTCTTTAAAGCTGAGCAAATATCCAAACTTAAATGAATGTTCTTAGTTTGTATTTTGGAGAAATAAAATTCAGTCTAAGCTACATTGAGAATGTACAGAGCGACAGGCAGGTTTCTAAAAATGAATAATGCAGCATGTTTTACAGTACGACTCCTTTGATATGATAATGTAACTGTTTTAGACAGACACCACACATTTACATTCTAATCAGTCAATAAACTCTGTGTATCATCCTCTAGGCATTAGCTATATGTGCTGCAGCAGTGTGTGTGTGTGTGTGTGTGTGTGTGTGTGATGTTTGCATTCACAAAGCTTCTCTGATATTCAGCGTTGCCTTGAGCTATCACAACTATTTGCGATGCTGCTGAGCATAAACACCACTTGACCAGGGTGTGACCCTTAATTGATGCAGGAATGGACATGCCTGAGTGAATGCGATGGGTCTGTATTAACTGCTTTTAAGATGGCTGCAACATTACATCAACATAAAAGGGAAGGTTTTAAGCGTGGCAGCTTTCTGCTGCCAGCCTCATTAAGAGGGGAACATCAAACACTCCACTGGGAGATAATCCAGCCAGTGTTCAGCGCTCAGGCTTTTGGCAATAATCAAAGAATACAGGTAGATGCAGAATAAGTTAATCCTGCAGATTAGTGGGAGTGCATAAAAATGAAGGAAGGGGATGGGAACAGAAGGAGGAAGAAAACACGTCACAACAGCCTGGGTCACAAAAAGAAGCAGCGGGCTTCCAGTCTGAGAGAGGAGAGGAGAGTGTTTCCTGCTGTTCGAGCAGTGCCTCCTGTCAGCTACAGCTGCCCGGATCAATACCAGCGTAATCCATACCTCAATACACAACTCAATACTCTACTCATTTGGCATCAGTACCTATTAAAAAGTATTGATTACATAATGTTTAATGCAGTCACAAATGCACTTTCTGCATTTAAACAGCTTCATGTTTGTGCTAGTGAACAGACCCCAGTGGACAGGGCACAGGGCTCGTCCTTTACACTCCCTTTGTAATCAGCACAGTTAGAAAGAAACACATCAATCACAGTATGGAACATCAGGGTCTAGATGGATGACAAAGTCAATGTGTTTCAGTGTGTCACAGCTGGGCTTCATGAACACACCCTGTGTTTTTTGCTTTGGTGAGATCTGATTTATGAATTTATATAAAGCATACAAACTGCACTGTGTGTGACGTCATCACATAATATTACTGTAGATCAGTTTATCAGTCAAATCAACCACCTCATCAAGACTTTGGGTTTCACTTGCATATGCACAACAAATGGCATCATATTCCCTCGGTCCAGCATCCCAACTTTGAAGTCTATCTGGTTTATACGACATATCTGGGATTAGATCTTGATCTGAGTGAAGAACCAGAGGCCCAGAGAGAAAAGGTCCAGAAGAGTCTCTATCAGGGGTGTTTCTTAGACCTGGGAACATTGGGGGGCTGAGCCCATTCCCTCATAGGGGAATCTGGGGAATCCTACTCGGAAAAAAGCTTTGTATTTATTTACTTATATACTTCAAAATGTATTTATTTTCAAAGTTAATCATGAATAATGTAAACAAGGTCTATAATCAGTATTAATATGAAGTGAAAACAAGATGATAAAATTAGTCTATTATAAAATTATAAAATAAGTAACAATTGTTTTCATTTTTCTTTTCCTGATAAGCACAAGTGTTGTCCTTCATACAAAATTTATTCTAAAAAAGACATTTATCAATTTTCAAATATGGATGTGCTTGTACTCTCTGCTAGACAATTTGAGGAAGGATTATTCAAAAAGTTCATGGTAAAATGCTTCATAATATTTTAATTTCATACAGAACTTATGACAAAAAAGACTTCTGAAAATTTTTAGATATGGTCGAATAGGCATGTTTTGTTGACAAAGGATTACTCAAAAAGTACACAAAAAGTATGTGTGATAGGACTATAGCAAGTATTGAATCTAACAGTATGAGATTCACATTTTTTTGATCAATTTTCTAATATGTACGACAAGGCATGCTTGTACTCTCTACATTATTCAAAAAGTAATTCAAAAAGTTCACAGTAAAAGTATTTCATAATATTTTTGGTAATATTCTAACATTTACTAACTTCAACAATAACAGTGAAATGCAGAACTTAATGGCACTTTTTATTCATCAATTTTCAAATGTGGTCGAATAGACATGTTTTCGTTGCTTGCAGGAGAATTTGACAAAGGATTACTCAAAAAGTACATGGTAAAAAGATGGAAGGCAAGAGACCCATTTTTTTATAACGACTGTCACTCATATTTACAGTAAAATACAGAAAAAATTGCCAGGGACATTTACTCTATCCCATAAGTTTAATAAATCATGTTCTTCAGTAAAGTTTAATGGGAAAAGAAAAGCTCCTGTCAGCCTCAGAGCCGTTTCACACTGATTACCGTAAACTCATTTGTGCATCAGAAAAAGCAGATTGGCTCATTTGACCAGGAATTAATGAGAGGAGGCTGATCTGCAGTATTTCTCCATGTCTGTGATGACTCTGAACCACTTGAAACACTATCAGCCAATGAAACACAGATGATTCCCTGTGTCCATAAAACTCCTCTCTTATTGGTTATGTCGTTGTGCCTGTGTTGCATTCACTGAAACCGGGGAATCACAAAACTTCCTGGCTCAGTTAATGTACACTTCTGTTTCATTCCTTTTGAGTTTGGGGCTAGAGCTGGGACTGCCCAGACCAGGCGATGCCACTGGCCTCTATCATGGACCTTTTGACCACTGAGTCCGAAAGTCCACCATGAGATGATGATGATCAGCAGGCTCAAGGTCCAGGTCCAGCTTGTGCAGGAGCAGCTGATGATCACCAGACTCAAGGTCCAGGTCCAGCTTCAGCTTGTGCAGGAACAGCTGATGATCACCAGACTCAAGGTCCAGTTCCAGGTCCAGCTTGTGCAGGAGCAGCTGAGTCTGTGGAGCAGCTCTGTCTACAAGCTGAGTGGAGTGTGACAGCTTCCTCAATGATCATGGGATTAGCTGAACAGTTGGCATGTGTCTTAGCAGCTCTCTGGTATTGACTTTATTATTCCGTTTTGTCTTATTGCTTTAATATCCATCATCGTCCCTCTCTGGCAGCTCTTCTGAAATTCTCCTGTGGTTTCCTCAGTGAGCTCAGGTTATTAAAGTCAACCGGCCTGGTTAACATGTTTTTGTTTAAAGGTATTTTAGCCAGTGTTTTCTTATTCCTATGCTGTTCCTCTTAGAGCTGTGGATAGGAACAGTATCAGTAGGTTGTTTTAAGAAGGCAGAATCCATTACTGGCCTGACTTCAGACTCTCTGGAGACCATCACAGAACAGACAACCAGAAGGAAGATTAGGAGTGTACTAATGACCACCGTTTGCACAGTAGCTGGCTCCTTTTGCCAAAATGCTCCACTGAAAAGTTCAGGATGGCTTTTATTCCTGCAGCAGTTGGGCTTTTGAACAATGAACAGTGTGTTTTCTTTTTCAGTCATTCCCTACAGAAAGGCATCTTTAATAAAGTTCATTTTCCTGGCTTATATCGCCTTAGAAGTATCACACACAACAAAACTGCGTTGAGAATAATGTTTTAGAGTTGTAGCTCATTTTTTCGACGTATCACAAACACATTTTTAGTGATAGTGCAGACAGGCAGGTCATGAAGCAGAACTCCATTCAAAAAAAAATCAAGGAAACTAATAACACAGTCATAACTAACGATCAAACGTGCTGATAAAATTAGATGAACCATCTTTTCTGAATCTGTCCAAGCTTCTCCTGTAATACAGCAAACAAATAATCCACCAAAGAGCATCGTTCAATTATTAATTTGGAAAGTGAAATGGACAATATACATATAAATACATCCGTATATATCTATGTATGCATGTATACTGGGCCCTCTGTCAAATTTTAGAAACCTATGTAGCCCGTGAATCAAAAAGGTTTCCCACCCCTGTGATAATAACAAGGAGGTGCAGGTGGTGGATGAACTAACAAAGACAGGGCTTTCACTGAGGAGACCAACGTTTCCCATGTGAAACCAAATGTCAGTGCAAACCAGGTTTTATTGACATCCACAGATTAATGATGTACTGTAACAATCATAAACTATAAGGTCTTTTCCTAAAACTAACCTAATGCATGTTTTTGTTTTGTTTCACGTTCAGCAACATTAACCACTTGTTTAAAACTGTTTAACACTAAATAGACTGAGAATGCAGTGTAGTTGTATGGTAAGGTAATGCTGCTGCAGACATGGTTTATAATGTTCTATCCAGATGCTGTCACATCTCTCTTACCTGTCACCAGTCTTCTCAGTTAACCTGCCAAGCTGAACCATCTCCACTTCTAATTAACTCTCAGTCTCTACAGCAGTCAGCCTTCTTTCACTTTTGCCAGATTGTCAGAGTTACTGGCCATTTCTGCCCGTTATCTCCACCTGCATATTGGCACCCTGCCTGTTTTTCTAGTTCTGTTTTATTTGTCTGTTTTCACTGTCTCCAAGCCTGTATTTGACCACAGTTAACTTCCTGCCAAGTCTCTGCTAAGTCTGTCAGATTTGGGTCCACAGGCTGCTTACCTGAACTGTGACACATCTGGGAGCACTCACTTTGCAGTCTGGATCCAGGAGGAAATTGCTCGTCTAGCACTGGCAAACCTGAATGGTGCCTGCCAGCAGCTGTGTCTTGCTTATTTACCACAAGCTGGACAGAAAATGAGACACTGTTTATTAAAAATATTAATACCTTGGAGCTATTTTTTTAGTCAGAGAGCCCTAGATTTTGTAGAAACATGTTTGTAAAGTTTGTGCTGGATGGCTTGTTTTCAGATATGTGTGTCAGTAGTATCTTTGGCAGCAGTAGCACAGTCTGCAGGGACTTGTTCTGGGAACTACAGTGTGGTCTGGTAGAGGTGCCAACTCCTCCTCCAGACCTCTGCTGATGTGCTCTTGAGCAAAACACCAAACTCTGAATTGAACTGAATTCAGATTTCAGATCAAAGTATGCATCTTCTTCTTTTTACCACTTTGACTACAAGTATCCTCCCTGTAGCTTCTGTGCTAACCAAACACATTCTGCCCCAGAACATGAACGATGATAATGACAAATAGCTTTCTCAATGTACACACTTGATGTGAATGTTATATTAAGTCTATTGAGACAGACTCTGAATCAGAGTAAGAAAATGTCATGCTAAGTAAGAACAAACCTCAACCCTGCTCCATGATGGAAACATGTATCTAGCTACAGTATATATGTATTCCAGCCACCCCACGACTCTTTAACCCAGCTAAACGCTGAATGGCTGTTAACAAATACACAGTGTGAGCGCCTCATTCAATTACAGTTGCTTGATTGCAGCAGGTGAAATTTGAGGGGAGACATGCACTGATTAAAAAATTGTGAGGCTCTCTAATGAATCCTTGCTGAAGCTGTGAAGGAAACATCTGCTATCTTCAGCTGCAGTTTGCACATTCATCATGGAATCGGAGATGTTCAAATTACTATTAGTTATGTTTAAGTTAGTTAAGTTATTAGTTTCAAGGTCTTCCTTACTATGTTAATGCTTGATCTTGCAATTGTTGCATTGATGAAGCACCTAAAATGAACCTCAAGGTGAGCAGGATTTTTCAACCTCAGCTTGATTGGATTAGCTTAGCATGAAGACAGGAAGCAGGGGAAAGAGCTAGTCTCTTGTTCACATGGTAAGTTTTATAGAGACCATTATTGACTGTCACCTTTAACCTTTACACTGTCAGCAGATTAATGTGGAAACAGCTGGTGTCAAACTCTGGAACAAGGAAAAACTCTTCTGTGCAGAGGCATCCATCTTGGATGTCATCAGCCCATTGAATGGGTGTTATCAGCGTATTGATTGGGTGTTATCAATGGACATCATTGTCATTACAGTGCTTCAGATGGGTGAACATAAAAGTTAACATTGTGAATTAAAACAAGGGAACTTTAGGTTTAGGCAACAAACAGTGGGCAACATCGGGGTCTGTTCAATGAAGTCCATACAGAAGTAACTTAAACTTCATTCTGTCCATCAGCCAGCAGGGGGCGATACTGGTCGTTTCAAAAAGAAGTCCATTTGTATTGAAGTCTATGAGAAAAGGATAGCCTGGGCCCGCCCATACTTCCTGTGATGCTGCACAAAATTTTGCGACAGTCAGTCTGGCCAAGTTGCACCAGTCTCTTCAATTTCAGATTCCCCCAGGAATGGGACCAATGAAAATCGAGCATTTCCCACGGCTCATTTGAGGCGTGTTTAAGGCAATGATACACTAGTACTTCCGATCAAGCAGTTTTTGTCGCTATGCATACATCAGAGGAAAGAGTGGTCTGATTGGTTGAAGGTTCGTCCAGTAGCACACAGAGGCATTTGATAGACGCGGGTTAAGCCCACCCTCTGAGAACTCACTGTACAAGGCAGCTTGGCCACACTACGCTCACAAAGCTTTATAGCCAGGTCACGATAGCCAGACTAGGAAAGGGACCCTTTTCTCCCCTAATATATTACCTCTGTAAACACTATGGTTAGTTTAAAGAAAGTTTAATACATCAGAGTGTCCATTTACTGAGTTATGGTCAAATATATGGTGAAAATAACATAAAAGATTTGGGGCATGGCTGCTGTGTGATTGACAGGTCTCTGCTGTCATTACATCGTGAGGAGGAGCAGCACTGATGGTCTGAGCTCCTTTTCCTTCAACTGAGGAGTCACTGACACTGTTTACCAGTAAATAAAGTTATGTTGAGGCACATTTAGCATTCCAGTTAATGTCATTGTTCATGTGAATTATGGAGACTTGTCTCTAACCAAGATAGCTTGCTAGCACTAGTGTTAGCTGACAACATAATGGTTGCTATGTCAACGGTACCGGTACTGTTACCAGACTGCTAACCTGTGTTCCATGTGTTAATGTGATGCTAACATTAGCTCCACACTCATGATAAAAAAAATGGGAACAAACGTCACAACGTACAGTAACACTACTTTGAGGAGGATCAGTTCTTCACAGACAGGAAGGTAGACATAGACAGAGATATATATTACACCGGTAGGCCTACCTTTAGCAGGCAGCACGGTGGTGTAGTGGTTAGCACTGTCACCTCACAGCAAGAAGGTACTGGGTTTGATTCCCGGCCCGGGGCCTTTCTGTGTGGAGTTTGCATGTTCTCCTCATGTCTGCGTGGGTTCTCTCTGGTACTCCGGCTTCCTCCCACCATCCAAAAAAATGCATGGAGATTAGGTTAATTGGTTAATTTAAATTGACCGTAGGTGTGAATGTGAGTGTGAGTGGTTGTCTGTCTCTATGTGTCCTGTGATGAACTGGAGACTTGTCCAGGGTGTACCCTGTCTTTCACCCTAAGACAGCTGGGATAGGCTCCAGCCCCCCCAGTGCCCTATGTGAGGATAAGCAGTAGAAAATGGATGGATGGTACCTTTAGCATAGCAACCACTTTGTTATCAGCTAATGGTAAAACTAGTGAGCTAACTTGATCGGCGATGAACCTCCATAATTCACATAACCAGTAATATTAACTGGAATGCTAATTGTGGCTCACAACATAATGTTACTTACCAGTGAATGGTGCCAGGAATGGTGAAGGAAACATGAGTTGAGAGCTCAAACTGTCAGCGCAGCTCCTCTTCAGGATGTGATTGACAGCAGAGACCTGTCAATCACATGGTAGCCATGCCCCAAAGCGTTATGTGCTATTTTCACCATATATTAGACCATGTACTTCCATACATCAATCCACCCCAACCTCCTCCCTCTGGAGACTTTGTCACATTTTATTTATAAAACCCAGCTTACACCTTCACTTGTGTCTTTATTACTGCAGCCACTAGAAGTCGGCATCCTCTTCTTGTATTTGTATCTGTGATCATGTGAAAAGCTGGTAACAGCCTGAGTTTAGAGGGCTGTTATATCTCATTTGTTAAATTAATTTCCTTGTTTCCAGTCTTTATCCTAAGCTAAGTTAATCATCTGCTCTTAATCCTAATTGGCATAAAGCTACAGTATGAGAGTGCTCAATCAAAATGTTCACCAAGAAAATTAATAAGCATATTCCCCAAATTCTGACCTTTTCCTGACCAGGTGTTACCTGCAGGCATCCTGGTTTCCCAGGCCTTGACCTCCACCCCTGGGCAGTGACTCTACTCCTCTGATCAGCAGCAAATAGGGTACAGCTGTAAGAGTCAGCTCACTGTATTTACAGTAGCATTTGACAAGGAAGATGGGGAGTAAACAGAATCTGTCGTTAACTCTGACCAGTGAGCACTGTCTTTCCACACCACATACAGGAAAACTGGCTTTCTACAGCTCACCTAATACTTTCTTTATTTGCTTCCAGCTGCTGAGATTGACTGAAAACACCAGTGAATGCCTCAGAATCTCAAATCCTGGGTCTTTTTAGCTTTGGCTTACAAAGCCGAGAGAGCAGTTTGGGGAGTGTTTTTTATTATTATTTTTATTTTATACCATTTTTTATGCTGATACTTTGGACTGACTTTTTCTGTGCCTAATCTCATTGTCTTTCATTTATTTTTATTTATTTATTTTATTATTATTATTATTATTATTGTTTTTTTATTCTTATTGTTTTATTGTTTTTGCCCAAAATACCACTTTAAGGTGCTGTTGAGCACATTTTGAGTCACTTTATGTTATTGAAAAATGTGTTCTACATAGGTTAACCTGTTTGAGCAAAGTCCACCATTCGGTTGAAGTATATTATGCCAAAAAAGTCCAGTAGATCTCATTGTGTTTTCAGGTGGCATGCACAGCAAGTAAGTCTCCTCACAGGAAGTGTATTAGCAACAAAGAAGTCACTCCTGACATGAGGACTGTGTTTGGTGGGAATTTCAGAGGTAAGTTAATTCTTTTCAACATATCATAGTATCAAAGGGCTTACTGAACAGATATGACTAACTTGCATACAATAAAATAAATCGTAAAGCTGAAATTAGCACATTAACATGAATTAATCCATAACTGTAATTAATCTGCAGCACAAAATGACTCTGAATGTCTTCAAAAATGTAGAGCTTCTCCCTTTTCAGTGTTCAAGAATAAAATAAGTAGTATGAAAAATAAACACATAAATCTTAGAATGTAAATACAAAATAAGTATAAAAAATGCACTTAGAAACAAATATGAATGTGAATTTACAACAAGGATAAATACTGAATGCGTAAACAATAAATGTACAAATGTATGGCACCGGATGTAGAGAATAAATAAAATATATTGGACAGGATGTCTAATAGAAGAGCAGCAGTGAGTGTTGAAGGTGTTTAATAAACACATTCTCTTGCTCATTCAAAATAAAACATGATTAATATAGATTGAAAAATGAATGAAGTTTAATTGTGTTTATTCTGATTAAAAATTGGAATTTGAACATGCTCTACCAGTTTATTTGACACTTTACAGTAAAACTGTGAGATCTGTCCATAAAGAAAAACACTGATTGTTGTCGAAGGGAATAAAAAAAATGCAAAGAATTGTTTTCTTTTGTTATTTTTCCTTGGTGAAAACTTTAAATGGTTAAAAAAATATAAAGCTATGGATCTGTAGGAACCTGCACTCAATCTGTAAAGAGCGCACAATTAATTGGTCACGCCTCTCAGTTTGACTTGACAATGGTTAGATGACAGATGTCCTGACCACAGTCAGCCAAATGTGCGTGTTTTACAATTATTATGTTTTTCATAGACCGAATAGAGAATTGTTTTCTTGAAATTGTGGTGGACAATACTGTGTGGACCATTCCAGATCTCAAAGGTGAATAGGATCATGCCAGTGTGCCTTTAAATTGTCAGCCCATGTGTTTCAGAGAAACCTCGACATGACCAGCATGTGCGCAATTTAATACATAGAAGTGGCTGAGCAGCATGCTGAAGCAGGACCATGCATGTAATCCAGGGTTTTGTAGCGGAGAGCAGGCACCTTGAAAAGAGAGTGAATTCCCTTCAACCCCAGGACACCTTCAAAGCACCTTGGGAAATTATCATCTATTCTAAAGTGGTGTAGCAGTATCCAGACTTCAAGCAGACACTGATGAAAAAAGTGTTGCAGTAATAATCAAAAGAGGCAAAGCTCCAGGACATAAACATGTGACCTAATGTGACCAGGCAGCCATGATGAATGACATCTAGCCAAAGAGACGGTGCCCACACTGGTTCGAACTATTGCTCTTGTTATGAATTGTCTCTAAAACTTCATCAATGTATATCACTTAAAACCTTCAGTAAGAACCAATGGGCTGAGAGCCATACGTGGAAGAGAAGTGATCCTGAAGTCCTGTCTTCAAGAGGGGTCCTGTGTTAAAACCGTCAAGTCATTCATGATTTCAGCTTTTGTCTCAGTTGTTTTGGTTGTTATTATTACATTACCACAGGGCAAACCTGAAGCCAAGTAATATCCCCCATTGCATAGCAGAGAGGGAGTAATGGGGGCTTAGTGGCTCATTCTTGATCTTTGATCCAGGACAGAATCATACACCATGAATTACACCATGAATCACAATGGCTGGATTTGGAATTTGTTTTCAGTATTTATGCTCAGTGGAATTTTAGTCTCAGTCTCATTTAACCCCCTGTCATTCCTTCTGGTACCACCACCATGCCAGAATTTCTACTTGGAACACAAAATCACCATAATTAAATGAACAGATTTCTTAAAAAAATACAGGATCCCCTGAGTATTTTATTAAAAACATTTGTTTTGTCCCACCGTCAGAACAAAATGGTAATGTATTCAGGATATATAACATCTCATAATTAATTACAACAAGCACAATGTCATGTTCGTGCTGCAGAGGATAAAACCTTTGAGCTACAATGAGGAGCATTAATTTTGTGTTGCTTAGTGCAGCAGGGTCTGACAGTCTACCTGATTTTGGGAATCAGATGTCAGTATTAAGAATAACAACATATGAATGGCCAGTTATCTCACCGTCTCATTTACAGATGTTGGTCATACAGAGAAACCCCATGATCACAACAGCAGCAACAGTGCAGTGGTCTATAGTGGCCTCCTAAGCCTTCGACTTTTAGCTTGGTAAAATATTCAGAGCTGCGTGCAGATTTAGCGTACAACATAGCAGATAATAATATACAGATAACAAAGAAAAGCTGCTTCACGCATTTTTCATTTCACACATTTCAAAATGACAACATTGCAAACATATTCTGCTCTCATCTTGGTTGATGCTATCATGTTGATGGAATTATTAACCTTTACAGGGATGGTAGCACCAAGAGGCTGTGGCCAACACATGCTTGCAGTTGTATCTTTGTATAGGCCTGCCCTCATTCAGTGCATGAGCTCAGATACAGAGTCATGGTCCTTTCCACACATATCCACTGGTACAATCACTGGTTATTCACTGTGTGCTCCATAAGCTGACACATATTCACATTTCTTCCTCTCTCAGCAGAAACATGTCTGGGGGATGAGATGTGAGCAGCGATGATTTCGCTGGCTTGGATGGTCCTTGCCTCCCCCGCATAGTTCACACCCAGCTACAGTGGAAGTGGACAAGGGCCAGAACCCAGCTCAGCACTCTGGGTTTGACAAGGCCTGAATGTATCCAGGCTCAGTACATCACTTTAAATAAGCCCTGTACAAAGATGGCCTTTTAAAAATAGCACTGTGTGATCTGTAATTAAAGGAATGCAGCTGGAAAAATAATTTAAAAAGGTTATTAGGCTTGTGTTAGTGTAAGGTTTGGACAATTTTGCATATATTAAGAGAGGACAAAAGCTAATGTATGAATAGCCACTGAGCAGACTCATGATGAAATACTCACAATAAGAGAGGCTGCCTTTCCATGAGTCCTTTGGATAAAAGCAGCTAAAAAGGTCACAGTCAAATTGGGGTTTAATGTCCCTGACGGTGTTATCCAGCATGAGCTGCAGCAGTTCAAATGACTGCAGCTGCATCCACAAATTAGATAGCAACAAACTAGACTTAGACTTAGACTTAGACTTCTTTATTGTCCATTACCCTTGCATGAAATGGAAATTTTTCTTTGGTAGTGGCATAACAGACACACCGAGACAAATACACATCACACATCCACATCACAATCCACATGATCTCATTACTCTGTCATTTCCACTCTGCTAAACCTAAATATGTTAAAAAGGATTAAAAACAATTAAAAACAATTTATCCTACTCCTGATAAAAGACTGTTTAGGGTATAAACAGAGCCTATCTATATTGCATTTCTATGCCCTAGAAAGTTCTTTATTGAGAATGGCGACAGCTGATGGAATAAATGACCGCTTGTAGCCATTCTTCCTTGTCGTTGTCTTTAAGTCTCCATTCTGATGGCAGTAGCTGGAAGGCACAGTGAAGAGGGTGAGTGGGGTCCTGAACTACCAACAACTAACAAACAAAAACACAGAACAAACTGAAAAATCAGGAGGTTTACGTGTGATGGGTCAGCATGGTTCACATCGTCCCATTTCTCTGTACATAGTTCACATGCATTTCTTAAAACCCACAGGACACTTGACCAGGCTGTGAGAGCTGAGCTGTGTTCAGGTAACATAGAGCCCCAAGCTTCCTCTGCTTTTCTGCATAAATGCTGCACAGAAACAGTCAGTGTGATGTGGGTGGATACTTTGTGGCCATTAAATATTGAATTCCACATTTAGAGTCTTTTGGCCATGTGCTGAATTAGCCATGTCTGATAATGGTGTGCAGTGCAGATGACAGGGCTCTGCAGTCTCCAGAGCCCTGCGGCACAACCTGCTCATCCACATTACCAAGTAGAAAAAGGAAATTCAGTTTGTTCATTTTATAATAAAGAAACAAGCAGAGCTGAAGTGTAAGCTTGAAGTGTGATTGTACCTGCGTTTAATTTAAAAGCTTATTTGCGGATTCATTCTTGTATTTTGATTTTCCACTAGAACATGTTTCACCTTTAGACCTTTATTCACCTTCTGTCTAAAATGTTCTGTTTAAAAAGACAATTCAGAGCCAGGTCTCTCCAGCTCTGATTGGCTGGAAAGAAAATACGGCGTACCTTTTAAAGGTAGTTTCATCGAAAGCTGTGTGTGTGTTTGTGTGTATTCTAAAGAGCCTGCATGTGACGTAGGAAGGAGAGCCGCGTGTGAATGGATTAATATATCATGTTTTCTCCTCTAGACATCCCAAAATAAACTGAACACCAGAGCTGAGAGTGAGTTTTTAGTGTTGTATCCCCTTTAAAGTAAATATGCTATTTTTGCTGTAAAACTTGGTTCCAAAAGAAAATCAGTATAAATTCCATCTGTGTGGTTTAGGACGTTTAGCCTGTTGGATCCTAGCACAACAGCTAGGGTCAGGAAGGCCTGCGAGTGTTGCTTTGTCAGAAGTGAACAAGCTGTCTTAGTTTACATCCTGACATATTATCATTAATCCATCATGGTCAGCTGCAGAGTTTATGTTCAAACATGTCGGCCTCATAATATGCAGCTGAGTCTCCAGTGGATATTCATATTGGGCTGATTCTGCAGCACACTATTGAGCTACAATAACATTATTTACTGTATTGTCAATACGGGACATTTGGTATCTTTCAGTAGTGGAGTAGTGCCAGCATTTTTGCCCATATTTTGTACTGAAAAAACACTGTACCAAAAACACTGAATAGAACTCAAATGAAAGAAGAGACTCTCCATTTCATCATATTTGTTGTTATCTTGTTCCATTCTTGTTTTGTCAGAGGTACAGTAGAGGACACTTACACCAAAATCACCACTTTTCACCCAGAATCCCTCTGTTTTGCTCACTAATCTCGATCATCTCCACTTCCTGCTTTGATCTCCATGGTGTATACCGTCGCTTTAACCTCCGACTACAAATCCCAGAAGCTCCAAAATTAGTCACAGGCTGCGGGAGAGTGCAAACCACTTTGGTGTATTATTACTTCAACGGCAATTGGATTTTAAATGATGATGAAATACGTCAGTGGCACTCAAAGACTTTATGATGGTTTTCTCACAACAATCTCCAACAGCATCAGAAACTCAATCACAGTTCTTGCTGTTCCCACCTCCAGAACCTAGTGTTGGTGTAGTTACATTTGCACAATGCCATCAGCTACAACACAGCCACCATGTAGCTGTTAGAATCAGTTGGAAAGATAATGGTTGGAAAGCTCCTCATGGACATCTGCCAGTTCAAACACACTATAGGTAAAGCAGGTCTGAGATCAGTAACAAAGCATAAAGGTTGGTCGCCTATCTCAAGACTACAGCCTGTACACCACTGTGGAGAAACATGAGCTACTCAGCTAACTAGCAAGAAACAGAAGGGTCAACATGATGCGTTTCAGAAATACTGCGTACCAAAACTCAAACTGATTCAGCAGTGAAAACAAATTAAAAAGGCAAAGATGAAGCAAAAGCCTTTAGATCAGTGTAAAAGTGAAGTACCATCACAAGTTATTACAAAGGAAAAGCAGCATATGGAACTAATCTAACAAGTATAAATATTAAGCCCCTTTCACACTGCACGAAAATCCTGGGTCAACGCAGTGTGAAAGACTTGTCGCAGCATTTTGACCCACGTCAAATGACCCTCCAATCAACCCAGGAATTTACTGACTCGGCTCACATAAGCTCATACGTGAATTAGCCCTACATCTTTCTTAGGAAATCCCACTGGTCGAGGAATCCTGATGTGAACTGTGTATATGCGACCGTGTTTCTATACAGCTTGTATAGTGATCTGGCACACCTTTGCATCAATCATGGCAGCTCACTGGTAAGATTAAGAGGTCCTCGAGCTGCTCAGCATCCAAAGAAGAAGATGGAGGAAAAAAACAGGCAGCAGCTCTCACAGAGAGAGGTCAGACCAGTGACAGCTGCTGGCAGTGTGAAAGCTCCTGAAAGGGGACATATTATACAGTTTTTCTGCAATATTATATAGGTCTCAGACGTCCAACAATATTGTATTCAAAGTGTATTACCCCAAACTCAGCCCTGGTCCTGAATTCCAGCCAGTTAAAAATCACTGTATTGATCTCTGCTGAGAACAGGCTGTTTCTGTGTCTGTACCTTTAAATTTTACTGAGCTGTGTCTGGCCACGCCCCCTCTCTGGAGACAGGAAGTGGCTCTCTCTCCTCTTACCATGTGCTTCTGTTTACTTCTAGATGCATACTGGCAAAAGAGACTGCTAATGTTACTCTGCAGTGTACGGACAGTACTGTTAACAGTAGTCAGAGTCACTCAAATTACAAATAAGTGTATAACATTAGCTTCAAATGAGTCTTGAGCTCACAGAGCTTATGTTGAATCGCTCCTGATATTAATTACTGAAGGACCACCAGAACTTCCCAAAGTTTTGCACCGAGCTAACCGGAGCTCTGGACCTCCGGTTAGCACTGCAGCAGCGATCTAACCAGAGCCCCGGGGCTATTGCTGCAGTACTAACTGCAGCTCTGGACCTCAGGTTAGCACTGGAGTAGCTGACAGTCAATCATCCATCCATTTTCTATGTCTCCTGATGTTAATTACTCAAGGACCACCAGAACTTCCCAAAGTTTTGCATGTGTGCACCTATCATTTCACGGAGGATTGCTTTATAAACATGGGTCCATACAAATAAGGCTTGGCTACACAGCTTAAGTTGAAGCATGGAGCGTGATAGCCTGTGTACATGGCCCTGTAATGTTAGCACTGCAGCTACCGGATGCTCAGAGCTGCAGCTATTGCTGCGGTGCTAACCGGAGTTCCGGAGCTCTGGTTAGCACTGCGGCACTAACTGGCGCTCTGAAGCTACTGCCGCAGTACTAACCAAGCTAACCAGAGCTATTGCTGCAGTGCTAACGCTAAAGGGTAAAAATAGAGCAAAAATAGCCCCCTGTGCTCGTTGTGAAGCAGCATACCGTTCTTGACAGTAAGCTACTCAAAGAAAACGCATAGATGTTTTTTATTTCGCGTTTGGAGTGTTTATAAGAACAGCAGAGAACCAAATGTGACTACAAAGGCCCACAAAAAGTAAGTTTTCCATAATACATTCCCTTCAATACTGAACCAAGGAGGATTGACTTGGGTTAGAAAATCCTGCATCGAGCCGTTCATTTCAGTGTGAAAGAGGTATTGAACAACATTTAACAACATCTCACACAACATCCACACAACCAGCCTGAAAATGAAGAATCTGAAGTGACTGCATGTCATTGTGGATCAGAGCTGTTTAGTTGCTGGACTCTGGCTGATGAATCTATGATAGGTCAGTCTGTGTTTGAAGGGGCAGGACTAAGCAATGCGTCAACAGTGCTTTGGGGTTGCTGGATAGAGTGAGGTTGAACATTTTCTCCATCTTGGAACTAAAGATTGATTACAAATAGAAAGGAAAACCAACAAAATGCATAGTTCTAGTTGTTCAGTGTTCAATGTCTTAGATTATATGAGTATCAAAAAGATTCCCTCCTTTATAGTTTTGTTGATGGAGGTGGAGAGTGTTGTCAGACATGACGCTGCAAGGTCTCTCATAGGACTCCCATAATCCAGGCTCATTCACAGGGATTCAAAAGCACCAAACCATGTAAAACCTGAGCCACTTTAAACCGTGGTGTGAACACAGCCTATGAAATATGGGGCTGCATTCATCCACAGAAGCAAAACATTACCGCATCGCCACAATGAGGTCATAAAGTCACGCCAAAACATGACACATGTGGGCTATTAAAGCCAATGGGCCCAAAATTACAATTTAATTCTCTTTGCAAAAATAGCAAGACAGGAATGATTTACTTTTGCACTACTTTAAATGATGTTGAATAGCACATACTCATTCATGCCAAGCATTAATGAATTCCTGGAAACGTAGCAATCGTTATTCCTCTGTGTCGGTGTGAGGCATTAGGAGACAGGGTGCTTCTTTTTAAATGCTCTTTTATTAGTTCAGCTGCTAACACAGCTGCTTCGCCGTCATACTCATCCCTGAGCTGTGGGACTCTGGCTGAACATAATTCCAACACAAAGAGCCACAGAAAATGCACTCTCAGCCTCCTGTAAATGCAATTCATGACGAGGCTGCATAAGACTTTGATTGTGCCAGGAATTTGATTGCTCCGTGGTGCAGCAAAAAAGGGGGATGTTGGCAAGCATTGCAGGATACACTGCTGCAGCTTTAAAAGGAAAAAGTCATATATGTTTGCAAACATGATCAGACATCAGCACGCTAAAGAAAAGGTTTGGTGGCATCAGCGTTTCAGTCCTTCCAATTCAACACCAACATGAAATATTCATAAGTGAAACAGCTTGCTCATACTGACAACATGGTTTGCTAAGTGGCCTTGAGATGGATTTCTGTGGATCTGCGTCCTTGTGTGCACTTGTACGTGTCTGTTTGTGTTTGATTGAAGTGGAGACAATGACAGTCAAGGAGGAAAGATGTAGCTGTTTGTGCTCTCGCCTCTAGAAGCCTCCCAGATCTCTGTGGGTTTCACATCAGAAGGGTTCCCCAGCTGTGTGGCCGTGCCCAGTGGCAAAGCTAGAAGTGTGTTTATGTATGTGTGTGGAGGAAGGGCAGTGACTGAATACATCATCTGCAGCTTGTAGAGAGAGAGATTGAGGAGACAGATGCAAACTAATGCTGCATTTGTCCATAAGGATTCAGGGTCAGGCTGCTGCAGTAGGCACTAAGTACTGCTACACTAACCCCTGACATTACTTACTCAAACTGAGAGTCAAAGCTGGATGCATCAGCAGACAGATAAAACTCTAAAGTTTAGTGCTGCTCTGCCTCTGCTTATCATAATGCTGCTTTGTTTTCAGACATTGATAGTGAGTTTGTTCTTATCTTATCAGTATGAAGACATTGCATGCAGCTTCTGAACACACTGTGCGTCTCCTTTTTGGTTTTCCCATACAACCAGTTCCTCTTACAGCCTTTTTGTGATGACATCGCTTCAATTCTTGGGCATGAACCAGACAATTTTCATTTTTAAATGTCATGAAAAAAATAATTGCAGAGCCTTGACACTTTGATATTATTATAATTTAACTATTATTCATCCTCAACAGTAGTTTTCCAGTGTTGCTCACCGCAAAAGCATTATGAAAATTATATGAGCTCTACTCTGGTTCAAGATGGGCAGAAGATACAGAAAAGTGGGAGGTCAACCTGTTAAAATGCTAAAAGGGGTAAGTCAGCCCACGCACAACAAGTCAAATAATACAACATGAAAATACCTCTGTGGGTCTGTGGGTGAGTAAGGTCTTAAGAATATCATCTTATGATGCGTTGTTACCTATTTACATGTTTTTCTACTCATTCTACTGAAACACTTGTTCACTTACACTGATCAGGCATAACATTATGACCACTGAGAGGTGAAATGAATCCCACTGATCATCTCTTCATCATGGCTCCTGGATATATAAGGCAACAAATGAACATTTAGTCCTCAGAGTTGATGTTAGAAGCAGGAAAAATGTTCCAGCATCAGGATTTTTCAGGAGTTTGACAACAAGAAGCAAACAGTGATGTCTAGAGGACTGGATCAGAGTATCTCCAGAACTGCAGCTCTGGTGGTCTGTTCCTGGTCTGCAGTGGTCAGGATCTATCACAAGAGGTCCAAGGAAGGACCAGTGGTGAACCAGAGACAGGGTCATGACAAGGATCACTGATGCAGGTGGGGAGTGAAGGCTGGTCCTGGTGGTCTGATCCAACAGACCAGAGGAGTTAATGCTGCTGAAGATAGAAAGGAGTCAGATAGCACAGAATAAACCTTCAGGGGTCAGAGGTCAGACAGGGGGACCAACACTGTATGAGGCAGGATGTCATAATGTTATGGTAGATTGTATATTACTTGTTCCTATTTTATATACGTAGGACCTTACTGTAATATTGCTCTGCCCACATTGCTTCTGGAACACTGTAAAATCCCATTAGTGGGACAAATAAAGGATTATCTTATCTTATTCCCACCAAACAGTTTGTTTCTGTTCAGTTCAGCTTGTCACACATTAGAATTATTTTTTTCACTCCCATTAGCAAAAGTTGTGGATGGTGCCAATAGAGCCCCATCCCTAAGGTGTGAGTTCCAGCAAGTGTTACCTTAAAGATAATATCATTGCAGTTTCACACACCGTTGCTACGGTGATTAGCTGAGAGTCTCGCCTACACTGCAACTAGAGAATAGGACCTGGTACAAAGCCTCATTCTCCGAACCAAGTGGTTTGTCTTCCATTTGTTTTAACACACAAAACAGTAAAATAAGGTAAAACTATCACTCACACAGTAGACAGGGTCCTCTTGGATTTCCATGCCTTATAATGTTTTTCTGCACAAAATCTGCTGCACTCTTGTTGGCTGAAATGTTATCCAGAGTTAATTGGAAATAGTAGTTTGCACTAACTATGCACCGTATTAAAATCTCCAGAAACCCTTTCTCTGTGATGTATCTACAGAGGAAAGACAAGTTTAAGAGAAGATGCCTCCCAAAGTAAAACCAAACACTCCCATCCTGTAACAGTATCACCACAAAATGATAAGACAAGTTTGACAAATGCATATGTAAAGATAAGACAAGAGAAGGTGACTTAAAGTTCGCTGTGATGAATTATACATCTCAAATAATCTCTGCAAGGGCAGTGCTCACAGCAGAGCTCTCCATGGTGCTGATCCTGATCCAGATCCTGATCCTGTGCTTGTTAGTTCTCTCCTGTCCACACCAGTGGGAAGCTCCAGCTAATCATCAATCACTTGTTGTCTAGAATATAAAGACTTTACTTTGCAAACAATGGTCATTTTATTTACTTGGGCAGCATCGAAAAACTCCTTCCTTATGTGCAGTTTCATACAGTCAGGTCCTCTAGCTCATTTATGCATGGGAAATGAGGTGATATATGGGACAAAACTTATTGTAAACAAAAGTGGTTTAAAGTTCTTTAGCTATACACAGTTCAGTGTTTAAGACTAAAATATGTATTTCAATCCACAATGACTAAAGCAGAGCCACAACATTCATATCAAGCTTTTCAAAGCAGACTTTGACAGGAAAAGCAGTTCCATTTAGATGAGTCAGCTCAGGGTGTGGTATGTTTAGAGGAGATCGTCATGGGCCACTGGGAGCTTTCCAGTGGATATCTGTATCCATTCCATAAAAAAAGAAAGTTTTAATCATGAAATACAGATTTCATCATTCTTACCCTGACATACAGTATATACTACATAATACCAACAGGAGACTGTGTCTGAACCATCTCCATACCCAGCATAAGCATCCTCCACCCATCCTTCAGTGTACAGAGAGCAGGACTCTTCCTGCTGGAGAGCGTTTCTATCTACACCTGTGGGCAGTGCATGATGTAATACTGATGACTCTCCTATGACGGTAATCACACTTCTGTTCAAGGTGAGATTCAAATCACTGCACATTATTTACACTCCGTCTACTCCACTATGACAGAATGGCTTCAGTGTGTGGTCAACATCAACTCCTGTTGGACACTGGCAGGGAAAATACACTCACTGTATGTCTATGTCACAGGAGTCACTACAAACAGTAATATTGTGTTATTTCTTTTTTTACCATTCCATTTTATTCTTGTTCTTCCAACAAGATCATATTTCAAGCTACGTGTTATAATGTAAACAGTAGGAATAAAAGGAATAACACTTTTAGACAAAAGCCCAGAATTAGACAAATTAGGTTTGTGTGACCTTTGTTCACATGAATCAAGACCTTTGTTCACATGAATCAAGAGGATTGCAGACACATGTCAGTTATCTAGAAGGCTGAATATCAGGAAATCTGCTAAACAGCTACAGCCAATGAGTCAAATCAAGTCAGTTTTTTCTATAGCCCAATATCACAAATTACAGATTATCCTCAGATGGCTTTACAGTCTGTACAGGATATGACTCCCTCTGTCCTTTACAAATGACCCTCAAATTGACTGAGGAACACCGCCCACTCCCCCCCCAAAAGAAAAAAAAAACCTTTGTTTTGTTTGCCATGTGTAACAACAATGACAAACAGAAATTAACACTCCATATAACAACAGCTGTAGTAATACATAAAGAATTGTATGAAAGTGTCCAAGGAAATAAAGAAAGAAGCATCATCAAGCTGTCGGCAACAGACTCTGAGCTTCATGTCTTCCTCCCCACCATGCCAACCAGCTGAAGCCTGGCAGCACATCCTCCTCTCCACCATGCAAAACAGATGAAGCCTGGCAGCACATCCTCCTCTCCACCACACCAACCAGGTGAAGCCTGAGCAGCATATCCTACTCTCCACCATGCCAAACAGGAGAAGCCATGAGACACAGCTTGATGGAAAATCTGGGCAGCTTACTACATGTGTTACATCTGCAGCACAGAGCAAAGCTATTAGATAACGTGGTAAAGATGTGAAAGCAGGATGTTACTGACTGTGAAGGAGCATGCGTGCTAATGACAACTTCAACACTTCAGTCACTTAGCATGATTAACCCTGTGACACTTCCTGTGTGTGTTTTCATAATAAAATTTCGACCAGAGGCCCTGTTGTGTGTGACCCCCTGCCTCCATCAGTCACAGTGTGTGCAGTGTGAACAGTTCAGTGATCTGAGCACTGTAAAGCCATGTGCTGTGAACTTAGCTGAAAGGAACAATGACTAATGATTGAGAAGGTTATTACTTGGTTAGTTTCATAGCTGGCCATAGGCATATGTGAATTAACCAGCTGCTCAGGGCTTGCCAGTGCCAGCACTACTGACTGAACAAGGAGGCGTGGGAAGACCTTTCCACAGTTTTCAAATTTTTAAATTTTTTTTGAAGGGTTTTTGTACCCTGAAGGGTTAAGTACAGTTGGCATAGTAAGGGTGGATGTAATTTTATTTACAAGAAAACAGAACTGAGCTGCATATTCATTGTGTTTTATCATGGTGACATTCTGCTCACGACGTTGAAACAGCATGGACCACACCTGCCAGATATGATCTGACAAGGTCAACACATCATGTTCCAGCACTGTGTTCTCTGCATGTCCTATTAATATAAATATATAGATTAGATTTTGGTAGCTAATGAAAAAAGAGTTTAAGGGCTTTGGATTTCCTTATTTTTTAATAAAATACTGGCTATAGCCGCGACAATATACCTGGTTCCTCCAACCTGTGCAGTGTGTTTACATCCAGATGCCTTTCAGTGTCCAAAGCACAAGGGAGTGACCCAGAAATCAACAGATACTCCAGTGCTGGAATGTGAACTGGTCCCAGGTCTACTGTATGTCAGTTCACTGTGATTCTATATAATTCTTTCAGAAATATATTTATAAATAAATATTATTTATAAATAAATATTTATTCTAAAAACTGCAAGGAAAGGCAGCAATCACAGTGCAATTTTAAGGCAAGACATGCAAGTGAAAGGGCGGCACGGTGGTGTAGTGGTTAGCGCTGACACAGCAAGAAGATGCTGGGTTCGAATCCCAGTGTCTGCGTGGGTACTGTAAGTATGTGCATATATATATATATATATATATATATATATGTATATATACGTATATATGTGTATATACATTTATATGTATACGTATATATATATATCTAAAATATATATATCACGTATATACGTATCGTGTACACGTGTATATATACACACGTGTACACGTATATACAGTATATATACAGGTGTATATACGTGTATATATATATACACGTATATACACCTGTATATATATATACGTGTGTATATATATATATATATATATATCTATATATATATACTTGTCCAGGGTGTACCCTGCCTTCCGCCCTAAGACAGCAGGGATAGACTCCAGCCCCCATGACCCTATGTGAGGATAAGCGGTAGAAAATGGATGGATGGAAATATATATATATATATATATATATATATATATATATATATATTATATATGTTATGGAATCAAAACATCCCAAAATCTCTTAACTGTGCATTAAGCATTAAACAGTATGTTTTAGTCTCCATCATAACACTTATAATGTGCTTTAATATAATATCGTTATATTGATGATAATAGTACATTTTCTGTAAATGTAATCTCTGTAAATTTTGTTCTAAAGCTTTGACTCAGGATCTTCTGCTGAGATAAACTCTTTATACTTCACATGGCTGGCTCAAAACAGTTAAAGATGTTGTCTTTACCGCATCACTCAATCAGCTCCATTCCCTGAATACTGCTTCTCTAACCTGTGAAGAACCCTGTGCTGAGGCCATTTATTCTCAGCTCTCCTCTCTGTGTGCTAATGTAGGTGATGCCACAGACCTGACACAGCTTAGAAATGACGCTGTTTGACTCCAGAAGAGGGGGCTGATGGGTGCATTTTCTATTCAGAGGAACCCCCTCAGCTTTGGACACAGTAAAAATAGGATCCGGCAGGAAATTGGGTGATTTTGCCTTCAAAATAAAAGCATCCCCAAGGGAATTGTCTGTGCTTTTTGAGCAACGTTTTATTATTGTTTTAGAGTCCTGTGGGAATGTACAACTACAAGTCTGTGCCACAAAAGGAATTACACATAGACATTTCATAAAATGGAAACATAAGAGCTGAATACGCTGCAGAGGTTTTGGTGGTTTTGAAGACATGCATCTCCTGCATACATATATCACACATGACAACACTAAGCTGCTTTACATATAGATGTAGTTTTGACTGCATTGTGTGTGGTCACTTCTAAACTCCTTATGACAACAATAAAAAAACAGAAAAGCAAGAAAATAAATGCTTTTGCAAAAAATGCTCTTTTGTTCGTAATTTAAATCATTTTTTTAGATTATCTTTTTATTTAAATGTGCTTGTGCATTGTGTATTTCTCCTTTCCACGTCCCCTAATTATATATATATATATATATATATATATATATATATATATATATATATTTTTTTTTTTTATTTTGAAAGATTTAGCTGGAAGTCATTTTGGTCATAACTTGACTCTCTTGACGGCAGCGCGAGTCCTGGGCTTCCAAATAAGGAATCCGGCTGTTGCTGCGCGCGGACACACACACGGACAGACAAGGACGCTCCATAGCGGCGGACAGGGGAGCGCTCCGCTCAGCCTCACATCCACCTGGAAGCCTGAGCAAGCTGAGGACCTGGATCCTGGAGAGGAACTTTTCCAGACCAGTCTCTGAAGATTTGGAATACCAAACAGTTCTTGTGGAAAAAATGAGTTTCCCTGCATAAATTAAAGAGGAACGGAGGACGGTTCATTTTGGAACAATGTGAGAAAATATGTGTTGGTGAATACATTGTGGATTTTCTGAAGCCCTTTTACGCACACGGAGCGCAGTCGGAACTACCGGACATTCAGAACTCCTCCTTGAGTTCCTCTCTCTTCTTTATTAAACACATCTTGCTCATCATAGAGCATTTATTCTAAGGCGCTGTGTGGACTTATCCCCAGGCTGCAGGAACTGGTGGATGCCCTAAACGCTCCGAGCTTTGACCACTGAGAGGATGCATCAAAGGGACTGCTAACTTACTCAAGGTAAATTCCGATTGATTTTAAATGTAATCCACTCGTACATACCTCTGGGAGTTTACTATACACACATCATGCCATCAGCACGGCTTTCTTTTTTGTTTCCTCTTCGTTTTGTTTTGGTGAGATGCGTGTTGATTTAGTCGGTTTTGGGCGGTTTTGGGCCAAATCAGCAAAAGAAAGAGTCTGACATTAAGTTTCCATTCTCTGGCTGTATATTCTGGTTGCTGAGCCCCACCTGTAATGTGGTCTGCGTTGAGAAAAGCAGAAAAGCACTGAATGTGGTGCTCTCAGGGAGGCGCACCGCTGGTGGACCGTCCCCGTCTGGGCGACACAGTCAGTCCGAGGGGATGGAAGGTTTCTCTGGGGATGCAATGTCGCCGAACTTCATCAAAAAAACATGTATTTAAATGAATCTATGCTCACTCGCAAAGGTTGAATACCAGCTTGGACTGAATTTAAGACGTTTTTCGAATGAATACGCGCAGCTCTTTAAATCGGCACGTTATAACGAACTCAATATGATTTATTAATATTAAACATATACTTTCTTTTTAAAAATGCTTCCTCAGACGGATTTCGTTTCCAGCCCAAACATCATATCATTTTACCTCGATAGGTGAAGTGATTTTAGAGAAGTAAGCAAGACTGTATTTATTGTAAATGCAGGACATTTTTCACTTTTGACGTTTTGGGTTCTCCATACAAGAGAATCCCATTCGGGCAAAACCTGGTGCATGACTTGTCAGAGTTTGTTAGTGAACTAAAGTCCAGATATATTCTTAACTTGAACAGATACCCTGAACAGTGTGAGTAGTGAGATGCAAGAGACAAAGCAAATAACAAACACATAAAATAAGAAAAAAAATGTTTATCCTTCAGTTGGTAACATTTCATGTTCCCATTCTGTCCTCACATCCATGGATTATTCCACCTACTTTGAAGCTGGTTATAATGAAGAAGAGCAATATTCTGGTTATACATGATGATGAACAGGCAGTGGCCAGCGGGAGAAACAGGATGCACAGAGCTGAGTTTTTTTCAGTGGAGAAGGCAGATGAGCCTCTTGCTGTGGCGCACTTTCAGTCAGCCTGGTATCACTCTCTGATGACCAGCAGTCTTATTCCCCACAAAATGGTTTGCCATTCACTGTCCCCTTCTGGTGCAAGGAACCTCCCCCGGCCCTCCTCCTGCTGCAAGACTCAATATGTTTTTTCTTTCAGTCATGGCATGACATACACAGTGATGAACATGAGTCAGACAGGGTCCTTTAGAAACTTTCAGAACAGCCTTTTGGTTGGTTTCAGGTTAGGCTTAGAGATAAAGTGTCTTTGTTGTGTTTTCCTGGTTTGGTAAAGAAAATATCCTTGTAATAATTTAGTTAAATCTCAGACATGTCAGGAAAACAGATCATTGGAGGGCTATAAAACCATGTAAGACCATTTCCTTTTATCGCTGTTGGCAGCGTATGGCAGCATAATATGTTGGTTCCTTACACGGGGACGGAGCTGAAAATGCAGAGTCACAGTGCATTTTCATGAAAAGGTGTATATTTCAACAGGTGAGGCCATGCTCTTTAAATGTTTGTTAGAAAAAGAAAAGAAGCAAAGCAATAGATTGTTTTTTTTTTAATTCACAATGAAATGTTTAGGTTATGTAATTTCCAGAATCAAATCAATAGTTCATATACAAATATATATTACATTTAGTATTAAAACCTCAGAATGAGTGAAACTATAGGAAGTTACGTCATTGAAATAATTTTTTGGTTGAGCAGCTCTTTAATGTAGTCCAACAGCCGACTAAATGTGGAGATATTTTGGATATTTTATGTCAAGTTAAATGGGAAATTGCCCTGCCATGTTGATACCTTGTATCCCTATTGGCTGTTCTATTATCTAATATTAAACCCAACCCTTTTCTCTGCTTTACTGATGCATCTTCGACTTAGCAGGGTCGATGTAAAATCAGAGAAACACCTGCAGCCCATTTCACTGCATTGGTGATGTATATATATATATATATATAAAGTTTGCATTCCCCAAAGTGTTACCGCGGTGGTCTGATGGCTTAAACTCATTTGTGATCTCTCATTAATATTCAAAATGTCAAACTTAGGCCCTGCATTGCAGTTGGCGTTCTCTTTTATTTTGTGTTATTTTCTTTAATCATTGATGATCCACCTCAAAAAACACATTTTACAAAATTGCATCTGAACACATTATAGTTTACCTTCATCCATTGCTCCATTTTACTGCATGGAACTTGAATGCATCATATTGTAACTCAATGCAACCTCAACATTACTGTTAGCTGTTAACACTGTTATTTAGCTCAGCAGAACTAACTGTGCCCACCCACTCTAAGGAGAGTCAAGTGTGCTTGAATTGTCTCCTCTTGTGACAGCACATGCAGTGCTGGGACACTGCCAGGTTAAGCGTATGAGAACCCCCCCACTCACACCCCCCAGGTTTGCATATTAGCCATGAGAAAGAGAGCAGATAACATAAATAGACTAAGCAGTGTTGCCCTGACAGGCACGGCTGGCTTGGAGTCCCAAGGATGAGACAAGCCAGCGACACAACACAGGCCTTTTCAGAGCCATTCATGCATGTTTTTTTAACCTAGATGTCCTCCTTTGTTTTTGCATCTTACATCCTCCCACTGCTTGTGAAAAATACCCGCGCTGTCAACTCGCTCGCCTTCCCTCCATCCTTTCATCCTTCTGATCGCTCCCCTCCAAACAAGGCTGCAGTGTCCAAGGCTGTGTGCCATCACAGAACCTCATATCTGGATTTGTGACATCAGAGGGAGGAAGAGGAGACAGTGAGGGGGGAAACAGAGGGAGTCATTGAAAGAGGGCAGATGAATGGATGGGTGACGAGGAGACAGTCAGCTGGGATGATAGGAGATGGATTAAAGGTGAGATTGAGCAGGACTGTAGACACAGGCCTGTGTGACATAGATAGACAGTGCTAGTCTGCTGCCTCTGAGCTGCACAGACCGCTTTGTGTTTGACACCCACCAGACTTTGAGGTAAATGCACGGCAATCAGTTAGCACAGACAGACCAGTCTCTCACACACAAAACCTAGGCACTAAAGGTAAAACATGAATGTTTTCTTGACAGTACTTTGGGGAGAAGATCTTTGTTTGGCGGTTGATCACATCCTGCACTACCATTGGTTCGCCTAATTAGGGACTAAACAAGGAGCTTGGGAAGGTGCTTAATGAGGCTTGACCAATGTGCGGAGTGAGACAGGAAGTGAGGCTGACGAGCATGTAAGAGCCACAAACCTTTACCACAAAGAGTCTCAGTGGCTACATTCACACCCCGGCCCTCATGCTTGGTTCTGTTTAGCTGTGAGTGCTTTGAATGATTATTCATGTGAAGGTGAAGTTCCCTCTGGTGCCAAATGGAGCTGATGCAGGTGTAGAAACAGTATCTGCGACAAAACGCGGTGCGAAGCTAGTCATCAAGCTAGCAGTACAACGGCAGATATCCTGATGTCATTTCATATCTGTTGTTTTCTCTCTTTAACTTAATTCTGAGGTGGCATTGTCCTCCCTCCAACAGTCATTTCATATCTGTAAACCTAGTACATTTGCCAAAAACTAACATAAAATTGTTTTTATGAAGGCAGAACATAAATGTACTGTCAAGGCTAGGGTTGGTCAGCTTCTTCAAAAATATTTTTGTGTGTTTTATCTTTGGTGAAATTCTCATTACATCCCAATGGCAATCAATAAATCAAATACTCTGACAAAAAAAATGAAATGTCTTTGGCTGTTACTGGATTGTAATAAGCTTTAGCAAACCAGTGGTTGCAGGCCAGAAAAAGGTCATACAAATCATTTTTGTAACAGTTATTTGCGAAGCTTCTGGAAGGATTTACAAACAGTATGATCTTTCCGATAAAAGCATCATGTTGGAAACAAACTGAAAGATGGCTCTTTTATTTATTTCAAACTGACTCAGACTTATCACCTCCTACACAACAAGAGTAGGGCAAATGATGACTGTTTTGATAATTGAGCCATCTGACAATTATTACTTCAATGAGGCAATTATTAATCAGTTCAGTTCATCACAGAAGAAGAATACGGCCCACCTCAGTAGGAAGACAACAACTGGTGCATGTGGAACTTGTAAAATAGCTACCTTAGCCCTTGTCGTGTTTCATGCAAAAAAACTACATTCAAACACATCATGATAACTTTATCATTTGCCTTTGTCAGATATTTTTTTTCCTAACTAGATTTTGAACACACCAATCTATGTCAGTGGGAACTGGCTTAGAAACTGACAACTTGGATTTGTTCTTCTCAACGTAGAATTATCAGGAATTAGTGACCATAAAGAGTTAATGCCGAGCTCCTAACAGTCATCAACCATCATCAGTGAAACTTTATTTATCTCTTATTTAAACTGAATTGTACAACATTTAATATGCGTTCAGCTTTGCTGGCTTCACTGTTGTCATCTGTCTGGTGCTTATTGTTATAGTCATTGTACTGACATTATCAGGTAAGTACAAATCTTCGTTTATATGCTCCACTCACATTTTGACCTGGATATGAAGCAAAATAATATAACATTAGTTTCTAAAGAGATAAGATGGGGCCCTCCAGCCTCCACTCATAAAAAAAGAATTCATCACCACAGTTTCACAGCTTGTGCCAACTGATTTAGTCGATTAGTTGTTGCAGCTCTATACAGAATGGCGTGCTTATAAAGCTATAAGCTGCTGGGCCATGTTTTACCACAGTAAGGATTGACATATTTTGTGTTTTGCTGGCTAGTTGAAATTGCCAGCACATTTAAAACAATACTTCTCTCTTATAAGAACTATGAGACAGGAAATGTTTGGAGAGAGGGTGACCTAGGGTGCACCCCACCATGAAAGGTAGATGGTGGTGCTGACGATATGAACACCTATACACCCAAGAAACCTCAGAAATACAGGGAGTAGGGCTGGGTGTTGTTCAAAATTTTTTGATACAATACCAATTTCGGTAACTTTGGTTCGATACCGGTTCCAGAACAACACTTTTTTGAGACCTCAATAAGTTATTTTAGTATAATTTGGCCTTTATCATGGTAGATATACCAGATGATATGATGATCATCAACAGGCACAGGCTGCTGCCAGTTCCTTTTTAGGAACCTGGGGAGTGAGAGTTTGCCTTATGGTGTGTTGGAAGTCTGGAAGTCAGAACTTGGAGCTCACATCATCTTAACCTCAAAGTTTTGTGCTCCCAGCTCTTCCAGCCTTACAGACGTACAACAAAACGTGTAGCTACTGTTTACGTCAGTAGCAGATAGCATGAATTCTATGTCTGGTTGGTGAAATTAATCTGACTTTATGACTTGGAGATCAGATTTCACAGAGGTTTCTGATTTAATTTCTGACTTGGAGCTTGGAAATTCTGGCATTCATATACAAATTGAACCCACCATGAAGCTAATAACGCAAATGTCAGACTCTCAGTGCTGCTGCAGTGACATCAATCCTCTGTTTTACCAGTGATGTTTGTCTCCTTATGCTGGTAAAGTGGGTGGACAGATCAGTGTCGTTATGTATCTGAAGAGGATATGTACCCCGTCCATAGAGACATCTGAGAGCATGGCTCACAGACACTTCGGTGTCTTGGCACAGAAAAATTATTAATTTTTTGAGTAAGTATTGAAGTTTGGTACCCATGCATGGTGCTCCACCAGGTGAGCTCCCCATGAATTAACCTTTAAAAAAAAAAAAAAAAAAAAAATTGTCCTAGTTGCTGGTGATGCTATAAATAATGTCAAGAACAATCATGTAATGTGATTGGGGGGTTTGTTGCCAGGGCCAAACTTGGCATTCACACAGGAAGTGAGAAAACATGAATTCCAAACAGTTAAAATGATACTGTAGCTTTTTTTCTCTGCTCATTCAGGAATGAAATGACAACAGTTGTTTTTCTGTGGAAGAAACTGTATGGTCCTGTTGCTAAGGTACAAAAGCTGGTGGAAGTGCTACATGGGGCCTTTTGTTTGGAGACTGTCGAGCGAGCAGCCAAGCATAAACTGAGCTGAACACTGGCTGCTCGACAAAGGTATTTATAAGCATTAACATACAAATCCTGTGTAGATTCAACACTCGAGATCAGAGGGTATAGCATCAGGTGGTCTACAGCTAAAATGTAGGTTACGCTATGCTATGTGAATGCACCATAAAAAAATTACATATTTTCACTGGCTCAACAGTAATAAAATCAGCCCTGTTTGTGAGTGCAGAGGCCCAGCAGGTGAGCTGATCATGAGAGGAAAACAGCCCAGTGTTATTACTGCAGATGTGAAGGTGGTGAGTGGTATGATTAAGCTTTTGGTTAGGAAGCCATGTTGTGCCGCACTGGTTATTGATTTATAGAAAGCATTGTCATGAACTGGCTCACGGTTTCTTAGAAAGGAGGAAGGAGTCACACTTAAAAGAGTACATCAAATGAAGTGATTTCATAAAACTAACTACTGAAATGTGAGCAGTCATAAGGTATGATGATAAGGTGCTGCATGCAAGAAGTAAAAGACAACACCAAGCAGCTGTACCATGTGTGAGCTGAGCTGTTCACCTTTCTAAACTACATTCACACTGCAGAAAGAAAGTGGTCCAAATCAGATGTGTTTGCTCAAATGTGACTCAGATCTGTCTTGACAGTGTGAACAGAATGAATTCACTGGCTTCCACTGCACAGCAACTCGAGCTGTAAACTGTGTGAAGCTCTGGTTTATGCATGACTCGAGACAGACGGGACATGACAAACTGTAACAAGCAGCAAACTGGTTTGAAGCTGATTAAGGTCACTTGAGCGTTAAACGGACACTATGTAATTTTTACTCCCATCTAGTGGTTAAATTTGACTTTGCATGCATTGCAACATGGTTGGAACTACGGTAAGCCCCCGGCCCGGAGCTCCAGTCATTTTTTTTCCTCGGACCTCCACAGCCCTCCTCCGGTCCGGAGGACAGCGGGCATAGGGCACTCCTGGGCTACTCACCACGGCTCCCCGGCCCGGAGCTCCGGTCATTTTATGGCCCTTTCTTTTGGCGATGAGGATACGGTGCGGCATAAGTATGCTCTTGTATTATGACCAAAAGTACAGTGCAGGTTTTAGTTTAGTGCCTGGTAAGTAAAACCAGCATCTCCACCTTGCTTCTCTGTGAAAAGTGAATCGCAAAATGCAGAAATGTATTTTGTGCTATGGGTACTAGCAGGTAGTGCTTTATGTCCCTCTCGGCGGTTCGTAGTTTTTGATAGACCAGAAAGACATGGAAGCCTCCGTATGAGCGACCCGCTCTATGTAAAGACACATAACTGATTCTTCACCCAGGAGGATAAGTCAGATTGTTATTTTACACCAATGAGGATCTATTTATGAATGGAGACGTTGATTTGAGGTAATAAAATACTTAAAAAAATTACATAGTATCCATTTAATATATGGAACAATTCTGCAAAACCTACCATTCACATATTTCCGTGACCACATTCTGTGAATTTTACTGTTATATTCATAAAACCTTATTTTTTACATTTAAATGGCAATGTTTGTGTTTTTTTTTTTGGGTCTAGAAGGTAACCCACAATTTGCAAGAACATGTCACTAAACCATAAAGACTTGATCTCTGATGATCAATCTTAACCATCAGCTATTTGTAGTTTGTCACAGATTTGAACATAGTTGATATTTATTGGGATTTTTGTCTGCAGACTCTCAAAAGCAATTTTTGTAATTTTTGCACTGAAATTGTGACTCTCACTCTCGCAAAACTTCTCGACCGTGAAATGAAGCCCTTCTTTTCTTTTGTTGACATTTATTCCACAATGGTCTGCTAACATCACACATCTTGTCATAAATACGTCCATCCCACAATACATAGACTGGCATTGTGAAAGTCTGAGCAGTAGTTAGATAATGAAAGTGTTCAGTAGCTGATAAACTGTCCTTGAATGCTGACAAAAGGACGGAAATGCTTCTCTGAGAAATCAGGGATACTCGTGCATAACAGGCCCACTGTAACATCTCAAGGCAAACAGGTTGCTTCTTTTGTTAATCTTGATTAACAATTGTTGTATTTTACACCACACAAGGATAGCTTTTATAATGTAGGATATAAGTGCTGCTTTTCCTCTACTTATCTGAAATTTTCTGGCACAGACATTTGACATTGGAATTTGACACTGGTAGCCTATGTACGACACGTCACAGTGATTTGTATGCTGTGGTTGGGGTTGGATGGTCATCTGTCTTTTATGAAGAGATCAATTCACTGCCTGACATTTATTTATAAGGCCATCCTGAGGTTGTCTCAATCATACTTATGAGTCTTTATGGTTCTATTCTATAGGCATTGGTGGTTTAAGGTCAGAAGACCACCGATACCCTGTTGCCTGGAATTACTTACAAAAAAACTTAACACTGAAAAGAACAGAGTGACTCAAGATAAATTCACCTGCAGCACTGTGGCAGAAAAGGAAATAATGACCCTCAAACTCTTCACACACTTTAAGTGTTGAAAGAAATTACTTTTGCTGTATTACTGCAGTCACTTTTCCCCTCTGATATGCTGCCATTTGACTGATTATATGATTTTAACATAAGTATGTGACATTGTGCAGTTAAGGCATGGCATAATACTCTGTTATTACTTCTGGCAACAGTTTAGAGGCCGGTAACATGAGGAGCCCGGGTATAGTAGCAGTTGCGCAATGTTCGGATCTGAGCTGCATCACTGAGTCAAGGCCTTCAGTTAGCGGCTTCTCTTGTCTGTTTGCTATTTTTATCTTCTTGTTAGTGAGTGTGTGAGAGAAGCAGAGGAAACACCTTCACACCTCAGTCTGTTCCTCTGGAATCCTCAATTCCAGCAGCTGAATATATTAAGCCATGATATGCAGACAGTATATAGTATAATTCAAATTACTAAAGTGATTATTATTTTATAACTTATTTTAATTTTACAATTGTAGCTTCACTTATTCCACATTTTGTCTTCAATAAACATTCTCAAATATGACAAGTCAGCTCTATGTATGTATGTAATATATTTGCAAACCATACAGGCCAAAAAGAGATACAGTATACTTCTGTTCCATATATTTTCAGTTTCATCTTAGTCTCACACTAATTCCTTCAATATAAATTTAATAGCAGTTTGGTTTCAAAGTCATTTATCAGTCTTTTCATTGGACACAGCTGAAGGAAGGTGGGCTCTTACATTGTGAATGACAGTCGATCAGATGATAGCAGCCGTCTGCTTCATCTTCAGCATCACACCAGTCACGAGTTACAGAAGACAGTGTTTTTCAGCACTTTTCCTGTTGCAAATCACACTGTACATGCACTGCACTGCTGTTGGCAAAGTGTTATAGGCAGCAGGTGATTTCAGGGGGGATGAGGTTTTGTTTTTGTGAGCAAGATGATCAAAATCTGTTGTTCACTAGCATCTCTTGAATAACACTAAGCTACACTTTCTGTACCCAAAAACTGCCAGCTTGCCCCAATAGGATTACATTGCAACCTGTGAACAGCTGCCGTACTGGACTTGTTTCAGAAGTCATCCTTATTGGTCAGTTAGACGCATAAATATGATGGAATGAGCTCCAAAAAAGACGTCAAACTTTCCCTTTAGGGGAGAGGTTTCCTCTAATTCAAAGGATTCACAATACACTCTCCAACGAAGCTTCTCTTGTCTTCACAACCTTGCCAGCTCATCCCCTTGACATTGAAGAAATTAGTCACATGCATGTAGGCATGTTCATGGCATTTCCCCCCCACGCACACACTGTGCCGCACATAGACACCTTACTTGGGAAATCACAGATGGTTCGCTCTGCTTCCTCCACAGCTTTCTCAGTGGTGTCGTGACCCTCTTTCTGGCTGAAAATATGAGTTCCTGGTAACACATTATGCTGTCATTTTTGCACTTTTTAAAACTCCTGGCACTTCATTGATTAATTTATTAAATATTCATGGCTCCATGCATAGTCTAATAACCAATTTCAGATGCATTTTGTTTCCTGTTGAGTAAAAATGATAGCCATATGCGCACACATGCAGATGTACAAGACGCTGTTTGATATCAGTTTGTTTTCAGGATATCTCAATAAAACAGACACAGGTAGCTTGATAATGCAGTGTGCAATCTTTTCTTTATTCTCTGTGATGAGGCCGAGGGAAATCTTTGATCTGGAGTGGCTAGATAATCATCCGTAGCTGAGCCTTGATTTCCATCTCTATTCAACTCTCCCCTCCAAGCTCCATGAGCAGCCATCAACACTGGAACTAATCAGGGTTATTACTGCTCTCCCCACTGAACAGCACCCTTCTCCAGATGTGAGGTCAGCTTCAAAGGTGGCCCACTTCTGACCTTTTTTTTTTTTTTTTTAATCACAAATTTACTTAATCAACAGATGTTTGCCTGCAGTGAAGCCAGCTCTGCCAGGCCTCAAGGAGCTCTGACTTTTTCTACCTGTGTCACGTCCTTGGAGGGCTGGAGGTTACAATAATTCCAAATATATTTTTTGACAACGTTTGTCAATGGACTTCCCTTTGAATGATGACTACACTTTTCAGCCTATGAGTATTTCAGTCATATTATGATTGAGGGATGATGTGGCTTACTTTGGCAGAGGGGAGCTGGACAGGGTAACCTCATCTGTACTGTAGCCCAATATAATCCAGTCATGGCAGTCAAACTACATTTAAGGTGAATTCAAGTCCTGAATGGAAGTCAAATCAAAGCATCAATCTGTGTCAAGGCAAGCTTAAGTCAAGTCTTGTGTCAGAGGATTTGTCAAGTCAAGTCTCAGTTCAAAGCAACATTAAAGCCAAAGCTCAAGGACTTAAATGAGCTATGTTAGCACTATTATCTTTGTTAGCTCTGTTAGCACTTTTAGTTCTGTTAGCTTTGTTGGCTCTGTTAGCACCATGAGCATTGCTAGCCCTGTCAGCTCTGTTAGCTCTGTTAGCACTGTTATTTTTGTTAGCTCTGTTAGCACTTTTAGTTCTGTTAGCACTGTTAGTACTGTTGATTCTGTTAGCACTGTTAGTTCTGTTAGCACTGTTAGCTCTTTTAGCACTGTTACCATTTTTAGCACAGTTAACTCTAGTAGCACTGTTAGCTCTGTTAGCACTGTTATCTTTGTTAGCTCTGTTAGCACTTTTAGTTCTGTTAGCACTGTTGGTACTGTTGACTCTGTTAGCACTGTTAGTTCTGTTAGCACTGTTAGCTCTTTCAGCACGGTTACCACTTTTAGCACTGTTAACTCTAGTAGCACTGTTAGCTCTGTGAGCACTGTTGGATCCTTTAACGAAAGAGGATGTCAAAGTCTGCCTGGGACTGTTTTACGTTAATGTCATCCAGGTCTCAGAACGAAAGAAAGCTCCCTATGATGTCATGAGGTCATAACAAGTCCTGATGCAGTGATGAAGTGTTGATCGTCATGCTGATCTGCTGATGTAGGCTAAGCTCATTGTGCTTCTCTTGCACTTACATTCTCCCAAAAACAGATGTTTTCAAGGGTTCAGCTGTCAGTGGCACTGTCATAACAAACTTGGGATTTTTTCTTACGTTGGTCCATATATCCAGAACACATCTGGTGCTAATTTGTCTTCCACTCGATAAACGTCTCTGTAAACTTTCCGTCTCCCCAAAAAAGAAAACATGTGGCCCCGAAGTGCTGACTTTCCAATCTGTTGTTATCAGCTGTGTTGTACAACAGCTCTGCTGAAGTGAAGCATTTATTTGAGACCCCTCCATGTTCTGCCTCATTACATCTACAATGTTGTTTTCCTCCAGTTAGAGGACATTGCAGCTGGATACTGAGCTCGGCATTTTTTGTCTACTTGAGCACTTGTTAATTTGCTGTTACACTCCTTCAGGTGGAGCTAATGGTGGACAAAGAAAGAAATAAAATAACAAGAAAGAGCAATCTGAGAGGTCCGTTTCCTCCTCCTGACCACTCTTATTTCATCTACTCTCATATTTCCTCTTTAGTTTCCTTGTGAATATCTCCACCTCTTCTCTTCTTCTTGAATCTCTGCTTCTTTCATCGTCTATCCTCTCCATCCTCTTGTGTGATCTCCCGAGCTGTTTTCTTCTCTGTTCCAACTTTTTAACTTTCCCGTCCTCCTCCTCTCCCTCCTCTCCTGAATGTGATGGATGGTGTGGGCTCGTGTGCAGCCTCTGACAGTGATAGCCTCTGTCACTGTTCACAGTCTGTGGCTGTTAGCGTTATCTCACGGCCCCTCCCCGGCTCTATCGGCAGTCTACTCAGGCCATTGACTCAAGTCTGCAGTTTGTAGTTTGTTTTTTTTTTCATTCTGGCTCAGTTCCATCCTGAAGCAACAGGAGACTTGACACTGATGAAGGATTCAGCCAGCAGTTGTAGACATGAATTGTCTTTTACAGTTACTTGTTAAAAATACTTCTTTTTTCCCAGAACCATTAAGATGCAATCATAATGCAGGCATTTAAGCACTAAAAAGACAGAATTTATTTATTTATTTGTGAATTTATTCAATAGATCAATAGATGATATGATCATAGATCAAAGTCCCCCAATACTAAATATTTTTATTTATTCAATTGGCCTTAAATTAAACAAATTCATTTTTAATTCTTTAGCCCGAATTTGAAACTAAACTTTTAAACTGTGCAATAAAATGATCGACCAGTGCCTACATTGGTATGTTGCTTATCGTGAAGTCATTCATTGAAGTAATTAATTAATATTTAATATCCCTAAGAAACTACAACTGAAGCTAAAAGTGCTGTAAATTTGTAAGCTATAATTATTGATAAAATTATTCAAAATGTGTCATACATTTAAAGAAAATTAAAAAAGTACTATCTAGTTATCACCATGTAAAGTTCATGTGGGGAAAGAAACTCGAAATAAAAACAAAACAGGAAGCTCAAAGAGGTTAAAATGTTCTGTGAAGCCAAGTAAAACTCCAGAGCTAATTCTAGAAAGTGATGCCTCAACAAAGTTCATCACTTTTTTTTTGTTTGTTTTTATTTAAATGTTTATTTATCTAAAATTTTGTTGACAGCATAGCAACTGCTTAGTGTTGGGAACTGGTATTTTGACATTATGTTGGTTTACGTAGATATGAGCTAGTCTAATTATTAAAACATGTTAAAGATAATTCTGAATATCACTAGACTTAGACTTAATAAATTATCAATATAGTATATTAATAATAACAGGGCACTCTATCATATTTGCAAATGAGCCAAAAATGCAAAATGGTGATCAAAGTCATTAGTAATTATCAAAACAATTACAAATTACACTGAAAAATTTGATTTAAATACTATTTAATCATCTTCAGGGCACCACTCTTAGAAACAAAGACAAAATGATGCCAAATAACCTAGCGCCATACGATAGTCTCATAAAATATGGTAAACTATCAAGTCAATTCTGATTAATATTTAAACTAAGAAATATAATCAAGAATCAATTATTTGTTCTTGTACAAGTATGAGAGGCCAGCATGTGTATTCAACACACATGTATTTACAAGATAATAACGTTTTGAAGCACAATACTAAATAGCTACAGTTACTAATAGATAACTAAACGAAATAAATGTTGTTTCTTGATCTTGATCTTGGTGTAGTTGACTGTCCCGTTGCCACTTGATGAGTCACAGGCTCCAGGACTGGCGAGCTGCTCTGTTTCAATGGCCTCAGAGCAGCTATGGCAGACTAAATCTGCCTTTCACGTTTTCAGGTGAAATGTGCTCATAATGGGTCTGCTGAAAGGAGCCTCTGAAGGTTTGGGGCTATGTTGACACAGTGTCTGCGTGCTGTTAACCTCCACTAACATCAGGTCTGGCAGCTCCCCAGGCAGCAGGCAAACCAAGCAGAGTATCAGGCTGCCCATCGGGAACCAGTTTGATACAGAGCCATTGTTTTGCTTTGTCTCAGGGTCAAAGAGAGAACAACTGACAACAGCCAAATATCAAATCAAGTGTCACTTGTCCCACCTCCCCTCCCTGTTGTCTAATGAAGAAACTGAATGTGTTGGAAGTGATTGTGGCTGTTGGCCTTTAAGTCTCTCCACCGTCTGCCCTTTCTGCTACCTCAAAGCTTTGTCTCTGTCTGTGCTGGAAGAACACATTCTTTTTTTTTTGTATGTTGATGAACTTGAGTTTCTGCAGCTGGCACTGTTTTCAGCCACTGCTCATGCTAACTACCCAAGTCTCCTATTTCTGCCAAAGAAATGGGAAAACACATTAAGCTTCACTTGCTGTGCACCCAATGATTTCTCTTTGTAAAGACCTCACAGTGACTCTCTCCAGAACACCAAATGTTCAAACTTTATTTTGAACAAGCTAAACTTTTACTTCCACCAGTATGAGAGCAGAAAGATAGACATTAATGTAAATGAAAACGCCACAGCCCATTACTTTAATGTAGGGTTTCACAGTAGAGATGAAATGTGGATAAAAGCATCTGTTTGGAGGGAGATGGAGGGTTAGTAGAGACAAAAGACTAAATGTATAGTGACTGTAGCTGCCATAGACTCAGTCTACAGTGATGAAACAGGCCTGTCAATGTGTGTAATCAGCCATGTACCCTGTGGCCAGCTATCACACACACTCACACTAAAGGACATTCATTTCTCACACAGTATCCAGTAATTCATTAAAGATATGCAGGGTTGTGTTTCTATGTGAGTGTTATTAGACACACTGTCTTCACACTGTCAAATATAAACACAGCGTCTAAAAACAATTAAAATACACACCATTTGTGAGATATTTTTTCCAAGATATCAGAATGTTAATGTTAATTAACTCATGGTCCACTTGCTGTCTTAAAGAGCTGTCAAATGCATCACATTGTTTCCACAGTTTGCAGATGATGAAAAAACTCCATCTCCACAACTGAGAATGTTATTTTTGTTTTTCTGGTAAAACTAGTAAGTATGATTATTGTGACACTTAGGTGCTGAGTCTGTAGTGAGTCGAATGTGTTGTGCTAGAAAAATAGTAACTAGTTACAGTTACTAGTTACTTCATTCAAAAAGTACCTCAATCACTATGTTGATAACTCAATCAAAAAGTAATGCATTGCTGTTAAAAGTAACTATTTAGGGGAGTGAGAGTTTGTCTTATGGTGTGTTCACTGGAAGTCAGAACTTGGAGCTCAGATTGTCTTAACTTCAAAGTTTAGTGCTCTCAGCTCTTCCAGCCTTACAGACAACAAAACATGTAGCTACTGTTTACGTCAGTAGCAGATAGCATGAATTCTATGTCTGGTTGGTGAGATTAATCTGACTTTATGAGTTGGAGATCCAACTTCACAGAGGGTTCTGATTTAAATTCTGGCTTGAAGGTGGAAATTCTGACATTTGTGTACACTTGAACGCACCATGAGTTGAATCACACAAACACTAGGCTCCCAGTGCTGCTGCACTGACATTAATCCTCTGTTTTACCAGTGATGTTCTCCTTATGCTGGAAAGTGGGGGGACAGATCAGTGTCTCTATGAATCTGAAAGGGACATGTCTCCCTGTCCATTGAGACATCTGAGAGCATGAATGAAAGCAATCTGAATTCACCAAGTAGCGGACAAATGCACCACTTTGTAAAGGTAACTGTGTTTATTTTAAAAGTAATGCGTTAGAGTATTAGTTACTGTCAAAGGTAACAGTGTTACTAGTAACATGTTACTGGCTAATACTGCAGGTGAGTAAATGACAACACCTTATCTCTGTCTCTATAGCTAATCTCATACACTGATCATGTTTCAGAGGTGACTGTCCTCCCCCCACTGTCAGACTTAATCTGTGTGTATGCCTCCATATAGAAAATGCACATATGCTTTAGGACAGGTTTAGTTAAATAAGTCAGAGGGAGTTATGATTATGTGCCTGCAGTGAAGGGAGGTTGTGTATGTGTATGTGGCTGATGGCTCCATATGGAGAGGGGGATATCATAAATCCATTACTCAGGGGGGCAGGGCTCCATGGCCCTTTCCCTCAGGGCGTGATTGTAGAGGAACCACAGTAATAGTGGCTGGCACTGGGTAATTGTGCCCTAAAGGCATATCATGATTTTTTTCACTCCTGCACTGAGGAATCACACCAACACCCCGCAGGCGTTTAAAATGATTGTGGCAACTGCATGGAGATAGATAGGGTGCAGAGAGAAAGAAATGACAGCGACACAAAGGAAAGACATACATGGAGTCTTGTGTCACGTCAGCTTTACAGTAAATCTGTGCTGGCATCATTTCAGCCCCCTAGTGATCATCAGCAGTAAGACATGAGTTGGAGCATTGGTGACTGCTGTTTGACGTTAAATCGTGACACAGAATCAAGAATGCAATTTTCCCTCATGGCAGAAGTCCCCACCCATTTATTTTGAAAAGGCTCAGTCATTTTCTGTAATAGAGCTGGTCACTGTTTGTTGGTGCTCCACTGAGTATTTGGGGCAGCAGGATGGTGAGTGTGGGATTGAATCAAATGAAAATGAAGAACATGTCATCCAGTACAACGGTATGCCAGGCCAGACATGCACGTTATGTGTATGTTAGTGCATGTGAGTACTTCATAGCTCTCATACACTAGTTAAAGCTGGTAACGCCATCGCAACTGACGGCGTTGTGGAAGACGCATAGCACCCACCCTCCACCCATCCATTCTGAAAGCTGTGTGGAGTTAATAGACATGCCCTGGCTTGTTTTATTGATCACCTTTGAATATTTAAATACAGCAAAATAAATAATATTTTGCAGGTGCAGTGAAATAATAATAAAGAAAAAACAGTATATTTATAATTTGATATTTGTTCATATTACGTCATATAAATAAATTGCATTCAAAACATTAAAGCTTCCACTGACATGGCAGCAAACCCACTGATGTTGGTACAGTACATCTGACAGCAATAGAATGGGACACACACACATAGATCAAAGCCATCCATGCCATTTATTCTTTTGTGTGTATGAGAGCCATTCACAATCTTCAGTCCACAGGTGACAACCATAAATTTCCCTCATTGATTTGTAGTATATATGGATTTTTTCGCCCGCCCTAAAGCCCCAGACTAAAATAAGCTTTGTTTGGCAGCTCATGCGCTTGTAAATCTCTCTGTGACATTTTGATAGCGGGTGACACACTGGGGGAAGAGCAAATATCATTAGAATGGGACAGGATTAAAATCTGCCACTCAAAGAGTCTATTATCGACAAAACCAGAGTAAAAGTCTCGGAGCCAGCGCTGATAGGAAGCTGAGACAGAGGAGCGGTGGGAGGGATGTGGTTTTAGGTAAAGAGAAGGAGGAGCTGGGGAGGGGAGGGGAGTCCGACTGTCAGTCAGGACGTCCCTGGTAAACAGAGTGGTAAATATTTCAGCCGTCATGGCCGAGTGTAGGCAGCTGGTCTCTTTTGCATGGCAATGAGAGAAAAAGAGGAGAGCCTGTCTCAATGGAGCCCTTCAACCCTGGGAAACCTCCACACACACACAGCAGCTGAGTGGAGACCACAGGACAGTGCAGGTCTGTCCTGACGAGCTGGCTTCTGTCTTCATTCCCACAGTCTGTCTCCACTGCAGCTCCTCAGCTAACCCCTAAAACAATCACCTTAGTTTCACTTATTATGATATTTTTGTCTGTAATTTTGCAAAGCAACAAGCAGCACTGCTAATTTGATTGTATTCACTGGAATACAATGGCAATAAAGGTTTTTGATTTGATTTGATTTATTATCCTGCTCTATGAACAGACCGAAGAAGCCACTTCAACTCCTCCTCACAGCGATAGAGGGTTTCATCTGATACGCTCTACCTCATAATGTTAGCCTGATGCTGCTGATGTTTGAGTTACCATAGACCCAACTCCTGATACATGCATGGACATAAATGCACACTTTGGTACAGGGGTGTATCAATGCAACATCAGCAAAAAAAAAATACTGACCTGCATCTAAACTCTGACATCATCACTGTGATGTTATCAGTCCATTCCAGACTCCAGTCCAGCTCTTCTATCCAGCAGCAGAGTCCAGTGAACTGCTGGACAGCTGAGCTAAGGTGCTAACAAAGTAGAAGGAGGAGCAGTGATGTCAACCCTGTGGCAGCATTTTTAGTTAAAGTCTGAAAAAGAGCAAAACTGGTCATGAACCAGTTTCCTGTGGTGGAACACAACCAGGAAGTTTAATATGACCAACCTCATCAACATCTGAAGCAGCATCACAAAAAAGAGGAGGATTTTCAGGGTCTAATAAGTTAAACTAGTGGTTATGTTTATTGGATTTATTGAGGTTATTTTTTAGGGTTTTCTAAATTATTTTTTATTTTATTCAATTGTAGAATATTCTCAAGTTTCAGGTTAAAATTGATGTCATCCATTGGTTGATAATAAATAGGTCAGTTTTTCGCAGACCTATTGTTGTTGACTAATGTTTTCTGTTTGATCACTTGATCACTCCTTTTCTAACACTCCATACTACAAAATAAGTAATAAAACTCTGGATGATTGGTGCTGATATAGTATCGTACTAATATCGGGATGGGCTAATACTCAAGGCTGTAATATCGGTATCGTATCCAAAGTAAAAAAGTTTTCAGGACAGGACAGTGTCAGGACAGTATATATTTTAGGATTTTGTATGCATATTTTTTGAGTAGTTATGTCTATAATTTTGACAATCTCTCCTCTGTGTGATGTCCAAAATAGTCATTTTCAGAAATGAGCTTTTGGAGAATACAACATGTTTCTGTTGAATCACTTTACATGATCAAGAACAAAGCAGCAGCATGGCTTAACCATTTATTATTATTATTATTATTATTATTATTAACCTACCTATCCACCATCTTATTTGTCCCATATCTGAGTCATCAGGCTGGACAGGATTTTATTACATATAATGTAGAAATAAGCATGTACAGACTGAGTGAGCCCTCTCAGCAACAACACTGTCTTCAAATAGGGGAGTACAGTGTATTTGCATATTTTAGTGACATGTTGTCATTGGAAAGAGGCAGAGCTGAATCTTGCCTATCATCATGTGTAAGGTGTTTGAATGAAGAAAAGATATATAACCAAAGAGATATGATGCACAAGGCAACTGTGGTGCAGAACAAACAGTTATGACACATAACTCATACTTTTTTGTACTTATTCTGGCAGATGATCCAGCATTTCCTGACAAACTAAAGTATTTATCTAAATGAACTGCTTCAGGGTGGCACGGTGGTGTAGTGGTTAGCACTGTTGCCTCACAGCAAGAAGGTACTGGGTTCGAATCCCGGGCCCAGGGTCTTTCTGTGTGGAGTTTACATGTTCTCCTCATGTCTGTGTGGGTTCTCTCTGGTACTCCGGCTTCCTCCCACCATCCAAAAACATGCATGGGGATTAGATTAATTGGTTCATTTAAATTGACCGTAGGTGTGAGTGGTTGTCTGTGAGGATAAGCAGTAGATAATGGATGGATGGATGAGCTGCTTCAGGCCCATTCAAACTGCTTCTTTATACACATTTCCATATATAAAACACTGTTTACACTATGGCTTGGTGGAATGCTTGATAGTTATTTACTGAGGTATGTGCATCCATATTGCTCAGTAGGGGTGTGATGATACACTCAGCTCACGAGACGAGACAATACACGATATTGGGTTCACGAGAAAGAGAAGAGACAATATTTTCACATTTTAAGAAAACTAAAATGACAAAATATGTCAAAATCAGTGTTGTAGTTTCAGCAACATGAGGTGGGATGTGTTTGAGCTGAATTTGGGGACGTTACAGGTCAAAATGTTTAAGTTATTAAATATGATCCCCATAAAAATTAAACAATAATTCATAAAAAAAAAAACATTAAATTACTTTTAGTCCAAATCAGTGTGGTAATATCAGCAGCATGAGGTGAGATGAGTCTGAGCTGAATGTGGTGATGCTACAGCATATACTGTATAGGGTGATATTTTTCATTTTTCCTTCTGGTGTTGCACTTTGTAGACGGTCCCTGTTCTGTCTCCTCAACGGCCGGTGCTCTTAGGAGCAATGATTTCTGTGGAGCCCTGGGGATGCATCATATCAGTAAAATATGGTTGTAGTTCATCATGTGTCCCATCAACATAGCAGAAATTCATTGTTTGCATCTTTAGATCATACTGGATTTGACGTATTGATGTAGGAAGTTTAAATCTGCCACTATCTTTCTAAAGCTGGTGTCACACTGAACACAGAAAGTGTGGCGCTCTGCGTCGGTAGGTAGAGCACAAGCGAGCGCAGAGCAGGATGACCGTGACCACATTGCTAGGCTGCGGATCGAGCAGAATGCCCTGGCTTTATTCATGGTGATGAGGAGGAGGAAGAGATCATTTTGAAGAAGAGTTTGGGTACATGCCACTTTGAGGGGAGGCAGGATGTGGGAGAGTTTCAGCTCGCCTTTGTGCGGCGCAGCCACATACACAATGAATGGGTTTCTCTCAGTGCACTGCGCCTTGCACGTTCAGTGTGAAACCAGCTTAACTCTACTGAAGTGCTGCGTTTCCGCTTTCTATCGCCAAAGTCTTCTCAGTTTCTTTTACTGGCACCCACAGGTCACTAATAGAAGCTTGAATAGCTCAAAGTCTGACAGGTTTCTTTCTGCCCTGTGCTCAGAGACAGCTTCTCATATTTTCACGATTTAATCTAGCGAGATCTTGTCATTGCTCAGTATGCCCAGCTACATCATTTCAAAAGCAAAACTTGGTACTTGAGAGCTACCTTTGTAAAGATGCACCAGAATTCTCTCACAAGCCAATCAGAGCAACTTTTTCTGAAATGGGTTCTTAAAGAGACAGGTGCCAAAACCATGTCAGACAAAGGGTGAACACAGGTATATCCAGACAGTCAAACACAAAAATACAGATAAGAATTACAGATCCTGGACATCCCCTTTAACTTATTGACTGTTTTACTTATTTCCAGTTGTCCTTTTCATACTGCTGCCTGTGTAATGCTTCACAGCTGTAGTTCAAAAAAAAAAAAAGTTTTGGTTTTGTTTTGTTTTTTTCCCCAGTTTTGTTCTTTTCGTTTTCCTGTGGTATAGGAGTCTGCTTTCAAACCCAGCAGCAGGCTTTGTCAGTGCACTGCAAGTGTCACCACCACATCATTGATGATCAATGGAGCTCCTTTTCTAAAGCACCACTACACCGACTCCTTGTTTGTTTGGCTTTCTGTTTGGTCTCACAGTAATAGCCTGGATTCAAAGTCCTTATCGCTGTGCTCGAACAGAACAGGTTAAAGCTGTTCCTGTCTGCACACACACACACACACACACACATACATACAATTTAAAAATAATGGAATGCAATTCAAAATGCATGTGTGCACAAATGGGTGGTGCAGAAGTAAATACTAGAGCTTAGGAAATTAGCGTAGTTACAAGTCTAGTAGTGAGTGTGTTTGTGTTTGTGGGGGGGTCGTGTATTACTGATGTTATGGGGACATACATCTTTTAACACAGTCACATTGTGGGGAATTGGCTTCCTTCTGGCAACAAAATGCATAATGTGAACTGTTACATTTTAAGGTGAGGACTTGGAAAAGATTTCATGTTAGTGTAAGGATTTTAGATTTTGGTAAGTACTGGTTATGGTTAGGGTCAAGGGAAGAAGAAGAATCCCTTTATTAGTCCCTCAGTGACACTCTGTTAGTTTCTTTTTTTTTTATTTTCAATTGCACATACAAGTTATGACACACACATGCACATGCAGCAGAGGAGAGGTGCCAGAGTGAGGGTGCTCTCCCGAGCAGTTAAGGGTTCGGTGCCTTGCTCAAGGGCACATCGCCAGTGCCCAGGAGGAGGAACTGGCACCTCTCCAGCTACCAGTCCACTCTCCACACTTGAACCAGCAACCCTCCAATTCCCAGCCCAAGTCACTACAGACTGAGCTACTGCTGCCTCCAAAGTGTCTACGAAATGAATGTAAGTCAATGTAAAGTCCCCATAACATAAGTAATACACAACTATGCGTATGTGTGTGAGAGTGCAGTTACAAAACCTCCTTCCCAGCCCATTTACCAGCTGATAACGGGTGTCAGGCTTCCTAAATCGTCTCCCAGTGATTTCCAGTGATTCATTTGCCAACCCAAAAAAGACGAGAGTGTTCGAAAACCCCCCAGGAACACAACCTGTGAAATCAGATTTCAGTGCTGGAAATAGTCTAAGGAGGAATTCAGCCAGTGTGTGCTCAGCTCAACACACAGTTTTGTTCTCACAACCTGTTTCATGCTGCTAACGCGTGTAACGGTGTGAATCCAACACTGTCATATAGTCTGCTGATTCCACTATAACTGCTTCTGAAACTCTCACTGGCTTTCCTTTTCTTCTTTGCAACAGTTACTGATGTTGAAGACCTACTGATATTAAACAGAAATATCTGGCATTCACTCATTGTTCTAAGTTGTCTATTCCTATTGTTGATCTGGAAATAGAAACTCACAGATAAATAGAAAAATAAATACAGCATAAAATGAAGGCTGATCATAAAGAAATATGATATATGCATAAGCTGAATGTTGAGGTGTTGCTGAGCGGTATTACAGAGGTGTCTATGTGGGTGAGGTCATGTGTGGATGATGTGTCGCCTCGTCATCCTCTCAGGTCATTTCATTATACTGAGTCATGGTGTGTGTGTGTGTGTGTGTGTGTGTGTGTGTGTGTGTGCTACTCCCACGAACAACATGGAGGTGAAAATATGTATGCATGATGTATTTGAGTGTGTGTATGTGTGTCATTGTTCATTATACTGTATGTTATCGTCCATTCGACAGCACTTAACCTGCAGCTGAACAGGAATCTGCTCTATTGATGTGGCAGAAGCATCTATGACAGTGTGTGAGGTGGGTGTAAAACTGAAAGGTTTCACAGCTGAATGGAAAAGCTGAAAGGGAAGAGGCAAATGCTGCTAAATTATCTTTAATAGCATAGACACAATTTCAGATGGAGTGGGGTTTTCTTGTAAAGAAATTAGATCATTTGAGCTGACTGCTTATTGGAATTTTTCCAACAATATGATGGACATGAAATTGTGATTGATTCATCAGTAAAAATAATAAGGAACTACAATATACAATGTGAAATCATAGGTGCACAACTCAAGGTTGGATTATACATGTTTAGTGCTTTTATAAAGCAGACACTAGAGGAGGATGCCAACCAATCAGAGACTGTGACACGTCTTTCATTTAACATTAATTTAAAACTATGGTGAAAAGACAGACATCAGGTGTGACTATACTCTGTAAAGAATTATTTTATTGTTTTATGTGTATTGTTGTTGTTTCACATATTTAACGTGCCTTTTGTCATTCCACCTGTCTAGCAACTGTTGACTGCAGTTCAAATTAGCCAAGAGGCTAAAACTGGCACATTGACATTCATGTTTATTTATGTGCATTGTCCTTGTACATTTAAACAGTATACATAAGTAAATACTGAAAATAAAATATTTTTTCAACTGCTGATCAATATCGTAATGTAAGCTCTTCATGATTATATCCACTAAATCGATTGGAAAAAGTGTATGTGTGTTGGGCTCTGGCATAGATGCTGAGGTGGATACAGACTGACTTGACTGATCTGTCTGTTTATTTAATTCAGCCTCCCAACCTAGATATGAGGTGCATTTTTCCTGATCAATCAATGGTGAGTGACATATTCATTTCACATGGTCATTTCCAGTCAGTGCGCTTGTTGTTGCTCGGAGCACTTGATGTCGTTAGATGTAGCTGGTGAAGTTTTTCCCAATCTAAGGAATGTGCAGCTTTAAAGAGGAACTATGTCATTTTCAAAAGTCCAAATGTTATTCCTTATTGTCTCAGACAATCCCAAAAATATTATTAAACAATAACAATTTTCTTCCAAATCCAAAACCTAGAGCAGGAAAGAGAGTCAAGTGGACTTGCTTGAAGTTTTTTGATCAGAACATATTTTTCTCACTCATCAAACCACACAGTGAAGACTTTATGGACACATCTGGATTTATTCAAAAAGCACAAAAAAGAGTCATCTGGACTTTCTTGAGGTTGGTAGAAGATGTTTCACCTCTCATTCAAGAGGCTTCTTCAGTTCTAACTGGCTGGTAGAAAGTAGTCAACTCAGTATTGACGTCCATCCCCAGAAACGCAGCATCCATTCACACCTGAGTGTAGTTCACCTTAACGGCTCTCATCAGGCTAGGCGGAACAGGTAATGATCCCTAACGAGACCTATTTTTGGTGGTTTTGGTCATTTGTTTGTTTTTTCTGCTCCATATGTTTCTGAATTCTATAGTAGATATTCCATACAACTGTACTGTATAAACATAGAGGAGGCATGTTATAGAAACACAATAAATCCAGATGGCTGAGTAGGTTCTCAGTCATCCAGGTCGAGGTCAATCAAAAAGAGCAAAAAAGAGTCAACTGGACTCGCTTGCATTTGGTTGAAGATGTTTCACCTCTCATCATCCAAGAGACTAGAGTTCAAACTGACTGGTAGAGATTAGGACTGTGATGGCATGGATTTTTTATTGCCGCAGTGATGAAGCACCCAGTAAATGTGGTATGGTGGTTTACGGCGGTACCCCCCAATCACTGCAATACACCCTGCCCACCCTGGCTGCCACCGCAGCCACAGACCCAGCCACCACAAACCCAACCAACCGCTGCCGCCACAGACCCAACCACCACAAACCCAACCAACCGCTGCCGCCACAGACCCAGCCACCACAAACCCAACCAACCGCTGCCGCCACAGACCCAACCACCACAAACCCAACCAACCGCTGCCACCACAGACCCAGCCACCACAAACCCAACCACCACAAACCCAACCAACCGCTGCCACCACAGACCCAGCCACCACAGACCCAACCAACCGCTGCCACCACAGACCCAGCGACCACAAACCCAAACAACTGCTGCTGCCACCAGCTGCCACCACAGACCCAACCACCACAAACCCAACCAACCGCTGCCACCACAGACCCAGCCACCACAGACCCAACCACCACAAACCCAACCAACCGCTGCCACCACAGACCCAGCCACCACAGACCCAACCAACCGCTGCCACCACAGACCCAGCGACCACAAACCCAAACAACTGCTGCTGCCACCAGCTGCCACCACAGACCCAACCAACCACTGCCACCACAGACCCAACCAACCACTGCCACCACCAGGCTGCTGCCACAGACCCAGCCACCACTGCCACAGTCCCCACCACTGTGTCTTCATATTTTTTTTTTCTAATAAATTGTGGTGATGACGGTAGTGAGTTTAACACCGCGTTAGGCATCACATCAGTGTGGTATTGCAGTATCGTCCCAGCCCTACTATAGATATTTCTAATCTAGACTAACACACCTTTTCGTGAAGTGTGATGAAACCTGGCACTAAATGTAAACTGGGGCCTGTGGCAGCCTTAATATAATGGACTGTAGGAGCAAACTGCAGAGCTCTAATGAAAATCAATCTTAACAAATTCTTCAAATACCATTCCAGCCTCCCTTGTGGCTGCATATGTTTAACATTAGAAGAAGGCATAGAGAGCCTGTCTTTTTCCATCTGATGCAAGCACACTGAATTCACATAGAGTCCACTGCCAAATGTTTGTGTAGAATGTATTTTACAGCTGGATGGAACAGAGCTGAGATGACATTTGAAAGCAGCCAGTCGCATATGATGTCCTCTTTCAGTTTTAATCCCCTTCCCTTTGTGCAAACACATAGCTTTTCTGATTAGCTCATTTTCATCTGAATGTGATCTGACTTGATTTGATTTGCCATCCAGAGCAATTGCCTTTCATATAAATGCGATTACGTCTTAGAACAAAGTGGCCATTATACAGAGACTTATGACGCTAGTGGAAAAAAAGGACCATCACACTGCCATCAGTAACATCCCTACTGAGAGATACAGGATGGGCATTAGCAGGGAGGGATAACACACACACACACACACACACACACACACAAACGTTGCCTTGCTTCTTCTCCTGGCTATAGGCAGAGCACTGCTGTGGTCACAACACAGTCCAACACAGCCCAGGATGTGTCCATCATCTACAGCCCATTAATGTGTTTGTTAAACCAATATTTTCTGTTTGCTCCATAAGTAACAAGACTGCAATCTGAAGGCTCATATATCATAAAGTCTCATCTCGCTGAAATCCAATTAAGGCTGTATTTAAATCTGGAGCCACTTTAACTCAGACATCACCTGTTGCATGTGGACTCATTTCTCCCTGTGTCTCTGTTTCTATTCCTATTTCACAGTGAAGAGCAGAGCACATGCAGCTGGAGTCGCTCAGCTCCTACAGTACAAACAGACTGTACATTAAACCTAATAATAGACATGTTCAATTACACTCATGCTGCTTTAGTGGCTCAAGTGTTACACTGCTGTAAATAATCCTGACGTCTGCACCGGTGTGGGCTTTGACACAGACGAGCAGCAACTCAGCATGACGACGACAGCGTCAGTCTGTCAGTTGCTTTGTCTGTCCAACATTTTAGTGTAGTGCGTGGAGTGAAACATCATGACAACAGACTTCATAACAGCCATGAAATTAAGGATATGAATTAAAGGATGGAATACATCAGTCACTAGGTCAACGAAAGAATAATCCCAATAAAATGGGCAGCTGTCAGAGGCATGTATTGAACGCATTTCTTTCATTTTCACTTCATCTTCAGGCTCCAATCATAAATAACAATTCCTCCTGTATAAAAGATTTGCAGAGTAGACAATAAGTATATATTTCTTTTAATTTTTTTCAGCCTCTGGAGGCCTTTCTAACCAGTGTTACCACAGTTACTTCTAAAAAGTATTCTGATGACTGATGATTACTCATTTAAAAAGTAACTTAGTTACTTTTACTTGATTTTAAAAGTAACTAAGTTTGATTACAAGTTATTTTTTAAGTTACATTCAGCAGCCTCAAGTACGCCTCGACTAACTTCTTTACCTCTTCCCCACTTACTTTTGCGCTGAAGTCCAGCTTTTGCTGTTTGGGTGCTGGGGACGCTCCTGCACTAGTTGTGGCTCTATGCTTACCACTACCTGGTGGGACTTTGTCAGTGAGCTTGACTGTGCCATGCTACGATTCTAAATGTTTTGACTATATGTTTTTGAAGCAGGATAACACTCTATTCCCAGCACAGAGTGTACAGTGAACCTTAATATTGTTGTCTTTAGCTGACAAAAGGTCAAAATCGTGGCTGTACTTGCATCTTGAGAACATGCATCTCTCTCCTCCCTCCATTGTTGATGTTCGTTTTGCTGCAGCTGCTTTAGGTGTGTGCCTACGTATAACACGTGAGTGGTCCTCGTGCTGAAAATGTGACTTGTCGCTGACATGATTGATGCCACTCCCCCAAGACGAAAACAAATCTCATTTTTTTTCAGGAAAATGAGACAGAAAGTAACACACAGTGACTTGGACATGTAACTTAAATCTAATTACTGGTTTGGAAATAGCAACGCATTAGATTACTTGTTACTGAAAAAAGTGGATTTATTAGAGTAGCGCGTTACTATGTAACACGTTACTGGCATCACTGCTTCGAACACCTTGTCTAACCTGTGTCTCTTCCTGATATTTAGTCAGTTGCTATAAACAAACTTACAAGAATTCAGCTTTTCCTCCAAAAGTTTTATTACTGTCACAGTGTAGAGGCCTGTGAAACAGCACCTAAACCATCATTAGATGGTTGGATGCCACTGGACTATAGTGTGTTATTGCCTGCTCACTTCAAGGCAAGACAGGTTGTGCTGCAGATTTTGGACAGTAAAGTACAGTAAATTCCTCCCACACAGTGCTGGTAGGACTTCTACATGTCTGTGAAGCCTATAGGCTCTGCTTCCACACATAGAAGACTAGGATATACTACGCATAGGAGCAAACTTGAAACACAACATGCATTTTTTCAGTTTATTACTTTATTCTGAGTCAGTTCTCATCAGTTAAACATTCCCCACTTTTACTCAGAGACTTCCCATTGAGCTCTGTGGGATGTGTAATGAAACTTGTATCTGAATAATGGTAAGCAAGTTTGTGTGTGTGTGTGTGTGTGTGTGTGTGTGTCTTCCCTGTGCTTATTACAAAGGTTTTGACATTTACCATGGTAAACACATTCATCAGCAGAGACAGATGATTATCTGTTTCATTTTGGAGCCTTGCAAGACATCGCAGGTTGTGTTGTTGCAGCCATCAGGGTGCAGCTGTACAGAAGCAGCAGCACTTTGTGGAGAAAAGAGCCTGCTGTGTATCCTGCAGCTTGTTTCTTCATTAACCCTCCTATCTCAGGTCAGCCCGATTCCATTTGTGTATTATGGAAGAGGAAGAAGATGGTCGGAGACAGGAAGAAGACTGCTAGTGATGTAACGCATTCCTCCCAGCCTGACTAATCCTAAAAGAATAACCCATATAAAACCATATCAAATGTTTTGACATGGACTGACCTCATCCAACTCATCAACACTCAAAAGACAGTTGACGAATCATTTAGTTTTGATCGACAAATCACACTAACAGCCCATGTTAGTATCAAACACTTTCTCTATGTCCTAGTCTATATCAAGTATCACCTCCTTTTAGGGGTGTCCAAATTCAATACTGACATCAGATATCGGTCTGATTATATCGGCCTGCATCTAAACTCTCTGATATCATCACTGTGATGTCATCAGTCCATTCCAGACTCCAGTCCAGCTCTTCTATCCAGCAGCAGAGTCCAGTGAACTGCTGAACAGCTGAGCTAAGATGCTAACAAAGTAGAAGGAGGAGCAGTGATGTCGACCCTGTGGCAGCATTTTTAGTTAAAGTCTGAAAAAGAGCAAAACTGGTCATGAACCAGTTTCCTGTGGTGGAACACAACCAGGAAGTTTTCAGAAAATGAAATCAAGGGTAGAGACCAGCTACCGTAATCACTGTTGTTCTCGTCTGTGCTCAACATGCAGGCTTTCTGCTTCCTACCTAGATACCTTAATAACCATTGTTCACAAAACATTTTTTTCTCATTATAAAACATTGAAATTGGGGACATTTTCTGGGGATGTCTGGTCACAAGCTGCATCGTAAAAAAAAAAAAAATATTCTTGAGTTTCAGGTTAAATTGATGTAACCCTTTGGTTAATAATAAATAGATCAGTTTTTTTCAGACCTACTGTTGCTGACTGTTGTTTTCTTTTTCAGTTATATTACTTGATCAAGCCTTTTCTAACAATCAGTACTGCAAAATAATTAATACATTTCTGGATGATTCCTGCTGGATCAACATTGGTGTCGGCCAAAACTCAAGGCTCCAAAATCCGTATTCTATCGGAAGTGGAAAAGTTGTATCAGGACACCCTTACCTCCTCTTATATTTTACTGTAACTCAGGCTGTCAGAATTCTGACATCAGATCAGACTATCTTCATCGTACAACAATGATATTAATAATGATAATGCTTTAGATATTCCATTACTGGTCATTGCTATAAAATAGTTGATTTGATTATCATTACTGTTTTTGATCTGATACGTTCTGCATCTAAAATTGCATATATTTATCCAGCCTTGATTTCAGTCTACCTTCCAGTTTCATGCAATTACACATTGCATGAAACACATTACACATTTCCACAGTACTATGCACCAACAGAGAGTGTGATGTAAATTAACTCTCTGAGTGCCAGCCCTTTTCTAAAACTAAAAAGTGCCTTGTTCCAGTGTTTTTGGCCATTTTGAGTCATTTTTCATGATGCACACAATATTTTATACTATGACTCTGAAAACACAGAATGGCTTAAATGAAAGAAGAGACTCTATTTCATCATGAAAAAAATGTTTGTTTTTACCTTGTTCCATTCTTGTTTTGTCAGAGGTAGAGTAGAGGACACTTTCACCAAAATCACCACTTTTTGTCCAGATTCTGTTTGTTTTGCTCTCTAATCTCAATCGTCTCCACTTCCTGTTTTGATCTCTGTGGTGTATACTGTCTCTTTATGCTCTGACTACAAATCACAGAAGCTCCAGAATCACTCACAGGCTGCAGGAAACCATGATCAGCGACCCACTGAAAAAAGGAAAGAGGAGTATTCTTGTTTATGACACTCAAGCTATTTTAAAGGACGAACATACTCGTCTTTGGCACTCAAAGAGTTAATGTTACATAACTCATATGTGACATAAGTTAATCAAGGCACATAAGTTACAATAAGTCAGTCTTGACTTCCTCCTTTTTCTTGGATTTTCAGATTTTAAATTTCTCAGGCTGGTAACACTATACTACCGTGTTTACTACCATGTTATAAGCTTAGTATTGTTTGGACATCTTATGGAGAAGGGTTACTAATAACAGTGGTGATGTGTTTATTGAGGACACTAGTAATTCACTGGATCTCACCCTCCTCCTCATTGGCTCGTCTCCTCCTGTGTTTCTGATCGCTCATCAGAGCGTCACATGCATGGGCTGAATAACCTCCACGATCAGTGTCCAACGCTACAAAGTGCTGCGACTGATGTCTCTGTGAAAAAAACAGAACCTGATGACACAGTGGAGTAATTGAATAGAGTTTGTACTTCAGAGAAGAGGAAACCCGTCTGTGTCTTTCATCCCGCTGGCTTTTTGCCTTGTACTTTACACAGCAGAGTGTGGCAGGTCCCTGTGTTCCTCTCTTAATCAGCCTGTAATCCCTGTGCTGCTGATGTGAGAAGTGATGCTCCATGTGACTCTATCATTTTCTCATCAGTGCTCTCTTTGTCTCTGCCTCTATCTCTCTCTCCCTCTACGTCTCTGTCTGAGGGACTGTTGCTGCTCTGTGATTGGCCCATTGTTCTGACTTGCTCACAGAGCCAGCCTGTTGGGCATGTTTACATGGATTCATGCTTCTAGGCTGCTGGCTAATGCAACACCTTTGTTCTTTTAATTGCTTGCTGTTGCAGCCACAGGCTGAAAGGAATGAATAATTCCACAGCTACTGAATACTAATTTTTTTATTTATTTTTCACCCAGTGAAGAACTTCAGATCCTCACTCACTCTGAATATAAATGTGTCCAAAATAGATATTGCCATTATTTTTGGCCACTTGGGGGCATGCAGCAGAGGATAATGGTGTTATGGCTGACACATTGCCAAACAGGACACACAGAGCATCATTACAATGGTCTTTATATGAAACAGGATGTACAAAGAGTGGCAAATGTAGAGAAGGTCTCCGTGGAGGAAGAATACACCAGAAGCAGTGGTCTTACTACGGTCTCTTGGGGCTCCAAGCAAATAATCGCTGGGGCCCCCACCTCACCCATGCATGCTGCTTTGAAGTGCATTTTGACAGTCCCGGGGGCCCATATATTTTAATCCAAATCATGATATCCCTGAAATTTAAGTTTCCTTCAAAAGTGGAAGTGTATTTTTTCAAATTCTGTAAGCATGTAGTAAGCAGAAATTGAGAAGTGTTGCTGGACTTGTGTGCCTGGAAAATGCACAAAAAAATGAACTAGAAAAGGAACTAGAAATGCACTCAGAGAGCGCAGATCTCTGCCAAGGCAGCATTCTGAGAGAGCATACACTCCTGCAAGCCCACAACGCCTAAGAGTTAATGTGTTGATTTTGATGCACCTTGGAACTCACGTTTAACATTGTATTCACATTAATATCATGTACTGTTTTATTATTTATTATTTATTTATTTTCTCTCTATTTCATATTTTGTGACATTTGAATTTGAATTTAAAAAAAAGACCAAAATACCAGTAAAACTTTGCAAATACAATTTGAGAATTATTTTTTTTGAATATTTTGAGACCAGTTGCATTGCATAAAAACAAATATTTGACCTTGGTGACCTTGACCTTTTACTGATCTTCGCCAAACTGAATCAGTGACTTCTGGATTCCTATATTAGTTTATTTACCAAATTAGGTGACGATTGGCTGAAAATTGTACACCCTGGAGTGTTCAGAAATATGTGGAATCTCCCATACATTACTATGGCGTGACCTTTCATTTGACCTTGATGACCTTGTTTTGGATCCGATCAACACCAACAATGAATCAGTTTTATGTTAGGCCACTTCTGACCAATCCTGAAAATTTTGTCAAAATTCATCCATAACTCTTTGAGTTATTTTGCAAACCAACAAATAATTCATAATTTAACAAATCCTGGTGAATGACCTCCTTGGCGGAGGAAACACTTTTAGTAAGAAACCATACCGGTTGTCTGTGAGGATATGCTATCATTTTTATAGTCAGATGAAATATGGACTAGGACAGCTTTGGAGTTGTCAGAAAAAGCATCATCAATATATATTTTTACAGACTGGAAAGTGTATACTGTAGATACAGTTAATATATAACTGGAACACTGTTAATATTAATTTACCTCAAACATATGTTTGCTACTTACAGCAATACATTTCTTATAGCATGTATTGGCTGATGTACAGTATAAATACTGTATGAAATACAGCAGAAATTAAAACACAGATTGTGAAAAAAACAACTGAATCAACTTTTGTGAACTGGGATCCTGCAGCCCTCTGTGACTGAAAGTCTTTTAACAACCAGAATTCAGCATGTGGCAGCAGAGATTCAGAGTTGCACTGAGTAATTGACAGGGAACATCAACTATAATCTTCAGGTCGGGCTTCGCTCAGCAGACTGCTGCTGTGCAGCTCTGGCTCAAAACCTCTTCTTGCACCGACATATCCTATTCCCCTCCGCTGCAGAGTGGTTGAAAGAGTGGTAATAGGTGCTCTCTATCTGTTCTATCTGAAAAACTGGATCGATAGAGGATGGTGGGGCCTGTGTGTGTGTGTGTGTGTGTGTGTGTTACATGGTTGGAGGTAAGGACTTGGGGCAGTGTATTACTTGGTATTAGTAATGAGGGGAGGCTTGGAATGAACAGGAAGCTCCAAAAGAGTGCTGCATGTTGGATGATCAGACTCCTTCTCAGTAGGTTAGGAGGAGGAGGAGGAGGTGGTGGGGGTGTGGCATGTCTGGAGATAAATGAGGCAGAGCTGTCAATACAGAGTGGCTCTTTATCCTCTGTTAAAGCTCTATTCATTTCATTACTGTCAGGCTTGTCTGCTGAAACAGGCCAGGTCTGTTTTCCCTGGACTCTTCTTGATACGTGATGAAGTTCAAGAGCTAGGTGGAATAACATGAGGCACAATGAGACACAGGATGAATTACTGTACCTGAAGAAAAGCCTGATTGGTGGTTGTAAGTTATATTAGATACAGGGGCTTTGCTTTAGTTTAAGATTATGAGAATTAACACCCCTGAACTAAACCAGGGGTTATTTCAGTCTCTCAAAGGGGTGCTCTGTTGTTGTAAAGCAACATTTTTCCTGCATTCCTCCAGAGAAGACTGCAAAGCTGGCTGAGCTCTGGGGGCAGGTCAGCTATTATCAGAGGCAGACACTTTCAGCCATGTGAACACAATAGCAGACTCATTTGATTCAAATTGTTTCTGCAGTTATTCTACAGAACCTTGTGCTTTCTGGGTTTATGTTTTAGAAATGTACAGATTCTCTCTCTCTCTCTCTCTCTCTCTCTCTCTGGCTGTATGTTATTTGTAAGAATTTAGAGCTTGAATCAGACCTTCAGTTTGAGTTGTTGCCAGTACACAAAGAGTATCGATTACGTAGCGTTAAATAAAAAAATCAGTACAGTGTAACCCCTCTGTGTTTTTCCTTAAACTTATTTCAATTTACTTTCTACCATTTCCTTTTCCCGAGTTTTTCCTTATTCCACATAATGGTCATTTGTAAAGGACAGAGGTACAGATGGTAAAGCCCTCTGAGGCTATTTTATATTTTGTGATGTTGGGCTATACAAATAATTGCATTGTGGTGTTTATTTAATAATTATTTATCATAAATAATTCCCCAGTTTGGGATCAATGAAGTAATCTATTCTATTCTTATCGATGGTTACGTCATACCATCCTTGCCAGTTTGCCATTTGAAAGAATGGCAAACTGAGTGTGTGTTTTTGATCTATTATTTACCACCCTAAAACTGTTTTCTGCACGATTGCTTTTCAATAAAGTCACATTGATTACAGTGTGCATAATAATGCTAAAGAGACACACAATAGAAGAAATGAGCCAACAAGTGGAATACACTGCTATCATCTTATGAATGTGTATTTAAAGGCAAAACACCAGCTAATTGTTTTTGCTTTAATAAGAAAAAACAAAGAGGACTCTTGATCGTGACATTGCTGTCTGTGCCTCATCCCCTATGTAGTGGAGTAATGAAAGGCTGCAGGTGTTGCCTTTTTGTAATTAATAGTCTTATAATTGGACAAATTAATGAGCTGGCAGATGAAATATGGGAGCAGACGTGAGGAAAACAGTCGTCTCTCAGGAAAAACCAATCTGAACTTGTAAAATGAAGCAAAACTTACACAAAGCACCAGCTCTCTCTCTACATCTGCTCCTATTCAACTTGCCGTTGGTCTCCAGGGCCCGAGTCACTGCACTGACTCTCAGTTTCCAGAGTAAATAACAGCTGATAGATTGATTTCTCATCATGGAGATGAATAGAATCAGTGTAATCTGATGAGATATGGAGTTTAATACCTATCTTGTCTGTTCCATTTCACAGGTTCTTGTGAATCTCTGGGTCAACTGATGCAGCCATGGGCCGATCGCTGGATCTCTGAGAGCAGCCTTCCTCCCCTGCTCCTCCACCACATCCTGTTCCTCTCCCCCTGCTCCTCCTCTACTTTCATTGCCTCACACAGCTGGAAGTTGGGTTCTGCAAAACCACAAACCAGCCATCAATCTTTGATACCTTCTCTTTCCCTTCATCTGCACACCATGAAAAGTGCTGTTTCTCGGATTCCTGGCCAATCAAGGTGGCCCAGCCTCCCAGTGGTGCTGCTGTATTTGGCCCCTCTACTGCTGATGGAGGGTTGTTGCCATGGAGCCCCTTCAGGCCCAGAGTCTGATTTCTGCTCCACCTTAGTCCAGAACCGCTTTTTTGGCTTCTTCCTGTCATCATCAGTGTTCCCCAACATGCCTTGCTCCTGGACCCTGCAGAACCCAGATCCACGGCGCTACACTGTCTTCCTTAAGGTCACCAAACCTACCAAGGACTGCGTGCCATTACAGCTCCGCACCTTTCAGTATGACTCCTTCCTGGAGACCACTCGCACCTACCTGGGCATGGAGAGCTTTGATGAGGTGGTGAGGCTGTGCGATACCTCTGCCCCAGTGGCCTTCTTGGAGGCTGGAAAGCAGTTCCTCCAAATGAGGAAGGGACCTCCTCGGGCAGGAAAGTCCATCACGGATGGCAATGGGGATTTCAAAACAGAATACCTGGTGGTGGGAAAGCGCAACCCCAGTATGGCGGCCTGTCAGATGCTGTGTCAGTGGCTGGAGGACTGTCTGGCCTCCAGCACGTCCAGCAGGCCCTGTGGCATCATGCAGACCCCATGTTTGTGCTGGGAGCCGCCACCACAGCTCAGTGAGGGGGATAGCTGCTACCATAATGGAGTTTACCTGGAGAACTGTTTACCCAGCGTGAAAGACAGTGGAAGAAATGCAGAGATAAATGGTGAGTAGGAAAGCTTTTACAGTTGTTTAACCCCCAAAAAGTTGACTTTGCACAGGGGACTACATTATGTAAATTACAGTTTCCAAAAGAATGAATTAACACGCTAAAGACCTCCTGTCTGACCTCAGAAGTTCATGTTTGGAGTTTACCATGCTCTCAGCAAAATGACAGAGTAATGGCATCTTCAGTAGCAATCAAGCCGGTGAAAATGTGTATGATTTGTGAAAAGAGAGAATAATTGTGTGACATTGACTCAAAAGTGAGTGGAGTGATTTGGCTGAAGTAGTGGAGAAGAAGAGGCAAATGGAAGGTTTAGGGTTTCATCTGATGGAAGTGAGCTCTGTGACCTTGCAAGGTCAGCACCTTATCCCATCCCACTGCTGTCCAGGGAGGGACACTCGATCGGCCTCCGGGAAGCCTGTGGAAATAGATGAGAATCAAGTGGTGATATTGGATAGCTCTGGGGATGCTCAGAACAGGAGGGAGTGGTGATGTAAAGAGAGACAAAAGAGGAGGATAGAAGGAGAGGCAGAAATGTGATAGAATAAGGGCCTGTGGCTTGAGGTCTAATTGTCTGCTGCTTGATCCGGCTCCCCTCCCTTTTCCTCGGCAGACAGGATGTGGCCTGACATCTCTATCCTGGCTTCGTCAGGACTATGGCCAGAGGGACGGAACATTTCTCTGCTCCCTTTTCTCCCCCTAACCTTTCCACCATCCAAGTCCCCCTCCTTCCTCTACTTCTCTCAGTTGCTTTCCCTAATCAGCCTGTGGTCTTATTCTCTCAGTCCTCCTCCTCCTCTTCTGAGCCACCATCACTGCCTCCCCATCTTTCCTTCCCCAGGCTGATAGTGGGCTGATACTGAGCCAGTCGCGAGAAGCCAACCAAGCAGAGAAGATGCTGCGGTGGGTATCTCCTGCCTTATCCTCCTCCAGTCTCCAGAGCAGCTAATATCCCCTCGCTGCCCCAGCCTCCTCTGTGCTAGTTATGGCACTTATGTAATCCTGCTTATGGTGTTCAACAGCGGGGTGTAGGCTGTTTGTGCCTTAAGGTGTGAAAAATAATAAAAATATATTCATCCTCTGTTGGTTAGAAAGAGAAGGACACATCATAGCTTTTCTTCTCAGTCTGTGTGCGTCAGCCCACACAAGTGGAGCGTCTCTCAGATGCTAATCCTGAGTTCAGAGCAAGCGAGTGGCTATGGAGCCCTGTGATGAGCCCTAATGGAAGAGGCAAGCAGTCACTGAATATTTGGCTGGATGGATTTGAATTTGTGGCTGAAGATAAAAAAGAGGACAGGGAGATGGAATGGTTTCTATGTTTAAATAGGTTGGGTAGCCAGGCAGTTATGGCCCACTGTGCTGTGATGAGAAATGGAGTGATGAATGAAGGAAAGACAATAGATAGAGAGATGAGAGTGTCAGGAGGAGAGGCTGATGAGGACAGATAGTCGACCTGTTTGGTCTCAGCACCTTCAGGAACTGAGGAGTTCATAGATTACCGTCTATCTCTGTGCAGAGGGACTGAGGGTGCCACCCAGGAGCAGATGGAGGGGTGAGACCTTCTGCCAGGACTCAATACCCTCTGCTCATGTCCAGCTGTTAGGGGGTGGGACATTAACTTTGGCTCTTGATAGGTAGTGTGGGAGTTATGAGTTACAACTCAGAAAAGAGGATACTAATCACAGTGAATTGCCATTTTATTTTTTTCGGCCTGACATCATTATATTATTTCTTCGGCAAAGTGTTCCTAGTCATGGATTTATACAAAACAGGAGCATAATCCAGAAATCTGCAGAATACTTTATCAATACCAACAATTTTATTTGGCAATAACTTTTCTGTTCGGGAAGGGGTTTGTTGAGTTTTGCTCATTTTCAGTCTACATGGAAGCTCATCGATCAGCTGAATGTTTTTTCATCATGATTGAAGAAATATGGTGACTGGCTCAGTCATTTCTTCTCTTTCAGTACCTATGGCATTGATTAATCAATAATACACAAGTCACTGTAATAAAAGTTTATTTTTGAAGAAATTATTAAACAACAATGCACAAAGCTGGAATGGCAGTATCAGTTCATCACCTTGTGTGCATATTATTAGTTTAATAGCTTAAATTGGACCTTCTGACTGATTTGGCCAGTGGGGCCATCTTCTATTAATAATAGTTTGGAGTGTGGTAATAGTCAGTATAACAGATGTGGCAGTGCTTGATGATCTGTTTTACTGTGTCAATAGGACATGCTTAACCTATATTGATTTGTAATGTGACCTTCTGATCAAATTAAAGGTTGAAAGGATAAATCAAGTGTTATGTTACTGGTTTCCATCAATATCAGTCTGGTCTCAGTGAATCTCAGTGTGTGGCATGGGGAAGCTATGGGATGTAAAAAGCAAATATCGCTAGAAAATATATTCCAACACAAAATATTTGCAGTGAGCAGCTTCATAGAAATGAGCAGGAGGAGGAGCAGTGTTTTATACGTCCATGGCTCACTGTGTGAGAAATCCTTAACCTTTAAGTTGAGAGGACTGGAGATTTCAGGGCTATTTTTGGAGCATTTTGACATTCAAATGGTCAAAGTTAAAGGTTCTGGGAGAAACTGTCGGCCATTGGTGGATTCAGTTCGTAAATATCCAGTGTGTGCATGTGTGTGGATGGGTGTGATTCATGTCACAAAACATGGTGTGGCATGCAGAAGGCAAGGATTCATTTGTTAGCCCTCAGTGGACAGCAGGGGAGGCAGTGAGTGATTAAAGGATGGATGAGAGGGATGTGAGGAGATGAGGAGGCACATGACTCAATCTGAACAAAGGAGACACATTTGTGATAGCTTTGAGAGGCGTCACAGATGACCAACAACGTGGAGCAAAGGTGAAGGAGGAGAGATATAACTTAACACAGTGTCATCTGATTGCACTTCTGGCACTGTCACGTTTGGATTTGCAGTCACATGTAAGTGTGAAATATTTTAAAAAACTTGGAAAATATCCAAGCAAGGACACAGTGTCACAGACTAAAAGCACTGTGCACCGAGACACAGAGAGAAGGCTCCATTGATAGCACACTGCAAAGAAAAAAAGGGTCCAGGCTTCAAAGCAACTTTGTTGAATGGAGCATCTTTGTGTGGAATCTGCTGAGCAACTGAAAGCATGACAAGATATAAAAGTAAAAGTAAATTCTTAATCTTATATACATATATATATACATATATGACGGAATTAAAAATAAATACCAGAAGCTTCTGATTTCCATCTGTACCATACCAGAACGACCAGAGAATGGTCAAAAAAAGAAGAAATATCCAGTGAGCCGCAGTTGTGTGGACAAAAATGGCTTGTTGATGTGAGAGGTCACAGGAGAATGGACAGTCTGGTTAGAGATGATAGAAAGACAACAGTAACTCAAATAACCACTGGTTCAACCAAGGAATGCAGAATATCATGTGTGAAGAACAACATTGGAGCCTTGAAGAAGATGGACTAGAGCAGCAGAAGAGCACACCTGGAACCACTGCTGTCAGCTAAGAACAGGAAACTGAGGCTACACTTCACACAGGATCACCACAACTGGACAACAGAAGATGGAGAAATGTTGGCTGGTCTGACCAGTCTCCATTTCAGCTGAACATTCAGATGGTAGATGGTCATGAAAGCATGGATCCATCCTGTCTTGTATCAATGGTTCAGGCTGCTGCTGGTGTAATGGTGGATATTTTCTTTAATACCAACAACCAAACACTGCAGCCTACCTGAGTATTGTTACTGACCATGTCCATCCCTTTATGACCACAGTGGACCATCTTGTGATGGCTACTTCCTGCAGGATAATGCTCCATGTCACAAAGCTCAAATCATCTCAAACTGGTTTCTAGAACATGACAAAGAGTTCACTGGACTCCAATGGCCCCCACAGTCACCAGATCTCAATCCAATAGAACCTTTGGGATGTGGAGGAACAGAGATTCTCATCATAGATACTATCATGTTAATATGGAGCAAAATCTGTGAGGAATGTTTCCAACACCTGGTTGAAAGTATGACACCAAGATTTAAGGCAGTTCTGAAGGAAAACGGGGGTCCTTTTACTAGCAAGGTGTACCTAATAAAGTGACTGGTGAGTGTATGCTTTCTCAGCATTGTAGTCATGAACTCTCCAACATGTCATTTCTTCCTAGGGGGAGGAAGTGCAGGTTCAGCTTTAAGCTCCTCTAAATGACCCTCCATGATGGAGAGCGTGCTGATAATTTACACACTGCTGATGCATCACTATGGGATAGACTGTCTGAGGTGTACCCTGACACTGACCCCAATACATGCAGGGGTACCATCCTGGAGAATTGGATTAGAAAATGGGAAATGTCTCTGCTGCGTGTCTGTTTTGCCAGTCTATTGTTTTCTATTTTTCTTTCTTAGATATTTTTGTTTTTCAAATCCTGGTTCCTGGCTGGAATTGAGGATGGCACTTGTAGCAGTGACAGTGACGCAGCTGTCAACAGCTATGACTAGTCACTGTGTGTGTGTGTGTGTGTGTGTGTGTGTGTGTGTGTGTGTGTTTCTCTGTCAAGGGGAGTCATGTGTCAGACCCAGAAGAGAAGCTCTGATAAGTGTACAAAGAGACAGATATATCAGCTTGAAGTAGCAGCTTAGAATACATAAGTGGGTCAATAACACATTCCCGTGGTTAATACATAAATGGGCTTTTATACAGACATGCACAACAGCAACTGCTACATAGTTTGTCCACCAGAGAGCACTGACTAGTGTTGGAGTATCTTCAACACATTGTTTTAAAAACTCATCCAGCTGGATTCAGACCAGTTGGAAAAATATGCTGTGAGTAGCCCTGATGGTAGTAGAGCTAGGGTAGCTGTGTCTGTCTAATAAACTGACAGTAAGGCATTTAAGACTTGCAACTTGTTTTTCCTTTGATCCATTTCATTCTGAAAAGTCTTTTTTTTTCTGTTTTTGCTGTTGCTCTTCCTGAGGTTTCTTCCGTTTCTTTTCCCCTGTTAAAAGGGTTTTTTGGGGAGCTTTTCCTTAGTGGATGTGAGGGTCATTTGTAAAGGAAAGAGGGTGTCATATCCTGTACAGATTGTAAAGCCCTCTAAGGATAATTTGTAATTTGTGATATTGGGCTATACTAAACATGGGCAAACTATGGCCTGGCCATATATGACTCATTGAGCTTTTTCCAGCCTTGCCAAACTTCTCCAAATTCTATTATTTAATTCAATTATATTATCTTTAGGGCTGCCGCTGCTGTGGCATGCGCATTGTTAAGTCTAATTGGACAAACTGCCCAAAATGCTTAACAACTAAAGAAGATGAAAGCAGGTCATAAAGCAGAACTTCATTCAAAAAACAAACAACACAGTCGTAACTAATGATCAAACGATCAAAATCTGTCCAAGCTTCTCCTATAATTCAGCAAACAATCCACCAAAGAGCATCGTTAAAGTATTAATTTGTAATGTGAAATGGATGACATATATACATATGTTGTATGTACTGTATGTATATATGTATGTATGTATATTGGCCCCTTTGTCAAGTTTTAGAACCAATTGTGGCCCACGAACCACAAAGTTTGCCCACCCCTGGGCTGTCAAAATAAAACTGACTTGAGCTGACTGCTTCCACTGAGCTGGTCAGTTCTCTAAATACCAGAGCAGTGTTGAGACACTATTTCACAGCTCTGATCACAATGTGATCAGTGCCACCTGACATACTGGTTGTGATAGAAGGGTAAAAAAAATAATAAAAGGCCAGACTGATACATGGCCCAAAATGAGTGTCAGCATGTGGAAAAATGAAGGAAGAAATACTCATAAACCTTTCTGGCTTGCCCTGTTTTCTCTGTTGCTGGCAGGCGGCCGCTGAGGAAGATGAATGTGAGCGCTGTGTCTCCCCTTAAAGCCTCTGCCTGGCTGGACCGCATCGCTGCTAAACTCAGGGATTTCCATCCCGCCTCCATAAGGAGCACTGAGGAATCCTAAAGCCAGTCAAATGCATTAGCTCCTTTTCACACTCCTGCCTGCACACACACATACACACTGCATGCAGCTCACACACAGTGAAATGTTGCACCATAAAATAGGACATACTCTGGTGCAACCACGCACTCGTCCCTCATGACTGAGTGGGTGGCTGACCGAGGGAGAGAATAAGGCTGAGTGTGTGTGAGCATGTGGAGAGAGTGAGGTGTTATCCACAGGGGGCGCCGTGTAGGCAGCAGTAAACTGCAGAGAGGAGGCAGGAGGACGCTTTGTGCTGGAGGTGAAGCGGTTCCTCCGCCTGCAGGGAGTCCCGCAGGTTGTTTGAGAAGTTTTCATATGGAGCTTGATCTGTTTGAACAGAGGCAGGGAAAGTAATTAGCAGATAAGTGTGGTCCTATTTGTGGCCACGGCATGTTCACCCTATCAGCGATCAGTGTAATTATTAGAGGCTGTGATTACAAGCACCAACAAATTTATTAGTCCAACACCCAGTTAATCCACCATCTCTTTAATCAAAAGTATATCTTTAATGCTAAAATATCATTATTGTTGTTGTTCATGAATTAAAAGTTACTGTTTTACAAAAAAAAAAAAACACATAATGATTTTTTGATTGAGATGTTAAGTGCCAGTTATTTCCTGTCATTCCTGAACAGAAACAGAAAAATATGTTTTAGTGGTTGTTTGTTATTCTGGATTCATTTGTGACTTCATGATGCTGGAGGCTCTGAGACAAACAGGGTAGCTGCTCTGAAACATTTGTTAAGTACTGTACATTTGCGATACCAGCGATGCACCAAATTTAAACTTGGATGGAGGATGGATCCATGTTTGCTATTATTACCGCTGTACTTCCTGTTAAAGGAGCTGCTTGATTGGAATAGACTGCTGCTGTAGTTATACAGAATAAGGTGACATCTATAAGCATGACAAGGGCCAGCACCCAGCCTGTCACCACAAATTTGTAGTCAGGCGTCAGCAGAAGCTACTGATAACGACCATGCTACCATCCTTATTCTTTGTGAGATCCTGAGCACTTTTTAGCAACCTGGGCTGCTTTTTTTGTAACTGTTTCCAAAGAGACAGAAGCATTTTCAATATTAATCATAAGGTATCCCCGTCCTAAATCATCCCCTGCTTCATATATATATATATATATATATATATATATATATATATATATATACAGACTGTTATATCCACTCAGTGAGCCTAACAGTTTTGAATTTTGATAAACTTCAACAGCACCCAATGTTATTTGCATATTTTTGTCATCATGTATTATTATTATATTAATAATTACTCTTGTGATGTTGCTGTACCATATAATTATTAGGTAGCATGCAGTTGCAACTGAAGTTGTGTCGTTGATGAAAGCACAGACAAGACATCTGCAGACAGAATATGGTGAAAGAGGATGTATCATGTTTCATTTATCTCGTAAGCTGCACTGAGCTATCCCATTATTCGTAGGATGAAGTCTCTAAACAGTTGATTTGAATGTGATCTCAGCTGATCTGCTGCCCTTGTCTCTTCTATGGATCTTCTATGGATACTTATACACTGTACGCCACAGAGTGATGCTAATACACTGTACGCCACAGAGTGATGCTAATACACTGTACGCCATAGAGTGATGCACATTATCTTCCGAAAGGTCTCACATCATCGCAAATAGAAAGGGGAAAAAAAACAACTAAGCAACTAAGCAAAACCAGCCTGTGTTCAGGTTCCAGTGACACTCCCAGCTGCTACTAAGTGTGAACACTTAACATTTTAAAACACTGACCTCACTGCTCATGAAGTTTCTGGCCTTTCCCAGCTCCACCTGCTCTCTGTCAAAGGACTCACTTGAACTTAAAGTAGGTGTGGAGCGAGTTGAGGAATTGTCTGTCTGGTTCCTCGAGGCTGCCTGTCAATGGACGGCCTCTCTCAGGTCCCTGTCCACACAGCCTGAGGGTTTATTAAACATTCATGCTTTAATTAAGCAATTTTACCGCTGCTACTTACGGGTGATGATAAAAGCACTGCTCCAGGATGAGCACGGCAAGCACACAAACGTGTGTGTGTGTGTGTGTGTGTGTTTTACAGTGTGTCCTATGCGAGAGGCCATTAATTTCCTGCTATAAAGAGAAGTGTGAGGATTAGAGAAAAGACAAGTTGAACTTTTTTACCTTCCTCATCAGTCATGTGTGACTGCAGGAGAATGGCTGCTGGATGATGTTACGGCACGATAAGGATCCCTGTGTTTTCTGACAAGCTGTGCTCACTGCGACTCTTCCTCTCTGCTCTATTTAACACTTTATCACACACTCATTTCTTTGGAGACTAGGAGAATTTAAACCCTTTTTCCCCTTCAGAAAGGTGCTCCGTTATGTGAGGATCAGACAGTGTGTTCTCCTCAGGCGTGACCACATTTAACGCTGGTCTGACTGTCATTCTTCAGGTTTGATGACATGGAGGGTGAGGACAAATTACATGAGGTATGCTGAAATGTACGAGGTTATTGCTGCTGTGCGCCACAGTTGGATGAAAAGCTGCATATACAGTATAGACTGTATGTGTCTGTGTGTGTTGTCACATCAGCGTGCCAGCGTGTCCTTATTAAGAGCAGACGGCTGTAAAGGCAGCTCTCCGTGGCGGTATCACCTGGAATGACACCCAGAGGTGACACAATGTCAGAACACACACCCACACTCGACAGAGGACACACACACACATATATATACACACACACACATATGCACAACAAGCTGAGCAGATCTTGGCCAAATCATGTCAGGTCCAAGAAAAGAAGTCATTAGTGCAGACATGGCAGAGAATATGCAACACACATCAGAGCTTTTTCTTCAACCGTCACATAAACAGTCCTTCAAAGTAAAACATCAGCAGTTTGGAGTCAGTCCTGTAAGATGAAGCTTCTTTTGAGGGTCATAGAAGGTGTAGGTTTTGTTCAGGGGTCATTGTGGTTTTTTGTTTTCATCAATTTTTGTTGGCAATATCTTAAACCATGTGAAGGAAAACCAACACCAATAAGCACCTGATCCAATTATGAGGGAAAATGAAAGCAGGCACATGATGTGTCAAGAGCAAAGCTCAGTCATGACGAAGCAACGCATTCAACCATGAGTTTTAATCTGGAAATATCACAGCACACAATTTTTCTTGCAGTATCATGACATAATTCTCAGAATCTCAGGCTCTCAGGAGTGGCCTTGATACGTGCTGTTGGTTGATCTCTTTCTCGCTCTAATTTAGGGTGGTATTAGAGCGACTCGAGCTGTGTTCACTCCAATTCTCCACCTGGACTCTTCTTTCTATTTGACAGATTGCAACCATTGCTTATGAGGCTGAATACTGACCCTACTTTATGTGGGAATTGTTGCAACTATGAGTCACGTTCACGATTTAATAAAAGTGCTCTGCTACTTTTGTGTTTTTAGTGGGGAGGAAATACTGACCATCTGAATGTGTCTGAATTTACCCAGAGATCCTTATTTGCCTAGAGATCCTTATCTCATTCATATTGACAGGAAATGCAGGAGAAGAGAGAGGCAGGTCCCAGAATCAATCCCGGACTGTTTGCCATGAGACCCTTGATGATTATTCTGACATCAAGCTGAGCCATGACTCTGTCACACTGTATTAGAAATAACAAACATGTTATGCCTACATCTCAACTCTCTCTGCTTAATGCAACAATTTTGTAATGAACTTCCAGGAGCCGCTCCTGTTTTCTTCTTCTTAGTTTAGATTGATTTGTTTATCACAGCATGATTAGGTGGTGCCTTTTCACAGTTTCTCATTTATGTGCTTGATAGACTTCTCATCTTTGTTTTCACATCCTCAAAAGCTTATGTTGCGCAATTTAATCTCAAGTGAAAATTACAATTAATTATTTTTCGGCTATTCCAAAGAACACACACTATTACTGCAGCTCGACACCCAGAGGCTCGACTGGCGCTGAATCTCTTCAGTGTGTTTCAGCTAAATCAAATAGTCTCTCCCCTCCAGATGTGACCTCTTCTCTTGTGTCAGCGCAGTGTGGCACAAAGAACATTGATGAATTATCTCGAGCCACGCTGTTAGCACCGCAGAGTTGTGCTAATGCTTCTGCTTTCAATTTGGGAGATAAATTTAGTTTTAATGCTTTGATAGTTTGATTGTTGAAGGTTAAAAACTCTCCTTGGGCTCTGTGGTTTCAGAAATTGGCAAAAATCCATCATTTGTGCTCAGTTCAGCTCAGCGGAGGTCAATAAAGGGAAATTACGAGCTTAAATAATGTTATGCATTAATTCACACTTTCTGTATCATTTGGCAAATCCTGCCATGTAAGATAATTAGAACTCCAGCTCTGTCTCAGCGTATGTTGGATGTTCAGTTGTTGATATCACAAAGTACACTGACTGATGTGTTCATCACATAATGCACGAATATGTTGCTGTCTGGTCTTCACCTTGTTTTGTCCTCAATCTGAGTTTCAACTCTCAATTTGAGTTGAAAAATAATAAAAATGCAGAATCACGCTTCATTTTGAATGTATTTATTCATTTACATAGTGTTGGGTTGCTGGTGCTCCATTTTCAGAAATAGCCTGTTAGCAGGTACACTGAGAATTAAAATCACAGGAACAGACAGTCATTAACCATAAATACAGAGGGCTTAATTGAAGCAGGTGGGACAGTTCCAGAGTTATTCAGAGTCCAGGAGTCAAGTTATGACTCTCCAATTGTGGTGATCTGATTAACAGATGGCTCCATCTTTTTTTTTTTAATTTGGAAATGCCAACTTAGCCATTTAATAGCTTTGAATGGTCGAAATTTGTCATCACGTTAGGACAAACCCTCAACATTTTGCTGCTGTTTTGGTGTTTGGGATTTCCTTCATGGCTTGTCATTGTGACTCCAGGTCCTCTGTCAGAAGTGTCTGTCATTGCAGCTGACAGTTCTGCTAAACGTTTTGATTTCCTGCCACAGAGAGAGGATTCTGTGCTCGCTTTTCATTCCCCTATTGTGCAACTTCTTATTTCTGTCACTGACAAAAAATAAGACTCAAACTGTAGAAGGGAAACTGAAATTGAATACAGTCAAAAGGCCACAAAAGATGTATTCAGTCTTTTATGCTACTGTATAGTGCATAGGTTTTTTTTTATCAGCATTCAGCTACTAAAAGTAAAAATTAATTCATATCCACTGTGATGGCTCCATATGTGGTAGCCTCAAGTAGCAGAAGACAACATAGTAATCCATCTGCTTTAAATGCTCTCTAATAACCTGGCAAAGGTCTGGCTACTGCTGCTGCTTTTAGCAGAATAATAGTTGTATATAATAGTAGATGCACAACAACACATAGACAGAGCTTCATCCATAATGACTCCAGACAAAAAACAGGCCAATCAGCATTAAGAAACCTTTAATACACCACTCATTTCATCCATATTAAGGGCTTATGTTCGGTGCCATCAGAGGTTCGGCTGTGGTACAATCTGGCAGGAGACTTAAATTCAGACATTAAATTCCTCAGGAATGAAGGGAAATGTTCCACATGCAGAGGATACAAAGCAAAGCATTGGTTTCAGATTCTGGGGCTTGAAGTCCAGCCAAATTGTTCACATAGCAGCCTCCAGTTCCAACTAAAAAGATTCGCATCCACATAGATGTGTGTGTGTGTGTGTGTGTGTGTGTGTGTGTGTGTGTGTGTTTCTAGATGTTTGTAGCAACTTTGGGGTTTAGTGGGTTGTTTTTTATTTATTATATTAACTGAAACACACCAATCCCCACGTGATGAAGTTCTGGAAGCAGCTTTTATTTTGTTAAAGTTTCAGTCATGTCCTAAAACAGCTTTGCTATGTACTTAAAACAAGTGAGGAAAAAAAGGAAAAAATGCATTTGATGAGGATTCTTTTTTAGCTGCAGATCAGTATTTATGGCAACAGGATGGTGAACATTTATGGTGGCTAATACACCATTTAACACCCAGAGCATTAAGGGCATTAGGACAGCCTCCACTCTTCTGGTTTCAGGTCTGCCACCAGCTGGGACCTCACTGCAGGGCTTTTTTTTTTTTTTACCATGAAGCCACAGCATTGTTAGTCTACCTCTTAATTGTTCACTAAGAGTTGAGAAAATATAACTTATCCACACCTCATACTTCTCTTTTTTATCATTAGTAACAGTGTTTTGAATGAAATATGCCTACAGATGCTCACCATCAAATCTATGTACAGTGATGTCAGTGCAGTTTAAGTCAAAGTTTAAGTTTAAGAGTTTAAGTTGAGTCCAACTTTGAATACATTTCCCTGTTTTGGAACTTAATGGTCTTCAGCAAACCATTAGAGATACCCGAGTAGACAGAAAACTGTAAAGACCATGTGGAAGTACATAAATGAACTTCATCAAGAGGATAGGATAGGATGGATACAGCTGTGTGTGCATCACCCACTGTGACCTGTGAGGTTCTCCCTTCATAGCCCACCCAGATGAACCCCCAGCAGCCCCCTGCCACCTCCTCATCCAGCTCTCCCTCTCTGCTTCCCTCAGTCTGTGCCTCTGTCTCTGAGTCACAATGCAGTCACATCCCACACTGTGTGGGGAGACAAGGGCTTCTGATGTATGAGAGTGTTATAAAGCGTGGGAAGAGTAAACCGCATTGCTCAGAGATCTGTGTGTGTGTGTGTGTGTGTGTGTGTGTGTGTGTGCCGGTTGATCTGCGGCTTACAGGTTAGTGATCCCCGGATGCCGCTGAATATATTTCATATACCGTTGCATGCCGTATGGGTTTTAAATGGAGCATTTAAATGTGCTCCAAAAGTAACTTGAAGAAACACTGAGAAGAAAAACAATGACGCATTCATCATGAGCAGAGTGAATGAAAAAGCTGGAGAGAGTTAAGGACACACCAGAGCACAGCGGGGGCGATTTTCAGTCTTAATAGCCATGTGGGGGAAGGTTGAGGGGGTGGGAAATCCACTCAAGTCCATGGAGGAAATAGACACAGAGGCTTTGGCTGTTCCCATAGGAACACTTTAGCCCGATGCCCAGTGCATCAGGGTTACTGGGAGTAAACAACATCCAGCTGAAGTACTTCTCAGCAGATCTCAGCAGCTCTTTAACTGCTGTGGCAGTAGACGGCTGGCAGAGGCTTCAAAATATAATTGCAGTTGAGTTGTATGACAAGCAGAACGCACGAGGAGTTGAGCGGCTATGTGTCCAATCACAGTCTGAGCACGGAGGCTTTATCAGCAGTCGTCTCCACCAAAGATGGATGTGTGCTGAGAAGGACAAAAACCAGTAAAACACCTTAATTCTGTGAGCTGTCAGTCAGTCTGGAGAAAAAGAAAGAAAAGCATCTGATCCCTGTGGTGAAAGACCTTTTGAGTCTTTTCTTATCGTTCCCTCTGAAATGGGACATTCATCTTCGGAATTGAAATGTCTGGTTGGCTGACCTGCACCTGAAACCAGAGAGCGGCCCTATCATATGTATTTATAGACACTGGGTTTGGGCAGGGTGTTTCAGTGCCGCTGTGGAAGGGGAGGGTGTAATGGCTGATGGGGTTAAAGAGATGATACAGAATAACCCTGATTCAACAATCTGCTGAGTGTGTAGTATTACTAATCACAGGTGGGAGCATTGTGTTATTGTCTTATAGTTTTACCACAATAATCCAAATGATATATGGGTTTTAATCATGCTCCTTTCTGACACACACTTCCTTCATTAACTTAATGTTAATATATAAGTGGAATTTTTAGCACCACTCAACTTTGAATTGAATGGCCCCTAATTGTAAAAACAGCCTGTATACCTATACTTCAACATGCACTCATTTGTTTCTACTGTTTGCATGCTGTTGTTTGCAAATATGTTATTTAATCCCTGAAGATACACTATATTGCCAAAAGTATTCACTCACCCATCCAAATGATCAGAATCAGGTGTTCCAATCACTTCCATGGCCACAGGTGTATAAAATCAAGCACCTAGGCATGCAGACTGTTTTTACAAACATTTGTGAAAGAATGGGTCGCTCTCAGGAGCTCAGTGAATTCCAGCGTGGAACTGTGATAGGATGCCACCTGTGCAACAAATCCAGTCGTGAAATTTCCTCACTCCTAAATATTCCACAGTCAACTGTCAGCTGTATTATAAGAACGTGGAAGTGTTTGGGAACGACAGCAACTCAGCCACGAAGTGGTAGACCACGTAAACTGATGGAGCGGGGTCAGTGGATGCTGAGGAGCATAGTGTGAAGAGGTCACCAACTTTCTACAGAGTCAATCACTACAGACCTCCAAACTTCATGTGGCCTTCAGATTAGCTCAAGAACAGTGCACAGAGAGCCTCATGGAATGGGTTTCCATGGCCGAGCAGCTGCATCCAAGCCATACATCACCAAGTGAAATGCAAAGCGTCGGATGCAGTGGTGTAAAGCACGCCACCACTGGACTCTAGAGCAGTGGAGATGGTAATCCAGGGTGCTGCCATCTTGGATTATGACATTGTGGTAAAGTTGGGGTTGGTGAGGGTCGTCTGACTTTTCGATGTTGGAAATCCGACTTCGGGGGGCGTTCCAGTTGAAACTTCTGTCGGAACTCAAAAATTCTGACTTCTGAGTACAACTGGAATGCAGCATTAGTCAAACCACATTGTGCTACTTCCCACCAGCTTTCTGTCAGTTAGCTATCTGGGATGATGGGGTGCTGTTAGGCTCAAACAGGGATGTAGTACTCTAGTCTGGTCTCGACTCAAGACCACTTTTCTGAAGTGTTGTTGGGTTCTGATTCAGGATCTGTTCTATACACAACAACCCCTCCTCCAGTGTGTTCAGCTAGTGTCTTGATATCTTTTGAACATGTCTGACCAGAGGAGTGTTTCCAGTGTGGTGGGAGGACATCAGTGAAACCTGCACATGAAGCTGCCTCATCCTGTCTGATGGAACTGTTTACCCCCCTAGATGAATTAGATGATTTTAATTAAGGTCTTACAGTCATTATTCTACCCATCATTTCCATTTCAATTATATACATTATATACAACAAACTCAAGGAACACTGGAAACATTTTACTTTGTTTCTTGCATTTTTACATACTGAGTTATACGTATTTGAGCATAATCAATTGCAGTGTATGTATTATGTATTGCACACACATATATATAGAAAGAGTATGTATATATTTATTATATATATATATATATATATATATATATATATATATATATATATATATATATATATTTCCCATATTTATATTTGAAATACATGATATAAAGTAGTAGTTATAATAATAGTAAAACAAGAGCAGAATTATAAGTAAATAATTAATAATACATTTTCTTCCTGTAAAGATGAGTTGTAAATGTAGTGTGTGTAATTAAAGTCTGATACTGCTTCATATATCACCCTCTGTCACAGACAGTCACCACACACCTACACACACGCACACACACACACACACACACACACACACACACACTGTAGTTCATTCTACTGTTGAAAGCTTCAATCTAAAAATTATTGCTACTGGTTTTAGAAAAATAACAGTCACATACAAATAATGAAATCAACTGAAATGAACTGAAGATGTAACAGAAAATCAGGTTTAACAGAGCTAATATCCAGAAGCAGCATGGTCACGTGATGCGTTGGTGACTGCTCACTGAACGTCACCAATGAGCCAACAGGAAGTTGACTGGGTGCTGGACGCTCTGGACACTCTGGACGCTCTGGACGTTCTGTGACAGGTTCACCCACAGCTTAAGTTTCCACCCTACAGGAGAAGAATGATCGATGCAGTTGTGTTAAGCTGTCCTCTTTTTTTATTTATTCATGCATTCGTTTACCAACAATCTGGACTAGAGACTGCAGGAGACACAGTGGACCTGTCAGAACACATGCTATAAAAGATTATTAATAGAAGATTGTTTTATGGACTGTGTATTTTAATAGATACATCGATAATGCTTTTTTCACTGCAACAAAACATCACATTGTCATTCACTGCAACACTTCAGAAATAGATAAATAATAATAAAAGGCTGCTACATGGGAGCAATATAATTGATTTAAAATTCTACCATTCTGTTCAGTTTGGAAGAAGCCTGCTGTTTTTTTCCCTCCATCGTTTCATTCCCCTCCTCTTATCTGCGTCCCTCTTTCTGTTCTTGTCTCCCTTCATCTCCCTCTGTCCTCCCCCTCCGCTCTCTCCTTTCACTGCCTGTTATCTCCTCCATGCAGTTGACTGCTTCTGTCCTCTGGGTGTCAGCACTCGCCTTATCCTTCATTCAGCCGTACAGCTTTGTGTGCACTAATCGGCCCATTTCTGCCCGCATTTCATGTTTTCATGATTATTTTCTCCACTGCTCTTGTCTCTGTCTTTATTACATTTTCCTTGCCCTCTTCAGCTCCATCCCCAGCTGCTTGTTGCCACAATAGTTGTCAGCATCAACATCATTTTTCACCCATCTGTCTTCCCCATCACAGCTCTCTCTCTCACACACACAAACACACACAGAAGTCTTATATATAGGGTTACTGCAGATTTATTGATTGAGGTGTGTGTGTGCTTGCGCACGTGCGCGCGTGTGTGTGTGTGTGTGTGTGTGTGTGTGTGTGTGTGTGTGTGTTGGGAGGGGGGTGTTAGTGGCAGCAATTGATGATTTCAAAGCTGCAGAAACTGGATCTGTAACAAGAGATGTCCATGCACTCACCCACAGCTCCAAATAGGAGGTGAAGGTGACTTTCAGGAAGTTCATCACACACACACACACACACACACACACACACACACTGATGCACGTGCATGAACTCACTGAACTGCAGAGACATGCAGTTCACTCAGCAATTGTAGGGGAATGTGTGTGTTTTTTGGAGAAAGCTGAAGGTCAAAGTAAAGCTGTGATTTTGGTAGGTGAAGCAGGAAGGAAGAGTCTCAGGATTACTCAGGTAACTTGGACTCAGGGTGACAAAAGATGCTCGCTGAATTATTGAGAACATAATGTAATGTCCTTGCAGAGGGAGAAAGACAACACTGGGTTATTCTCCTCCCATTTCATCCTCTCCCTGAGTCTGATTATTGGGCAGGAAAGAAAAAGAACAAAAAAGTTCATAGTCCTGTCAGTTCGTGTTTTTTTTTTTTTTTTTTTACCTGCAGACGAATGAATCTTATCTGTAAATGGAAACCCCCCTGCTCCTCCTCCACACACACACACACACACACACCGTTTCTCTCGGCTTGCCAAAGCCTTCATTTGACAGAAGGAGCTTCTGTCCTTTGCTCCAAACTGCAGTTAATCTTCCTTTGTATTCATAAAGCATATTTATTCACAATAAACCCAGAATGATCCAGGAGAACAGCTGAAGGTTACTCTGCTGCATCAGGCTGCCTTTAGTCTCAGAAACACTGGAGGATTGGCTGAAGGGTCAGTTTATTGCTACTGTATTAACTGTGCAGCAGCTGTTTGTACAAGCTAATTAATGAGACTTTGGTACCAAATTTGGCACATGTAGTAAGTATACATGACACATGATTAAATAATAATGATGTCAACAAGCAGTGGTTAGCAGAGGGCTACACAATGTTTTATCTTTTTATGAAGTACATTTCTTACTTTATTTAATACTACATTTTCTTTCTTTCAGACAATGAAACCACACTCTTATTGGCAGCAAATACTATTGTTGGGAAGTATGTTGGTCATATTGTCCCTGATAAGGAGACTGGTCTAGTCATTGAAAATTATGATATTGTGAGAATATGAATAGCATGTATATTTTTGACTTATCGATACAGTGTATTATTAATAACACCAGAACAGTTCGACACATGAGCTCCAAAAGGTCAGTGACACCACCCTGAGTATCACACAATGATAGCAAAAACTGTTTCTCATAAAGTTTACTCAACGCCCAATTCAGAACATTTGTTGATTAATGTTGAGAGAGGACACTGAATGAGGGATTACCTTCAAAAAAGACTCAGTTTCATAGTACCAACGAACATATCACCCAGTGGAACAGTGTGATGTGTTCTAGAACAGCAATGACGCTTTGTGGTACAGATGAATAAACTAAACCAGGCTTCACTTGTTAGGAGGATGTCATTAATGGTTTCAAACCATTTCAGGTTAAATGTTTTTCTCTCTGTCCTCTTTGAGTTCTCTCTTCATTAACTTCAAAAGTGATGTTTTGCTTCCGGCATTAGCGATAAAGTTTGCACGTCACTGAATGACGCTTGTTACCATGGTAATGACATTATGCTTCTGGTGACGGGACTGGCATGAACACACAAAGGCAGCTCTCTGTCGTCTTACAGTCTGCAATGTGTGTTACCTACTTTACATAAGTGATTGAAAGGACATGACGCTGTTTAACATGATAATCACACTCTTCTGTCAAGGGCTAACACAAGACTACAGCCACCTAATGACTGTTACGTTTCACTATATAGTTGGTTTACCAAATGTAAATGATAAAATGATTAATTGTATGTTTGTTGAATAATGTGTATCTTACCAGAAAAAGCTTAGTTTAATTTGGATTAGTTTATACTTAAAGTTGGCAATGGAATAATGGAAGACTTTGTCATTGAAGTGTTCTGGTTACTGTTTGTGGTGTCTGAGAAGACTCTCAGTCATCCAGGACAACACGTCAGATGAAATACAATCTAAGAATCCAACGGCTATGGTCTGGCAAAGCAAGCCAAAGCGATACTAAAACGTGACGTCAGTGACTGCCTTCCACTGACTGGCCAACAAGTGTCGTCATTGGAAACATCATTGGAAGCGTTATTGGATGCGCGATGTCCGATTAGCCTGTAAAAGCCAAACACAACTCGACCCCGCCATTTTTAAAAAATGGCGCTGTTGTTACACAAGAAAATGACATCGCTGATTGCTTCATGTCCTCCATTGTATGTGATAGTAGTGTTGTTGTTTCTGTGTTGGAAAAGCACCAAAACTGGGCCGCACCATGCCATACCATGCCGTTCCTGTGTAGTGGAAAAGCACAATAAGTGTGCCAGTCAGAGGGTGCCTTTCCTGGCTAAGGCCAGCAGGTTACATGGGGGATCTGCCTGGATGTCCAATCGTGGCTCCAGTACTGAGGGGTGGTGCAGAGAGCACAGGAGCCCCACCATAGGGTATTATTACAATATTAAAATATCAATATCAAGTCCTCCTCCTGCATGACAAAAAATAACTGAGAACCACTGGAAGTTTGTTGTCAAAATTAACACTGATCTGGTACGCTCTCTCAACACCAGTTTCTCATCTCAAATTGCTAATCGGATCGTAAACAATGAGCAGCACATGGATAAGACTTGGCCTGACACCAGAAATCCTTTCGTCAGACCCACAGCCAATGGGCTTCAAGATTGGTTCCGTTCCCTAACCCGCAATCTGCCACTGGCAAGTCAAAAATATTTTTATCAAGCATTCAGCTCTTGGTAGAAGATGATTATACATGTTTCAACAGAAATATGATCTGGGAAAATTCTTAAAGCATGCCTAAAATAACTTTTTTGTATTATTAGTCTGCATCCCAACTCTCTCATTAACTTCAAATATGGATGTATTTTAACCATTTTGCATTTTAGTTAATTTTTCAACACCACAGTAGTCCAGCTAATCACTGAAATATTTAAGGATTTTGGTAAAACTAATAGTCTAACAAGGGTTACAGCAACATCATAACAAATAATGACAGAAAGAAGTGCAACAACAAGCAACAGCATTTCTCAAATTGGGGTCAGGGGTCAACACTTAAAATGGGATTCATGTGCAACCACTGTATTTACAGCAGCACTCTTCCATAACGTAACCTGACGGGGGCGGCAGTAGCTCAGTCTGTAGTGACTTGGACTTGGAGGGTCACCAGTTCAAGTCCAAGTCGGACCATGTGTGGAGAGTGGACTGGTAGTTGGAGAGGTGCCCATTCCTCCTCCTGAGCACTGCCGAGGTGCCCTTGAGCAAGGCACAGAGACAGAGTGTAAATTGAAATTTCCCTCATCGAGGGACTAATAATCTTCTTCTATATTGCTCCATCACTCATTAACAACATGCAAAGAGAGATTACCACAGTGCACAATAAAAATTGTGCTCATGAGGTGAAGGCTTATTGATATGTTAATGATAAGTCTCAGTAAGTGATAGCAGTGTCATGTTTGCACTGATAGTTGGCATTTCCATATCACTGGTCCAATGGGTTGCAGCTGTTTGTGTTGATATATTGATGGTGGAGCCTCCAGTGGATAATGTGGTCAGTTTCTGCCTGTGGTGGACTGGTTATGCACTGATTAAGAGCACAATCAGTCACATGAGAAAATCCAATTTCACAGCCATAAGTAAACACTTGGACCACAAAGGGATATTGACTGTGATCACTGGTGCCTGCTAATTTCATTTCAGAAGGGAAATTACACAGTTTACAGATTTGTACTTTCTGTCAATAAAGTCTCTTTCAGTCCATAAAGTTTGGCTCATCACACAGCCGTGGGACGCTTATACACACTTATAGAGGACAGATAGATCTATTAACTGAAAGTCTCCCTCCCTCACCCCACCCCTCACCCCAAATTAAAGCAAATTCCAAGTAATTAAAATGTGTGTGTGGTTGTTGGCCAACTTCATGTTCTATTCATGCAGATTAATACATATTTGCGGTTGCCAGTAGGTGCTGAAAGGCATCTGCCTTAGCCATTAAACATTCATTAGTGTGCAGGACAATTCAGAGCAGCTCTTTACCTGCTTCCCCCATATGAGCACATTAAATTAGAACAGCCAAACATGGAACATCACACCGACAATATCATTCCTCACACCTCTGTATTAAAAGACATACTGTATGCTCAGACCCCCTTTCATTAGTTTGGGTCACTTAAAGCAGGTTAATTGTCAAGTCTGCTTCATTTTCTGCCTTTCATTGTTTTCTACTGTCATTTATAGTCAACATATATGTATCTCCAAGGTTAGCTGACAACGAAATAACATTTTAATCATCATTGGGATCAACTAAATACGAAAACGTGATTCATGTTTGTTTTAAAAAGGATAGAGGAGCTAATTCGAAATAAACACATATTGGTTTTGGGGCGGCAGTAGCTCAGTCTGTAATGACTTGGGCTGGGAATCGGAGAGTCCAGGTCGGACCAAAATGTGGAGAGTGTACTGGTAGCTGGAGAGGTGCCAGTTCCTCCTCCTGGGCACTGCCGAGGTGCCCTTGAGCAAGGCACCGAACCCCCAACTGCTCGGGGCGCCTGGATAAGGGGCCCCCTCACTCTGACACCTCTCCTCCAATGCATGTGCATGTGTTTGTTTCATGACTTGTGTGTGTAATGTGCAACTGAAAAAAGTTACTAACAGAGTGAAAAAATGTAATTTCCCCTTGAGGGATTAATAAAGGGATTCTTCTTCTTCTTCTTCTTCTTCTTCTTCTTCTTCGTAAAGGCTAATAGTGACAGCAGGGTGGGAGTTATATCTGCCAACCACTGCCTGGGAGCAATGGTGAGCACTGTGTTACCTGACGGCAAGAGGTTTGGAATCCAGCCTTCTGTGAACCAGAGAGCCAGACAGTCTGCTTGCTCTGCTTGGTTCTCTCTGGGTTCTCTGTGGTTCTGTCCTGGTTCTCTCTGGTTTGATGGTTTCTATCTGGTTCTGTGGTTCTCTCTGGTTCTCTCTGGTTCTCTCTTGGTTCTCTCTGGTACTCAGAGACATTGGTGCTATTTAGTACTCTGGTTCTCTCTTGGTTCTCTCTGGTACTCAGAGACATTGGTGCTATTGGTACTATTTAGTACTCTGGTTCTCTCTTGGTTCTCTTGGTCTCTTGGTTCTATCTGGTTGTCTCTGATTCTCTCTGGTTCTCTTTTGGTTCTCTCTGGTTTGTATTTGCTTCTCTCTTGGTTCTCTCTGCTTTACATCTGGTTCTCTGTGGTTCTCTTTCTGGTACTCTGTTGTTCTCTCTGGCTTTCTGTTGGTTCTCTCTCATTTTCTCTGGTTCTTTCTGGTTCTCTCTTGGTTCTCTCTTGTTTTCTCTGGTTCTCCCTGGCTCTCGCTTGGCTCTCTCTTGGTTCTGTCTGTTTGTGAAAAGTTTTTATTTTCTGTGACTTTTCCCATGAATGTCCAGCACCACTCAGGTTAAGGCAACTCTATTCAGGTTGAGGTAAAGATGTTGGACTCTTTATACTTCCTGGTTATGTGGATTCCATACCAATTGATTATGTGCAAAATACAGTATTAATATGGATTACATTGCATGTTTTTGTGTATGAAACTTTCTGTTTTACTGTATCCTTTGTTCCATGACAAAACATATTTAAACTTATTTTGATCCAAATCACAAAGTTTTCCTAAACCTAGCCAAGTAGTTATGTTGCTTAAAACTGAAGTTGTTTTGTTTCAATCCACAGCATCAAGTTTCAGCTCAGCACAGTTTTGCCCTTCTGAATCATAATAATGGTTGTGTTAAATGCTGATAACATTCAAAATGAATACTTAGCTTTCTTACTTAGCTTTATGAATGACCACTGCTGGTTGTTTGTGTCTCTAGGTGGTTGGAGTGGGTGGGGTCAGTGGGCAAGGTGCAGCAGTGAGTGCGGAGGCGGGATTCAAACCAGAACCAGGACCTGTCAGTCACCTGCGGAGGAGTCGTACCTGTGTGAGGGTGTGGTGGAGGAGGGCCGGCCATGCAACCCTCAGCCCTGCACCGGTGAGCTCCTTATTTTCTATGTGCTTACACTCATGTTTCCATCCATCTATGTCTGTCAGTGAGTTACGCTTTGTGGTTAATATGAGCACCCAGTGTGTGCAAAGTGTGTTTCCAGCTATTTTATTTTATATTTAGTTTTTGTTTACATCTTGTTCATTCCCTTGTGTAACCATCCACTATAAGTCAGTGCTTTGACTTAAGGAGTGCATGTTGGAAAGGGGACTTTGATCGATGAGAAATAATAATGACATGGTCAACCGTTATCACGACCATGTATGCACAGTATGTCAAAATAAGTACACTAATAAATGTCTAAAAGTACACAGGAAATCAACATCTGAGTACATTTATGTAGAAGCTCTTTACCAAGAAGCGTTAGTGCTTTTACTGGATTACTTTTCACTTTAAAGCTGTCTTCATTTGTGCAGAACTAGAAGTGTGTTTCTGTCTGATGAACAGCTCAAACAACAGATTGTCATTGCTGTAGATGTGTTTGTGTGTGTGTTTTTCCAGTTATATGTGCCATCAGAGGCATATGAAGACTCAGATAAACATTATTATAGAACAGCTGAAAACATAAAATGAAAGCTGCACACATCACGCCACATCGACACTTACAGCGCAACAAAAGTCCCAAGTTTGGCTGATGCTGTTTTGGGTGACCTATCACGTCACGGTTGTGTCCCAAATATAAGCCTTTAGTAACGGACCTCTGGTTGCTAACCCCGCCCCCTCCTCCCCCCCTGGCCTTGCCTCACCCCCTTTAGGCAAAGGTCGCCATCTCTCTCGCAGCCAATCGCTTCGCTCAGTGGACAGCCGCAAGCGTGATGACGTAGACAAGCCCCGCAGTGGACCACAGAGCCCTCAGACAGGTAAGACAACGGGACGCAGAGGGATCCCATGCATCAGTCACTGTGGCAGCTTGGGTGACCACCACACTTGTACAATACATACATAATGACGAGCACAAATGAGAGAGTTGCACTCACTCCTAATGCACACATCTATCAAAAGCTCCCAAAACAGTGCCTCAGCCGCAACGGACTAATTCCAACATGGACCCTGACTGAACATAGTGAAATTGTATTTTATGTGAGGTCATAACAGGCCACTGTATCTTGTCTGTAAAACACAATAGCAAATGGAGTCCTCCCTCTCTGTTAAAGTGATACTCCACCTGAAATCAGGAGAACATCCTCTGTTGGCTGAAGGGAATACTGCAGTTCAGCAAACTGGGGAATGTGCTCATTTTGCTACTTTCCAAGAGTTAAATACTAGTCTGTGTGGTAAGTGTGGAGTTAAAGGCAGCTATTTGGTCCAGCTTGGCAGAAAGCTGTTTCCCCCTTTAAGCTAAGGCAGTTTGGCTCATCACCTCCTGCTTCAGTTCCAAACTTAATGCACAGACAGTACATCACTAGAAAGCTGGTCATCTAACTAAGATGACTATGAAACTTTTTGGCACAGCTTCTTCACAGAGACAAGAGGCTGTGATCAGCTTGGATTCATGTCAGTCTTTAAAATAATAAAACAGTGGATCATGTTGCAGGGGTGGCTTCTATGGATATTTTGTCCATTTGCCCACTATAAAAAACTTTCCTTCAACGTCACCAATGGAATATGACTGATTTGAATTTAAGCAGACCTACACCTAATGCTCTTTGATGAGAACAGTGTAAACCCTTCAAGCCTACAGGGTGTGCAGGTTTGATACAAACAGATAGATTTTGTGTGAAGTATCACTTTAAATTGCTAATCAATGCCCCGCCTCCTGTTCAGTTCTCTTCTCTCCACTTCCTCCGGCTGTGACTGCCAAATTTTCCCTCAGTGGTTAACTGACCCAGCAAATCGGCAGTCACAGCCCTTGAAAAAATGACTGGCATATCCTCAGCCAGTGGCATTCACTTCCCCTAGAAGTTAATGCAAAGGATATGACATCACAGCCCCACAGAAGAAGGACAAGCAGAACAGAAGCTGGAGTCCATTTCAGGGGCTGCCTCCTTTGAAGGTCACTGTGTGAGAAGCTGGACACAACATTAGATGGGCTGGACCTGCACATCTTATCCAAATCAGATGGTCTACAGAGGATTTAGGCCTTCTGGCAAGGTCCTATCAAGTGACCAGTGTGTACTGGTTTGGATTACTGATGACCACCAGATTTGTCTGCAAAATAATTCTTTCATCTGCCACATTTGGAGGAACCTTTGGAAATAGAACAGCCTCATCCCAATTATCCAAATATTCGAGGAGACGGCCCCTGAAAGGTGGCACAGCTAGAGTCCACCCTTTATCACACCACAACCCTTCCTCTTTTGGCCACAGAGGCTGCATCCTGCATGATAATTAGTTATGGCCCTCTCCTTTCCTTTCCCTCTGTTTTCTCCCTCCTATCCTCCTATCCTTTACCCACCCTACCTCCTCAGTAGACTCAGCTTCAGGTGAGGAGTGGTCAGCGTGGAGTGTGTGTTCTGCCACATGTGGGGAGGGCTGGCAGAGTCGCACTCGTTTCTGTGTGTCCTCCTCCTACAGCACCCAGTGTAGTGGGCCACTGCGTGAGCAGAGACCTTGCAACAACTCTGCTGTTTGTCCAGGTAAGCCCCCCTCCCCCTACCCCCCCACTGCCACCTCCCTGCGCTCGATCAGCCCTCTCCTGGACCTTGCCTCACCCATACAAGACCCACCTGACTCCCCTCCTCAGGCACTTATTAAATCTGTGGCCCCTGGATTGCTCTCTGCTCTCACCTTGCCTCTAGTTTACAATGGCTCCACTACAGTGACAGTTTCCATGGTGTTCTCAGGCTTTCCTACATGCAGACAGGCAGGGAGACTCCGCAACTTAGAAAGCCGTGTTATTCAAGGACAGTGGGTCAGTGTTGATGATCCCAGTAAAGCTAAACAGCAGAGCCATCGCTAGTCGTCAGCACAGCTCAGTGACTCCAATAACTTTTCCAGTGTGGTTTTGGTGTGTTCAGGGGGCCTGCGTTTGTCTGTCTATAAATCATACCTTAGCCGCTCTGATTGCAGTGCATGGTGCTTGGGACGAGTGGTCACCGTGGAGTTTGTGTTCATCGACCTGTGGCCGAGGTTTCAGGTCCAGAACTCGAACCTGCACCCCCCCACAGTTTGGGGGAGATGCCTGTGAGGGCCCAGAGAAGCAGACCAAGTTCTGCAACATCGCTGTCTGTCCAGGTAACAAACACACTGACTATTTATTCAAATAGAAATAGCCCAAGTTGCAAGCTTAAAGCTATGTTTTTAATCCACACTTGCACACTTGCTGTTTGTGTGCATTCCCAAATGTTAAACTGTGGGGCCTGTACAAATAGGACTGTATGTGCTGGCAAACATGTTTGGACCTAATTAAAAATCACCATAACTGTCACCGTCTCCAACAATTCACACATAGACTAGAGATATAAGAAGTGGACATAGTCACTATGACATCATCCATTAGTTGGTGGACTGTATTTTAGACACCTCGAGTCCAGCTTTTTGGTATCTTGGGTTTTTCGCAACCAGTGAAACGAGATGATGGCGCTAAATTCAGCTAAATGCTGAATAGGCAAAATGTTACAAATAATATTCATGAAATGAAAGCACACTGAAAGACCAGACTGGGCAATGCCATGGTAGAGGCCTATCAATTAGCAGGTGGCTCTGTCCTAAATCATCCCCTGCTTTATGGTCTGTTTGACTCTAAATGGAACCATAATTTACTAAATGAACATCATGCTGTATTGAAGAAGACTAGAAACTAGAGACTGAGACCATAAACTCATGTTTACAATGTTTACTGAGGGAATAAAACAAGTGTAACATAGACTAATTTACTCATTAACTTCAATAGTCACATTTCTTTTTGCAAGCTTTGTTTGCCATAAGAAATAATGCAAGCTTCAAGCACTTCTGCATTTCTCACCAGGTATTACACATACACAATGAGTACAAGAAGAACTGATACATGGAAGTAAAACTATACCATAGTGAAAACCATGTGGAGATGGAAAGTGCACACAAGAAATGTGAATCTTTGCTTTATCCATAAAACGTCTCTGAATTAGAACACAACCCATAGTGCACCAAGTAAGAGATAAATGTACTGTCTTTTCTGTTTGCCTGTGGCTGGTGACCTTGCTCATTCTCAGTGGATGGAGTGTGGAATGAGTGGTCAAGCTGGAGCTCCTGCTCCGCCTCCTGCTCTAATGGAACCATGCAGAGAACCAGGGAGTGTAACGGACCCTCGTACGGAGGCTCCGAGTGCAGAGGAGAATGGCTGGAGACTGTCGACTGCTTCTTGGGGGAGTGTCCAGGTATGAAAGACATGCCACAGCCACATCATGATATTTCACAAAAAATGTATTCAAAACAAAAATATATCTGAACTAGATATTTAACCATACATCATGATACTTTAAATATTTAAAGCTTACAGCAATTCCTCTCTGTTTCTGTTTGATGCTGAACAATTCAGTCGTCGTTTTTTGCATGTTTTCTGGGCCCGTCATGAATAAAACCTTTCTTGATTGTCATTTGAATGCCACATATCCTGCACTGACAGCCTGTGTAAACACACTCCTATATGAATGCTAGTATAGAAAAAAATGAAAAAGGATGGACAGGTCCAACAAACAACAGACTTCTAACCAGGAGACATGTATTTGAGACCAGTGTTTTGTTGTTATAAGTTAAATTAGTGGTGTTAGTCACGTCAAGTGTTTAAGTTTATAACATGTTTTCCCATAGTTGCGTTACATTTCGGTACCCATTTTACACAGCATACATTGTTATTTTAAGCCCAACCATGACGTTTTGCTTTACCCAGACTAAGTTGCCTAGACCGAATGTCATGTTATTTATGTGCCTTCTGATGAGACTGGGATGTTTATCCAGTGGTGTGGGAACATATTAAGTCGTTTTAATAAGAAATATTCTGATACATTTCCTACAAAGCAAAATGATTAAATAATTTAATGATTCAATCATAAAATACATTTATTTTAACATGAAAATGTTATGGACAGTATTGAAAAGCATATTACTTACCTTTTCAATACTTTCTTGGTACAGACTATGTACAGTATGGCCAAGTACTATATGTTCAAAGAACAAAGAGCAAATACTATCAAGGGCAGAAAGCTGTCTATATATCTGTCATGATTTTGATTCATTTCTAAAATGGTTTTTCTAGTTATCAGGAAATGACAATTTCATGCTGTTGTTTTTTCACCAAAATCATATTGACTTTACATTGATAGTAACCTCTTTCTAGTATTTCACAGTGGTTTACAGTGATGAATGTGTTTCTGTTCTGTTTTGGTGCACAAGTAAAAAAAGGAAGGAGTTCAGAATCAGCTAAATTTGTTTGCACACTTGTTTGAGGTGGTTTTTACAACAAGAACAGTTCAAATTGTCCACCTGAAACTGACTCCTAGAGTTTTGTTCCAATCATACATGGGTTTGAAGGCAACTTGTCTTGCTACTTGTTCTCCTCTGTTTACAGGTACAGTAGTTTCCAGCCATGTGGAGCCGACAGCCCCAACTTCTGACTAAACTACACTGTAGCCAAATTTATTCACAACAACCACATTATGGATTGCTAATTTTTTTTTGCATTTCATTTTGGAAACATTTCAAAAGCTAGGGTTCCTTTAAATCACGATTGTGTTCTGCACGTATGATATAATGTCTTATGAAGTCCTGTCTAACACTCTCCTGTTGCATGTATTCTGTCAGTGGATGGTAAGTGGCAGCCGTGGTCTTTGTGGTCGGGCTGTTCTAAGACCTGTGGAGGGGGGAGCCAGCAAAGAAACAGGGTTTGTTATGGGCCCTTTTTTGGAGGGCAGCCTTGTCCTGAAGAACGTGAAGAGGTCCGGCGCTGTAATGAAAAGAGATGCCCAGGTCAGTGGATGGGAACATAGCACTATTTCCCCTACTGTAACCAATTTTATATGACAGGCTACATGATGATACATGCCATGATACCATTTACATTCTTTTTGTGAGCAGAACCTCATGAAATATGTGGAGAGGACAGCTTCTCCAATGTTGCATGGAAGATGACTCCAGCTGGGGATACAGCAGCAGTGCGCTGTCCTCCCAATGCTATGGGTGAGTTCATCCATCATTCATAAGGTGCAGAAGTCCACTGGTAGTACTAGGAGTTGAATTAGAAACACACTTTGGTGATGGACTCCTGTGTCCTCACACAGGGCTTATCCTGCGCCGCTGCACGCTGGATGAAGAGGGCCTTGCCTACTGGGAGAATCCCACCTACATGAAATGCATTTCCAATGACTATCGCAGTATCCAAACTTTGGTGAGTTTGTGAGACATCAATTATGGTGTTTTAAATTTCAATTCGGTCAATGAGGCATGACATTTCACATTTGCCCAAGGTGTTGATTACTTTGTGTGGAAACTTACCAAACACTTTCTCTGGTAGACTCGGGAGCACTTGTCCAAAGCACAGCGTGGCCTCGTGGGAGATGGAGTTTCCGAGGTGATGACCAAGCTGCGGGTGACATCCAGTGATGGAACCAGCTACAGCGGAGATCTGCTGGCCATTGTGGACGTGTTGAAGAACATGACAGAGATCTTCAGGAGGGCATACTACAGTCCCAGCAGTGCAGACATGAGGGTGAACTGATATATGAGTTTAATGACAGTATACTGAGGAGGTTCTCTACTCAAACAATTAGGGCTGTCAACATTAACATTTTAATCATGATTACATTGAAGTAAAAAACATAACACATAATTTTTTTATGTGTGATGCTATTGTGTTACTTTTTACAAAACCTTACTTGCTTGCTTCTTGCTGCTGAACGACAACAATATGCATCAGAAATAGTTTATTTTATTTTGAAAAACTCCAAGACGGCTCAGTGGAGACATCATATGTAATATACACCTTGTATAAAAAAGATTAAAGCTAAAAGTACTTCCCCTCCTTTGAGTTAGTAGCTTCGAGCTAAGCTATTTATTAGTGATCAAGTCTCCACAGACCTAAGGTTGAAACTAATGCCTTGTTCACACTACATGATTTTAAGCCAATCGGCAGGTCGGCAATGTTTTTTTCACACCTAGCCTGCTAAATATCCTAGCCTGCTAAATATCCAGTCAAGCTCCAGCTATCAAGAGGAGCAACAACAACAACAACAGCAACAACAACAACAACAAATTTTCTCTTTTAATTCTTTCACTACATGGTAGCTCACAAACATCCTGGAGGGCTGCTTTCTGCTCCGTGTCCATGTTTACAATGAAAAGCTCACTGTTGACTGTGATTCAGTCAGCCTTCTCTCACTAATTTTTGGTTAATAAATGATCCGCTCATTTTGTTCTAGTGTTCAAATGCTCACTGAAAAGGCTGAAATCCATCTTCAAAGATAGCAGAAGAGGCTTTTGGAAGGCAATATGTCCATATATTCATTAATATTGTCACTCATATTTACAGTGAAATACAGAAAAAAATGCCACAGACATTTTCTTTATACCACAAGTTTAATAAACGATGTTCTTCAATAAAAAGAAAAGCTCATGTCAGCCTCAGTGATTTCAGTGATATCACTGTAAACACTAGAAAACAACGAGCAGTTCATTTATTAACCAGGAATTAACAGGGGAGGCTCACTGGACAGCAGTGCAGCAGTCTGACACGCCTGCTGATAGATAGTCTTGAAGTGTGAACACTCCTGTCACCTACCAGTCATGTAGTGTGAACACCTCAAAACTCTGACCAGGGAGCAGAGAGTCACATAGTGTGAACAGCAGCACGACACGACTCTGACTGTCATGTAGTATGAACAAGGCTTAAATGAAGAAGGTAACTCCAGCTCTTGTTAAATGGTTTCAGCTGACAGCAGACCAGTCAACATCATGAAGACTCTGGTGTAAGAAACACCCATATTTGAATTCGAAACATTGCTCAAACTGGAAGAAGTTAACATCGACTTGGTGCAGGACAGTGTCGAAGTAGAAATATACTGCTGTGTGTGTGTGTGTGTGTGTGTGTGTGTGTGGTAATGAAGGAACGTGTCACTCATTGATGTGTTTTTACACATACATCAGGCTTTGACACACAGAATACTTGAGAAAACTTGAGCCTCATCCTGAAAATACCTTGGTCAGACTGCATCACGTCAAACATTTTCTCTTTGTTTTCCAGAACTTTGTGCAGTCAGTCAGCAATCTGTTGATGGAGGAGAACAGGGAGAGATGGGAGGAAGCACAACTGGTTGGTATTGCCCTCTCACCTTGTCTGTAATTACATTTTTTTTGTAGAACAGTAATAATAGCAACCCTGAAGTTGTGCAATTGATGAGTTAGACACTGTGACAAAGACGCAGGTGGACACACAGCCCACCTGAATCTTTTCAGACTGACAGAGGTAGAAGAAGAGGAGGACTGCTGAAGGACAGAAATATCTACAGCTAATGAGTAACCGAGTCAACGCAAACACCCACTCATCCATCTGCTGCACTCACCCACTCGTGCATCACTATCTTTGCTTGCCTTCAACCATCCAGCTGTCCATGCTTTTCTCACCATGCAGGCACCAGAACAATGCCAAACAATCCAACCTGGCCCCCTCAAAATGAGTGCAGTGTCACATGCCATGTGCGAAAGAAGTAAAATGTTTGTTCTTCCACTCTGAAAGGATTACGCAAAAAAAGGCACAGTCATAATTTTACTGGGAGGATTATTCCCTTGGCCCGTGGCCAGGAGCTCTATGTTTTAAGATTTTAATAACAAAAAATAATGTAATTACAAGATCACAGTTGATCATTTTCAGTGTGGCTGTAATATTCACTATGTAATATATAATAGCTGGCACAGACATTGGCAAACTACGGCCCGTGGGCCATATATGACCCATTGGGCTTTTTGATCCAGCCTGCAGAACTTGTTCAAGTTATATTATTAAATTCAATGATATTATATTAAGGGCTGCCACTGAGTTAAGAAGGTAAGTCTAATTGGACAAACTGCCCAAAATGTGCAACAACTAAAGAAGCTTAAAGCAGGTCATGAAGCAGAACTCCATTCAGAAAATCAAGGAAACTAATAAGCCATTCATAACTAACCATCAAACATGCTGATAAAATTAGATTAAGCATCTTTTCTGAATCTCTCCAAGCTTTTCCTGTAATTCAGCAAACAAATAATCCACCAAAGAGCATCGTTAAAGTATTAATTTATAATGTGACATGGACAAAAAGGAAATGAGAAAGAGACGTTCAGGGTCAAAGATGGATGGAATCTGGCCCTGGGGCCACAGCACCACAAGGGCCAGACAGTCCAGGTGAACAATGTGGTAGTTTGTGTAAAATAATTCATTTCAGAAGTGTTTATTAATTCTCCATAATACATGCACAATGTACAGACAGAGAGAGAATAATCTGGCTCATACGGGGTTACATTGTTGACAAATTTTAATTATTTATTCTGACCCTAACCCTCATAGTAAAAATAATTAAATATTGCAAAAATAGTACGGAAACTTGAAATAGCAAACACTTGGTTGTACTAAATGGAAATACATGAAACAGCAGCATCAGGCAGCGAGGTAAGACACCACAGAGAGTGCTTTTGGAAATGCTCTGCACTAATGCAGCACTAAGAGATTATTAAATGATTAGAAATCACACTGACACACCTCTTGTTTTACCTGCTCAACTTGAATGTAAATGCAGCTCATAAATGTGAGCTGTCCTCACTATTGTTAAGTAATCCTGTCAGGGAGGAGTTCAGGTCCGCAGCACTCGTTATGTGTTGTTCATTCCTGTGTGTCCCCAGAGTTTTGAAACAAAATGAGACTGAAAACTTTTCAAATTAAGTACATTTACTGTCCTCATCAACACAAGGAGTCGGCTGTGGTGCACAAAATGAAATATTAATGTTGGTCATCACTGTGTCGAAAATGATAAATGGTGCTGGTATGACAATGTTAGCCAGCTTATATATATATATATATATATATATATATATATATATATATATATATATATATATATATATATATATTCACTTGAAATACTTTCATGTGTCTCTGTTGTCTCAGCTGGGGCCAAACATCAAAGAGCTTTTCCGTCTGGTGGAGGACTTTGTGGATGTCATCGGCCTGAGGATGAAAGACTTTCAAGACATGTATGAAGTCACCGATAACCTAGGTCAGTCTTATCTCCATCCAGGAGATCTTCGCTGCTATCTCTGCTCATCGAAACAAATACTCTTATCACAGATTTCCTTTCTCTGAAGATTGATCTTCAAATATATAGCAATACATAAAAGGGAAGAGAGGAGCGGCTGACCTGACAGTGACTCTCTAGTTTACCTACAGCTGGTCTTTATGCCGCGTCCATGTGCAGAGCTCATTCATGTTATTCATTTTAGCTTCTCACAAATAGATCTATCCATTATGTAGTGTATGTTGGCAGACAGGATTTTTTAAGTTATATTTTGAGGTCATTTCGAACCTATATCACCATTATAGAGTTTGTCCACTAGATTATTAAAGATGGCTTTTTTTCATTAGACTTTTCTGGAGCTGACATCACACAGACAGAAAAAAGAAATCCCAAACTATAAAAGCAACAGTCACTGCTGACAGTCTATTTTGAATCATTTTATTTTTGTATGTTCATCTAGTATTATAGTATATTATATAATATTATAATATCTAGTACCATCCTGCCCATTGCATAATAACTTAAATGGGTCATTTAAATATGAATTAAAGGGTTTAGTTTTGCACTGTCGTGCATCTGAACTTTGAGCGACATGTTAAACTAGATACTGTATATATAATAAAGCCGTAGAGGCTGAGATGTCATTAGTCTTACCCCCATTAGTCCAGCTCCATTAATGCTGCATCCCACACTTCCCATAATGCAGCTCAATACCAATCAGAGAGCAAACACACACAAACAAATCTGTCAACATTTCAAATGGTTTCAAGCCTCCAAGCACAAGCCCAGACAAAGCTCCTCCAGAGCCACAGAGGACATGATGCAGCACTTTTTATTGGCTGTGTGCAGTTTCTGGAAAGACAAAGCACAACACAGACAAATGGAATTATTACTAATCGTGCATTCGTTTTTTTGGTTGTTTGATTTCTTTTGTATCTCAATTGTATATATTTTAGTTGCTTACTTACCAGAAAAAATGCATTGTTTTGTGTCGCATTTAGTGTGAAATGTCTTTCTCAGTGCTTACATAGCTTTTTAAGTCTAATGACGTTGCTTATCCTAAACCTAACGTTAAATTATCTAACCTAACAACTTAGGTTGTTTGTTCCATAAACTGAACATGAAATGTTTCACCCAACAATATAGTTTCCTTACAGTTTGTTTCTTTCATTTTAACTAAAGCTTGACTACATGGTTGTTTAGCTGTAAAGATTTGTTCAGTCTGTACTATATTTCATATCAGTTTCCATGACAGGAATAATAAGAAAGTTAAAAAAGTGGAGCTAACCTGGGGTCAGTGGAGGTTCTACGTTGGGAAAGTCTGATCAGGACTTGGATCTGTCACATGAGGTCCTTGTATTTCTTTGGTTGCAGGCCACCATCCTATGTACTAAATTCATCTTATCTATTATTATTGTCTGGAGTTATTCTCAGTAACTGAACCAAGAGAACAAACCTATGGTAAATATTAGCACTCGCCAGAGCAGCAGGTCTAGCAAATCCACATTCATAACTACCTGCTGTCTCGTTCCATTGCCCAGTGACTGTAAACGCTTTATTTTTCTCAAACAGGGGGGAATAATGCAGTGTAGTTATCACAGAGGTTCTGTTGCTCTCTGTGACCTCCAGATAAAAAGGAGGCAGTTTGAGTTTAGTCAAGGGAGAGTATGTGGGAATTGGGGCCAGATGAGAGGTCCTGTTTATAGCGGCTCCACCTCGTCTGGAGCCAAATAGCCGCCCACACCAGCAGCAAACCTCCCCTGGGGCGACTGACCTCCTCTCTCCTCCCACACCTCGAACACAAGAAAAGCCACACACATCATCTGCCAACATATAGTCACATCGCACTTTCTTCTTCCAAACTTTAAATCAAAGTAGAATGAGAGAATTTGACTCAAAGTTTATCTGCTGAGTGCTAATCAGCATTATTTTTCAGCTGCATATGTACAGGTACATACCTGTATGGTATCTTGGCAGTCATTCCCATACCAGGAGGTGAACCCAGGTCCCCTGGGTGAAAACCAGGAATCCTAACCATATGGGACGTTATTTCAGATTCCTTACCTCTGTGTCAAGCTATTTTAAAGTGAATGACTTAATTAAAAGAAAAAGTTATAACTTGGCTTTGACAAGAACAGAGGCCAAAAGCACGACTCGCAAAGATATTTATTTAGTAAAAAAAGAAACAAAAGGCACTGGACAAACTATGACAATGGAAAAAGGCTAAGAAAAATCACATCACAAGGAAGATAAGTATTAAACTATCTCAATAACCAAATCAAAATGCTCTCCCTGAGGCTGACGAAGAAATGAAGAGAAAATTACTTGACTGAGGAAAAACTAATTCCAACTAAACAAAGACAACAAAGTACAAACGCTCATGAAAGGTGAGGAGACTAAACAAAGTGGCAAACAAAACTCTGACTATACAATACAAATCCTTGTGACTGACATAGACCTGACTTGACTTGAGAATACAGGTACTGACATAGAAGGCTGGTTGACTTGATGTAAGGAACAAGACGAACTGGCACAGAACAAAAGAAGACACAGACTGTTGTGAAGAAATGACAAACGGCTGGAAACAATCAGGGGCGGGGCAGACAATCACCATGACAGTGAAAAACAGGAGGGCAGGAAGTGCCTGAAACGAGGGAAACAACACAAAATAATAAAAGAAATGACTGCTCAACTTGAATGTAAATGACAGAAAAGAGTCTAAGAATCACTCACACATCATTTTTTCGTTTATTAGCCCACATTAATGTCACCTGAACAGACATATAAGCAGAAGAGGACGCTCAGAGGGGACCGTGCCTTTTCTGTGTCGGCTCCTAAATTATGGAATGATCTGCCTATGCACGTTAAACAGGCCTCCTCTTTGTCGGTTTTTAAATCACTTTTAAAAATTAGTCTCTTCTCCATAAACTTTGACACCTAGTTTGAGGTTTTCATGTTGTTATGCTTTTTGATTTATTGTTGTATTTTATCTTTGTGCCATATGTGAGCTGTTATGTCTTTTTATGTATGATGTCTTATTTATTTTTTCTGTACAGCACTTTGGTCAACTTGGTGCTTAAGTGCTTAACAAATAAAGTTTAGATTGGATTGGATTGGATATAGACAAAATAATTAGTGTATACTGAATCAAATTTAGCATTTCGTGATGGTGATATCTGATATTCAAGACTAGAATACATACTGAGCAATTGCCCTGAGGCCCCAGAACTTTTTTATGTTTACATTTAAATGAATATCTGTTACACTTTCTATGAAGTATATTTGTATTTGTATCTACTGATAACACTCTATAGTTCTAAACACTCTGTTATACTTCAAGACAATCATCATATATATTATGACTGATAAGATCAAGTATCATAATACTTTATAACTGCTGGTCACACTCTGACCTTTTGTTTGGTGTAATGCATTATAATATGATTATAAAGTACTCTAAGTGGTCACAGTTTCAGCATGTTCCTGACTGAACAGAGAGTGGAAAGAATAAGTAGGTAAAGGGGTCCCAGCAGCTAATCTCTGCCCTGTGGCCCTTTAGTACGTTCATCTGGCCATGCTGGCATGAGACAAAAAACAGATACCATCTCTGTAAAACTCTCCTTCACTGCTTTTTATTATTATGTAGCAGTTCTACCATGATAAATTGTTTTCCATATTGTTTGCTGTTTTCAGTATCAGATTCAGTGTCAGTTTCTTTTAACTTGTTTGCAACATTCGTAACATCACTTTTTTTTTTTTTTTCCCAAATCAGCACCACTTGCTTTAAACACACATGTGTAAGAAGCAAACCCTTTGGAGTATGGAGAAACAAAATGTACATGTTGATTAAAGTGTCTCTGATAAGTGGAAGTTTCAGCCATCACCGTTCTTATGTTCCAGTCTTGAGCGTCCACAAGCGTCCAGTGATGGGTCATGCAGACATCAGCTTCCCCATGAAGGGCTGGAGGGGCATGGTGGACTGGGCCCGCAGCTCTGAGGACAGAGTCACCATCCCCAAGAACATCCTGTTGACTGGCAAGCCAGGTGAGAGCTGTGACACACTTCCCATCTGCATCTCACTGAGCCATAACATGCAGAAGAGTGACAACAGGTTAATCTGTGGGGGTTCCTGTAATATTTGATGTAATGAATTATTTATAAATGTGTCTTTTGAGAGAAAAACACATTCCCCAAACTGTGATGACAGCAGGCCTGTCTGCCTTCTGTTTCTGAATTCAGGAATGTGTGTGTGTGTGTGTGTGTGTGTGTGTGTGTGTGTGTATGGGAGAGGGTAGTCAAGACAACAGAAACAGAAATAGGGAGCAAGAATTGATTTATAAAACAGGGTTTACTGCCATTAATCTGCAAAGCAGAGCTCCACCTCAGACAAATGCATGCAGAGATGGTTGCATTTAATGTTGAAAATAAAGCATGCAGAAGAATAACAACATCATTTTTCATCACCCGCTGTGCAGCAGCTGTGCAACAAAACGGCACGTCACCTTCAATAATGTTAATACAATGCCTATCTGCCTCAATAATTTATTGATGCTGGATTGCAAACAGGGCTATTTACATACCTATATGTTGCTTATAGACAAAGGGAATAATATAATTATGGGGTCTTACAGCAGGGACAAAGTAAGAACACAACAACTATGAATCTGAGAGCTAAGACTTACAAGTGAGTGTGGGGTGAACATGGACAAGAGCACCAGCTGAGCTAGTCTCCTGTCTGCAGGCAGGTGCCAGGTAGCAGTAGGGTTATTTGTCAGTCAGGATGTTTTCGACCATTAAAAACAGCCCTGCACTGCTAGCATGCCAATGAGGCCGTCACTCCTAATCAGGAGTCAACAGGAGCCAATCAGGAGCAATTAGAAGCAATTTCCTCTCCAGCTGGGAGATGTGTCTCCACGGTGGCAATGTCACACCAGCAGCCGGCCCTCTTTATGCATACAGCTTAGAGTTGCTCACAAGAATTAAACTGGGTCTCTGATGCCTTGTTTACACTGATTGACTGGTCCCCCTCTTAAATATCTAGAAATGTTATGAAATAAGCGTTTTTCTCAAAATACTCTAAGAAACTAAACAGATGGCATGCTTCACAGGCTACCAGTGAAAAGAGATAGATGTGTTTTGTTTAATCTTCTTAAAATGTAATTTGTTACACAGGCCTGATTCAGTTTGCCTCCCCTTTGCAGTGTGCAAACATACCACAACAACAATATATGGAATTAGTTCAAGAAGATTTCTTTTGCAGTTGGGGTTTTTCTTTGAAGTGCAAATATAAAGATGATGTTAAGATCTTCATAAGATCATACTGGTAATTTATCAAGTAGCTGCAGGGACTGTAATGGAGGGTTTTATGCTATGAGGCATCCATCAGGAAAAACACAGTTAACTCAACAATCAATGATGAAACCTTTAACTTAAAGGACTGATGTCTTTGCAACTTAAACTACATTCAGGATATCACCAATATGACCCTTTCTGAGCTGTTTATGTGTTGTTCTAAATTCATCTGTAACATATGACAGCATATTAGGGTCATTATAGGTTAAAAAAAACTAAAATTAAAAAATTACTAAAAATTATGAAGCTGGGGCATGCAGACACTTTGTGTTCCCAGATGCTTTGTAATCTCATGTGCTGTTCCTCTGCGATAATAAAAAACATAATCAAATAAATATGGCAGGACGGCACGGTGTTTCTGTGTGGAGTTTGCATGTTTTCCCTGTCTCTGCGTGGGTTCTCTCTGGTACTCCGGCTTCCTCCCAACATCCAAAAACATGCAGGGGGATTAGGTTAATTGGTTAATTTAAATTGACCGTAGGTGTGAATGTGAGTGTGAGTGGTTGTCCGTCTCTATGTGTCCTGTGATGAACTGGAGACTTGTCCAGGGTGTACCCTGCCTTTCACACTAAGACAGCTGGGATAGGCTCCAGCCCCCCACGACCCTATGAGGATAAGAGGTAGATAATGGATGGATGGAAATAAACATGGTACAAGTCAAATTAGATTTGTATGTACCACCTATGCACATGCATTTTAAAAGCCTCCATTAAGAGGCAGTGAGGGCAAAATACAGCAAAAGTTCATGATCAAAATAATTTCTGACAGAGTAGCAAGACGCAAGTTAAATTTGCATGATGTTTCCTCTGTTCGTGGTGTTTTGTGTTACTGTTAGTTGGTAATGGAGTACATTAGTTAGGCAGAGGTGCACACTCACTAGCTTTTAAAGGGTTTTCTAGTCCACTTCCTCTCACCGCTAACTGGCTAAGAAGCACCGCTGATATTGAAAATCCTTGTAAACCAAAGCACGTTGAAGCAGGAGTTAGACTGAGGCATATATAATGTGTTTCAGAATGTATGTTTGTGTCATAAAATGTAACTTTTCCCGCTCATTGCATGTGTGAAGCCATGTGACAGAAGGAATGCATGCATGGCTACACACGTCAACAGCCGCACACAACATATGCAAACAAACATTGAGGACATACACCATGTATAGGACAGATAGTTGGCTATGAACTGCTCCAGTTGTCTCACACAGACACATAACTTATTGACTCACTGGTTAAAGTCCCTCCAGGCTTGCGCTCTTTGGGCACAGACAATCTGGCTGAGCATATTGGATGGGCCAGCCAAAGAGTGGATGAACAGGATACATAACAGCATCCTCCTCACACACACACATCTTGCTTGGTTCCTCCCTGATGCCCATGGGAGCTCAGCTGTTGCCTGGGAGCTACAGCCTCTGCCTGCTGCCTGGCACAGTGCGACGTGCTCTCAGGCTGCCATGTAGTGTGCTGGAGCAGAAGAGCTGCATGTCTTCAGATGGCTCGGCAGATGGAGTTGTGTTTTTTTCACCTTTGACACTACATCCAGAAAGAGAAAGCCTCTCCTCGCCCGGGGCTGTCTGTGCCTTTCTGTCGTCCTGCAGTCGAGTTTTGACAGATTTCCCTGATACTGGCACTACTGGACAGGGAGAGATGCAGCACTGATCCATATCAACCAACAGATATCCTACTGGAAGCACTGGAGATGTTTTGTGAATGGGACTTATCACTGGATGGGGATGGATTCTCAGATGGGTCAGTGGTGCATGTGCTCAGGTCAGTGACCATGGCATTCACTCTGGCTCAATGACTTGAGGGGAAAATCATGTTGACCCAATGTCCTGACTCAAGTTTGAAATTTCACTTCTTGCACTCCTTTTGAAGAAATACAAGATTCTTCAAGAAATGGAGAAAAGGTGGGAGGTTAAGCAGAACTTTACCTCTCAGCTCCAGCCAGTGTTGATGGGCCTGCTGGAGGGAAGCACACTGTCAGGCCCTGCTGCAGCAAAATGAGACGTTTTCCATGTGGAATCTGGTGATCATAACCAACACATAGTGAAATCTCCTAGCTGTGCAGTGCAGATCATAAACTGTGATGGGCCAATGAAGCTGCTCTTTTGTTGAGTTAGAGCAGCACTCCTAATTATGTTGTATTCACTGGAATACAATGACAGTAAAGGCTTTTGATTTGATTTGATTTTTCACTATCTCAGACTGTGTGGTCAATTCACTGGGCTGGCTGAGTCAGTTCGTCCCTCCGTCCAGCACTACCATTTTTCATTCAATGAATATCCATTCCAGACTCATGCCATACACCAGTGGTCCAGTGGAGATGGAACTATTTATGGCTGTCATTTAGCCGTTCATTGCATTTGCATTCTCTTTATAGTATTACTCATTGTTACTGGTTCCGTTTCAGTGGCCATAATGTCAAGGGGCAATGTCATCTCAGGTTCAGTACTAGATATTAGTGAGTGCCCTCCACAGTCTTTATTAAAACAACATTATGAATCAATTATATACATCACAAACCAACACTTCAGTTGTTCTTCTGTTGCATTTCTGACAGGATAGTCTTCCAGACTCTATGTGCTTCCCTAGTGGTCAATACATGAGTGAATTTAGCTAACAGCACTATAAAAACAAGGCCCAATCCCAGACCGCCCCCTAAACACTGCTGAGTGTCACTCCAAATGAAGTCACACTCCAGCTGTGAAGGCACTTTACCTGAAGGGGAGGGTACAAATAAGATGAACAGGTATGGGACGCCCTCTCACAACACCAGTAAAAGCGCTTGTCACTATGGCAACAGAAAGATGTTTCCTGTGCAGGAGGAGCTACATTACACCTCAAATCATTTTAAGTGATTCCACAAGTCTTTCAACCCCAGTACCATGTGACATTTCCACACATGTGGAACTTAGATTTCTATGTTGTTTCCTCCTCCATTTTTTGCCATCAAACTTCCTGTTAAAGCTGTTGTTAAATAATTCATTTCATCAATCGATGCAGATTGCTATTTAAACGGACACTATGGAATTTTTTTCAACATGGTTGGAACTACGGTAAGCGGAATGGGTCAACTCCCGGGCCTCCCGTGCCTGGTGAGTAAAACCAGCATCTCCACCTTGCTTCTCTGTGAAAAGTGAATCGCAAAACACGGAAATGCATTTTGTCCTATGGGTACTAGCAGGTAGTGCTTTATGTCCCTCTCGGCAGGTCATAGTTTTTGATAGACCTGAAAGACATGGAAGCCTCCATATGAGCGACCTGCTCTATGTAAAGACAGATAACTGATTCTTCACCCAGGAGGATAAGTCAGATTGTTGGCATATTTATTATTATGGTTATTTTACACCAATGAGGATCTATTTATGAATGAAGACGTTGATTTGAGGTAATAAAATACTTAAAAAATTACATAGTGTCTCTTTAAGGGCTCAATGGTCCACTCGTCCTCTGCCCTACATGGTTTGGGACACCCCTTAACATGGAGGACCCTTCAAGAGAAGGAGCTGAAGGATGGCGAGTGTGTAGGGAGTGTGGGGAGAGTGTGTCAGAGGGGTTTGGGATTGAACCCAACCCTGCACTCAGACATGGGCAGGTGATCATGACCTTGCAGTCATGTAGTGATGCATCATCCGTTATGTTTCCATCCAGCTGTTTTTACTCCTACCAAAATAATTCCTAAACGTTGTGTTTATTCGCCTAACATTAACCTTATTTTCGTTAATTGTTGATATAATAATAATAAAAAAGAAACAGTCTGGCAACGAAAGTAACAAAATATTGACACTGAATGTAATGATGGCCCAGGAATCTCTGAGACCTGAGATCAACCAAGACTAAGGATTGTAACTTCATCACTTTATATTATTAATATTACTGTAGCTTTATTAAAGTGTATTAAAGGATTCATTATGTTGGATGGTGTCAGAATATGCACACAACAGTGACATACTGTTGTCATCATTCGTTATGTACTCACACATTAGAACATTAGAGTCCTCAGCTGGTGTGATTTAGACCAGCGCCCTTTACAAGAAGGACTTCAAAATAGTCATCGAAGATATTGGTGAGAGAGCACATTATGATATGAAAATGTGATATATGTTATTTAGAACTGGACACTGCTACTATCTGTCCCTATGGAGATTATGGAAAATATTTGTGAGTTGTGCACGCATGTACAGTGTGTGTGTGTATGTGTGTGACTGTAAAGCAGTGTAAAAGACAGCGTTTATAGCTGACTAGTCATGTAGGCCAGCTCCACTGTAAAGAGCTCTCGGGGGCTGGAGGAGTGGAGGCTGCATGGCTGACCTGCATTCTCCTCTACAGCAGGCCACTGTACTAACAGTGTGTGTGTGTGTGTGTGTGTGTGTGTGTGTGTGTGTGTGTGTGTGTGTGTTTGCCATTTCAGATTCAGATGAATCGTCAACGTTTGTCACCGGCATCGTTTTGTACAGAAACCTGGGCAGTATTCTTAATCTGCAGAGGTAAGAGTGCTGACTCGACTGATTTACAAATGCAACTGAAAGACAAGCTTTGTTATTGTTTCCCTCTGGTAATCAAACTCCACTGATATCAGGAGAATAAAGAGGGGGTTCAGACATGGAAGACAGAGAGCATAAATGTCACTAAATGTATTTTACAGTCTGGTTCAGTTCACCAGTACAAAGAATACTTGACAGGGATGCAACAAAAGGGATTCAGTTTTCTTTTTCTGGTCTGCTTGGCCTAAGGTCAAGGGAATAAGAATACTGCAAAATGTATTCCACAGCTAATAAAATAAAATAAAAAAAACATCAGAAAGTGCCTTGTTCCAGTGTTTTTGCCCATTTTGAGTCATATTTCTAGACCCACAGAATATTTTGTACTATGACTGTGAAAACACTGAATATCTCAAATGAAAGAAGAGACTCTCTATTTCATCATGAAAAAAATGTTTTACTTTGTTCTATTCTTGTTTTATCAGAGGTAGAGTAGAGGACACTTTCACCAAAATCACCACTTTTTCTCCAGATTCTGTTTGTTTTGCTCTCTAATCTCGATCGTCTCCACTTCCTGTTTTGATCTCTGTGGTGTATACCGTCTCTTGATGCCCCAGTATTGCTCACAGGCTGCATGAGAGCACCCTCTTGTGCCAGCTGCCAAAAAAACATTTTGACATACGTCAATTTCACTCTAACTCTCACTCACTAATAATGTTACGCTTGGTTCCCCACATAAAATGTGATTGCATTTGGTGGTGGTGGTCATGACTTCAGGACTTGGGACTTGAGTTGTGGCTTGATTATAAAGACTTAAGACTTACCTGTTTCCATTCTCATATTTTTGTGCATTTTGAAGTATCCCAATAGAAAAGCTGTCTGGATATGGCAAAATTTATAAAATTTACCCATTTGCAAAAATGTTTTTTGACTCCATCACATGACTGATCAGCTGTTTCGGCTGTCTCCAAACAGCATGACATAAGGCAAATACTACAGTAGCTGACATGGAAGAGCCATTAAAACCTGCCCAATTGAACAAATTCCCAAAAACCTCTCCCAGTTTTTATATCACATATGGATACATAGTCAAGCCAAATGACTAAACTACACCGTACCATGGAAATGCACCTCATATGCAACTTTTCAAAGGTTTGCCTACATTTGCTTGACAGTTGAATGGAGCATGAGTTAGAGTTAGTTTTTTCTCATCTGCCTCTGACATGGTTAAACACCGGTAGAGTTAAGAAACACCTGGTTAGAGAGAGATCATGGCTTGGCTTGACTGCCTATAAAATGTTATCTGCTGAAAGAAGACAGAAAGAAAGAAGAAGGAAAATGATGCTGTGAGGAAGTTACCTGTTCAGAGGTGGCATTAACGTGTCGTGGATGAGCCAATCACAAGTGGACAGCTCACACCTGGCATGACAATCAACTTCACATGCATCTCGAGTGACCACTCAGTACCTCACCTGTGCACGCACACACATGATTTCAGCTGAGAACGCTGCAAAGCGACTGCAAAATCATTGTGGCCATATCCTCAAACCACCTCTGAATGTGGTCTGATAGATTTCAATGCATCCACAATGAGTGCATTCACACCAAGCTGTCCACTTGTGATCAGATCACCCAAGATGCATGTTGATGCCAGGTCTGAAAAGGGTCTCAGTAAGCCCAGAACAGTACTTATAACCTCACTGAAAGGCAGCATTATCAAAGCAGTATAGAGGGCGATTCGAAGGTCGCTTTCACTCTGTCCTCGTTTGGTCCACATTAAACGGACCAGAATTCGTTCCCTCAGATAGTCCGCTTCGTTTGGGCAGGTGTGAAAGCTCATACGAACTCTGGTGCGAACCAAACAAATGAACTCTGGTCCTCTTGAAAACGGGGGTCTGGGTTCCTTTTCAAGTGAACCCTGGTGTGGTTCGTATGCAGTGTGAAAGCTCAGCGGAAACAAACACAGGACCAAATGTATGTAGTGCATGTACAGCAAGTACAGTACACACTCCAGACCACAACAAACAACGACCACCGTTAGCAGTGAGCTAGCTTAGCTCAAATGTCTGAACAACATAACCCATAAATTCACAATTTGATGTATCTGAACAAAATTAATCACAACTACCAGTCACAGTCCTTAAACTCTGTGCTGATGTGTTGTCACGTTATATTGTCAAAGTTAGAAAATTAACAGCTTCAATCCCTGACGAACTACGTTAGTATTAGTGACGGTTGCGTTCACTAGTATGTAGGTAGACAATGTTAACATAGTAGCATTCCCTCAAGTAATGTAACGTAGCACAAGTCCACCTGTTTGTAGTCTGTGAGGTTACATACCTGACTGTTGACGCTCACAAAGTTTGGTGTGGTTCAGGAATAAAAGTGTGTAGTAGAACCGAACTAAGTGATAAATGCAACAGTGTTGCAACTTTTAGCCCCCCAAGTGAACCGAGTCCTCTTGGTTAGGTGTGAAAGGGACCTAAGAGTACAAAGTCACTCTATTTTTTTATGAAAAAGCAGTCGGTTTGAAGTTGAAAATGTTTTATTCACATAGATCTCATGACAATCCACAATGATTATACAATACTGGATTTTATGCAACATCTTTAATTAAAACACCTACATGTTGAAATGCAGTCACTGATGCTGTGGAACTCAGGCTGTCAAATGATTATTTTTTTTAATCAAGATTAGTCACAGAATTTTAAGGCAGAAATCTGCAAAAAAATAGAAAGTAAAAACACATGCTTTGACTTGCTAATCTAATTGCTGACAGCCCCTAGTGGAACTACTGAACCATAGTCCTGGTTTGTCAGTCTGTTTGACACGAGCTGCAGAGAATGTTCTAGTTATATGCAAACAAGGGTTTGATGCAGCAGCAGTGGCACAGTAGCAGTGGGTGGCCTCAGTGTGTCTTTTTATCTCTGTGAGAAAAGGGATTTCCTGGAGGAAGTCACTGTTTGTAAGATGATTAACATACATTTCAGTGTATGTTTAAATCTGAGCAATTATGAGTGCGCACACTGGAACATATGCACACTTGGGTGAGTAACAGCCTGTTATCTATGACTGCTGTTTGGTGAGACGGAGCTCCTCTTTATGATAATGTGGTAAAAGCACATAATGACCTGGTAACATATGGAACCAGGGAAATGAAGCACACCCTCACACTCACCAGTCCTCCCACGTTTGTTCTTAATCTTTGGATTTCTGCTGCTCTCCATATTTCTCAGCTCCACTTCACTCTGTTTTTGTTGTTGTCTCCTCTTCTTTTCTGTGTTTGATTTCCCCCTCAAGGAAAAGGAGATGAGTTTGAGGCAAGAGACTCGATGACACAAACATTTAACTTGACTGATTGTGTTTTGGAATGGGGAGAGGGCGATTGTGCGTACAGGATGCAGAGATGATGTGAGCAACTGAAAAACGGAGCATGGGCTGTTGGGCATGTTTGGCCAACTGGAAGCTTTTGGTGTCAGTACTTCCAGTAGCAATTCACTTTTTCCCCGATTGTCTCATTCCACATGATTGATAGTACCTATGAAGAGCAAAAATTGCAATGCATATTAAACAGGCAGGGAGAATGTAAAATAGAAAAAGCCTCAAAATGTTACGAGATAAGCTATTGAAAAAATAATGTGGACGGCCTCAGATGCTGGAGAAATCCTTCAGCTCCTCAGGGTTTGCTTGGCAGGTAGGATGATGTGGTTGCTCTGGAGCAGGGCTAGCTCACCAGGAGCAGATGAATCAATAATCTGTGACATATTTACTGTTGATTAAGCAATTTAGATAATTTGATGCTTATTTATAATGAGACTGGACACCAGCTGTCACTCTTTAAAGTGGCTCTAATAAAGTGCTTTAGCATTTTGTGACAGGTGTGTGACCTTTACTAAACAAAAGGTCAATGCCACAAACTCACATGTGGGACAATCTTTCCTTTTTTTTTATGAAATCAACTACAGAGGTCACTGTTATTAATATTCAGAAATGTTTAGCCACTCTGGTCAAGAAAATGGCAATGCAGGTCAGTTTGCCATTTAGTTGATTCAACCTCAGTATCTCTGTAACTATTGGATGGATCTTGTTAAAATATTATATTATTTATTATGTAGCCTAGAGATTAACAGCTGTTTTTTTTTTCATTCTCCTTCCAGAAACAGCACAGTCCTCAACTCCAAGGTGTTGTCAGTGACCATCAAGCCCACCGCTGCATCCCTCTCTGCTCCGGTCATAGTTGAGTTCTCCCACCTGTACAATGTGAGTGACTTTTGCTCTTTCAGTTATTTAGCTATTATGATCATATTTGGCACTGTTAGCACTCTTTCGTGGTAATCCATGTGTTTTGTTGTTTGCTACTCATTAGGGCACCACCAACCAGACCTGTATATCCTGGGATGAGAGCGACAGGTGAGAACTACTATACTGTTTATTTTGCATGTTAAACTTTGAATGTGTGGACCTGCGTTGATGACTCTTTTAAGCTATTTTGTTTGTAATAATATTGATTTTATTATGGAAAATGCACAATCTGCATCAGGATAATTAATAAGCCTCGAGTGAACATTTTAATGTATTGTTTGGAAATATCTTAAGTTTATAGAAATTAAGGAACATTGTCATCCTAACCCTTTATATTATGCACCAGGTTTAGGAAAGAACTACATGGCTGGGTTGAAAACTACTACATTTGTATTGTAACAATGATGATGAATAAGTATAAATATGGGACACAAAAATAAAAAAGGTTATTGTAATATGACACACAGTGCAACAACAGAAGAAACAGCAAAATACATCAAACAATAATGAAAGGGGTAAGAATAGGCCATGTGAAGCCAGTGGTCAAATATTCCTTACTTGATTCTACATGACCAAAGGTTGTGTGAAATATGACCGCATTAAGACTGTACTTTTTTTCAATTCCACAGTTATGTAAACTATTAATTTATTGTTTTAAGGAATGTGCACTCTTCTTCCCCTGAGGGTTAACCTCAGCTGCATGGTCATCCTGTCAGTGTCACTGTCATAAACCAAAGGCTCCATTATACAAAGAATACAAGTCTACCTGGCAGACTGTCATTCAGTTTATGGAGAACAGTCATTCTCTCTAGAAGACAAACCTCTTTGATTTGCAGGCAGTGTTGGGCAGTAACGCTTTACTGTAATGCCATTACTTTTGATAGTAACTATTATTCTAACGCATTACTTTTTCATTCATGGGACATGTCCGCTTCAGATTCATAGAGACTTCATAGACTGTATAGAGACACTGATCTGTCCCCCCACTTTCCAGCATAAGGAGACAAACATCACTGGTAAAACAGAGGATTAATGTCACTGCAGCAGCACTGGGAGCCTACATGAATGTCACAATTTCCATCTTCAAGTCAGAATTTAAATCAGAACCCTCCGTGAAGTCAGATCTCCAACTCAGAAAGTCAGATAATCTCACCAACCAGACATAGAATTCATGCTATCTGCTACTGACGTAAACAGCAGCTACATGTTTTGTTGTTCATCTGTAAGGCTGGAAGAGCTGGGAGAACTAAACTTTGAGGTTAAGATGATCTGAGCTCCAAGTTCTGACTTCCAGTGAACACACCATAAGACAAACTCTCACTCCCCAGGGTCCTAAAGAGGAACTAAAAAGTACGTCTAACGGTAACGTGTTACTTTTTGGTGAAGTAATCAACAAAGTAATTATCATTTTTTGAATGAAGTAACTAGTAACTGTAACTAGTTACTCTTTTTCAGTAACTTGCACAACACTGCTTGCAGGGTCCCATAGACTTTCTAGCCCAGTTGTCCGGACTGACAAACACATCTAGGCCTGATAAGAGTCCAAGAATTACACAGCATGTCATAAGTGTGTTTCTGCCCATCTGTTTTTATACGCATAGTAAGTATACTGTATATCAAATAAATGTTTGCCTTCCTTGAGGTGGAAAGTCTGGTGGACAGATTTAACTGGACATTTGACATGGAAACATTCTTACTAAATAAACGGTGAAATACAATGACGTGACTAAAGAAATCTTAGCAGATAAATAACATCAAAACTTGGAGTGGTGAGGAGGCTAACATTCCTCACATTAATCGACGCAACCAAACAGAAATATTGTATTTCCTACAAGCCTTCATGAATGTGCATTTTGATTTGCTGACTTCTCAACATTTCTTTGTGTAAGATTTGGCTGGAAAATGTGCCATTATGTGATGTAGTGAACATTGTAACCTTTCAATCCCACCAGCTGACCTCCTGGTATATTTTGAACACTTTCACACCAAGTGAAACTCGCTAGTCCATATTCCATTTTTAAACTGCATACGACTGGCAAACCCACACAAAGTTCCCAGAACATATAGTTCCTACTCCAAGTGGATGTTTCAGAGATGTTCCCTTTTTTCTATTTAATCTTGACAAAGTCAGTGCACTGCTCCCCAGTGAAAGGTGCTGAGTGTGTTGGACAGCTTCACAGCTCTTGTCGAGGAAAACGCTAACCCCACGCTATCACTGCTACGACACTGATGCAGCATGTGGAAAATTAAAAGTGTCGCTCACAGCTTCCCTCCCCCTCACAGCCCACACACACACACACACACACACACCAACATGTACGATAAAGAGCAGTTCAGAGTCTACTGAGAGAGAGAGTAACAATTTAATATTAAACAGATATGTTTTACTGCTTCTGTGGCCAGATTCAAAGCACTACTCATTTGCTCCTTGCTCTCAAGTGCCCGTTTTTTAAGACTTAGAACTTAGTGTGAGCAGTGAGTGAGCAAAGGAGTGAGGGAGAAAGAAAGAGGCAAACATTTGGCAGCGTTATTGCAATGCAGGTTTGGACATTTGCATTTAGATAGGAACGTGCACTTGTGTTGCAGAGACCAGAAGTAGAACATTCATGGCTCCAGTCAAAGGATTAGAAGAAGTTTAGTTTGGCACATATAGACCTAAAGCAAGACAAAGAGGAATAATAGAAATGGAGGCGAAAAAGGGACAGAGTGTTTATTTAGAAATTGACTCGATTATAATGCTAGTCGGCCCTAACAACGAAAGAGTACAAATGTAGCTTCAAAGTGAGAGTTGAGACAATATCCACAGTCATTCTTACTCAACTGTTACTCCCTCGGACGAGGCAAAAACATCTTTTCCCTTAAGAAAAGATAAAGTCAAACTGACGCTATTCTAGCAACCACACTGACTCTTCAGAATGATGCTCTCTCCTGGTCATCATTTCAATACCAGCTTATCAATTCATGGCACATATGGTGTCTATCTATTGTTAGATCAAAATGTTTCCATGATACACTGTGGGAGTATTATGTTTTTGTTTATGTCGTTTTGATTATCAGGCATGAGATAGGACACAGGACGGTGACAGAATCTAATCTCGGTGTTTGGGTGTGGAGTTGGAGGGTTGGAGGGTGGGGTGGATACATGTTTTATGCAAAATTAAAATCCATCTTGGACAGCAGCTATGATTAATGAGTTAATATTTGGGAGAGAAATTGGAATCTGAGGAAGCATCCTTGTCATGTTGATAAGAGCTGTGAAGCAGCCTGGGTCTTCACTTGCACACTTAAATCTCCTGAAATCAATAAGGAACATAAAGTCTTTCTCTCTCACACTCTCACTCTCACTGACATTATTACTTCGTTTTGTTTACAGGACGTCTTACCTGATGGACTAGAAATACACAAACGCTCAACTCGTTCTCAACTTGTCACACACTGATGGTCCAGACGCTTCACTCTCTCTGCACTGGATAGACCTGTGCAGTGCCTATATATCTATATATCTATAATGTAGCACATGGTTGATGCTGTGAATTTAGGTAGAATTGCTTAGGTTTAGGCAACAAAACTTTAGGTTTCATAGCCATGATTTGGGTTAAAAACACTACATTTTTAAAGCAAAGATGAAAATTATATTGTGACCACATTGGCTTCACAGCAGCCAGTGAACAGCAGTCTCCAGAGTTTGTTGGGTGGTATTAAAACTTCTCCATTCAGATCATATCTGCAATCAATCAGTTTGTCGAACAGATTCCAGAGTCATCACCTTCAACAAGCTTATAGCAAGACTAGTTTTTTGTTTTTTTGTGTACAGTAAGTGCAGCTGGATTCTCTGAGCGGTACTTTTCTTTTTTCTTTTTTTTAGTCTTATGAATTCTCCCTCCCACTGTTCCATTAAGGTCAAGGAAAAGTGGTTAGATAAAGACAAAAGCTGTATGTTTTTGCAGTATTCAACCGCATGCCCATGTTTGCCAGCTCTGCAAGCTCGAGTTTTGCAGTGGAACAGGAACACTTTTTAATAGCAGGTGTAAATGCAAAAGCCAGTGTTTGGATGACAGTGCCCAGATAATGTCTCAAAGTTACAACCAGGTCAAAATGGTGTCTTTGTGTTGGAAACTGAGTATAGTGTTTAAAGTTGTCATCACTTAACATATTTGAGTTTTTGGGTCTCCCAAATATATGCCACACCCTGTTCATTCCTTATCCCTTACCCTGTTATCAAGAAGGCTACTTAAAAGCAGTATGCTGACACAGAAATGCTTGTGTACTACTACTAATGGTTAGAGATTAGCTCTGAATGTTTTTGACCAAAAAAATGTCAAAAACTCTATGCATTACCAATTAATGTTGCCACTTCCCCTCATCATCCATTTGCTGCTATCAGTGCTGCTTGTGGACAGCCCTGCAATATCACATATATTTGGCCAGTCAATTTTACCTCTTAAAGTCCAGATTTTGGATTTATGTAAAACTGAAATGAAATATAAATTACATGGCAGTCACTGCAGGGTAGGTCAATGAGAAGTGTTTCTGCATGGACTAGATGTTGTTTTCCAGACTGCAGTCACCCACTAGTCTCCCTTCTGATCATGCAAATCAATGTGGCTGTCTCAGTTCATTTAGAGAGTCAGTGCTGATGTTGAGAAACTGCCTCAATTCATCAAGATCCAATATGTTGGAGCTGATGACTGCAGACTTAAATTTTCATCAATTACTGTAATACAATTATGGGAGGGGATAAACTTGATGGGCAAAGTGCATGCTTGTTTACAAGTACTTCTGAATAGACAGAGGCTGCATCACAGGCAGCACACTGCACACTTCTTCTGTATTCAAAGCTTGTTAATCCATTGTCACTCATATGTCAGCCAACCCACCAGCTGTTTGTTTTTAGTCTATGAACGGATTTTATTTCTGGAGGTGCTCCTTTCAACAATGTCTCACTCTCAAAGTCCAATGCATGGTCAGAGCCAGGGCACTTAAGCATTTGTATAAGACTAACCAAACTCCAATGAGAACCTCTCCTGCTTGGAGAGCATTGCAAGTTTATTTTATCCTACAGACATTTTCATTCAGTGAGTAGAAACTGTCCAAAGATGCTGGAGGAGTACCTCGAGCATCACAGTATGAAGCGTAGTGACCCAAAGCATTGGTATATGACTAGTTTGGAGTGAGAACGTGTTGACCATCTCATTTTAAAAAAGTCATACTCACCTACTGTAGGCCATGACACTATTTTATTACCATTGTGATGTGGAAATATTAGTTTTTAAATAATTAGGTTTACTTTCACTGTGTATTTGTCTGCTTGAATTGAAAGCTCAATTATTCTGGCCTCTCCATAACTGAGACTCTGAAGTCTATTACATATATTAACCTCCTGACTGTGCTTTGTGCTGCTCATAAATTGCTGCAGGTTGCGTTAGCATTAGCAAGCTTGATTAGCCTCCTACTGTCACCCCCTACAGCTTTGGTGGATTGGTTTTCATATACTGGGACTTTTAGTTAGATGCAAACACAACCACCCCAAACGCAGAACACTGAGCGCTGTGCGTGAGGAGCCACGTTTTGGGTGAGGGGACGCATTTGCACATACGTGTGATGGACGCGCATATGCGCTACCACGAGACACGCGGTGCGGACAGCATCAAATCAGCTTGAGGAAGGAGAGAAGAGAGCTGTTATCAGACCGCACATGCGTCACTGCAATGATTAACAGTACTCAACATCTGACCAATCAGAGAGGAGCTCCAGCAGGCACTTGCAGAGCGAGTGAGGAGTCCCCATGTTGTCCAAAAGACATCATGAGTCTGGAGCAAGTAAAGCAGGTGGATATGTTGTTGAAATAAAACTTTGTGGCACAGTTCACCTGAGCTGCTACTCATTAGAGAGGAATCTCTTTCTCCAGACTCTGTCTAGACAGGAGAGTTTTTTATCCAGCAGTCCTGATTAACATCTATTAAATGTCTTGTTAACTTTACATTCACCTCTGATGAAAAAGAGCAGTAAAATGACCAGTTGGTGGCCATAGATGAACTGGAGACTTGTCCAGGGTGTACCCTGCCTTTCACCCTAAGACAGCTGGAATAGGCTCCAGCCCCTCCACGACCCTATGAGAATAAGTGGTAGATAATGGATGGATGATGCGCATATGCACTAACATGCATGCAGTTCATACAGCATGCGCAGAGAATACATGGCTTTTGAACTATTTTTTTGTATTTAGTTATTTATTTCTGTATTTCAGGTTGATTTTATTTGACTCAAATAGCCAACTACATTTACATTTGTTATTGCTAATAAAGGTTGGTGAGGGGCAGCCCTGACAACCACTATTGTAGCAAGAAGATAACAGATATTTGCCTGCAGACAAAAAGCAACATTAGCATAACTTTGGTCCATTATGCATGTTATTATATACATAATATGCAGTGTGTGTATGTATGTGTGGTGCTGGGCACTGAATTAAAACAGTGACGTTGCAAACCTGAAAACCAAACAAGTGTAAAGAACACATACTCAGATATCATAGTGAAACTATTGATGCTTTAAAAATGTACCTTTTAAATCACCATTATAATAACTTCTTACACTCAGTGTATTGATTTGTACAGTGAAATGATATGCAGTGAACTGTATGTTCACAGATAGATTCTTATGCTGAAATGTAAAAATTAATATTTACAGGGCAGGTTCAACACTGGGGTATTGAACTTCTATAAAGTTTGGGGACTCATAGTGAAAATGGAAGCAGCAGAAGCTCAGACTGACTTTAAGTCCCCAGTATGTGGGTCAAGTTTCAAAAATGCTGAATCCCACAATTCCCATAATATAATGTGACATGTCCCCAGTTTAGTGCAGGGTTCCTTTTATAAATGTGAAGTCTGTGAGCCCAGACTGAGATAACTCTGATGAGTCCACCAGACTTTCACTGTGTACTGGAAAGATATACTAACTATAACATGAGACTCATAGTCAAGGAGTAGGGGAGACACTACAGGTGGTAAATAAAAAAATTAAGACTCCTCCCCAGTTGAGAATGTAAGTTTAAACATACAAATGTGGCATTATCTTAACAAATATGTTTTAATTTGTACTCAGAAAAAAAAAAAAAAAACAATTTTGGAGAAAACTAACTTTCTTCAGAGATATGGGTGAAAAGGTGAATATGAAAAAATACTGATAATTATTAGCAAATGATTATAATAATTAAATATTTTGTTATATTTTAATATAAAAGTGGCTGAATTATATATATATATAATTATATATAGTAATTATATATATATATATATATATATATATATATATATATATAAATATATATATCAACATACAGCAATAATAAAGCTACTGTAATATGAAAATATTGTCTGTCAGATATAAGCATTGGAGTTGAGGTATTGGCTGAGCTGCACAAGATCCTTTCGCTCTTGACCTTTGAATTTTGTAGTGTACCTTTGTAGTATGTGACCTGACCCGTGAACATCAAGCAGGAATCCTCCTCTTCGTGGCTTTCTACAGAAAATCACATGCTCACATATTTTCTCTGTGCTGGCACACTGCCTTTCATCCATGTGGTCTGTTCTTGGCAGAGGCCATTTTTCCATGCAGGGCTGTTGGACCAGAACCTAAATTATCCAATTAGACAGTGGGGCAACAGTGTCTGCAGGCCACTGTGTGGCTCACAGAGAGCCCTAATCACATCAGCCACACACAGAAACTGCACTGACTCTTAATATATTGGATTTCTGTTGGAGGTGATGTGCTAATGTCAGCAGTGAGTCACCTCCTGAGGCTAACTCTCTCTCTCTCTCTCTCTCTCTCACACACACACACACACACACACACACACACACACACAACCAAACAGTCTGCAGAGTTTATTTCTGTCTATGAAGTTATGAGATGTGTGAAAATGTGGCTGCTGAATATTCTTGATAATCACTTGTCGTTAATGTTGTTGCTGTTATTGGGCGGCAAACCGTGAACAAAGAAGAACGTTATGCTTATATTATTTTAAAGTCATGTATTAGACACTGCTCTCCTCATCAGCTAAACACCAAATGAGGGTGAAATCTTTCCCACTGGGAGAATCTATGAAGCTGCTCTGGTGGCTCATGGTGAAACTACACCTCATTAACACTTTCTTTTTCTCAGTTGGTTTGTCACCTCATGGTATTTAAGGTGGAGATCACCCCTCGTGTTCACTGTATTTGGATGCATGGTGTTCCTGTTGTGCCGTGGCTCTGTCACATTTTGGTTGCAGCTCTGTTGAAAGTCGATCATTTTCGAGACAGAATGTCCACAAATAGTCTTTGTACTTCAGCAGATTCATGTGGCTGGTGTTGTTTTCACCCTGGGAGTGTGTGTCATTTATATTTTTATTTATTTTATTATTTATTTTAAAATTAGAATCAAAGGAACCCGTGAGTCAGTCCCACACAACAACAACTTTTAGGTAAACTGCTGGGCCCTTGCAGTATGCTGTGATTACTCGATAAGAAAGCAGAAATTCATTGTATAGATTCGTTTTCGTCTGTTAAAGGAGCGTCATGACTTTTGACATTTTACGAGCTCACTATTTGTCAGATCCTGATGATTTCATTTGGAATCCATGGCCGGAGTACAAGTTTGGGTCAAAAACAGCATGCTCTCAATGTAAATTCAAGTCAATCAAGTGGATGTAAATTTGCATGAGGAGAATTGAAGTCTGTCGCCTGTATCTGCCTGTTGTTAAAATTCATAACACTTGGCTGCGTTTTCATCAGTTTGACTTATTTGCCTAATTTCTCCATGCGCTGGAGCAGAGTGATGTGAGGCCAGTCTGTGTCAAATGGACTTTTTCTGCCTAATTGCTAGAGGTGTCAAATTACCAAACCCTGCAGCAACGACATGTCAAACTGCTTTGATTCTCCAATAACGTGTCGAAAAAAGCCTTGACTTTCAAGATTGTGGTACTTTTTGCTTGATTAGTTGTAGAACGATAAGATGTTATTAAACTGATAACCTGTTACCCCCCAATACTATGAAGAATTCATCCAGTTGCACCGAAAAGTGCATGAATGACACAGTAATTTTTCTGTCCTTTTGAGTTTCTTGATTTTCACAAAATAGTCTATAGTGTCTGCAGTGTCAAAGCATCAGTGTGAGTGTGCTATGCTCAGAGCTAGAATAACAGTAAGGGAAACCGCTTTCAGTGTGTGTGGGACAGCAGCTGGATGGGTCCAACAAAAACAGGACTTTCAGTTATTTTGAAGTTAACTGTGTTTTTTTTTTTTGTAATTACATTGCAATTTTTATGGGCATAGTTTACTTAGTTTTTGTTGCCTAAGCCTAATTTTGACTGTTTCATGGGAATGACGAGGTATTGACCGAAAATGCTCATCATGACAAACTGAATGTCCTTAAAATATTGTTCTAGTGTTTATGTCTTCCCATGTAATCAGGTCTACACCATTTAAGACCTGCTATAGAGCATGAGGTATTATACAATAAACCAACAATATTCTAGTCATGAATTATGATGGTCTGGTCATTGACACCTATTTAAAACCATAGCTAATGTTTTCGGGTGCTGGTGGTGATGAGCTTCAACAGCACCTGACCAGAACGCATTTTAGATAAACTGTTAAAATTTGCTTCTCCCAAAGTTCAGAACAGAGTCTAGAAAGATCTGAATGTGCAGAAATCCAAGCTGGATGTGATCAGAGAGGAGCTGAGAGGCTGAGGCTGAAGCAAGGCACAAAAGAGGCTGAGAAAAAAACAAGGCATCAAATAGACTTGATGTGTCAGCAGACTGGTGGACAGAACAATTTGGTAAAGACTGGAGAGATAAGCTGGCTGTGGTAACTGAGAACAGGTGAGGCTGACAAGCAGAGAGATCTCAGCTGCACAGGTAGTCAACAGGAGGCCACACCCACCACCAGGTGATCACTCAGGGAGAGAGAGAGAGACAGGAAACATTATGGGGCGAAACAAACAGGAAGGTAGAACACACTGAACTATTTCTAGTGGCTAGTGGAAGTTTCTAAAACTTCCCTATCAAGTACTCCACAACTTTGTGAGATATTAAAATTCATCTTCAATGGACCTTTCTCGGAGCAGACATTTTGATGTGTCATATAAGCACAGGTGTGATTAACACCATGGTTCAGGCCCAGTAAGCCACGTCAGTGAGCCAGCATGCACAAGTACACTGTGTACTGCAAGCACACCAATGCTGCTAATTACACCTGTGTTGTGATCTATCGCTGTCAGCAGGTGTGATTGGTTGTTACCATGGAAACACGGCTCTAATAGGGAGTATTTGTATATATTATGTATATGCATCATAAGCTGTGGGGTGCACTTATTTTTTTCACATATTATTATTATTATTATTACGTAAAAATGTAGGGGTAATTACACAAAATACTAATAATTCTGGGTAATATTTGTAATGGTAAATAGTCTAGCCAGTGTATACCGACTTAATAATAATTCAAATAGGCTACTGTTAATAAATAATAATAATAATAATAATAATAATAATGGTGATAAGAAAAAATAAAAATGATGATAATAATAACGATAATAAATCTCCGGCGGCTCTGTCGGCAGTGTGTCCGGGCACAGAGCTGCAGCTCGCCGCCTCTCAGCCTCCTCATCACCGCCTCGCTTCTCTCCGCTCTCTGCTCCTTCGCTGCAGCCGGCGGAAAAGATGTAAAGTGGATTAAATAGCCGGCGCATCGCGGTGGGATTTGAACCGCTTTCTTTATTCTTTAGCCGGGTTGTCTCTTTATTCACCGCATCGCTTCTCTCTCTTTGTGTATGTGTGCGTGTGCGCGTCCCTGCCTCTGTCTGTGTGTGTGTGTGTGTGTGTGTGTGTGTGTATGTGTTGTGCCGTGCAGCTCCTCTCTGCTGGGATCCTGGTCTGCCAGGGGCTGCAAAGCCGTGCTAGTCGACTCATTCAGAACCAAATGCGTGTGTGACAGACTGTCCACCTTCGCCATTTTAGCACGGCTAAATCCCGAAATGGTAAGTCCAACAACCTCCCTTCACTTCGTTGACGTTAAAGACGGTGTGTTTTCAGTTTTTTTTTTTTTGGTTCATGTGAATGCATCAGCTGTGTGTTTTTTCATCCAAAGGGCGTCATTGTCATTACATATCAACAGATCCTCCCTCTGTCCCCCTCCTTCCCTTCTGTCTCGACATGCCAGAGCCATGCTGCAAAAAAAGGTTATTATAGTCTTGCCAAGGAAAAGGATTTGTCCTTTTTTTTTGGGGGGGGCTTTATTCATGTTGCACCTAGAAGGAGACAACCAGAGGGAAATGCACAGAGCAAGGGCAGCACGGTGCTATTGTGTGCATTAAGATGGTGGTGATCACTGTCACATGCACTGACATGGTGAGAGCAATCTAACATCATGTTGCAGTGTGATCATACCTGCATGCACCCCCACCCCAATCCCCAACCCCACAGTTCTTATTCCATCTGGACACCAGCCATTCTTGTTCATATATTAGCATATTTTAACATATTACGCTGTCAGTGGTGTCGCCATGGTTACCAGGCCTCATGGAGAAGGTGCTGCATGACAATCCACTGATGTGAACAAAAGACGCATTTTAAGGCTCCGGTACGGTTGATGACGATGTGGCTGCAGCTGGACACAGCGAGACGACAGCATGTGGACATGAGTGAGGACATTAAAGAGGACATGTCTGCTAGAACCACGCCACGGCGTCCCCACGACTCCAACCTGCTCCACTTTCTTTGGGGAAAAGGGCAACATCTTTGTCAGGAATTTTCATTCAGTGCGATTAGTTATTATTAGACTGGAAATTGCCTGGGAAGCAGTTTGTTCACTCGTTGCCCTGGTAACAGCATGGGCACTAAGGCTTTCTTAAAGACATAGGAGGCAGCGTGCTGTTTGCAGCTAGACCAGGATAGGACAAATTTAAAGGAATAGTTCAGCATTTTGACAGATATTCTGGAGTTCAGAGCTGGAGTTGGATCATTATTAGCCGGACATAGCATACTGTATTGACTAGAAGCAGTGGGAGACAGTTGTTTGTTTATTGTGCAAACAAACAGAAGTGTTTTTTGGACAAATTGCAATGATTGAGCTAGTTTTTGGACAAATCAGTTTATCCTTAGTTCTTTGCAACATCTCCAGTTATTATGCTGGTGACCTTGATCGCTGAGCATAGTTTTTTTAGTTAGATACATCCCACACATGGTGTCATCGCTGTCGTTGTCACTGTGTTGTCCAAGAAATATTTCCACAATAGAACATCCTCTTAAACCACAAACTGTTGTTCTTACCTTTCTTTTCCAGCTTTAGCTTGTTCAAGCTGGAGTGCTGTGCTGTTACTCATTCTTCACGTTGTATGAGGCAGCTATGCCTCCAGTCTGTGCTGCTTAGTCCTGGTTGTTGTTCTCCTGTGCCACCCTTGTCTCCAGCAGGCCCAGCATCATGGCCGGGGCTCCAGCAGCATGGTGTTGGTGCTCTGCCTCCACTGCTTGTTGCGTGCAGAGTTCTTCACAGTAGCTAATCTAGACCTGGGCCTGTGTGTCTGAGCTTGAGGACAAGCATATAGAAATAGATGGTATTCTTGGCTCTCTTATGTATATACAGAACCATCGGTATTACATTGAGTTAAATTCTCCTCCTAGTAACTGTAATGATGAGTCAGATTATTGTAAAATGTATTAGCGGATCAATGGAAATGAAAAATGTCAGGGCCCAGTCTGAGGTGAGGCTGAGTGGAGTCTCACCTTGCTAAGCTGCAAGCTGACACACTGAACAGCTTCACCAGGAGCAGCAAGACACTTTTCGTTTCAATTTTTTTTTTTTTCATATCATTTCTTCTGACCCCTGTTAGCTGGAGCTGAAGCTGCAGACATTCTCCCTGGGTTCCACTATAAACATGTGCCATACATGATCACTCATCATACATGAGTATGTTAACATGGAGCCAAGCAATACATGTGCCTCATGTAAATGACAGCAGAACAGCAAACTAACCTTGCTTATTTTATACTTAAATTGTGCTGTTTCAGTTCACATTCTGTTGATCAAATCATTAAAGTCAGTAATGAAATAGGCTAATTGTTACTTGCTGCAAACTAAACACAAATTCATTAGAAATATGCCCGTGTACATTTTACCATATAGACAAGAGAGCCTTATCATTTCATCAGATGCTCTGCTTATATGAAGCTTATTCCTACATAAATTAGCTTGTGCTGTGATTGAGGATTAGCTTCATTTTCAATTAATCTTTCTTTTTTTCCCAATCAATCAATTTATTGTTTGTTCTAATGACCGATTCATATCAATGATAATCATTCATTCACTGTCCCTTTATTTAATTATGTACTTTATATTATTCAAGATAAGATAAAATCCTTCATTAGTTCCACAGCCGGGATAGAGCAACATTACAGTAAGGGCCGATATCAAAAAAAAAAAATGTGTGTTGACTAATAACCAATATAGATCATAAAGAGGCACAGGGTGAATACAGGCACATTCAGACAGTCAAGTAATGTGTAATTAAAGCTTGTAAATATGTTGTGGAGTCCAGGGTGATGTAAAATCACTGACTGACATTTAAGAACTCTAAGATACAATATATAGAAAACCTAGAAAAGCTCTTCCATCAATATCCCCTATTTTCTTTTAAACTAGAAAAAATACCTTACTCAATCCTTGCTTCACTTCCCTTCATTTAAGACCTATCAGTTATTTTATCCATGCAAAGTCTTCTGTTCAGGATGTATTGCCATGACACTGTATTTTCTGTACATTTTCATGCAGATGGATTTGCACAGTGTTTTGAACAGGCACTGACGGCTGCAGCGGATGAAACCAACTATGCCATTTAAACAGCATTAGCATTGCTATTTGACCATGCTGCCATACTAGTGTGAGCACTGAGCTTAAATCCCTGCTGCGCTCACAGTATGTGCCAGCTGGCTGTAGACTCTTTGTCTTGTTCAGACACTGGCACATCAGTGAAAAATGAATATAAGCTAATAGTTATGATTAGATCAATAATGGGGCATCTTCAGTTTGCTGTTAACCTGTGCAGAGGAGCCCTGAGGGAAGCAGCTCCTCTTTCCAGAAATGGAGGAAAAGGCACCTCCTCTCCTTCCTCGTTCTGCTGTCCCTTTCCTCACGGCTATGAATACCATGCTAATTATTCCTACTGCAACACATAGTAGCTTCTAAATGGCCCAGCCGCTGTGTCTGCAGCTAGCTTCCTACAGCCCCAGCATGATAAACACCCAACCTCTTTTCCTCGCTCGCTCCTTTCTTCATTCTACCCCTCTCTTTCTAATCTCTTCTCCTCAGTCATTTCATCCTCACTTGCTGCATTATATTTAAGCTCTCCCTCTCTCCCTCTGCTTACTACATCATTTACTCTCTCGCTGCCACCTCTCGTGTCCATTTTGCTCAGTCCAACTTGCTGCAGGCTTTTAGAAGGAAAAAGTGAGAAAAAAATGTGCTGCAGTCAAAGGCAAAAAGCCCCAAAACCTGAGCCCAGTTTAGTGCCACTGCTGGATCTGTGTGTGTTGAGGGGGAAGAGGCTGAATTAATGTGCTTCTGCTTGTATCATCTTGGATGTTGTAAGCCTGTATAAGCCCTTTCTTCACTTTGAATGGGCTGTCAGGATGGATGCAGCGACAAGCCTCTTTGGCCAATTAGCCCACAGTCTAGGACTACCAAGTAAGCAAACGTGACTGATGTGTGCAGCATTACAGGCCAGTGCAGTGGCATCATGTATGCATTTGTGTTTCATCTATGAAGGGGCACCACATATACTGTATCTATAGTCACACATAGACTGGCAACGAAAGCAGTCAGGGCTCAAAAAATGGATATTTACACGTAGAAATACAGTATTTCTTAATTTCAAATGATGCTTGAATGCTGTATTCATAGTTGTCGATTCAAGCTGTCAAACCTAATATTTCTTAGTGAGAGTTAGATGAGAAGATTGATGCCACTTTTACTGTGTGTCTGCATCAAATACATGTACTTAGATTAGCATAAATATTGGAAACCGTGGGAAACAATGGAGCAGCAAACCCCCACCTGCTCAATGTCTCCTTTCTTTAATCATACACAAGCTAAAAAAGACAAGTTGTAGTTTTATTTGGGGTTAGGTGCAGGACTATTTCATCTTGGTGTTCCTCTATGAAGCTGATCCCTCTAAAACCACTGATGAATTTAGTTTCCTTAAGTCACCAGACTCTGTGCTAAATTCTGTATTTTGCATCATGATCTTTGGCCATATTAGGTGACAAAAATGTGACAATTACCTCTGTTGAACTGAAAACACACTGAAAGGTTTAAAGTTCCAGAGCAGACAACTCTGTGTCAAATCATCCCCTGCTTTATGGTCTGTTTGACTCTAAGTGGAACCATCATTTACTAAATGAATGTCATGCTGTAGTGAAGAACTTGAAACCAGTGACTGAGACCATAAACTGGTGGTTACTTCACTTTCCAGAACAGGAGGTTGCTGACCGGAAGATTTTCACTCAGTCAAGTATCAATATCCTGATCAGTTATTTGATGAATCATTTCAGCTGTAATATCAGATAGACTTCAAGGAAAATGCTTTGTTTGTTTTAGTTATTAATATTGTTTATGTATCACAGTAAAGTTTTTTTAAAGATATTATTCAGATCTGTTAGTCTTAATTTATTTGCCAGCTGCCACACAAGCTTTTCTTTGATCAGTAGTTTTGTCATCCATTTACATATCAATTGTGTGTAATTGGTAGCAGTGCAGCTTGTTTAAGCAATCTGTCATGCTGATACTGGCAGCAGCTTCATCTCTAAGATATCTGAAGGAAATGACATCCAGTGGACAGTCCCAGTGGTGGTAGCAGGAGTCATGTGGAATAATGTCGTCTGGTCACCTTATTTTGGATGGTAGTGCTCTCTTTGGACGCTGTGTGCCGAGCCTCTAGCCGGGCTCTGTCATTAGCTGAGGAGGAAGTTAAAGTTTGTCTGTCTCAGCAGACGCCTTTCCATTTCACTTCACTCGTAATCTTTTTCTCCCCCTTTTGCTTTTAGGGAAGGAACTCACTGCAGTGCAGATTAATCAGAGGGATTTAATTAACTTGGCCCCAGCACACACATCAAACCTGGAGACAAGACAGGCTATAAACTCAGCCAATTATCTCCTGCTAGAAGGGACTGGGGTGGATGGGGGTTGGGGGGAGTCCCTCATGTCCTGGTCTCGTCATGTTCAGCCACCATCCACCCCAACCAACAAATCCCATTTTATTAAACTGTCCCCTCACCTAATCTTAACTCCTTTCACCTGCCCACAACACCAGCACAGGGTGGTTCGATGTATAGAGCGATATTTCATGATCGCTTTTTTTAAGTATGACTATAGTTTTGACTATGGCATCGCAGCGTGGTCGGTCCACAACTTTGGTCCAGACTGAAATATCTCAACAGCTATTTAATGGATTGCTGTGAAACGAGTACATACATTTATGACTCTGTGGCTCAGAGTGCAGTACCGTGCCAGCTCTTCACTGGGTGGGTCATCATAAAAAGTTCTAGTAAGCTAGACCTTTACTCTAGTGCCACCAGTAGCTCAAAGTGTTCAAATATATATATATATATATATATATATATATATATATATATATATATATATATATATATATATATATCAAGGTTGGAAGGTTGGCTGGATGGTTTGACACAACATGAACCCTACTGAGGTTGGTGATACCCAGACTTGTCACCTTCAGCTTGACATTTACCAATTCAATTCTTTTTTTTTCATCTTATCAATTATTGGATGGATTATGGAATTTGAGACATGCATTTATGGTCCCCAGAAGATGAATCTCTTTCTTCTCGTTGAAATTTGTTTGTTCAGTTCTTCTCAACACTTATGTGGCAGCTACAAACTGTGCCAGCAGTAGCATGAGAGGTTTAACTAAAAAACAAGATGAACAAGGGCAGTTACGTGTGCTCCAATACCAATGCCACCATACTAAGACAGCTGCATCTACTGGCATTGTACAGTAGCCAGCAAGTTGTATTGGCTAGTTTGACCTACAGTACAATCCTGTGCATAGAGAAAGATACATCATCTACTAGATGACCACCTGATGACAGCTCATTGATACATAGCACATATCTGATGAGCAAGAGGGTCAAAGTTCAAGGAACCATGTTATGATGAAGTAGAACGGCCCAATTACATGCATGCTGAATGGAGCAGTATGGAGTCTGTATGGGGAACTGCAGCAATTACCAAAAGAAAAAAAAGACATGTACCCGATTTGAAACCCCGCCAACCATTGTTGGTTTGCTTTATTATTTGTAATATTACAAGCTTTATTGGTTGGTTGTTGGTTTTTCTCCTCTTTCTTGTGAATCTTTGCTCAGATAAAGGCGTATATAAATATATATTTGACCTTTAAATCATGTGCATGGTTGTTACATGAAGGCACTCTCACTTTCTGTGTGTGTGTGTGTGAGATGCGGTACTGTGGCTTATTCAGTAATCACCTTGAAGTAACCTTGCTCTCAAGCCATAGATACCAGATACCTGCATGGAAGTGTGTGTGTGTGTGTGTGTGTGTTTGTCTGCATTTCCACATAATTCTATTCACATCAGGGTAGACGAGCGTCTCTCTGAAAGTTCTACCAGTGAAGTTCACAGCTCCCTTAGGCAGTGCTGGGCTTCCTCTGCTCTGTGTCTGGCTGTGTGAAGTCATCCTTCGAACCTTTCCAGCTCCACTTACCACCATAAACACTCTTCTGTACAGCCAGCCTGCTGGGGCTGCCCACATAAGCCCACTGACTCCAATCATCTGTCTGTCCAGTCAAATCATACAAGTTTGTCTAATGGATATTTTCTATAATGTCCACAGAAGTACACGTGATAAAAGCCTTGGCTCACAGCATATAATGAGCTACAAGTCTGCAGTACACCAGCTGAGCGGCTCTTCTTATCCTGCTTAATACACAGCTACTTATTAAGAAATAAATAATTTGACACGAAAATCGAGCAGAGTCTGAGCTCAGAACTGCGACATTTATCCACAATCAACCAATGTGCGTCTATCGTGCTCCACTCGTCACCTCCAGTTGGAGACTGAAGTGGATATTTGGTGACTGTAGAAGCTCCTAAACTGCTCAGGAAGCCTCGATCAGCAACACGTGAACATCAGAGCAGCCACAGTGAACACCAGTGAGCAGCTCTTACTGCTGCCACAGAGTTTTAACCAAAGTGAAGACTAAGATAAGATGAGGCTTTATTTATCCCACCAACAGGAAAATGTACATAAGATTATCAAAAGGAGCAAAAAGGAGTCAGCTGGACTTACTTGAGGTTGACTCTTTTTTGCTCTTTTTGATTTACATCAACCTGGATGACTGAGAAGCTACACAGACAAAGTGAAGACTAGTTAATACTTATACTCTATGCGGAGCCTCCCCAACGACGTGATTCAGTCTGGTTGTTTCTGCTTCCTGTCACTACCGGATCAACTGACCATTTGAGCCCCTAACTCTACTGGGACCAACTGACTGAAATGTAAATGGTAAATGGTGTTGCATTTGTATAGTGCTTTTCTAGTTTACTGACAGCACAAAGCCATTCACACACACATTCATACACTGTCATGCAAGGTGCCAACAGCTCATCATCAATTTGGGGTTCATTATCTTGCTCAAGGACACTTCGACATGCACCTAGGGGGAGCCGGGATTTGAACCAGTGATCTTTACTAAATGACCCGCTCTACCTGAGCCACAGCCGTACATTCACATTGGACACATTCAGAGTGATTCTGCTGCAGATGGTTAATTGTGTTCAAATTTTTAATCAGATTAAATATGATGATGGATTAATCCATGTTAACAAGTAAATTTTGACAGCCCTAGTATAGATACTGATCAGGCATAACACTGGACAGGTGAAGTGAATAACACTGGTCATCTCTTCATCATGGCTCCTGGATAAATAAGGCAACAAATGAACATTTAGTCCTCAGAGTTGATGTTAGAATGAGGAAAAATGTTCCAGCATCAGGATTTTTCAGGAGTTTGACAACAAGAAGCAAACAGTGATGTCTAGAGGACTGGATCAGAGCATCTCCAGAACTGCAGCTCTGGTGGTCTGTTCCTGGTCTGTAGTGGTCAGGATCTATCAAAAGTGGTCCAAGGAAGGACCAGTGGTGAACCAGAGACAGGGTCATGAGAGGACAAGGATTAGTGATGCAGGTGGGGAGTGAAGACTGGTCCTGGTGGTCTGATCCAACACACGATTGGAATTTTAAAATTTGCTCTACAAAAAAGCAGAACAAATCAAAGCACATTCTGATTTTTGATTGAGATGCCACACCACAGTTATTTACTGCCATTCCTGAATAGAAAAGTGTGTTCCAGCAGTTGTTTGTTCTGGATTCATTTCAGACTTAAAGTTGATTGTTCTTGTTTAATTTGCTTACATCAGGATTGTCCAGGTGGGTTTTTGCCTTGGGTTTTAACCTGAAGCTGCTCAGTCTGAGAACTTTGGCCTGGTGAAAAGCATCAGAGAAACAGAAAGTGATGGTGAGGGAATTGTAGTCTGATGCATTTGAACCATGAGTGACCCAGTTAGGAGGTGAGCTCTCAACAAATCCAGTCAACAGGGACTTTTTTCTGCTTTTGTATTCATCTGCTGCCAGCTCCTGTCAAAGTCCTTCCACACCACAGGCTTTGTTTGCAGTGATGCTTTCAAGTCTTTTCACTACAGTGATGCTATGATCAGCTGATGAATCGTGATTGTATCATGGAGATAAGCATTGACATTCTGTCCTCTTCCTTTTCAGAATATGGATAAGACCCAGCTCCCATCTGTGACGCTGATCGTGGGCTGTGGAGTGTCTTCACTCACATTGTTGCTGCTCATCATCATCTATGTGTCTGTCTGGAGGTGAGCTGAAGCGTCCTGCTCTGAGACACAAGAAAGGGAGAGAAATTAGAGATGAGAAGTTCCTCTCATGTGCAAAGTTTTCCCTCTCTGTGCCTCTTCAAACTGAGCGAAAGCTAAATGTCTGTCATGTGTGAGAAGTAATGCTGCTCTTTGTTTTTTTAAACTGCAATTCAGTGCAAAAGAGTCCAACACTTTTCCCACTGACTTAGACAAAGTCATCCACCCCTTTATGCCCAAGGTAAAAACAAACAAACACTAATTTAATGAGCTAATCTAGGAATCAGTTTTGTTGAGGAAAAAAAAATCATTGTAATTTTGTCAATGACAGGTTTTTTTTTCTGATGATCTATCTATAATATAATCTATAATAATCGATAATAATAATCTTTGGTGACAACAATTATGACAAAAGCAATTGACACATTCATCAATGAATGAAAACAAGACAAAATATTAACTCTTTGAGTACCACTGATGTAATACAACATCAGTGATTTTTCTGCAGCAGGTCGTTGATCACGGTCTCCCACAGACTGTAATGTTGGGGCTTCTGGGATTTGTAGTCAGGACACAAAGAGATGGTATATGCCACAGAGATCAAAGCAGGAAGTGGAGATGAACGCATTTAGAGAGCACAACGGACAGATTCTGGACAAAAAGTTGTGACTTTCATTTGAGCTATTGGCACAAGGCACTTTATGTTTTAAGAAAGGGCTGGCACTCAACGAGTTAAGGATGACAAATCGCTAAGTCAGGGGTATCAAACATACAGCCCAAGTACCAGAACCGGCCCACTGCAGGGTCGAATCCGGCCCACTGGATGACTGGATGTCTTTACTTCCAATTTTTCAATAAAAATTCATCCAGGTTGTGTGACACAATGCTTAAGAGAAGGGTTTTCCAACAAAACCAGACCAGTTTCTTCAGTGTGCTCAGTGTGTCGACTCCACTTTTCAGTGTTCAGTGAAGATAATACTCACAGCATCTATCAAATGACAAAACATACAAGAACTTATACCAGAAAAGAAGTGATCTGGTGGCAAGTTTGAGGACATCTCAGGCTGCTCATCATCTGATTTGTAAATGGATTGTTTGTTCATTAATCATTAACATTTTCAGAATAAACTTCACACTAAGAGACAGGGAAACATGTGGATGTGTTATTATTGATAGGCTATTATGCACTGCTGCTCCGGTCCATTTGAGATCTAATCAGGCTGAAAGTGACCCATGAACTGAAATTAATTTGACACCTGTGCACTAAGTGATCCAATAAAAACTAACCTGGGGATGCATGTTTGTATTAAAATAAAATCAAAACAAAAGAAGATATCATGAGACCTGACGCTGCTGTGCTACTGGGTGGCATGATGATCTGTTAAGCTATTAGGAACACAGTGTCACTGCAGGGTGGCCCTGGCCCCAGAGAAGGGCTCTGAAACTCTCTGGTAAAGTGTCCGAACCTCTGTGCCGGGTGGTGGACATCACTAGTAAGCATGGCCACATAAGGGTGCCCCCTCCTGGCTAAGGCTCCATCTAGAGGTCCAGTCGTGGCTCCAGGGGTTCTGCAGTGCAGCGCAGACAGCAGCAGTTAAATCTGTGTATGTATATTGCACATTCAAACCTTAGTATAATCTATAATAAGAGGTTTATAACTGTTTTCTTCATGAGTATTTCAGTTCGGAGTTCATTATTTATTAAAGTTTATTAAATAAAACTATGACGAAAAATAGCTTTTACTTCAAAAGACTATGACAAAGACTAAATCAAAGTTTGCTGTCAAAATGAACGCTGGGACTAACCCATGAACAGTAGGTTATGTATATGTCTACAGGAACCCTAAAGGAAGAGACTCCACTGTCTTCTCACTGGGACCATCACATGAACATGTGAATGTTTCCTATCAATAATGCAGCTTGCAACATGGATCAAGTTATGTGGCTACGATGGGGAGCACCTGAAATACCATGACAATACCAGCCATTGCTGGATCTGGAGGAAGGCTTCACACTGGAACCAGCATGAGCTTGGCTTTTAGCCTGTTATGACACAGCCACAGGATTTGATCATTGTTTTCCTCTTTCTCTTTCCTGTCATTGTCCTGCAGGTACATTCGGTCTGAGCGCTCAGTCATCCTTATTAACTTCTGCCTCTCCATCATCTCCTCCAATGCCCTTATTCTCATTGGACAGACACAGACACGGAATAAGGTGACAATCATTCCTAATATTTCACTTTATCTCGTAGTATTGACATGATGGCACATGATCAGTGTTTGCCTGGTTTCATTCTTCCCTATTTTTTCGTTGTGGTTTCAGGTCTTATGCACACTGATTGCAGCGTTTCTTCACTTCTTCTTCCTGTCCTCGTTCTGCTGGGTTCTGACAGAGGCCTGGCAGTCCTACATGGCAGTGACGGGTCGCCTCAGGAATCGCATCATACGCAAGCGTTTCCTGTGTCTCGGCTGGGGTGGGCCTTCTGTCTGGTATCCAACATGCTGTCCACCTCCTCTTTGCTATTCCTGCTGTGTTGATGTGTGGTTTTATTTCCCTCCCAGGTCTCCCTGCACTAGTAGTGGCAATCTCAGTGGGATTCACCAAGGCAAAGGGATATGGGACGCCAAGCTAGTAAGCATCCATGCCTTCATATAACTGCACTACTGTATATGCCTCCACCTCTTTAACTGTTCATGCAGGGATTTCACACATGGATGGAGTTTTATTTTTGCAGCTTAATTAACCTTTATCTTTCTCTGTCTCATATATCTCTCTCTATCCTCATTCTCATCATGTCCTCCACCTTTCACCTCATTCTGTCCCTCCTGGTTTTCCTCCCCCTTCCCTGCTTCATTCCTCCATCCTCTCCATTTCTTCTAATCATGTCTTTGTACATCTGTATTTTCCGGCTCCTCTCTTGTAGCTGCTGGCTGTCTCTGGAAGGAGGTCTTCTCTATGCATTTGTTGGACCTGCTGCAGCTGTTGTCTTGGTATTTCCTCTTTCCTCTACAGTTTGTCTCACTTGGTTTGCTTTCTTTTAGACTCCTGCACTAATTTACTAATTTAGACCAATAGCAAATAGCACCATTTAACAGTTTCCAGTCACTTTTTAAAAAGCACCAGAAACATATAATGTAATAGATAATAAAATCACCAGATTTAACAATGTAATATAAAAAAGAAACAATATAAAAATGTGAATGATGAACACTCAACAGTCATCAGTGTTTGCTAATCAGATTCTCCAAAATATGGCCCAGTATTAAAATTATGTATCCAAAAATAGTACTTCAATGTATCAATAGACAAAAATAAGATCACTGCACAGTTAATAGCTCATCTCTCTTCCTTTCCCTTTCTCATTTACTTCCCTGCCTCCTCTTTTCCTTATCAACTTCCTTCCTCACCTCCTCCCCTCCTTGCTTACTTACCTCTTCCTTGGTTCATCCTTACCTTGTCAATTTCCTCCTTTACACCCCTGCCTCCTTTCCTTTCAGCTCCTTTCTGCCAATTTCCTTCATTTTCCTCCTCTTTTCCTTCCTTACCTCCCTCTGTCTCCTCCTTTCCTCACAGAGTACTCACTCCCCTTTTCCTTTCCTTCATAGTTTTTTTTTATTATCCTGCTGTTTTCTCCTCTTTGTTATTATTTACCTGTTATTACTAAACACATGATCAAATTGAGCTAGCTTTAACTCTACACTTAAGTGTCCAATAAATAAACTATAGCATACAAATTATTTATAATGTCTGGATTGGATGAAAATTAACAAATAGTATTTTAAGTTCCCTAAGCAGGCTTACAATAAATAACATTTCAGGTTTTTGTACCACTTTTTAACACAAACCAATTGGCCAATAGTTGTGCAAATAATATCTGGAGAATCAGATGAGGAATAAAAAAACTAATAATAGTACTGCTGTTTAAATTTGAACAATGACAGTGTTACCAGTGAGAATCATGTAGAGATAAAAGTATATATAAGCCATTACCTCAACCTCCCAGTGAATCACAAACACACCGTGAACCTCAGCAGCCACATGCTGCAGCAACACAGTGTCCTTGTTTCACTAATCAGATCCATTAGCCTCAGTTTCATGATTCACTTCCCAGCGTTACTTTCCCACATACAAGTGAGCAGCTTTTTACACAAGCTGCTTCTCTAATAGAGAGCTACTGCTCCAACTGGCACCCACACTGGTGGCCCAACCCACTCAGAGTGGCTTCTATGAGACATTATAAAGCAGTCGAATTAGAAGAATCACTCCAGTCGAGGACACCCAAACCTGTGATTTTCACAGAAATTGTATTTTATATATGATCTTTTTTGGCATGCTGTTTACATTAAAACATATGTTCATATATTAGCAATCCATCCTTTCAGTCATTTTAACTCTTCTACTTCACTGGGTGCCTGACTGACATTTAACATGGTGCGGTCTAGTTTTACAGTGCAGAGCCTACAGTAAGTACAGCTAGTGTGAGTTTGAGATGCTGCCATCATCATGACAAACATCATCATAATCCCCATCTATTATGACCATCAGAGTAGATCTGCATGTTTTGAAGTGATGAAACTTAGCTCTGATTTAATCATGTGCATCTTCTCTTTGGCAGGTTAACATGGTTATTGGGATTCTCGTTTTTAACAAACTGGTGTCCAAAGACGGCATTACTGATATGAAACTAAAGGAGAGGGCGGGGTATGCCTTATAGCACACATCCTTTTCACACAGTGACCAATAACCAGCCTGATAGCTCAGCCAGTGGGAGAGACTGGTGAACTTTTTGGCCCTTTGCTTGAAACTGTCCTCTGCCATCATTTCATACTTTGGCAATTTGGTTGAAGATGTTCATTTTTAAGAACGGGCTGAGGACCAAACAAATTGAGACTTTATTAACCCAAAATAAGATAAGAGACCAAAAGAAACTGTTCCTACAGATAAAACTATGATACATGCTTCAGGAGGCTGTCTGGTTATTGGTCCTGCACAGACTGAGTAAGATGATGACTCATCTCATTGCTTTTTTTAAGTTTCAAATGTGTCACATTTTCCTCCAGCTGCTCTTTGTTTGCAGGTGTTGCTATTGATGTAAAGTTCTGTAAATCCATCCATGTCTTTTTTTCTCCTGTTTGGTTAATTCTAGTAGAGAGAAGCAGGGCTCTAATACAACAAGATCACACTGAAAAAGATATGTGGGGAAAATCAGAGTCCAGAACAGCTTTAATTTGGTTTCTGTAGCTCTGGTCATCGCTTTTGTTGTTGTATGGCAGACACGTTCCAATCAGAATATTTTCTGATTGGAGCGTATATTGCTGGAACCAGAAAAAGCGATACTGAGACAGGCCTTCTATTTATGGTGTTCCATTATTTATTGATTTATTTAACTATTCGTAACAAATTAAGTCCTAAATATAAGGGCGAGAAGCTACCATGAGTTGATAATTGACCGTTTGTTGGATGACAACATGTCCACTATTTTCATCAGCCCCTTTAATAATTCTGTAAAAACCTCGAACATGCTGAACCAAACACCATTGATCAACTATTTAGAATAAATATTGGCCGATCCACCAGAGCTCCTTTATATCTGATCAGGGAAGAGGACTCACCGCTTAGTTTGGTAAACACAACACCAACGGCCAGAGCTACAAGATAAACAAAATCTTCTTTTTTTGCTACTAAGCCACTGTTGACACAGTAATATGACAAAAACCAGTTGGCTGCTTTAAGCTATAGGGCTACTGTTAGCCGTTTATTAAAGGAACACTCCAACATTGCTGATGGTGCTTTTTGCACTTTTTGCGCGGCTTGATTACAGACAAAAGTTACGCATGTGTGAGAATGAACATATTTGCGTGTTTACACAACTTGAGTTACTTCAAATAGAGTGAAATATTTCAAATATTTCATCTCAACATCAATGATGTACTGATGAGAAACTGAGGAAGAAATATTGTAGCCTTCCGTAGGAAACCAAAACAACAGGCTTTATTTAGAGTGTTGATGGAGCAAATACAGTATTAGCAGAGTTTAGTACTGATTGAGCCATACTCCATTCAGAAAACAGTTGTTTTGAACAGTTGTGTGGGTTCATACCACTTTAGTAAACTACAGTGTGACTTGCTAGAGCTGTCGATTTTAAACCCTGGTACCATGGTTTTTTCACATTTATGGAGCTCCCACAACATGAACAAAGCACCAATAGTGGTTATTTTAGCCATGGTGGATGAAACATTGCAGGTATCCATGCACAAGTTCACTCAGTTTAATCTCAGTGATGAATACAACCAGGAGGCCACTGTTTGTATCCCAAGTGAAACTGAAAATAAAAAAAAAAAATATCTATTTACTATTTTTTCACATTATTCATTCGTCATGTGGCTTGTTAGTACTGTCCTGTGAGATGTTATTCAACCATAATTGTTTTTTAACCCTAACAAAGTGTTGTGTTTCTTGGACCTAACCTCCTTTGAAAAGTTTAATTTTAAGGGTTGCTATTCCTGCATATTGTCCTGTATGTTGTTCCTATCCAGAACTAATGCTAGAGGGGTAGATAAAGCAATGTTGGGAGTGAGTGAGAATGCCTTGCTTGGATGTATGTGACTGGCTTACTCGCTAACTGGATACACTGTTATTACAACAGCTCCTGAGCTGTTGGCTCCCCTGGATAGCTAAAATCGCGAGATTGTCTCATATAACTGTGACTTTGGCAGCAAACAAACATAAAATGTTGGAGTTTTCCTTTAAAAGTTTCTTTAAATAAGAGAACCTGCAACAACAAGCTTTTCTTTGAAATGTCAAAATTTGATTTTAGCTTCGCACAGTCACTGACTACTGGCGCTTGAATAAAGCTATCATTGGACCGTTGGTCACTGGTCAAAGCACAGAGCACACATGAGCCCTGCTCCGCTTTACTCTGCAGGCTGTTCTGTCTCCATTGGCATTGTTGGTGCATTCAAATGTTATGTTCTCTCTCTCTCTGAAAATGTTTGCTTTCTTCGATGATCTTTCTGTTCTACTGTACTTGTTTTTGCTGTCTGATATGTCATGTTTGAGTTTGCACAGAATCCCCTCTCTCTCACTCAGGGCTCTCCAATCAGGAACACATCAGTCTCAGAAGCCCCCTTCCATGTCATCAGTGATTGGGTAAAAAAGACCTGCCCACCCCCCTCTTCTAATCATATGGCTAGCAATCCTGCCCGTCACCAAATCTGCTGAATCCTCTAGCAAGCACCTCTGATTGGCTTACTATTACGTTCCTGCCTATTTACCTTACTATTCCACTATTGACCTTGCAATTTGTGCTACTTCCTGTTAGCTGGGTAGAACATAACCCATTACTGCTTTAGGTTCTGACCATTTCTTGATGCTTTTAGAAAACCGAAAAAGATTGTTTCAACAACACATGCTAGTCACAGATCAGTGATATTAATATCTTCTATTTACTGGTGTGGGCCTGTGTGTGTGCACAGTTAGTATGGCCATGTCATGATTGGATCTACAGTATAGTGTAAAGGTAGACTGATAATAAGGACTGGTCAGGTTGAGCCTCCCTTCACTCTGACTCACCTCAGTCTCGTGATACAATCTGAGATCTGCACCTGTCTGTCTGTCTGAGAATATCTAAATGCAAGAATTTGGTGCTAGAACAGCGACAGGAACGGACATTGACAGACTGGCTGACGTGGTTTGCTATCTTTCTGCCACATTTATTGTGATATGAAAAATTCTTGCTATTTTCACCCTAAATTCTAAAGTTGATCTTAATTTTAAAGTTAACCAATGAAAATCAAGCTTTTCCCACGGCTCATTTGAGGCGTGTGTAAGGCAATGACACACTAGTTCTTTGGATCAAGCAGTTTTTGTCGCTATGCATACATCAGAGGAAAGAGTGGTCTGATTGGTTGAAGGTTCGTCCAGTAGCACACAGAGGCATTTGATCAACGCAGGTTAAGCCCACCCTCTGAGAACTCGGTTTACAAGGCAGCTTGGCCACACTACGCTCACAGAGCTCTGTAGTTGCATTAACCAGGCTATCAATATGATGCCCTTTAAGAGCAAAATCAAGAAGCTACATATATATCAATAACATTGGGTTCTTGTAAACAATTCTGTGTTTCAGTATACAATGTAAACACACTGACAGTATGGCTATGAATGCTCACGACAGAAGAAAAGTCACATCCACTGAGCATTGTAAACGAGACGGGGCGAAGCTAACATAACTAAACTACTATACTAAAGCCAAACCACATTGTTTCACTAAACCGAGTAGTTTTGTAGTTTTTTTGTTTTTGTTTCGGGAGAATTTCTTCCCATCAAATCATAATGAAGAATGCAGTTGGGTGTATGTATGACTGTTTTGTAAGGGAAAGGTAATTTTGTTTGCAACAGGGTTGAAGGAGATGGTCAAATGCCAGTGGTCAGCAAAGGGCATCAGGTGTTGAATGGTTTGTAGTAAGTGCTGACTGCGGGTTACTTGATGCAAACTGAGCGTAGTTTGCATTAGGGATGTTAATAATTAAACACTAACAAACTAGAATTAAGAATAGTTGGTCCACTTTTATACGCATCATCTCATTCACATGCTCTGTCTCTGCCCGATACTCACTAAGGTTAAGCTACGCAGGTCTGGAGTAGACCAAGCAGGCGCACAAACTAAAGACTAAAGTAGATGCATGTGGTCACATATCCACGCACGTCTACATGCAACAGTGCCATTAACTCCCCAGATGGGTAAACTGGGGACTCAAATGCCCATTTGTGCATCAGGTTATCGTTAGTTGCAGCTGAGCAGCACTCTTGCATGCAAGGCATTCTTTCCTATTAATGTCACATTGCTGTAAAGAGGTATTGGGGGTGGTTGTGTCGGCGTAGTTTTAGAAGTACAAGTACACAGTATCAAACCTGGTACCACATTCTGGTACAGGTAACCTTTTTCTGCCACTTAGCATGAGCCCAATTTTATTTTCTTTTGGACATCTTCTCAGGGAAGCCTCCAGGACACCTGCACCTCCACTGGCTCTTTTCAATATGACAGAGCAGCTGTTCCACTGCTGTTGGAGTTCCTCTCTGATATCTGATCTCCTAGGCTTATCTCTCATGGTGAGCCTCATGTTTGAATTGACACCTGTGGAAACGACCACTGGTTGGATACCCTTAGGGTAGCCTTAAGGTAATTCAAAAACCTTTGTGATTTCATCTTCAACAGAAAAGAAACATGGAATAAGGAAATGGCGGGCTCAGTGCTGCAGGAGCCTGGTGGCTTGGCTTGCTGCCATGGGTTCCAGTCAGTATCAGCTGGAAACTACATGGCACCATGTGGCTTTCCTCCATGCTGTCAAACCCTTCCCCCTGTAGGATTGTGCTTTACTGCCATTTAAGGCTAGTATGTTAAAAGAGTTTACCACCAAGAAAAGTAGGCAATGTTACATTGTTGGATACTTTAAAAAAGAATGAATCAAAGCCTGCTCCTACCCCCTAAGTCAGTCAGTACATTTACATGCACATCTAAGCCGAGCTATTGGCAATAACTGAGCTAAGGATTTAACTAGAGTTTTTGGAGAAATCCATGTGCACATGTGCAGCAAGAGAATCGAATTATTGAGTGAGGTACGTTCGACTGGTGCTACATGCTCTTTCGTGTTGACATTCTTGGATAAAGAACAAGACTGCGTCCATGGTCTCGTCACTTCCAAAAGGGGGAGTATCCAGGCCAGTCCATAGCCTGGCTAACATGGGTTGCATATACATGCCGAAAAAGCTTGACTTAGAACTGCATTATCTGGCACAAATAGTCTGATTATAAAAACTCTAGTTCGGTTCAACTACAGTCCAACTAAGGTGTATATATGGCTTTTAAATCTTCAATATTAGCCGGACTAAGGCAATAAGTCAAATTTCTAAAAGTGCGTGTAAACATACTGTGTTTACCTTCTCCAACCGCTGGTGAAGAGCGTCTGCATTTTCCTCCAAATAAGTCATCCCGTTGTGATGACTGGTCACTGTCTCCCGGAGCCTGTCCGTCTTCTCATTTAATTCCTTAATGTTTGAAGCTTGGAGAGCAGCCCACATCTGTGCTCCCCAAGTAACTTTGCTAAATAAGCAATATCAGTCACGTCTTTACCTTCTCAGCTGTCCTGCCAGACAGCCATGGAGCATAAACAGTAATGGAAACTGCTATAAACCTAGTGCAACAATGAACAGATACTTGAAAGGTAGTTGAATACTGGAGGGGGCAACTTTTAAATGTGAATACAGCAGGAGCTAGAGGTCAACACATCTATACCCCATGTGAGCTGACTGGAAGTTTTCACAAGTCAATATTGTCTTTTTTATTCCACCCATTTTTTAGGTTGTTTTTAGGTTGTTTTTTTAGATCCATACCCCCCATATTTCTTTGATTTTGAGACTTGTAATTAAAGTGTATCTACTGTTCTAAATCAAGCCCATCTTTATTAAATAGTGATCAAATCACATCTTGATCAAAACAAAAAATATGTGTACTTTCATTAACTTTATACTGCACGTTAGGCCACTCAAAGGGACCTTGGATCTCATCCATCCATTCATTTTCTACTGTTTATCCTCTCATAGGGTCGTGGGGGGGCTGGAGTCTATCCCAGCTGTCTTAGGGTGAAAGACAGGGTACACCCTGGACAAGTCTCCAGTTCATCACAGGACACATAGAGACAGACAACCACTCACACTCACATTCACACCTACAGTCAATTTAAATTAACCAATTAACCTAATCCCCATGCATGTTTTGGGATGGTGAGAGGAAGCCGGAGTACCAGAGAGAACCCACACAGACACGGGGAGAACATGCAAACTCCACACAGAAAGGCCCCGAGCGAAGTGGAACCCGGTACCGGTACAATGCTACAGTGCTAACCACTGCACCACTGTGCCGCCTGGATCACATCTTTTCATAGATACAGTATACGGTACCATAATCAGCACTGTGACGATGATGGTCTCTCTCGGGCTTTTTCTCATGCCATGGTCGGATTAGAGAACGCATATAGATATTGAAGCTGCAATATGTTGAGGCTGATAGAGCTTGTTGGTTGAAGTTATGTGAATGTGAGTTGACTGCTTTGAAATGATGTTTCATGTGGTAATTAGGCTGTTTGTAGGACAAAAGAAGGAAATGCAGGGGTTGTAAATGTTTTTTTTTTCCTTTTGGTGACCTCCCACCAGCCTTCACCCACTCATCTCTCCTGTGGGTGGCTCTCAAGGTTCAAAATCAAAACATGTTTTGAGAAGCCAATTAATTTGTTCAGCATCTAATTGAGTGCAGCATCTCTACCAGACATGCTCACACCTCAGAGATGGGCCTCACTGCTGATTCTCCTTTCCACCACAAAATCAGAAGCTAATGCTCTGACAAAATTAAAACAGACAAGAGAGACCACATTCCAAGAAGCACTGCTGTTTGGTTCCTATTTAATAAATGTGTAAATGCATTTAGTCATCAAGCCAGTGTATTTATAGGTGTAATAGAAGTTTAATCAAACATTCAGCTTTGAGAAAATTATAGTTATAAGTGCTTCCAGTTCCTTGGGTTCCATCTGATGCAGAGCTTTGGAGCATCCTGTAAAAAAGGAGAAGGACGACATAATACCATGTTCATTTCATGTTTGTCTATAATGGATATTTATACCCTACCAGCCACCCACCTCTCTTGCCTCTCGATCCTTAGGTCCAGGGAAATGGTGTTGTATTTCAAAAAGTCTTGATTGCTTTTTAATATCACTGCCTACGGTGTACATTTAGTGGCTGTATTGCCCTTTTACTTGAAATTGAATTTCTTCCATTATGTGATTTTTAATCCAGTCGTCCAGGGGCTACAAAAATCGATTCCTTCAGCTCTTCAGCTTTAATTGTTGTTTAGCAGGAGGCCATATGGTAACAGATTAGTTTGTTATTACTTGTCAATATTTCCAGTGTTGTGGTCAGTCTTTTCAGACTATACTGGAGAGAGTTGTAAATGAAATCCTGATGGGATTTTTTTGGAGCTTGGGGGTGTTGGAGGGAAAATGAAGTCATGTAGTTTCTCGATGACCATGCCTGAAAGTGACTTGTTGCTTTCTGAACAGTTGTATATGTATTGAAAGTTACTACCGTATCCTTAAGATAAATCTACTCAAGTGATGGCTTTCTGTATTCATCACTGGATCCATTTAGGCTGCTGTGTTTAGAGAATAACTGCCCAGGGACAGACAATGAGCCTTCACACTGACATATTTCTGGTACTTTACCTGGAATTAAACTGGAAATAGGGAACGCTTCAGCAGTCGAGAAAATCAGAAGTGAAGTTCAGGTTTTGGTGTTTCCTGTGTGTGTGTCACACATGTCGAGGTTTGAAGTGTGTGTGTGTGTGTGTGTGTGTGTGTGTGTGCATGAGTCCGTGTGTGTGTGTGTGTGTGTGTGTGTGTGTGTGTGTGTGTGTGTGTGCGCGCGCGTGCGTGTGTGTGTGCGTGAAACTTTGCGTTAGCACTTGGCGGTGCTCGTAATAAGCAGTTAGCACAAATGGGGATCACCAGGGATGAGGCACATCCAGCACATCATTATAATCAGAGCAGCAGAGCCGGAAATCCTCAACCAGCATGGCAAATGTAAAATTGCGTCTTTTAGTATTACGAGCAGATCAGTGGTTGAGTGGAAATGCTGAGAATGCCAAGTGGAGTCTCACTTCCTACAGGTCATCAAACCAGTAACCTGTAATATGAAATACCCATCAATGGCTCCCACCCCCCGCCCCAGAGTAAACACCGGTAAACACACACAGCCGTTTGGACTGTAGCCCTGAGAGAGAGATTGTGCGAGACCACTGTGACTCACTGTTTGCGTGACTGTTTGTTCGTGCTGGCGTGCGCACACGCATATCTGCGACTCTGTGTGTAGGTGCATTTGTATCTGTTTGTGTATGTTACAGCGTGTTAATTTGACTTTGCAGTCAGATGACAGTGCCACTGTACAATATGACGCTCAAATGTGCCAAGTGCGGAGTTATCTCTTCGGCTGACGTTTCCACCACAGCTACCAGTAACGCCATGTTAGTCCCGCTAATTATTTTTCCTTAACTCTTCTTACCTCTGTTCTCTCCTCTACTGTATGCCTCCCTTCTTCTCCTTCACTTGATTGCTTCTCTTTCCTTTATCCCTCTGTCATTTCTTCTTCTCCCTGACGCCCTGGCAGGCAGGGTTTCATGCAATATGAGGGGCTCATTAAGCTTTTGTGCCAAACAAAGTGTGTGTAAACTGTATATATGTAAATAATTATGCATATGTGATTGATGGAATGAGAGTGTCTTTGTGTTTGTCTCTTAAGAGATCATCAGTCACAAAGCTAATTAGAACAAGATTGAGGCCACGGCTATAGAATACACTTCCTGTCTCAGTTTGTGTGTGTTGCTGTGATCTATGAGTGTCTACACAGATCATTTCCATTATTATGAAACCAGGGTTTTAGTTTATACTTCCTACTATTGTGCTAGTAGAATCTGATCAGAATTGAAGAAGGTCAGAGTTTAAGTCAAGTCAATTTTATTTGTACAGCCCAACATCATGAATTATAAATTTGCCTGTCTCGAGTCTCTTTTTGTAGGGAGTTTAGCGCTCTGCTGCAATCCACAAATAAAGCCTCTAAATAGCTTCTCTGTGGTTTAAATAGCTGTGACTGAACAATTAATACACATCATTTCACTTCCTAATCAGTAATGTGACATTGCTAACACACTTCACATGTATATTTATTTTTATTTCTATTCTGGCTATTCTGACTGTGACTGTGACTATGCAAGGAGTGCAAAGTGTTAAGCAGCTATTTCACTCTGAAGCTGAGCATCATGACAGCATACATCACCTGGTTCACGTCTGTCTGTGTATGGGGAGATCTAAATCCATTCAGCAACATTTGAAATGTTCAAGTAATAACACTGATTCATGTCCCATCACAGGGCCAAGGTTTACAGCCATACGTCAGCCTCTATTGTTAACAGATTTAATTAGTACTGTATTGACTTTTTCTGTGGCTTATAGCCAGCACCAATGGATCAGCTACAACATGTAATTACTGTTGTTTTTGTGTCGACATGTCTCACTAGTGTTTCACTGGTTATTTCAGGTAAAGATAATGTCAGAGAGTCAGCAAAAATTATTGTTCACCTCATTTTTCGTAACACATCTAAATCAATGCATGTGTCACATGGTGAACACGTTTTAATCACTTTTTGGTTTAACTCAGGTTTCCTGTTCTCAGTGGACTGTATCAGAGAACAGCACTCCCTCTAAGAGAAGATGTTTGTAGGTCGACAGTAATTTTGGTGAGAAATAATTAATATGGAAAACAAGGTCCAGACTGAAATAACATGGACTGTCCTTTAGGTTTAACCTTTAACCTCTGACCAGTCTCATACTAACACAGTGGTTGACTATGTCCTTCAGTGTCACTGTGGGCAGGGTGGAAAGCCACGGTTCACATAATGAGACACTAGATTCTAAATGGTCCAGTCGTATTTAATACCAGAGGTGGAATGAACCATTTTTGATGAAGTTGTGTAGAGTCATTGTAATTGTGGTTTTCCATTTGTTGGACTTATTTGAGGGACATATTTTTTTTACATGAACACATTTATGTTTCACATGTCACTGAACAGAACACCTGTAAACTAGATTACCATCTTTAGATAGTATTTAGACCATGTGATAAATTGATGCATTTGAACAAATCTGACAATTCGACATTTTTAATATTGAAAATGCATTAAAACCAGTGAAAAGTGGTTGGCTTCAAAGGGTTTTTGTGTACAAATATTATGATCAGTGAGGCTATTATTTTGACAGACAGTCAATAATTGCTTGAAATAATTAATTGTCCCCTATTAAATCTCTATTAGTGCATGATCTGTAGTGATTATGTAATCATGGCTTGATTAGTAATGTCTGTTCACCTGCCTCATACATTTTCATAGGTACTATTTTGCAATGTGGCATGAATGCAGCATCAGAGCCATGTGTTCTTTCACGTTAGTCATCCCTTTTAAAGAGGAACCCCAGCAGTAAACTGTGCTGTGAGACCAGCTAATAACAGTGACATCATTTTTAAAGGTTAATGAAACGCTCACTCATTAATTAATTCAAGTCACTTCAGCTTGTCAGTTTGTTTTTTTGTTTGGTGCTAAGATGCTGTCAATGAAACTTTTAGCCAGGTGACATTGATTGTGTCCCACATGAAACCAAAAGTCAACACTTGTTTTAGGTAGTATCGTTACGCCTGGTTCACACTAGGCTTGTCATTAAAATCTATCTGGTCCACCTTAAGACTCCTGTCTAAAAGCATAAAGTTACTGATGACTCATACTCACACTTTTTAACATTATGGGCTGCATGCCATTTTGTAACCTCTGCTTCATCATGCTGCAGAAGCTACACCACACCAACCTGTAGTGCTGTGCCAGTCGGTATTCATGATGGTACTAACAGGATTTATACATTGCCTGGTATACCATAATCAATGTTGTGTTATTTACTGAAAAGTAGTAGCTAGTTATTTCATTCAAAAAGTAACTCAATTACTTTGCTGAATACTTCACTGCGTTACTGTTAAAAGTAACTTTTTAGTTCCTCTTTAGGACCCTGGGGAGTGAGAGTTTGTCTTATGGTGTGTTCACTGGAAGTCAGAACTTGGAGCTCAGATCATCTTAACCTCAAAGTTTAGTGCTCTCAGCTCTTCCAGCCTTACAGACGTACAACAAAACATGTAGCTACTGTTTACGTCAGTAGCAGATAGCATGAATTCTATGTCTGGTTGGTGAGATTAATCTGACTTTCTGAGATGGAGTCAGACTTCACGGAGGGTTCTGATTTAAATTCTGGCTTGAAGATGGAAATTCTGACATTCATGTAGGCTCCCAGTGCTGCTGCAGTGACATTAATACTCTGTTTTCCAGCAATGTTTGTCTCCTTATGCTGGAAAGTGGGGCGGCGATTCTTTATGAATTGGAAGGGGAGATGTCCCCGTCCACAGAGACATCTGAGAGCAATGAACCAAGTAAACGCACCATATTGTAACAGTAACTGTGTTTATTTATTTAAAAAGTAATGTGTTAGACTAGTAGTTACTGTCCAACACTGACTGTAATACCACCAAAGCCTAGTTCTGCACTAGTGATTGGCAAAACAGTTCTTTTGACTGAACTGAATCTGTACAAATCGTTCATTAAAAAGATCCGTTCAAACGATTTGTTCACCGAATCACCGAGATCCCCCCTCCGAGGAAGCCCTTACTGGTAGAGTCACTTGTTCGTTCGTTCAGTGAACAAATCACTGCTGGTAGAATCACTCGTTCGGTCAGTGAGTCGCCTCCCCTCCCTTCCCCTTGCTGGCTGGGCCGTTCATCGAAGATTCACAAGTCATGAACTAACGAACGAGGTAGTTCAACTCCCAGCCACCACGCTGAGACTGAGCTCAAGTGAACTGAGAAAGGAACGAATCAGTTCAGGAAGTGATTCAGTTCAGTTCGTTCACTCAAAAGATTTGTTCTTTCGAATCGCGAACGAAACAACACTACCCTACACGACTTTAGACCTGGTTTTCCACTACAGTCTACAGTTTTTGGAGCGCACCAACAATCATCTGGGATTCCTCCCTGTCACAGATCTTGTACTGTCAGGGTGTGTTATGTTTCACGTTCATGATAGAATCAGCTTGTTTGTGTCCAGTTTCATTTTCACAAATGTAGCCTATTGTCAAGCCTAACCGTGGTATTTTCTCTTAAAACTAATGAAGCAGTTTTGTGGCCTAAACCAAAATGAAAGTGATTGGTCTAGATTCCTCAAATAAAGGGACATCAAGTGGCATGAGAAGTTGATATCAGAATATGTTGTGACAGCAGATTAACACTAATAAAAAAAAACAAACAAACAGTAAAATAAAAGTAATTAGTGACAGTGAGAAAAAGAGCACAAAGCTAAAGCTGATTAGGGTTAATAATATAATTTGAGTGATAATTCAATGACACTTCATTCCTGATGTGCACATTAGAACAAGAACAGGAAATTGGGAGCAAAGATACAGCCTCTTCCCCTCTCTGCCTCTGTCCTCCTCTGCTCTGCCTCTGTTTGTCTTTGCATTCTATTCCAGCCTCATTCCACTTGTTTTTCCCCACAGCTCATCACTCCTCCTTCTCTTTTCTGTGGCACTAGATCCTCTGTGGTTTGACTGAACCATCTTAAACATACATGCATGTAATATATGTGAATTCTGAGCATATATATTTGCAGATAATGGATGTATGTTTTTTGTCTGTGATAGTAACATAATTATTTGTTTGATGTTATATATTTATGCATGATTAGAGATGCTAACACTATGATAACAGTGGGGGAAAGTAGCAGTGAAAGATTTTGTTAAGAATTGTTGTTGCTGCTTTTTAGATGCTACAAATGAACAGAAATCCATCTGTTGGAAATGTTTTGTATCAAAGCCTGCCTTAGATGTTAAAATAGTTTTAGCTAATGGCAAATATGAAATACTTCACAGCATAATCATGAGACAGCATTAAAGACTCTGTGTCATGTTGGTAAAGGTTTGCTCGTGCTGTCCTTGACTGTGGTTTCCCTCCCGTTCTGCAGGGCATCACTGTGGAGCTCCTGTGTGGTTTTGCCCCTTCTGGCCCTCACATGGATGTCAGCCGTCCTCGCCATCACAGACCGACGCTCTGCGCTCTTCCAGATCCTCTTTGCTGTCTTTGACTCACTGGAAGGCTTCGTCATTGTCATGGTGCACTGCATCCTGCGCAGAGAGGTAGCTCACATGGCCACTGCACTCCTTCTTGGTTTAGTTTGAGGCTATAAATGCTGGGGATTTATTTTTGTATTTATTTAAAATCATCCTCATTATCTGCTTATGGCACGCTGGGTCATATCATATCTATTCATCATGTACAACTATTGCACTTCAATCTGTCACTGAGATTCTTTGTACTGCAGTGCTAATTTTCTTGATGAAAAAGTTTGTTACAATGTTTGTCAACGACAGTTTTTTTTCTGACGACAATGAGATGATAACCAAATAAAAAAATAATTGACACATCCGTTAACGAATAAAAATGAGACAAAATGTTAAGGTCAGTGATTCAATAAAAACGAACCTGAGGATTCACGTTTGAATTAAATCCAGTTAAAACAAAACAAAGATGTCATGTGACCTGATATACTGCGCTACTGGGTGGGACAATGATCGGTTCAGCTTTGCTTACTAATTACTTATAAACTATATTTATATACACATGTCTACACCATTAATTACAGCCATACAAAAGAATTGTGTCATTTTCACCTCTTAGTTAGATCTTTACCAGAAACAGTTATCTTGTTTGTTTGAAACTGCAGCTGTTTCACATGAACAACATACCAAAGAAGAGGGATATTATGGCCCTGAACAGTTAGAATGATTTTAATATGAAACACTGGACAGCCTACTAAACTAGAGGATGATTTATGGCTTCTCATTTAGCATCCCCATCAGCTCACATCAGTCCATGAGCAACATGGTAATGATGGTCTGTGGTCCATGATTTATTAAGTGGGGAGGGGTGTGTAGATGACCATGACATTCCTGGAACACATTCAGTCTCTCAGTGGAGTGAGCATCTGGATGGTAATGATCCCATGAGCATCAGTTTGCATCAATATAGACCTTTTAGTGGTTAGGTAAAGTGGGAACCCACTTTACTGGACTCTGGCAAGATGGTTAAGGTGAAGCATTGACTTTGAATAGTTAAGATTATGAATTGATCTCTAATAGTTGAGAGCAGACATTGACCTCTAAGGGTTAAGGTTGGTCATTGACCTCTAGTTATTATCGTTATCATTATTATTATTATTATTAGTCTAATCACATCAATGAACATATATGTAAATGTGCCAGATTCTAGCCACAGGCTAATTTCCATCTGTGGTCCCTGGCAGGTTGATGGCAGTAAAACACAGAGTAGAGGAAAAATACATAAAATAAGGTGCAAAATTAACATGGCACAGAATGGAGAATATAAGAGAATAGAATTGAAAATATAATATACACCACAGGATTATAATCCCAGATTAGGGGTACACAATAAAAGAACACAAAAACAGAGCAGGTAAATGACATGCATATCAATACGACTCAGAGACATAGGCCACCAGGGGGAACGAGCAACAGGAAGATAATAAAGTGCAGATTGCTGTGCAAACCTTGCTGATCTTAAGTAAAAAGTGATGGGGAGGTGTTGCACATTAGAGTAAATGGCACTGTAAAAGTGCTGTTTTAAGTTGTAGTAAAATGTATATGAAGTCTATATATTGCACATCTAGGAAAAGTGCAATTTAGCAAGAAAAGTGCTCGGGGGGTTAATCCGTTGCACATCGCAGTAAAGTGCTGGGCACAGTAAAGTGACCTGTTGCTTGTACCACATTAAGAGGAAGAAAAAAGAACAAGGAGAGAAAATAATGAATAAAGAAAAATAATAAAAAGAAAGGAGAGGAGAAACACAAAAGGTAAGAATGATCATAATAATGATAACAATGTCAGGGTTAAATGCGGTTAAATTCGATCACAGGTCTGGTTTGTTTTGAGCCATACTCTCAGGCGAGCTGGTAGCTTCTCTGACTGATGGGGGTAGATTGTTCCTGAGTTTACTTCCTTTGAGCGACAGAACATTTTGTCCAAAGGTGGTGGTTCTGGGAGGAATGTCACTGTCACCTCTGGAGATGCTTTGTGTTCTGGAGTCCCTGCTTGTTCTCTGTTTGATAAAGTCACTTGGTGGGGTGGGGCTAGTCCATGCAGCACTTGGTAGATCATGCAAGCAAGTTTCAGATTTCTTAAATTATCAAAGCTCAACAGTTTCTACTTTTTAAGGATATGGCACTGATGACATGGGAGATGTTTTTTGTCAAGCCCTTTTAGTGCTATTTATAGAGGGATTCTATTTGTTTGAGGGTGGTTACACCTGTGAATGACCAGCAGTAATCAATGTGTGGGAGGATCATTGAGTGGAGAAAAATCAACTCTGCATCGTCAGTTAAAGGATTTCTATGTGTCAAAAATTATGCAGATTGAATTTGATGATGATTTTTTTAGTCATTGACCTCTAATAGTTAAGGTTAGACACTGACCTCTAATAGTTAAGGTAAGACATTGATCTGTAATAGTTAAGGTTATACATTGGTCTCTAATAGTTAAGGTTAGACATTAATCTCTAATAGTTTAGGTTAGACATTGATCTCTAATAGTTTAGGTTAGACATTGATCTCTCATAGTTAAGGTTAGCCATTGATCTCTAATAGTTAAGGTTAGACATTGATCTCTAATAGTTAAGGTTATACATCGACCTCTAATAGTTTAGGTTAGACACTGAACTCTAATAGTTAAGGTTAGACATTGACCTCTAATAATTTAGGTTATACAATGGCCTCTAATAGTTTAGGTTATACATTGAGCTATAATAGTTAAGGTTAGACACTGACCTCTGATAGTTTAGGTTATACATTGGCCTCTAATAGTTTAGGTTAGACATTGATCTATAATATTTAAGGTGATACATTGACCTCTAATAGTTTAGGTTAGACACTGACCTCTAATAGTTATCGTTAGACATTGATCTCTAATAGTTAAGGTTATACATTGGCCTCTAATAGTTTAGGTTAGACATTGATCTATAATAGTTAAGGTTATACATTGACCTCTAATAGTTTAGGTTAGACACTGACCTCTAATGGTTAAGGTTAGACACTGACCTCTAATAGTTAAGGTTATACATTGATCTCTAATAGTTAAGGTTAGACATTGACCTCTAATAGTTAAGGTTATACATTGATCTCTAATAGTTAAGGTTAGACATTGATCTCTAATAGTTAAGGTTAGACATTGATCTCTAATAGTTAAGGTTAGACATTGACCTCTAATAGTTAAGGTTAGACATTGATCTCTAATGGTTAAGGTTAGACATTGATCTCTAATAGTTAAGGTTAGACACTGACCTCTAATAGTTAAGGTAAGACATTGATCTCTAATGGTTAAGGTTAGACATTTATCTCTAATAGTTAAGGTTAGACACTGACCTCAAATAGTTAAGGTTAGACATTGACCTCTAATAGTTAAGGTTATACATTGATCTCTAATAGTTAAGGTTAGACATTGATCTCTAATAGTTAAGGTTAGACATTGATCTCTAATAGTTAAGGTTAGACATTGATCTATAATAGTTAAGGTTAGACATTGATCTATAATAGTTAAGGTTAGACATTGACCTCTAATAGTTAAGGTTATACATTGATCTCTAATAGTTGAGGTTATACATTGATCTCTAATAGTTTAGGTTATACACTGACCTCTAATAGTCAAGGTTAGACATTGACCTTTCATAGTTAATGTTAGACATTGATCTCTAATAGTTAAGGTTATACATTGATCTCTAATAGTTAAGGTTAGACATTGATCTCTAATAGTTAAGGTTAGACATTGATCTCTAATAGTTAAGGTTATACATTGATCTCTAATAGTTAAGGTTAGACATCGATCTCTAATAGTTTAGGTTAGACACTGACCTCTAATAGTTAAGGTTATACATTGATCTCTAATAGTTATGGTTAGACATTGATCTCTAATAGTTAAGGTTATACATTGATCTCTAATAGTTTAGGTTATACACTGACCTCTAATAGTCAAGGGTAGACATTGACCTTTCATAGTTAATGTCAGACATTGATCTCTAATAGTTAAGGTTATACATTGATCTCTAATAGTTAAGGTTAGACATTGATCTCTAATAGTTAAGGTTAGACATTGATCTCTAATAGTTAAGGTTATACATTGATCTCTAATAGTTAGGGTTATACATTGATCTCTAATAGTTAAGGTTATACATTGATCTCTAATAGTTAAGGTTAGACATTGATCTCTAATAGTTTAGGTTAGACACTGACCTCTAATAGTTAAGGTTAGACATTGATCTATAATAGTTAAGGTCAGACATTGACCTCTAATAGTTAAGGTTAGACATTGACCTTTCATAGTTAATGTTAGACATTGATCTCTAATAGTTAAGGTTAGACATTGGCCTCTAATAGTTAAGGTTAGACATTGATCTCTAATAGTTAAGGTTAGACATTGGCCTCTAATAGTTAAGGTTAGACATTGGCCTCTAATAGTTAAGGTTAGACATTGGCCTCTAATAGTTAAGGTTAGACATTGGCCTCTAATAGTTAAGGTTAGACATTGATCTCTAATAGTTAAGGTTAGACATTGATCTCTAATAGTTAAGGTTAGACATTGGCCTCTAATAGTTAAGGTTAGACATTGATCTCTAATAGTTAAGGTTATACATTGGCCTCTAATAGTTAAGGTTATACATTGGCCTCTAATAGTTAAGGTTATACATTGGCCTCTAATAGTTAAGGTTAGACACTGATCTCTAATAGTTAAGGTTAGACATTGGCCTCTAATAGTTAAGGTTAGACATTGATCTCTAATAGTTAAGGTTAGACATTGATCTCTAATAGTTAAGGTTAGACATTGGCCTCTAATAGTTAAGGTTAGACATTGACCTCTAATAGTTAAGGTTAGACACTGATCTCTAATAGTTAAGGTTAGACATTGATTTCTAATAGTTAAGGTTAGACATTGGCCTCTAATAGTTAAGGTTAGACATTGGCCTCTAATAGTTAAGGTTAGACATTGGCCTCTAATAGTTAAGGTTATACATTGACCTCTAATAGTTAAGGTTAGACATTGGCCTCTAATAGTTAAGGTTAGACATTGGCCTCTAATAGTTAAGGTTAGACATTGGCCTCTAATAGTTAAGGTTATACATTGACCTCTAATAGTTAAGGTTAGACATTGATCTCTAATAGTTAAGGTTAGACATTGATATCTAATAGTTAAGGTTAGACATTGGCCTCTAATAGTTAAGGTTAGACATTGATCTCTAATAGTTAAGGTTATACATTGGCCTCTAATAGTTAAGGTTATACATTGGCCTCTAATAGTTAAGGTTATACATTGAACTCTAATAGTTAAGGTTAGACACTGATCTCTAATAGTTAAGGTTAGACATTGGACTCTAATAGTTAAGGTTAGACATTGGACTCTAATAGTTAAGGTTAGACATTGATCTCTAATAGTTAAGGTTATACATTGGCCTCTAATAGTTAAGGTTATACATTGACCTCTAATAGTTAAGGTTAGACACTGATCTCTAATAGTTAAGGTTAGACATTGATCTCTAATAGTTAAGGTTATACATTGACCTCTAATAGTTAAGGTTATACATTGATCTCTAATAGTTAAGGTTATACATTGATCTCTAATAGTTTAGGTTAGACATTGATCTCTAATAGTTTAGGTTATACATTGGCCTCTAATAGTTAAGGTTATACATTGACCTCTAATAGTTAAGGTTAGACATTGATCTCTAATAGTTAAGGTTATACATTGACCTCTAATAGTTAAGGTTAGACATTGATCTCTAATAGTTTAGGTTATACATTGACCTCTAATAGTTTAGGTTATACATTGATCTCTAATAGTTAAGGTTATACATTGATCTCTAATAGTTTAGGTTAGACACTGACCTCTAATAGTTAAGGTTAGACATTGATCTATAATAGCTAAGGTTAGACATTGACCTCTAATAGTTAAGGTTATACATTGACCACTAATAGTTAAGGTTAGACATTGATCTATAATAGTTTAGGTTATACACTGACCTCTAATAGTTAAGGTTAGACATTGACCTTTCATAGTTAATGTTAGACATTGATCTATAATAGTTTAGGTTATACACTGACCTCTAATAGTTAAGGTTATACATTGACCTCGAATAGTTAAGGTTATACATTGATCTCTAATAGTTAAGGTAACACATTGGCCTTGAATGGTTCAGGTTAGGTTCGGTCGGTGAGTCACGTGAGCGTTTTCTGTTTTCACACGTTCAGGGTTACCATATTGACACAACCACTTGTAGCCTGTCTACTTGTGATTAGCCCAACGTGCTGTGTCGTTGATCTCTTATATTTGTCTTTTGTGGTGTAACGAACAATGCAGCCCAGATGAGCTCAGATCTTGTGATTTGCTGCAGGTGCAGGAGGCAGTGAAGTGCCGTGTGGTGGACCGCCAGGAGGATGCTAATGGAGATTCAGGAGGATCCTTCCAGAATGGCCATGCTCAGCTCATGGTATGTATATGTAAATAACTGGTATTATCACTATTCTCAGTATTTCTTATTCTATATAGGCACACTAAATGCAATATTCATTGTTTCCTGTCCTCAGACTGACTTTGAAAAAGATGTGGATATGGCCTGCAGATCAGGTAAGCTCTAGATTGAGTGCGTTTGATTTTGTGTTTGTTTGACATGACTTTAGGGACTGCTATTCAGAAGCTACAGATGTCTCTTTATGCCTCCTCTCTGTACTTTGACTGCTTCAGGTTGCTCAGCGTTGTTGGAACAGATGTGAGGCGTGTTTCCCCTCAGTTCTGTGCTTGTGTCATACAATCAACATCATAGTAGCCTCCCTTCACCAAGGAGTATTTTTGACAACAGATACAGCACATTATAGTTGCACAATGCAGTTTAGCAGAGGCTGATGGGAGTGGAAAAAACGTGTGCTGAGCAGCTATATACAGATAAATAGGGCTGTCTGAGTCTCTCCTACACTGCTGTCGTATAATTAAGTCCCTCCCGACAGTGCCACATCAGATGCTGTCTCTGCTCTGATATCCGCTGGGAGTGAACATCAGATTATCTCTTGAGACAGGATATCAAGAAAACCATCTGGAGCAGAAAAGCTATTGAGACGCAGACAAGCCTGATCGAGAGAAGACAGAAAAGAGCAGAGGGAGATGATTGTTATTTTCTTTTCTTTGTATATGTCAAGTAGGAAGGGGGAGCACAGAGGGTGGTTGTGAGACATTTAGTCTAGCGGACAGAGCATTGTCTGATGTTGTTTACCAGCCTGAACATGGTATAGGATGTGCATGCTGCAAGCCAGCAGTAGTTATCGTGAAATGAAGTTGGGTCACAGGGTCAAGGCAAACCATGTACTCCCAGTAGAGACGTTTCAACGTGCAACAACTTTCTGAATAGTTTTGTTCTTGTCAGAGTATGGGGTGATAAACGGTTTAGATCATTTGGGGAACAGTTGTAAAATTAATTTGTCAGTGCTCTCTGACCAACTGTGACAGTGCTCATGGTGACACATTGTACTTCTGAATTGCAAGGCCTTCTTACTGACCTGCTGATATAAATGCAGCACTTTTTTGTCCTTTTAGGGCTTCCCATAGCTAAGCCAGTGTTTACTACCAAAATTGGTCATTTAAAATTATACGTAGTGGTCCATACATAAAGAACTAGTTTATACTGTTTAACCCTTCAACATTTGAGCCTCAAAATGTCTCTTTTTGTTCATATCCAGATGAAGGAAATGGCAATTATTATTATTGTTATTATTCACTGCACGTTATAAGAGTGTAATAATAGTTTGAAATGAACAGATTTTACATGTTTAAGTTGAAATTTGAAAAGTATGAAAACTATTTACAATGCAATTTTGTGAGTCTTTGTCTCTAATTTTGCAAAAATGACCCATAAAATGGAAACTGTATGCAGTTTTTTACTAAAGGGAACAAAGACGCTGCTTCTCCAGCTTCCAGGAGAGACATGAGTGAAACTACCCTCATGACATCATGCTGGCTGTAAAGAGCAACGTCTAATTACAGTAATCTAAAGTGTGCATGTGCAATGTGTTGCTGACAACATTTTAAGTGTTAAAGGGTTAAACCACATTCTGAGTGTCCGTCATTAATGACCGAGTGAGGCTGGACCCCAGATTCCAGGGGCCCTAAAGCCTCAAGAACCATTGTACCAAATATGAAAGCTTCCTTAGCCCTCATTATCTTTGGATCTTGTTATGTTAAGAGGCCCTGTATCAAAAAGAATCTGGTTTTACACGCACATACTACACATACCTTTGTTTAATTATCGATAATGCAATATATGCCATATGAATGAATAATAATACATACATAACATACATACATCATGTCTTTCTCTTGCCTCCAGGCACTATGAAGCGCTCATCGCTCCAGGGGGAGGAGAAGGCCTCCTCTGGGACCCTCACCCTTCAGAAGGGTTCGAACTTCAACACCATGCCAGCCAGCATGGCCAAGGTTCACCTCCAAAATGTGGCAGATTACACCAGCCACACTCTGACCCTCCGCAAGGAGAAGGGTCCCACCAAGGGAATCAGCACAGAGCTGCCGGGTGCCAAATCCATCTACATCTGCGACGGCGAGCTCTTCAAGCAGCTGGATGGAGATCCGCCTCGAGGGAACGGCGAGGGCAGCAGTTCTGAGGGCACCGGGAAAGGCCCGGGGTACGTCATTCTACCAACCAACAACACGGGAACCCTGAAGCCGGCCAAGGGGAAAGAGGAGCAGGCTGCCAAGTATAACATCAGCATTGAACAGCTGCCTCAGACCAGGCTCATTCACCTGGCTAACCCTGCCAGTGCAGAGCCAGTGCCTGGCTTCGGGCTGAAGAGCCTGCCTGCTGACCAGATCAGTGTGTCATGCTCTGACAGAGACTCACCTGCACACAATCTGCAGAACATGCCCAGAGACTCCCAGGTAGCCAACAGCACGTGTGACGGGGGAGACTCCGGAAACTCTGGTGTGATGTCCAAGAGTGAGACCGTCTCCACACTGTCCATGAGTTCACTGGAGGTAAGGCCACTGAACTTTTTGTCATAGTAATGCATTACCAGCCTCACACTTCATACTTTAAATCAGATGCATGCAATGTTGCGTTTTGTTCTACTTCTCACCATAATTTCTCAAGAACCAGGCCTTTATTTCTAAACTGATTAGAGATCAACAGTTGATAATATTTTTTTGTTAGATGCCACCACGTTCTCTGATCTGCTGGTGCTGTTGTTGCCACTCGTTTACCTGCTGTCTTGCTGAATTCAGAATATAAAAATATACACAGCACTGTTCCCATCAGAGTGAAGTCATACTTACCCTTCTACCGATCTCAGATTTCCTTTTCAACAGAAGCACTAATTCAAATTCCTTCTATTTTGTGATAAATTCCACATCGTCTGAGGTGACGTTGACCAGTAGAAGCACATTACAATCCTTATACCGTGGATATTTTGGCTGGATAAAGCAGGAGAAGCACAGATGGACTTAATAACATTAATGATGGCTGCATTCCATTTCGGTGAGATCCACGGCCCAGCTGTATGCTCACTCACTGACATGGCTTGTTAGGACATTTAATGGAATGAAGCCATCACTACTGTAATTATTTAGCGTTCACTAGCTAAATGTCTGCTGTGTGAAGGGACAGTAGGAGCTCCTCTGCTGTAAACATGGTGACGTGAAGGAGGAGGATGGCTAGTGGAACTGGGAAACAACATTACAACACCCAAAATATGGGAGAACTGCGGTATTGTGTTATAGTGGTCATAAATAAATAATCATGCACTGTATGGTGCTGTAATGCTAGAAGGTATACTAGTGGTCAATGTGCCCCATTACACATGTAGAGGAAATTTTTAGTTTTTAGACAACACATGGGCAAACTATGGTCCGCAGACCTTATACAGCCAGTTGTGCTTTTTAATCTGGCCCATGCTTGTCCAAATGATATTATTAAATTCAATTATAGTATATTTAGCTGCTTTAACACAATCCACAGCGGCATGCACAACGCTAAGTCTGATTGAACAAACTGCCTGAATTGTGTAACAACTAAATAAGATTAAAGCAGGTCATAAAGCAGAACTCCATTCAGAAAATCAAGGAAACTAACAATACAGTCGTAACTAACATTCAAACATGCTGATAAAATTAGATGAACCATCTTTTCTGAATCTGTCCAAGCTTCTCCTGTAATTCAGCAAACAAATAATCCAGCAAAGAGCGTCGTTCAAGTATTAATTTGTAACATGAAATAGATAAAAAGGAAAAGAAAAATAAATCTTTTCATAAACGCAACACTTATTAGAGAGATAATGTGGTGTCACTCTGATTTTATACGTAACCATATAACCCATTGAAGCCCGCAAGTCAAAAAGTTGCCCACCTGTAATTTAGACAATATTAAAAATGCTCTTTTTAAGTTCTTCATAGGTATGAAGCGCCACATTTAAGAGTTAGACTTCTTTTAATATGGTATATGATATTTAAACAGGTCGTGGTCAGTTCAGGCGTATCTGTAAGATCAGGCTGACAGGAAGTGGTAAGTATCACTGACGATACTTAAAATAAGCATTGAAAAAAAGTGACCAGAATACATGTGTGAATAAAAACACTCTTAGTTTATGCTGACAGATTTCTGTTAATGTGGCCGTACTGACTGAGTTAGTGCTGTACCGTGTGAGGCACTAGTTCTGCCATTTTAATGTCACTGCTATATTTGAATTCTGGCTTTTGTTTGAGAAATTATGGTGGATTCATTGTGGTGAACATCACTTTTTTATCATCATGTCCTCTTTATCATCACTCTCTCAATACAGGGACATTTCAACTCCTGCGCTTCTTTTCTCATCCATATATCACTGTGAATGATGCCAGCTTACTGTTTTGTTCATTATGTATTATTCTGCATGTACTGCAGTCATTAATATATTTTTACGAGCAATATTGTGTAATTTTTTTTGTTGACTCATCATGTGCCACAGGCTGCATTAGCACACTGTGTGGCAGGGGAATAATTAACACATTAGATCACCTTGGGAGCTACACTTTAATAAACTGGATATTAATTCAGAAAAATAAATAAAAGCATTAATTCCATGTCCACGGGGCAGCACTGTGCTACATTTATTGCATGCTTAGGTCATCTCCCTCTCTGATGCTAAAAATAAAGACTCTTTATTTCATTGAAACTAACATTGCATCACAAGCAGTATCCCAGCGTAGTGTGACCCCATGTAAGGACAGTGTCTGTAAAGGCTTAGTTTACACTGTGCTCCCAGTGCAGACTGCAGTGTCAGGATGAGACGACTCAGTGACATCTGCCTGCTGGTGTCTTTTCACTGCGGGGCAAAACTCACTCCCATAATGCTGTGCGAGGCGGCAGCTGCCACAGCACCCACGCACCCTGAAGGTCAAGTTTTCCTTCACCACTCCATGATGGAGGACTTAAAGGTCATTCGGTCACAGTCTGTTAACTGCAAACTTGTGCCAGCGGGGTCAGAATGACCAGCAGCTAACCTTGTTTCCTCCCTCATGACTCACTGCTCTGGCTCCCAGAAACAGCCTTTCTCCACTGGCTGATGTGGCGATACACAATGAAGCAGCTAAGAAACACTCGAGCATTTGTCTGCTCACAAGGCACTCAATATCAAGACACATCTTTAATCTCTCTGTCTCATCTCCCCCCAGAGACGAAAATCACGCTATGCAGAGCTTGACTTTGAGGTAATTTTAGTCTCTTTGATTCCTATTGAGCTTTTTAGATATAGACCAAAAAGCTGATGTCTCTTAGCTACTCAGACCTCTCGATACTTGCATTCATTTATCAGATTATTCATGCTTGGGTGTGACTGTCGTGTTGAAATTTAAGACATCAGCAAATGTGAAGGGAGTAAGCTGTAGGTGATGATGGTAGCCTGTGCTGTTTACTTTGTACGTAACGTGCACTGTTCCTGTGTAGAAGATTATGCACACCCGGAAACGCCACCAGGACATGTTTCAGGACCTGAACAGGAAGATTCACAGTGCAGACAAGGATAGAGAATCTCCACCTGTTGATGCCAAAGCTGCCAAAAGATGGAGTGTGTCGTCTGCCAGCAGCGACAAGACCAACATGAGTGTAAAGAGTTTAACTTTATTCTGTTCTGCCCCCCTCCACATCTAATGTCCTTCTCCTTTTCTCTTATCATCAGCACTAGTCACCACTTAAGAGGAGTTTCCTGTTTCATTATTAGTGCAGCTATTTTAAAGCTTGTATTATTCATCTGCTTAAAATAGAAGAAAGATAAGAAAATAGCTGTGGGGGCATCAGAGGGAGAGCATCAAAGACCACATTCACTCATGTTTATATTAACATTTTTTTATGCACATTGTAAACAGATTATGGAACACCACTGCCATAGAAAAACCATTTAACTCCCGTCAGCTGCTGTCTTCTCTGATGTTCCCATAAACACCAATACAAGCTGACATGAAAGAACTATTAACTCGCCCAACTAGAACAGACTCCTGAAGAAATCTCTCCATTTTTTAATTGTTTATGGATTAGATGGCTTCAGGATTACCGCCATGCACAGCCTATTGCACTGACTCCCTGAGTGTGCTTGTATTTATTAATTCCTTCAAATTTGCTGGATAAACACAGCAAAAGCCCAAATGACAAATGTGACAAATGTTTGAAGATTCCTCCAAATCATGCAGCTACTTAGGTCTTGTTGCGACACAAGGTCTCAGCAGTGTATGCTCTAAGTTCTGCTACCTGACCATGGTCATATTGTTTAGCTGTGTTTATTTTCAAAAGTTATTCACAAAGACAGTTCTTTATGTTCCCTGCATCTATGTATGTGATGCGTTTCAAATAGCCCAGACATGTCATACCCAGAGGGAGAAGCAAAAGAGACAGAGGTAATCAAACTCTTCAGGGCTAAGTCATGGCAATGAGTGTTAAGATTTCAACTTACCCTAGGTATGGTGAAGAGCTGAAACTATCCAACACAGTGTCAAGCTCAACCTGTCAAATGCAGATATTTGGTTAGTGGTTCTATGCTTCCAGCTGTGAGGAACACCTCTGTTTTGGACATGTCATGAACAGTGTATCACTGTTAAATGCAGTGTCTTTAATAAAAAAATACTTCCAAAGTAGGTTCCCTTGCATAAAATAAGTCACACAGGTTGCACATGAGAGGTTGCACAACGTTGACTTTGTGCATCCTCAAAAAGCCCAGCAGTAAGTAAATAAGTTTCACGGAGCAGACATTGGAGTGACTTGAAATCCTGGATGCATGTCAAAAAGATGCTAAAGGTTACCTGGATGCATTAGTATCAGACTGTTAGACTGTTAGAGGCCAAGCTGCAGAAACTGATATTAAATATACAATACTCAATAAATGAGCACCACTACAGACATGATGCCAGCCACGCAAAGCAGAGAATTAAATGTCTCTTCCAGTACAGTTGCTCCCACCCATCCACTGATGATGAAGAACATTTGCAGGAATGAACAGGACTACCTCCTCTCATATCCTCTGATTTTACAGTTAATAATGTACTCTTGAAACTCAAGACATGATCTGTATCTATGTCAGTCTTTGGGTTTTTTTTTTGCTTGGCGATACTACCTACAGTAGCTTTCCCCACAGTGGGACTGGATTGTTTGTTATTTAGTCACTAAAGAAAGTCACCAGTAGGGAATCCATGTTGGCTTTGTAACTGCAGTTATTCAGTGGCAGCAGATGATTTCCTTCAGCTAAAAAAGCCCCTGATCTCCATTTGTTTCACAGCTTTGGAGTCAGGTCCTCTCTGGCGTAGAACCAAGTCCATCTTCACTGATCAACAATGCAGTTATTTGATGCTAATACTTTCGGTGTTACCCCGCAGAATCACACGGCATTAGTTTCTTCCCAGAGACAGAAAAAAAGCCAAAATATTTTGACGTGTTTTCAAGATATGTGGAAGAGGCAGAGAGATCAACTTCTCCACTGCGGGTACAAGATGTGTTTTGAGGATGTGCCTCAGCCACAATCATATTTGCATCCCTGTCTAGATGGTTTTATATCCACTACCCATTTTAGAATCAGCCAGTTTGCATCCATTGAATGAGGATTTGTCAAAAGAGGTATTGAAGGAATAGTTTGAGGGAATTTTCTGTGTTTGCTTTCTTGCTGAGAGCTCATGCCTGTCTCTTCCCTTCAGGATAAACAGCAGACCCCAAGTAAGAGGGCGTGGGAGGGTATTAGGAAGACCCACTCTCCCCCATCCTGGGTGAGGAAGGACCTGGAGACAGTGGCGGCCTCCCCTCTGGAGCTCCAGACGGTTGAGTGGGAGAAGACCAGCGCCACCATCCCTCTGGTAGGCCAGGAGATCATGGACCTTCAGACGGAAGTGTGACCACGACTATGGCCTCACACCCACAACTTCCTTTATTTCCCTCAATGCTCTCAAACAAACAAGCAGACACACCACACACACTGCCCTGCTCTGTATTTCTACTCAAAGGCTGGATGAAGTCCACAGTGAGAACGTGAGGGGGGAAGGAGGCCGAGGAGGAGAGAGAAGAATCACACTATCCCAAAATCTATTCAGCCAATTCAAGAGAGAACAGGAAAATACTGTATCTTTCCATGTTGTTTCATTTGATGTTTGGACACTGTTTTTGTCTGCAACACACTGCTCATCTTGTTGATCGTGGTCTCAGATACCACAGTGACTCACATGCTGGACAGACTGCCAAGGTAGCAGATTCAGTTGCAACATGTGCATCATATAATCACGTTTTAAAGCGCATAGTCGTCATGCAACGTTTACCCCTGTATTAAGTGAATACAATGTAATAATCATGATTATGTCTATTTTTCCACTGCTGAGAGATACATCACTGTTCTGCTCTCTCTCTGTCATCATGATGAACGCTGCTGTATACGGCCGAGATGCCTCCAGACTTGTTTTTCCTTCGACGTCAACCTAAAAAGAGAAAGGAATGAGGCAGACTGACCAACATGTGGCCCTTAATGCAGTCCTCCCCCCCGCCGCATCTCAACCCCATTCCTTTTGGCCCCACCACCTTGTACTCTGGATGATGGGTGCAAAAAATAGAGGATGTTTCCCTGAATCAAAAGGGCAAGTTGCCTTCTCATCGACGGACACCTCAGAGACGCCAGAGAGCGGGCCAGCGGGCTTTGTGCTCTGATCAGACAACTTGGACAGCGTCAGTGCATCCAGAAGTTCAACAAACAGAAAATGCTGTTCAAGTCAGTTTCTCCATGTACACACAGGCATGGTACCGTAAATGCAAAATATGATGGTGTTTCAAAGACACAGAGGAAAAAAAGCTTCTTGTGTATGTGTGTGTGTGTGTGTGTGTCTCTACAGTCGTGGAAGGGGAGTGAATGATTAGATCTATAAATATATATGGTATGATGATGAAAGGGTCACTATATATGCGAGGCAGGGTTCATCAGATGGATGGTGGCTGCACACAGAGAAAGCACAAGGCTCTTTGGAGTCCTGATGTACAGCATTGTAATTATTTCAACAGAGTTCTACAGAATGGATTTTAGCCTATAAATATCTTTCTTACTGTGCTTGGGGATAGTTGTTATCATTATTATAAATATGAACATGATTATTCTGATACTGATCCTCCCATTCCCTCCTCGTCCTTTCAGGGTACTGGACTATACAAGTGTTCTGTATCGCAATGTAACAGTGTGTGTTTTGATATTACCGCCAGTCACTTCCTCCGATCTGTATTTGTTGAAGCCCTGACCTTTGACCTCTGACCCACCGATCTGCGCCCCTCCCCTACTGCCACCCACCCCCCCGACTCCCTTACCACCCCTCACTCCTCTTTTTAATTTACCGAGGTCGCCTCTTTGTTAATGTACAGTTTTCAGAGCACAAAATGAATGTGTCTTATTTCTAATAAAAGCATATCTACATAATAAAACAAGAGTAGCCCTCTCGGTTTGTCCCATTTAATGGCAGATACATGTTAATCATCATGATACATACAGTGATGTTACAGAGGAGTATTTGTTGTCACTTTCTGCTACTGTCACAGGAAGACAGGAGTCATTAAGTCACCAGTCAAACTTAAGGAAACATATTGATCCACTGAGGATTTGACCGACATTGCAGAGAACATAAAGTCCCTCAAACAGTCTTATTAATGAATTACACCAAGAGAATACTGATCAGGGGAACACCTGAGGGCTGGGTTTCACCACGTACCTCACGATATGATACTATCACGATATTTTGCCCATGATAACGATAATATCATTATACTTTTTTTTTTTTTTGAAAAAAAAGGAAAAAAAAAGATAATATCACTATACAGTGATTCTGCACCAGTCAATATAGTGCAATAAATTTAATCCATGAAACATCATGATATCAGTTTCACTGAAGAAATTCAGAATTTATTGACTACACTGTATCAATTTCACAGGAATTACAAAACATTGTCAATTTCATATACTGTATGTACGTTCTGTACATGTACAAGTAGTGGTTCTGGATTTACAATCAGCCAGAAACATTACTTTTTTTAAATCAATATTAAGTCCTTGAGGGCTATTGACATATTTCAATGTCAAAATGCTTTTCGGCAGCAGGTTGCCAACCGCAGTCTCCTGCAGCCTGTGAGTAATTTAGGGACTTCTGGATTTGTAGCTGGAGCATTAACAGACAGTATGCCACAGATTTCAAAATAGGAAGTGGAGATGATCGAGATTAGAGAGCAAAACAAACAATCTGGACAAAAAGTGGTGATTTTGGTGAAAGTGTCCTCTACTCTACCTCTGATAAAACAAGAATGGAACAAGGTAAAAACAAACATTTTTTTTCATGATGAAATCGAGAGTCTCTTCTTTCATTTGAGCTATTCAGTGTTTTCAGAGTCATAGTACAAAATATTCTGTGGGTCTTGTAATATGACTGAAAATGTGCAAAAAAAATGCTGGAACAAGACACTTTCTGTTTTACAAAATGGCTGACACTCATGAGTTACAAAATTAAAAATCAATATTATATGGGAAGAAAAAGTATTGCGGGATATTGCCATAACAAGATTTTTTTCCCACCCCTAGAACACATGACCTAACCTGGCCAATGCAGGGGCTCTGTCCAAAGTACCAAAAACACACCTGCGTGAAAAACTAGTCCATGACAATCTTTAAATGTTCAGGGTTTCGATGTTGTCGGTGTTCTCAGTGATCTACAAAAGTGTTTCTTTCTTTAATATCAACGCAAAGCTCCAAACAGTAGTTAGCCAGGTTACATTTTTAAAAAAGCAAAACAGAGCAAACATTAGTTCATCAGTCATATTAACACAAAGAGCACTACTTCCTGCACTGGCAGTGGACACAAATCATGTGCAGTAGAATCAGCCGATATGAGCATAATTGGTTGTTGAATCCATAATGACTTACCATCTTAAATTAGAAGAAACGCATGAAAAGATCTACCCTTCACAGAGATATTCAAATGTTTTTTGTAAAGGAGAAAATGATTTAATTGTAGTTCTCCCAAAACATGTCTAGAAATCCAAAGTTGCAGGACAGAGTATGACACAAAGAGAGGCTCTCCACCCAACTGAAATCTGATGGCATACTGCTGTGCACACACTGGACTAAGTAGATTTTTCTACGATTTTTTTTCACACAAATTTCTCTGTGATTTTCAAGTTAGAGTGGACAATAGCAGTTGGTGCTTGTGTCTGTCATGAATACAGTGCTCTGCCTGAAGCTCTTTGACAATAAAAGTCTCTGTAATGGCAAAACATGGAGCCCCTTTGAGTTAGCACAAAATAACTGTATTTACACATCACTCCATGGCTCCTTTAAGCCTTTCACCATGTGTTTTCAGTCCATGAAACTGTCATATGTTAGTCGCTTAAAAATGTCTTACTAATTGTTGGCGTGTGCTTTGCTCCACCCTCTGGTGTCATGTCTGGTTCCATAAAAACAAGGTGGTGAACTTGCAGCTTCAAAACAGTACTTCACAGTGACTACATCCACCTTGTATCTACGGCTGTACTCTTAGAATATTATGTCATATTTTGGCATGCATCAGATGGATTTGAGCCACAGTAGCAAAACAGGAACATTTAACCACCTTTGTGGAGACAAAATTTGACAAATTCCATTCAAGTATATGAATGATACTGTACTACACCACAGGCTTTGGACACTGATGTCAAAGGACTGAGGATGTAACTCTAAAATAAAGTAGATTGCGCTAAAGTGAAAATGCTATTTCAACTTATTATTTGGCACACTTTTTCTTCGTCTCTTCACCATCTATTCATGTTGGGCTCCTGGGAAATGAAGGCAGTTTGACCTTTGCAGGTTTCACAGCACTTTGGTTGGAGCAGTGACACCTGTCATGACAGCTGTGTCAAACACACCCACATATTTTCTGTCCACTAATAAACCCCTGACTCATGCTCCAATAACTGTTTGAACTGCGATGACTTCACTGGCTCTTCCTCAGTTCAGAGGCTCACTTTCAGCCTCGGTGCCTTCAGTGGCGTGGTGATTTAGCATGAGGAAAAAGTGGCCTGTAACATCATTAGTCTCCATCCAGACACATTAACCTCACGTCGTTAATTAGACCATCAACAGGCATTAGTCTCCACTTGTGCTTTGTCCTACACAGCCTGACAATGGCTATTAATAGACTGCCGCTCTGATGACATTTCCTGACACTTGTCGCTGATATCTTCAGCTGCCATCACATCTCTGTGGCTGGAGGAAGAGCAGCAGGGTGCTGATGACTAGCAGCAGCCCCCCATCCTGAGCTGTCACCCAGGCTCCTGCCCATCCAAATACCAAATGAGCTCTGTGGACTGTGTGACTTAAAGAGGAAGTGCCGTTTTTTACAAATTGGACCTTATATCTAGGATAAAATACTGTCATTTACTCACCCATATCACTTTGGAGTCATTTGGAGTATTTGTGATGATATTTGGATTTGATGATATCCATTTAATAAGAGTGAAGGGGGCACTGAAATGCAGCCAGTAAATGACATAAACTTGACCATTTCTCAAATAACAGACGTTTAATAAGATGGGCTACACTATTACTATTCTCATTTGATCTGTAAACGGACTCTACTTCCTGCATATTATTGTTTACTAAGGACCCCTAGAGGTTAAAATAATTCTACTATTAGATAGATATATAGATAGACAGATATGTTATTCATCTCACAGAGAAATTCACAGTTCCAGCAGCTTGAAAGATGGAAACTCACAGGGGCATACAGGGTTCAGGAAAAAAACGCAGTGTGCATGAAGGAAGCACAGGTTGAAAGTGGGAGAGCGTCATTGTAAGGGGTATTGGGGCTCTTGAGGGAATGCACAGGTGCGATTGAAAGGCTTAAATGGAGCAGGTGTGTGGCAGCCAGGGGTGGAGCCACACAGTTTTTTGACCTCAAAGACATTCCCTCTGTTTTTGTTTTTGCTTGTATTTTGTGTGGATAATTTTTGGGATCTTTGTTCAAAGTAAACTATTGAACTGACCATTGAATGAAGTGGAGTTTTTTTGTGTGCACCGTGGATCACAGAAAGGACAGAGGGAAGAGCGCCAAGCTTACCTATACGGAAAAGAAACAGAAAAAAAATATTTAAAAAATATACTGAAATTCATGAATAGTGTATGATTTACTCTTGAAAGTGGCCACTTTTCACACAAGCTAATAAAAAGAAGTATAAGGATATTGTATGTATCATATACTATTCTGATAAATACCCAAATCATACAAGTTTCATTTTGTTTAAATTTACTGAGGATCTTATATCCGGATTCACTGTTGTATGCTTTACATACAAGTTTCACACAAAGGAGATACAAATTTTACGAGATTTATATATATATATATATATATATATATATATATATATCTTTTTCGTGTGGGCAGTGGCTGCTTAAAAGCATGTTTGATGTGTTTTCAGCATCGTACCACAGACAGTTTTTGTTCCGTCCACCACTCTCTTGTCATCACCGTTATCTTACAGTGAGAAGCCAAAGTGTTCTCATGCAGGTGATTTAAATGAAGCCAGCGGCTCTTTTACTTCTAACTAAACACTTTCGTCACTTTTCCTCTTCATTTGTTTTTGTAACTGCTTCTTCTTCTGTAGCTAATGATGGTTGCTGGCACCTTTCAGGCTCATTACCAACACCTGGATTAGAGTGAGGACTTTATATTCGGCGCATGACTGCGTGCACCGAACCGTGAAGCTTGTACTGTGACGGTATGGGAGGAATACAACATATACCGTTACACCCCTACTGTTCAGTGTCCATTGCTCTGCCACAGATGTCAGCCTGCCTTCCTCACCATCTTCTTGAGGCTGCCCCCAGTTCACAACTTCATACAGTGTGTAAAGTACACACAAAGCAAAAGCACAAAATTTCATAAATGGGTTTACGTGCATTTCCATATTAATACTACTGAATACTTTCCAAAAGAATGTACTGACGTGCAAGTGTAAATAACTTCACTTTATAAGTAGACTTAAATGTAACTTAAAATGCACTTAAACTCGATATTACAGTGTTTGTAATAAATGTGTACTTTGTTTACTTTATGCTTTTAGTGTATGTTACAATGGGCTCACTTTTTGAAATATAATATTACTATAGTATTTACTATAGTATAGTATATATTATAATATACTATAATATTTCACTTATAGTATGTTTTTGTATATTTCTACAAAGTGCAGTAATAGTATAATTAGTGTATTATTATTATTATATTATTATAATAATTACTGAATGTTAAAAGTGTTAGCGTGAAAGTGTGATTTTAGTATACGTTTTATAAATTTACAAAAAGCACAATTTTGCACAACAACATAACAAAAACAAATGTGAAAATACATTTTCAATATATTATTGAAAATTTACACAAATACACTTGAAATACAATAAAGTACTTTTTTTCACCAAGGTGGTTCTCTCTGTTTCCTTCTTGGTTCACTCTTGGTTCTCTCTTGGTTCTTTCTTGGTTCTCTCTGGTTCTCTCTTGGTTCTCTCTTGGTTCTCTCTGGTTTTCCATCTTCCTCCCACAGTCCAAAGACAGTCACATCAGATCAAATGGCGCATGAAGAAATGACTTTCCTTGTTTGGTGTGGAAGAACTGGCCTGGTCTGCACTGAGTCTTGACCTTAACACCATCCAACCTGACTGTGAGGCAGACCTGGGTAAATAGTGAGTCAACACGGGTCGACACAGCTCGACTTTCACACTATAGTCGATCCGATTCGAGCCGATAAACTCCCGGGTCGATTGCCGAGCCATTGACCCGCATCAAAAAGCCGCGTCGATCTGCAGCTCCAGTCTGGACACTTCTGTTTAAGAAAGACATCCAGACGATGGAAAGTGTCCAGAGAAGAGCTATGAGCAATGTTCCATCATTGGTAGGGAAGAGCTAGGAAAAGAGACTGAGGAAACTGGACCTACCCACTCTACGCTACAGAAGGCTCAGTGGAGATATAGAAGTCTGTAAGATGTTCAATACATATGAGGAACAAGTGGACCTCATTCTTGACAAGACAACAACTACTATTACTAGAGGGCATAAGTATAAACTGGGAAATAGGCATGCAAACCTGCAGATAAGACAGCACAGCTTCTGCTACTGGGTGGTGAATACATGAAATAGCATTCCTGAAGAAGTCGTATCAGCACCAAGCATAATAACATTTAAGAATCGCCTTGATAAATTCTAGATCAGTCATCCAATGAAATACAACTGGGAAGCTGAGGAAGATTTCAAGGGTTTAGGCGAAGACCAATGAAGATCTGGGCATTGAGCATCAACTGCACCCAGAATCGACCTAAGGTAACCTAAGGTAAGGTATACCAACAGTTCACAGATTGCTCCCACTTTAGCAATATTCCAAACTTCAAAAACCAGGAGCTATGACTGGATGGCTGCTTAGTTCAGGCTAAATTACTTTACATAGTTTTAGACGTACTTCTCGTGTCCAGGTGTGGAGAAAAACATACAGCTGGGGATGCCAGTATTTTCCTCAGAGAGGGGTTTCTTGAGACAGGACTCAAATACTCAAAGAGTTGAGAAGTCCTGCCTTTGATAACTTGTTGAGACATTTCTGCAGCTCATAGTAGTGGTCTGTAACATACACAAGCATTTCTTCAAAACATCCAAAATCACTTTTGAGCCATTTGGCAGTGATTCTGATTGAGCCAGTCATCCCAGAGCCAGTGTTGTTATTTATTCGACAGACTAATATCTGTCACTATTAATTTGCCATATCTAAAAACATGGCTGCTACAGCTGGACGGGGGACAGCCAGTGAAAACAATGACTGGAGGCAGCATATTGCATGTTGGAGGAAGAATTAAATGAGCATAAGCCCCCTGGCTTCATGTCCTAGGTCATCTGTTAATTTTTCATGGGTGCCTCACTAATTCATGAAGACATCTGTTTTTGCATCTTCCATTTTATGAGAAGCATGCTCGGCAGTTAAAAGAGACTCCAGCTGCAAACTGATTAGACGTGACTACTGATGGAAATTCAAAGCTTTCACAAACACAACATAAACACACAGACACATGCTAGCATATGTTGCCCTGATATTATAAACGGTGCAATTAAAAGTTTAACCCCAAACAGCGCTCAATAGAGAATGAATGCAAAATGAATAACATACTGATAATCTATATTATTAAGGCCTTTTCAGTGGTGGGGCTCGGGGTCTGTGCTGTGGGAAAGGTCAAGGGGTTTTTCAGAAGCAAAGGGTTATACCTTTTTTTTTTTTTTTTTACAATTTTAGCCCAACTCTCTGCATGATCACTTTATACTACCCTGTTGGGAGACATCTTTTGATGCTTTTGTAAGAAATCATGCGAAGATCATTGCAGTCACAGTCTTCAACCTGAAACTGCAATCTTTGTCCAATGTGTCTACACTGTGGTATCTGAACTATGGGGTCTTTTTAGTCTGGTGCAGTACAAGATGAATTGTAATGACTGCCTCAGTTGTAGCTTTTATTTTGTGCTAATTAGCAAATGTTACACTGATCACATGGTCCTTGGTGTCACTCTGTTTTCACTCTATTTTCATTTTTCTATTTTCTATTTTCATTTAAACTACTATAACTCCACTTGGTGTCACTTCAGGATTAGACAACAAAACCACTATAGATAGGTTTCAGAAAAAAACGACATAGTTGATTTTGATTTAGTCTTAGTTATAGTCGTTTGACAAAAATGCTATTTTAATCATCATAGATTATTTTTTATTTAGTTATCATATAAGTGATGTGACAGCAGTAGCTCAGTCTCAGTCAGTGACTTTGGCTGGGAATCGGAGGATCACTGGTTCAAGTCCTGCCAGTTCCTCATCCCTGCACTTCTGAGGTTCCCTTGACCAAGGCACCGAACCCCCCAACTGCTCAGGGTGCCTGGATACGGGGCAACTCTCTCACTCTGACACCTCTCCTCTGTTGCATGTGCATGTGTTTTTCATAATCTGTGTGATGTGCAACTGAAAAATACTAACAGAGTGAAAACTGTAATTTCCCCACTGAGGGATCAATAAAGGAAATCCTTTAATAGATACTTTATTTGTCACATATATATCGCTACATACATGAAATTTGTCCGATGCATTTAACCCATCCCCTCAGGGAGCAGTGGGCTGCCATGTAAGGCGCCCGGGGAGCTGGGGATTTGGTGCGTTGCTCAAGGGCACCTCAGCAGTCCCCAGGAGGGGAACCTGGCACCTCTCCAGCCACCAGTCCACTCTCCAAACTTGGTCCGGCCTGGACTTGAACCGGCGACCCTCCGATTCCCAGCCCAAGTCACTACAGACTGAGCTACTTCTGCCCCTTCTTCTTCTTCTACTTCTTGTCAGAAAAAAATTTGGTTAACAAACCTTATCATTAAAGTTTTTCATCAACAAAATTAACAGTGCTCCACTGTGTCTTTTCACCACACTCCCTCTGTGTTCCCTGTTGCCATTAATGGGTTTACAATACCCTGTGCATTTCATACCAGCACTAAGTGGTGCATTGTACGTAGACTAATGTGACAAAGCCTTTGTATGTGAAACCATGGAAATGAAAACATGTTGCATTCATACACCAATGACACAGTCTATGGGATTATTTTGGGGTTCAGTGTCTTGCACAAGGACATTTCAATGTGTAACTGGAGAAGCTGGGAATCAAACAATCAATCTTCCAATTACAGAATGACCCACTCTACCTCCTGAGCCACAGCCACCAAGCCAGACATGAACTGAGGATACTGCTGCCCATGGTCAATATCTTAACCCCTATGACATTAGGGCAACCATCCCAGCTCACGTTTAAGCAAATGAGTGTTATCTGGCCTCTGTAACAGCTAATTCTGGCTTCAAAAAGTTCTTCAAAATCTGCAGAAGATGTCACAAATGCCTTTATTGTTTTACCATGTCAGTCTAAACACAGTTTTCAGGGTTGTTGCACCCCATAAAGAAGAATAATTGAATAAATAAATCTATGGGAGCAGACTGCTACATTTGCAGACAATAAAAAATTAAATAAAAATGTGAGCTATCTACAGTTTCAGTTCCATACTGGTCGAACCCTAACTCCCTTGTACATTGACACCCTTATCCATGTCCAGGGTTATTACAGCAGCTGGAGATAAGGCCATCTGACAGGCTGGATGCAGGCCTGTTCTATAATAGCCATGTGCTTATCTCTGCACTAGGAGAACAGCTCGAACCAGTAGCAGACCTGCTGCCATTGTTGCCCTTTGATTTCTTCAGTACCATCCATTTTAATACCCGAACACAGCATGTATGCGTGGTTGGGAGGTTAATGACAGTGACCACTTTTTCTGTGTGAAGAGTGTATGCTGATGTGTTTGTTGTAGTTCTCCCTAGTGTTAATAAGAGGGAATGCATTGTAGAGACACTGGCTGTGTTCACTCCACATGAGGAGACTAATTACTGTAAATCTAATCTGCAGGAGAGGCCTATATCCAATTACATGGAAATAAAGGCTCAGTGTGTTTCTGTCATGCTGCTAGTGCGATTGTGCATGAATGGACATATACGCTCTCATCTCTCGCTCTGTTTCTCCCTCTCTGTGTGTGCATTTCTCCCCAGGCTGAATCCTATCCAGGGCCTACATGTGTGTTCATCAAACAGAATCAATAAGATACAGCTGAAAATAGCAGCTTCTGTCTTTGCCGATAGGACCCCGCTGACAATCTTCGACCATTCTCTAGATTCAAACAAAGGAAATAATGAAGAAGGAAAACAGCTAATATTTGTAGTGGAGAAAGAGGATAGGCAGAGAGTGTTGCCCCAGGTCAAGCGGTTGGAAAGATGAGTCGTTATTAAAGCATATCAGCATCTGGATCTTGCATGTTTCTGTAACTTGATCCAGTCACATACATGCAAAGAACACATGGAATAGTGCCAGTGATCTCACGGAAGCAGTGAGCGAACAGTGAATGGTAAAATATTACTGGAAATTTCATATGTGGGGGTTCTCTGGTCAAACTTTACCGTGGGACTGACATGAAGAAGTCAGGAAACTATGTTACATCACTAAGAATACACTATATTGCCAAAAGTATTCGTTCACCCATCCAAATAATCAGAATCAGGTGTTCCAATCACTTCCATGGTCAAAGGTGTATAAAATCAATCACCTAGGCATGCAGACTGCTTTTACAAACATTTGTGAAAGAATGGGTCGCTCTCAGGAGCTCAGTGAATTCCAGCGTGGAACTGTGATAGGATGCCACCTGTGCAACAAATCCAGTCGTGAAATTTCCTCACTCCTAAATATTCCACAGTCAACTGTCAGCTGTATTATAAGAACGTGGAAGTGTTTGGGAATGACAGCAACTCAGCCATGAAGGGGTAGACCACGTAAACCGATGGAGTGGGGTCAGTGGATGCTGAGGAGCATAGCACGAAGAGGTCACCAACTTTCAGCAGAGTCAATCACTACAGACCTCCAAACTTCATGTGGCCTTCAGATTAGCTCAAGAACAGTGCACAGAGAGCTTCATGGAATGGGTTTCCATGGCCGAGCAGCTGCATCCAATCATACATCACCAAGTGCAATGCAAAGTGTCGGACGCAGTGGTGTAAAGCACGCCACCACTGGACTCTAGAGCAGTGGAGACGTGTTCACTGGAGTGACGAATCACGCTTCTCCATCTGGCAATCCGATGGACGGATTGGGTTTGGCGGTTGCCAGAAGAACGATACTTGTCGGACTGCATTGTGCCAAGTGTAAAGTTTGGTGGAGGGGGGATTATGGTGTGGGGTTGTTTTTCAGGAGCTGGGCTTGGCCCCTTAGTTCCAGTGAAAGGAACTCTGAATGTTTCAGCATCCCAAGACATTTTGGTCAATTCCATGCTCCCAACTTTGTGGGAACAGTTTGGAGCTGGCCCCTTCCTCTTCCAACATGACTGTGCACCAGTGCACAAAGCAAGGTCCATAAAGACATGGATGACAGAGTCTGGTGTGGATGAACTTGACTGGCCTGCACAGAGTCCTGACCTCAACCCAACAGAACACCTTTGGGATGAATTAGAGCAGAGACTGAGAGCCAGGCCTTCTCGTCCAACATCAGTGTGTGACCTCACAAATACTCTTCTGGAAGAATGGTCAAAAATTCACATAAACACACTCCTAAACCTTGTGGACAGCCTTCCCAGAAGAGTTGAAGCTGTTATAGCTGCAAAGGGTGGACCGACGTCATACTGAACCCTATGGATTAGGAATGGGATATCACTTAAGTTCATATCTGAGGCAGGTGAGCGAATGCTTTTGGCAATATAGTGTGTTTTAAAAGTCATGTTGCATCAAATGGTCTTGACCCTCGAACATTTCTGCAAAAAGCTGTAACTGTATAAACCATATTGCTATACGGATAACAACAACAGCTCGCAATCGTCATTGTTTACGTCGGCCTACTTTCACTTTTGGGCTTCCTGCTTTACCCCGCCCACACGTTTACCGTCCAAAAGTTGAACGACTAAAAAAAAAAAAATGTCCAGACCAAAGCAAGTGAACCTTTATGTAGTCCATAAACCTCCTCAATAATGTAACTAAACATCTAGCATTATGACAGAGATACAAAAGTCAAAGATGCTTGTTAATCCATCCATCCATTACCTACTGCTTATCCTCATAGGGTCACAGGGGGGGTGGAGCCTATCCCAGCTGTCTTAGGGCAGAAGGCAGGTTACACCCTGGACAAGTCGCCACCTCATCACAGGACACATAGAGACAGACAACCACTCACACCTACGGTCAATTTAAATTAGCCAATTAACCTAATCTCCATGCATGTTTTTGGATGGTGGGAGGAAGCCAGAGTACCTGGAGAGAACCCACGCAGACATGGGGAGAATATGTAAACTCCACAGAGAAAGGCCCGGGCCGGGATTCGAACCTTCTTGCTGTGAGGTGACAGTGCTAACCACTACACCACCGTGCCGCCCATGCTTGTTAATACTTCTCATAATAAAGACTGCATGAAGTGATGTTTGTCATGTTAAGCCTTTCTCCCCTTGGACAAATGACTCATGGCATAGCCATGGGTATTCAGCAGCTTCAGCTCTGATCAGCAGTGATGGAAATGTGACACCTGGGTAGACATGATCATTTTCAGCCCTTTTCTAACTCAGTGCTACACCACTCAGTCAAAATATTTTGCACACACCTGGTACTAAATGACCGTGAAACACTTCAGTTCATATTTCCCAGATGAGTTAAAGTAAACTCATAAAAATTAAAAACCAACACAGATTTGGATAATTATTATAATTCATTAACAAGTTAATATGCTGTCCTTAAAGCCACCAGACAACAGTCAGACATGAGTTATTTTACCTCACTGGTCAGTGCAGCATGTGAATAAATCACAAATATGTATGTCTTTCCACAGCAAATAATAAATGTCATGTATTGTAAATATTCCATTTCAGTATGCCATAACAGTTATTGAGCATTTATGTTGAATCTGTGTGCATTAGATCTTGGGTGTACAGTAGATAGAAAGTATTTTAAAATTGATCCATCCATCCCATTATCTATCACTGTTTATCGTTTGCAGGGTTGCTGGAGCTGATCTCAGCTCACACTGGACAAGAGGCAGGCTTTGATTTTTCAAGACTTTTGAAGACTCCATTTTCTATCCACATTTGCTTCATCTTGTACACATTGAGGAAATGTTAGCTCCATTTGGACTCTAAATATACTGTATTGTCAGAAGTGGCTACATTTTGTTTTTGTGTTACAGTTGATAAAACCTGTTTTATCCAGATGGATAGAGGATTCTTTGAGGCATAATGCAGTTTTATGTTCAGCCTGGTCTTGCAAAATGGTAAATGAATGACATTTCTAATTTCTAAGTCATTTCCTATGTACTGAGAGTGTCATTCTTGTTTTTGGTTTATTGTTTCACACCAAGTAGTCTGTACTGACTGCTTGATATGCAACACTCAGAGCTAACATAGAATAATGAACAAAGAAAGTGATATAATAGAAACAGCGAGAGAGGCTGGTGGGTGGTTCCAACAATGTGATGCACTTTTCGATCATATGAGCAGTATGTAACCTGTGCTACCACACAGAGGAACACTATCATCGATCTTTGCTATGGATCTGTAAATGGAGCACACAGATCCATGCTCATGCTGTCTTCTTTGTGCTTCTTATCACAGAGAAGAACAGAAAAATCTGGACAACAGTTTATCCTCCCACCAGGGGTGATTGGAGTGTACGGACTGGAGATGCTTGAGGTGACATTAATGAACTAACTGACACTGTGTCTTCTTACATATATTTCTGTTGATGCAGTTATTCCAACAAAAAAGGTGTTTTCTATCCAAAGAATTAAAACATGTTATCAACAAAAAGAAAAGAACATTCCATTGTGGAGACCCCTTAGAAAAGAAAGCAGACTCCAGAGAAGTGTAAAAAATGAAATAAACAAGGCAAAAACACAGTACAGAAGATAAAATGAAAATCAATACATGATTGGGGAGCTAAAGGCAGCCTGGTGAGGAATTAAAACTATGGCAGCTATTAACCTGTGGAGGATGTGGACCTGACAGATGCTTTTAACCTGCTCCGCTCCAGATTTGAAAAAAAAACCTGTCAGATTCTGTGCCTAAGATATGAATGTCACTGACACCTTGAAATGGCATTGAGATATCCCAGAATCAGGTAATAACCCTGTTTAGAAATAAAATAGGGGGAATGCTACTGGCCCTGATGCTAAATGTAGACGCACACTGCGCTATTGTGCAGACCAGCTTGCTGGAATCTTTACAAGCCTCTTCCAGATGTGTGCAGACAATCAACCATAATACCTATCCCCAAATCATAAAACCCAGAGGAACTAAACAAACACAGGCCAATAGCGCTTACCTCTTCAGTAATGAAAAGTTTCAAAATTCTGAAAGATGAAATTATTTAATTCACTGTAGACAAACTGGATCCTTTACAGTTTGGTAGGTATATTATTTGGATGTATTTGCTAACTTTAAATCTGCTTTTAACAAGATGCAGCCTCATATTTTAATTGAAAGGCTATCCTCTCATTTCATGCTACCAGTTTAGATTTTATTTTTAACAAACACACAGCAGGTCTTGTGTATAGACACAGGTCCTCTGTCATACATTCAACCACAGGTTTCCCCCAGGGTTGTGTCCTTTCTCCACTGTTTATTATTCTTTATACAGACAGCTGCAGATCATCTCAAAGAAACAGCTGTCTTTTCAAGTTCTCAGATGACACAATGTTACTTTCTTCTTCAGAGCCAAAGTCAAAGCTGTGCCCTCCTTGCACCAAGCACAATCCATGGTGAAGAGGTACAAGGGCACTGAGTTTCACTCACAACTGAGGTTTAGTAAAAAAACTGACAGTATTGTGCTTATATTGAGAGTCTCTTAAATTAATTTTTTATATGCTGGTTTGCTGGTTTATCAGTAAAAGACAAGAAATGTCTGATTGACCTCATTAGAGTGAGCTCTAAAATTACTGGAGTCTGTCTTCAGGACCTCTGCACTCTGTGGTCCACAAAGTAGGAGTGTCCCTATACAACTTATACGCTATACAATTTTTTCACCTCCGATATGATACCGATATTGCACCCTAGTGATACAGATGTTGATCTGATATCAGCATGAATCATACATATTTTTATCACTTATTTTGTAGTATGGAGTGTTAGAAAAGGACTGATCAAGTGATGTTACTGAAACAGAGAACAGTAGTCAGCAACAGTAGATCTGAGAAAAACTGACCTATTTATTATTAAGAATAGTATTAAGAATATTCTACAATTGAATAGAATAAATATAAAATAAATTATTACACCCTGAAAATGCTCCTGTTGTTTTTAGTGATGCTGCTTCAGATGTTGATGAGGTTGGTCATATTAAACTTCCTGGTTTTGTTCCACCACAGGAAACTGATTCATGACCAGTTTTGCTCTCAGCTTAAACGTATTTTTCAAACTTTATACTAAAAATGCTGCCACATGGCCATACTGTATAATGTCTTCTAAATATAAATCTGAAGTTTCTCTACTTCTGTGATGTTATTTTAGTTGTTTAAGCCCAACCGTGATGGTTTTCTTAAACCTAACTAAGTGGATGTGATGCTTAAACATGATCATGATGTGGTGTTAAATGACAGGCCAGCAGCCTAAAATGTGTGATCATGACATGTGGAATGTCCTTAAAACATCCTGCTATTTATCTGCTTTCCCATGAGATCAGGTCAGTTTTATATTGAATAGAAATGTTTCTATGATTGTGGCGATAGGGCCTTCATTGTGCTGTTGTTTTCACATCAACCATGTAGAGGTGTTTATTACCTGACTGAAGTTACATGATGTCGACTTGACAGGCTAAAACATTTAGCGGCAGCAGTGTGGTGTTTTAATGCTTCACACTGCTAAAGAGCAGTGTAAAACATTGAACACACCACGCTAGCAGCAGACAGCTCGAAGAATTGTGTTCTGAGTATATTTTTCCCCAAGCACTCAAGTGTTTATGACATGAGCTGCTGCCAGCATCCGCCAAACCTGCCACTGATCCGACAAACAAAGCCTGATTTACAGCCTGTCACCCCGGCACTCTGACTGAGAAATGTTGCCAGCAGGTGCTGGACGCAAACCTTTCCACATTGATCTGTGTCTGCCCACAGTTAATGATTAATGGTGCTGTCAGGGATCAACTGACACACGCAAAAGCTTTTCTTTAAAATGGTAAAATAGCTACTTTCACTGCTGGGAGCAAAACACAAGTTTTCCTTCAATAAAAGCAAACAAATGGTATGCTAATAGCAGAACTGAATGTGCTTTCGGCCACATCTCAATGTTTTGTTTTTTTTTAAGTGAGGACTCTTTGTCTGGAAGTATGGCCCAAGAGTCTCACTATGCTGCAGCTGAACAGGAGTTGCCTGCTCCACAGCGAAGCTCTTGCTCTCATGGATAACTTCTAATGGGTACTATTGCCTGCATAATTGGAAAACTCGTTAAATATAAATCAACAATAATGCTTAGCTCTGCGGTCATAATAGCTCAGCCATCAGGTGCCTGTTCATTCGAGGCGCGATGGCTGCAGAGAAATGGAAAAGTTTACCCGACAGAAAAAAAGCCACATGTCACATTCATGATAAATGAGCATTCCTCTTTGTTCAGGAAATTACAATCAACTGGTGGCATTCAGACCACACTATACTATCGGTTTGAGAAGGACTCCAAGCCATGCTTGGTTTGTTATCCTCTATGAATGAGTTCACAATTGATTTAACCAAAAATGTATTTCAATTTCATATAAACCCACCTTTAACTCATCACTATATAGAGGCTAAAATACTGCTGTTCTAATGGCACATGTTCAAAGCAGAAGGTAAACCATTTTCCCTTTTATTAATAACCTGTCCACTATTCCTATATCACACACATGTGCAAACTACAGCCTGTGGGCAACATATGGCCCTTTACGGGCTTTTATATTATATTTAGGGCTGACGATCACATTAACGTGGTGGTATGCATGACGGTAAGTCTAATTTGACAAACTACCTGAAATGCATAAAAACTAAAGAAGATTAAAGCAGGTCATGAAGCAGAACTCCAAAACAAAACTCAAGGAAACTAACAACACTAACAACTAATGATCAAATTATATATATATATATATATATATATATATATATATATATATATATATATATATATATATACAGTATGTCACAGATCAAACATTAAAGATGACTTAACTTCTGTCTGGAAGTTCTGTTTAAATACTACCATTTGTATGTCCATCAGAGTAAAGGGGTTTTAGTATAGTGAGTTAGAAGAGAATAATACAATAGAATATCTTTATTCCCCGTCGGAGGAAAATCTATTAATATTTGGTGCGTGTGTGACCATCACCGGCCCTCCCTGGAATCTAAGCTTACATTCTTTATTGGTATTTCCTGTTATAAGCCAGAGAGGGAAGTGCTACACCTCTGTGACATGAGTGGGAAACAAATGACAGACGGGGAGATAAGACAAAACAAAAAGGGGAGGTTATAGACAGGTAGTGCTGTTAGAGTGAAAGAGTGGAATCTGCTGTGTCATTCCTAACATCTTCATCCCAATACCCAACAGTATTGAACACCAGAGTTGTGGAAGTCCTGACAGTATAGAGTGTATCTATGAATCATAACGTTGGTATTGGCCTTGATGTAACTTAAATCTGGACACGACAGCTGATCAAGTTCATGACTTGCTGCTAACAATAATCAAAGTTACATAACATTTACATACAAATATTCAACTGTCCAAGATTCCTTAGAGTTTGTCCATCTGTTTTTCAATGTGCACCTTCAAAACATGTCTGTCAAGTAGATCGAGAAGAGGAGAAAAATCTAAACCCATTTCTAAATTTTGTTATAACATTATTGCTAACATATTTTTAATAGCACCATAGAGTTGCTTCATGCTTTCAAAGCATTATGACATTCTTATCAAGGTTCACCAAAAATGAAGATTAACACTGACACAGTTTTTGTCAGTTGTGTATTACATACTCCAATATTAATCCAGGGTTTGGTCTTGAAATTAAAGCCGTATTAGCAGCACAACATGCTAATGTAACCTGCAACTACCAAAAGTTTGAATCCATCCTCCTCCTCATTTCATTATATGCACTGTCATATAATGACAATAAAGACTTTTAATTTGATTTTGATAATACACTGTATTATATAATTATAACATAATGTTATAATATATTTTGGAATGAGAGTAGTGTCAAAAGTAATGGTACTGTAATGAGCAAAACCAGCATAACATTTATTAATGGAGCATGTGCAAGATGACAGTCAGGTTTTGTATTTCACATACTCACTACATCCCTAAAGACAGATATGTGAATAACATGCTACCTGGGAAATATTACAAATAGTACAGTATAGCTTCAATGAGCATTTGTCATTGAAAGAGAGGATATGTGTCCATATAGACATGTCCTCTTCATTCTTTGTTGCCTTTATTGCTTCTCCAGAAACTCACTGTAATATTGAACACTGCTTTTAATCTCCCTGTTTCTACTCATCCATCACATCTTTAAAAAAATAATTTCCTGTCTCCATGCCAATGTTGTCTGATACAAAGACCACCAGACAGGCAAATCTGTTGATCAGACGGATGGCCTCGCATTCAGGCTGCAGTAATAAGTGTTTTTGATACAAGGTCTATTCTATTATCTGTTCCTCCTTTTTGCTTTCCCCATTCAGTGCCAGATGGTGCAGCATGCACTGGATAAAATGTTCAATAAAGGAAGCAGTCTGTCCATCACAGGGTTCACTCATATGAAAATGTTTTCCTATTTCGTAATTTAGAGTTGTCAGTTCCCAGTTGCTTCATGTTTGTGGGCTCTGGGAGGAAACTGGAACAAAAACAGGCTAAAAACATACATACAGACAGCACAACAGTTTGACAGAAAACTGTGTTAGCTTTACAAATAAGTAATGGCTGACAAGTGAGGGGTTTTATTTATTTTGCGCAGGAAAAGTCAGTTAATGGCAACATAAAAATCAATCCATCCACCATTTATTTACCACAGACCACAGCCTATTGTAGTCTGGAAGCTTCAAATTCTGGACTCTGGATATTGAACTAGAATAACTGACTGTATTATTTATATAGTATAAAACACTGTATGTTATATAAAGCTGAACACAGGATTTTTGATTAGGGACACAGCTCTGTTGTCAGCCTCGTCTGGCTTTCCCATACAACTGAATTGTTGTGTTTTCCTGTCTTCATCAAAGGAAGCCTTGAGCAATGGTATCGAACACCGATGGTCATGACAGCCTTGGTATTCGACACCCTGGGAATGAGAATGGATTGATTTTACATTAAAAAAAAAAAAACTGTGCTGCTCAGGCCGGCAGTGTGAACCCAAGAGTGAGAAAAATCATACAATGGACAATAACATCAGGATTTGTGGCGTAAAAACCACTGATAGAAGCAATAGTTCTGTTCGTCAATTCATCCTGTCAGCTTGTGCTGTATTGTGATTTGTTACTTTGTAGATAGAGGTAATAACAGTAGTCACATAAAGATCTGACTTATTTATATTTTATGCCAACTCAGGTTTGTTATGAATTTAACACCTGGTAAATAATATTATTTTGTTGAGTAGAAAGCTCCTACACTTGACTTGACTTGATTGTTGAAGAGAAAAGGTCTTTTGTTCTTTAATTCAAGAAAACAAAGACTGGAAAAGGCAGACTGTCTCTGCAGGTTCTGCAAAGTTGTTTCCCTCCATAATATATTCTCCAACACTGATATAAATTAATCACCATGAGACACCTCGTCTTTATTAATTGCTTATATTTTCCTAAGACAAGAAATAAGACGGATACCAGACTGTGATACTGGCTAATATGGCCTAAAGTGAAGCTTAATACATCAAAGTCACACATTAGATATTTAATGTCCATTAACTCCTGCAGCGTGCCATAAATCTCAATTGCAGGCAATCGGCTATAGAGGTCACACATGATAGCCGCTTGGACCATCATTAGTCTTACTGGAGACACTGAGGAAACACATTATGAATGTGCACATGCTGATTATGATATTTTGGTTGGGATATTGTCATAACATTAACAACACCTTACTGCAGCCCGTCAGCGTATTTTTAACATGTTGGTGGCCTTTGTTTTATGAATACCTTTTATTAATAAAATGTGCTTACAGTGATGCACATATGCATGCTTTCTCCCCAGATTCTAGATATGTTCTTTACATACCCAGATGTCTTCTTGAGTTAGATTTGTATCGTTTTCAGATAGTTGGTGTAGGTGTGGGGTGGCACGGTGGTGTAGTGGTTAGCACTGTCGCCTCAGAGCATGAAGGTACCGGGTTCGATTCCCGGCCCGGAGCCTTTCTGTGTGGAGTTTGCATGTTCTCCTCATGTCTGCGTGGGTTCTCTCTGGGTACTGGGCATCCAAAAACATGCATGGGGATTAGGTTAATTGGTTAACTTAAATTGTCCGTAGGTGTGAATGTGAGTGTGAGTGGTTGTCTGTCTCTATGTGTGCTGTGATGAACTGGAGACTTGTCCAGGGTGTACCCTGCCTTTCACCCTAAGACAGCTGGGATAGGCTCCCACGACCCTATGAGGATAAGCGGTAGATAATGGATGGATGGTGTAGGTGTGAATGATGGTCCTGGAGTTTGGTTCCCAAACAGGACCGTGGAACATGTCCTACCAAAATGTCAATATCAGTGATTTAACTGATGATATTATTGGCTGAAGAGAGTGGAAGTCATAACATCATGTAGTTGCTTCAATAAATTGTTGGTGAATTATTGTAAATAATGGGTGAATTATTGTGAAAGCAGTCTGCAGCTCTGCAATACATCTTTGTGAAGCTTATAAGATTCAGCTTATATGAGAAAGAAAATGACATCAGTCATTATTTGAATGTGGAACCATGACTTTACGTAAACTGACAAGGACCTCTTGTGCCCACATGAGTAATAAATTATGACAAAGGCACAGATTGTGTGACAGTTATACAGCCACAAATCTCTGTAGGGAGGTCTGTCGTCATCTTGAGACAGAAAGTTGTGCTGTTGTTACACTGAATTACATGCTATTGATGTAAATGACAAAACATACTAAACAGAATATTCTTAAAAGAATGTCTGTAATTAGTTGCATAGAAGGCTATAAGAAAATGACCCAAACTGTAAAACTGTAACCTGCACAAATAATAAAAATAAAATAAAATAAATAACAAATAGATAAATAATAAAAAATAAAAGTAAAAATAATAAATAACTGAGAAAATGCTTGCATAAGCCTCTTATTTCTGAACAAACACAGTACACATTACAAAGATGAGCCTAAATCAGCAAACTTAACAAACTACTCTGTGCAGCACTCAGAAAAACACAACACAGAAGTTGTAATTCACCGTTTGACCTCTGTGAGGATTTGTTTCAAGGCCTGACACTCTCCACTGGGTTGTGTTTCTCCACAAGTTGATTCAGTTTCAACTTTTTACTGCAGGCTGCTGTATTTCTTTTCTCCCTGCACTCCTCACTGTTGCTGCTTAAATGCACTACCTTCATTCAAATGAATGAGAGGACTGGAGCCTGATTTAGTGTGAATGCAGCCAAGGGAACATGGTGACGACCAACCAGACATGGTCCATAAAATATCAAATAATATTTTTATCAGGTCAAACACTTGCAGAAGTTACATGAATAATTGAGAAATTGGTTGCTAAGAGATGTTTAAAAAAAAAAAACCTCCAGTCCAGACTACAGTACTTTCACTGATATGTTTTAAACACTTTCCAGACCCAGACCTTTCTAGAAACAATTAAAGCACACCTTTGGTGATTCCCAACCCATTATTACCTGTGATATCAGTGTGCTGCAGATAACTGTGTGATATTGATTTCCTAACCTGCAATCAAACGCATGGTGTTTGTGTGTGTGTGTGTGTGTGTGTGTGCTGGGAGATCAATGACAACAGTGGCAGAACTGTCCCTCGGGGACTTAGCAGAGGTCAGTACCGATGTGGGTGGTTGGTAGAGGAGACAATCTTTCAGTTTCCCCCCACAGAGTGTGTGTGTGTGTGTGTGTGCGTGTGTGTGTGTGCGTGTTTCTGCCTTATGTCCACATTGGGGTCACACACTTGACTCAATACCAGTTGATTGGGGACAGCATTTGCAATTGGGGAAAAAAGTCCATGTCCCCAATTGTCCCCTTGATTTTGGGGCAGTGTTTAGGGTTAGGGTTAGTTAGAGTTAGTCAAGTTAGAGTTTGGTTGGGGTTAGGTTTAGGGGGTTAGTTGTTGTATTTGGGCTTAGGGTAAATTTCTAGGAAATCAAAGTTTGTCCCCTAAGGAGGGGGTAAAAATGCCTAAATACCCTAAAGATGACTTAAACCAATGTGTGTGTGTGTGCGTGTGTGCGTGTGTGTGTGTGTGTGCATGTGTGTGTGTGTGTGTGCGCGTGTGTGATCCCCGTTCAAGATTTTCTTTGCGTGCACATCATGTTTTTGCTGTGTGCGTGGGGTGCTCTCCTTTTCTTTTGGACTTCACCTTCTCCCCCTTTTGACCCCTCCTCCGATCGGTAAGCCTCAGCCTGTATTCCACCTTTTCTTTTGTGGGCCTCCTCTTCTTTTTTGATTTTATTATGCCAAACACTTGTCAATTTTAAACAATAAAATTTTGTATGTGATCATAGAACTCCGTCTCCTGCCCTCCCTGAGTTAATGAACCTTAGTGTCCTTCTGTAAGTGATAGTTTAATCCTAGTACAGGTCCTTGGGCCCTAACCCAAGGTGGCGTTGTTGGTATTAAATATATGACAAAGTAATAACCCCCGTGTCGCCACATATGCAAAAATAAGAACCAGTGACATCAATAAACAAGTTGAATAAGTCGAAAAATATGTCGATAAAAAGTAGGTAACAAAGGTAATAAAGGAAACAACAGTGCCAGTAAGTAAAATTGATAAGTACACAGAGTATAAATAAGCAGCAGACCACATGAAAGTAAAAAACATGAATTTCATGTTTTCATATTCATGTTGAGGAATAAAAACAGAGATATTGTGCATTAATAAGTAAAAGTATTGCGTAGCTTCTGTACATTCAATTTGGAACCTGATGGGCTAGATGGAGGCAATATTTATGAAAAATTAGATAAATGGTGATACATTAAAAATAAATAAATGAATCAATACACTCTCAAATTACCATGTACAGTGTATAATGTGTTCATTATTTCAGAACTTCAGTTAGGACTGGTTGCTCTGTCACTCAACAGTCAGAGCCCCAGTTTCACTACACTGGTTATGGCTTACTGGCATTGCACACAGATTTTTAACGGTGGAGATGAAGTCAGTGTACAGTTTAACACACTTTAGCACATAGCGACTCTCTTTTCTCGTTCCCCATTTGTACTGTCAGTTTGAGAAGTGATGCTCTTACAGTTTTAAAGTGTTGTCCTGCTGCTTTCATGTTTGTTCATCCTCTCAGTAAGAGCCTAGCCTAGTTTTGACCAGGTACAATCCTCTCACAGGAATAACACACAGGAAGCAAAAAAGTGTCTTAGCCAGCAAGTAGCCAACAGCATTCCAGATTAAATGTTACTATTTTTACCAGTGATTTACTATATAGAAATATGCAGCAGCTGGTGGCTCTGAGGTGCTTAAAGTTTGTTTTTTTTTAACCAAAAGCCAGACTTTCACTTTCCTGCTAGCAAATAACCCACATCACTCATGGTGACCAGTTGATTGTCACGTAACCAGAGCTGCCGCGACATAACAAGAGATATTACCTAACTGTTAAGAGGACATTGAGTGACACTACTACACACAACCCTCAGCCAACTTATGCTAGTGATGGACCTCCTAGCGATCCTCTCACCCCATTATGGTAGTGTTGTGTCGTTCGTAAATGATTCGTTCATAACAACAAATCTTTTGAGTGAACAAATTGAGGTGAATCACTTCCTGAACTGATTCATTCCTTCCTCAGTTCA